>JAOQGH010000040.1:13871693-13885618 GCA_025769975.1 Gallinago jamesoni | reverse complement strand
CTCTTCTCCAGGCTGAACAACCCCAGCTCTCTCAGCCTGTCCTCACAGGAGAGGTGCTCCATCCCTCTGATCATCTTCGTGGCCCTGCTCTGGACCCGTTCCAACAGGTCCATGTCCTTCCTGGGTTGAGGACTCCAAAGTTGGACACAGTGACCCAGGTGGGGTCTCACGAGCACAGAGTAGAGGGGTAGAATCACCTCTCTCACCCTGCTGGCCACACTTCTCTACACTCACGTAATTCCTCCCCTTGAAGTGCCACTCTGGTTATATCAAAAAGAAGTACATACACACTGCTCTCCTGCCCCCATGTAAAGTACTGCTTGGGCAGCATTTTGTGCTTGCCTGGAGTCACCACAAGCTCGTGGTCCTTCATGTGGTCTCTCATCTCTGATGCTCCCCATGGGATGTTGGAAGGAGGAGGGGAAGGTGTCAGGAACGAATGATGTTTTGGGATGGAGCAGCTCACTCCTATGTGTTCTTCTGAACACTGGGTTCATTTTGCCCGGGTGTCTTTGGGCTGTCTCCCGGTACCGGGAGTGAAACCGAGCATGGTGAGCGGGGCTCTCAATGGGCAACTGCAAGCTGGGCTAAGGAGAGGCAGAAACAGAGCTTCCCCAAAAGCATGCCAGCTGCAGGAGTGGCATTCCAGTACAGCAAAAGGCCACTTTTCCAGCTGAGTTCAGCCCAGATAGTGCAGTATATACCCACAGTGGGGTATATATCCTGACATGGGCCCCCTACCACAAAAAAGACATCGAGGGGCTGGAGCGGGTCCAGAGAAGAGCAACAAAGATGGCGAGGGGTCTGGAGAACAAGTCTTATGAGGAGAGGCTGAGGGAATTAGGGTTGTTCAGCCTGGAGAAAAGAAGGCTGAGGGGAGACCTTATTGCTCTCTAGAACTCCCTGAAAGGAGGGTGTAGAGAGGTGGGGGTCAGTCTCTTCTCCCAAGTCACAGGTGACAGGACTAGATGAAACGGCCTCAAGTTACACCAGGGGAGGTTCAGGCTGGATATTAGGAAAAATTCTTTCACTGGAAGGGTTACCAGACATTGGAATGGGCTGCCCAGGGGAGTGGTTGAGGCACCATCCCTGGAGGTGTTCAAAAGACGGGTTGACGTGGTGCTGGGAGACATGGTTTAGTGCTGGTGTTGCATTTTGTTTGTTGTGTGGGTGTTTATTTTTGTCAGAGTTAGGTTGATGGTTGGACAAGATGATCTTGAAGGTCCCTTCCAACCTAGAAGATTTTATGATTCTATACCACCAAGCTTGGCACTGCAGAGATTTCCCATTGCTTTGAGGGGAAAGTCCAGCTCAGGCTGTTCTCCTGTGCTCCAGGAGCCTACAGATAACCATCCCTGCTCTTTGGCCCCAGAGCCAAGCCACAGCCTGTACTACAGGGAATATGCACAGCTGCATATTCCTTGATGCTTCCTTTATTGAGTTAACAAGAAACATGGATAGTAACTAGCTACCTCAATAAAACCAGAAGGATTGAACAGGAACATAAAGCAAAGGTGGGCTGATGAAGCTGAAGCATGGATAAACACTGGTGTTGACCAAATGGAAAGTGATTTACTTGATGAAATTTACTTTCTCCTGAAAGTTCAGTCATCGTGGGGAGTTTGTCGTTGTGGTGGATTGTAATGGATGTTCCCCGGGTGGCGTGGTCCCTGAGGTACAGAGCTTCGGCTGTCCAACAGAAGGGGTTTATCACAGCGGTTGTTCTCTCAGGGTCAGCACTGGCTCCTTTCCTGAGGAAAACATGACCCTTTTTGGAGACCTTCAGGAAACTGTGTCTACCACAGACCCCTCCTGGTGCACCCAGGCGTCACCCGTGCCTTTCCTAGAGCTTCTTACTTCTCCCTTCTCCCATCTGGAGAGGTGTCTGCCGCTTTGGGGTTTTCCCTGCCTTCAGAAGGGAAAATTTGGAATTACTTTTTAAAAGTATTTTTCTTAAGTCAGAAATCTTTAAAGCTCTGTCCCATTCTTGATGTCTTTAAAAGCCTGGTTTGGACCATCCAGCTCAGCTCTGTCCCATTCTTGATGTCTTTAAAAGCCTGGTTTGGACCATCCAGCTCAGGTCTGGGGTTCATGACTGTTAAGAGTACGACTGAAAACAGAGCTGATATGTACTTCTGTTGCTATTTTTCTATACCCTCAGCTTGTCTGCTGCTTTTCAGATTCTGCAGTGATACCTGAAATAAGCCCAAGCGTGAGTGGGAAAGCGAGAAGGATGCCATTTGGGAAACTGGTGGTTTCAATACGAGCACGTTGCTCTGCTGCTTTTAGACAGCAACAAAATAAAGCGCTTAGTGGTCTCCTCTGTGCGTGCCATTTTCAGCAGGTTGAGGAAAACATATTTTTACATATGAAAAGCAAAGCAAGCTCTGGGACACTGCCAGCTCCCTCCAGATGACGTAAAAAATGCTAGTACCTGGAAAGAGCAGGTTAAAACCCCAGAGCTGTGTGAAATAGTAAAATGCAGGGCACAGACTCAAGCAGTAAAACTCTTCTTCAAAGCAGTTGGAGGATGCCTACATGCAAGGTCATGCTGCTTTTAGCTGCCCCATGAAACGTCCCTTTTGTCAGAGTCTACAGCATAAAAAGCTGTTGGTAAGGCTTGGGCTGATTGTGACGTCCAGAGGCATTTAAACCATACCTCTTTTGACCTGAGGGAAGCATTTCTTGCCAAGGGATGCTAAATGTCTCACAAGAGCTAATCCAAACTGAAATGTGAGCAGTAGCATTGGTGTCCATAATCCTGAATACTGATTAAACTTCCAGCTCCTCCATAAATTTTTCCTCCTCAAGGTTCCAGTCAAGTCCATGAGACGCTTAAACTTCATAGAATCATCCGGGCTGAAAGGGACCATCAAAGGCCATCTAGTCCCACCCCCCTGCAGCAGGGACACCCCCAACTAGACCAGGCTGCCCAGGGCCTCCTCAAACCTCACCACTTCAACCACCTCCCTGGGCAACCTCTTCCAGTGCTCCACCACCCTCAGTGGAAAGAACTTATTCCTCATCTCCAATCTAAATCTGCTTTTCTTCAGTTTAAACCCATTGCCCCTCGTCCTGTCCCTGCAGGCCTTTGGAAACAGACTCTCCCCAGCCTTCCTGTAGCCCCCTCAGGGACTGGGAGGCCGCTATTAGGTCTCCCCGGAGCATCCTCTTCTCCAGGCTGAACAACCCTGGAGCCTGTCCTCGGAGCAGAGGGGCTCCAACCCCCTGAGCATTTCTGTGGCCCTCCTCTGGACCCGCTCCATCAGGTCCATGTCCTTCTTGGACATGGATTTGATCCTGCTCTGGTTTAAAGAGAGTTTTGCTGTGTTGCACCCCTCAGCATTTCTGCCAGTCTACACCAGCTGGACACATCTCCCTGGCCATCAGTTTTCACGGTGTGTTGCACCCAACAACTGGCAAATACTCAGTGGTTTTTCTGTTGCTTGTCTCTCCTAATGGAACTCCTAAAGTAACCTAATTGGTAATTCACATTTTAATGAGCTCCTTATTATGGGGTTAATAACCTGCATTATTTTGTATGGTTCTAACCATTAGCAGCTTGATGTTAAATGGTTTTAATTTGTTTTGATGCACATCTGTTGACTTAACGTCTCAAAAAGTAAATAGTTCAGTACAGATTTGATCAGGAACAAATTTGGGATATGCCCTTGAGGTCCTAACTGCAGGCAGCAACCCTCCCACTACCTGCTTTCTTTCAATTTGCCTGATTAAGACTTTCCCAAGACCCAGCAGGATGTGTTTTTTCCAATATGGTGCTCCACAAAGTAATTGGTTGCATGCCCTCGTAACCCAACGGGCTGTTTTCAAAGCACCTCCCTAGGTGTTCTGCTCAAGGCATGAATTGATACTGGCACCTTGGGAAAAAAAAAAAAAGAGAAAAACCTGAAAAGGGACCTTAATGGGTGGGGGAGGAAGAGGAGGAGGAGGAGGGCTGGTTCCCAGGGATTTCACACATAACTTCTGTTGCTATGGCAATCACTCTGTCTGTCTGTACTTGCTCAGAGGAACAGCTTCGTACGGAGACAGCGTCAGGCAATTTCCACAGTTCTCATTTGGGCTTGTGGGGGACATGCAATGGGGACCTTTTATCCAAAAAACATTTAGTGGGGGGTGGGATCTGTGATAGAGGGAGAAGAAGAGTTTGCAAATAGGCGTTAGCCTGGTCCCTGCTCTCGTCAGGCACAGTCGTGGATGGCACCAAGCACAACCACCACCTGAGTTTCAGCTAGATCTTCTAGGCAGAGCCATGGTACAGATAAGATTTGGGTCGGGGTCGGGAGTCATACCCTCCGGCACATGGAGGAACAATGAAACATGCTTTGCATCCAAACGTCTCTTCCACGTGCTCTCAAACTAGCAGGATGGGAGGAAGTGTTGAATCACAGATATTGTCCTTGGTAAAAAAACTGTCTTGCCCACAAATTGCTTATAACACTAATAGAAACATGGCACAGACAAGGATCTGTGGGAAGAGTATATAGCACCTCTCGGCATCATGTTATGGCAGCCCTGCTTCCACGGGACCTGATCCTAGAGGTCCTGCCACGCTCTAGACCTTGAGGATGTACTCAGCCTTCAGACTCTGCTTAATCATGGCCTTTCCAAATCTAGGAGCCGGTCAAAGCGTCCCCTCCAAGGGAGTACCAGGGGGCTCATTTCCCTGGGATTCTTTTTGTGCTTCAAGGCGCTACGTTGCCTGCAGAACAAGAGGGGGGCAGCGCAAGCCTAGCCTGCAAGCAAGCAAATCTTGCTTCTGCAGAAGGTATTTTCACCGGTGATAGGGTCGAAGAAAAACCCTGTACCTTCCCGCACCCTTTTCACCATGTGATTTCAGGAAACTGCTCCCTCCTGATGAAAAGTTCCTGCAATAATGCACCCCGAGGTGTAGGTTTTTAAGCTTTTCCAGCAAACAAGACCTGTCCTGCTTAGAGAATTGTACTCACCAGAGCGCAGCTTGCCAAGTGCTAGGATTCAGGCTCAGAGAATTGAATTTTTTTTTATTATTTTTTTTTTTTCTCCGCTAAATTGAGCTGGATCAAGTCTTCCTCAGAAAAGAGTATCTTGGCACAGCCTGGATAGAAAAACAAAGATAATGCCAGTTGCGTGTTAACTTTTCAACTGGCATGTGTTTTGTTATTTAGAGGCAGTGTTACTGGGACGTGATCTTCTCCCCCGTGCCACAGAGGTCACTGCAACTGTCATTACAAGCACCTGAGTTAGGCAACGCATAGCTCAGTTCAAATCATGCCTCACACGTGGACTTAGCGCGTTGAAAGCATTTAGGATTTCAATCCGCGCTTCCTCTCTCAAGTCAAGGCTTCTTTCAGCTTCTGCGAATGCTCTTTAGTGACTTATTAAAGAAGCTGAACTAAGTGGATAGGGGGCTGGATGCCATTTTCCCATGGGCAAACTCCGTGCCACGAGCATCACGCCTGGCGAGCCTTCCTCTGAGCGTGGACCGGATGGCACTGCCTGCCACCCTCCCCTCACCCCTCATTGCTGCCAGCCATGGTCCAGAGGAGTCTCTGCTCCATTTCCCCTGCATTTTCCACTTCCATTTCCTCAGGCCCCGTGAGCCCCTGAGTCTACTTTTATCTGGAAAGAAACGTGAGGTGTCCTCTCATGTGCTGGTTGCCGGTGTGTGTGGCACTGTCAGGAAGGGAGCACCTGATCTAGGAAAGCCCCTATGGGAAAGCCCTGCTTCAGAATAAACCCCAGACAATACACAGAAGGGTCCATTTTTGTGGGGCCACACAGCTCCCTGAGTTTCTGCTGGCTCGAGTCATGTGAATCTTCCACACTTTCAGCAGCGGGGTGGGTTTTGTGGTGTTTTTTTTTCTCCAGCCATTGAAATATTCCACTTAAATAAATGGGTTCCTAATGGAGTTGCCTCCTCAATACAAGAGTGAGATGTAGTAGGACCTATCTGAAGTGAACTGCCTGCCATCGTGTTTCTCTTTGAGAAAAATCTCATTTTTTCCAGAGGGCCTGGAAGCCTGGAGATAAGGAGAAGATAAAGGCTGCGCTGTGGGGCTGTTTGCATTGGAAGAGACAATAAAGTTGATGATAGTAAATGCTGAGTGTATGAGACCGAATGGATGGATGGAAAATTACTGAGATATTATATGCTGCTTTATCTTGGGAACTCAATGAGCAAATGTGATTTCTAGCCCAGCACGATATGATACCAGCTGAGCTGCATTCTAAGATACACGGAGAAAGGCTGGCCTCTCCTGTCTGCCAGCCCCTGCTCTTCTTAGGGATCTTTTCACCAGGGACCACCAGGCTATGGGGATTCTCGTCCTACCTGTGCCCTGGGAAAAAGTCACGCAGCCCTGTTGCTCACCTCCCTTTCATTTTGATCTCAGTCCTTTTGGGGTTCTGAGCCTTCATCTGCCTGCCTGTCGCTCTACATTCATTTATTTTTTTTAAGGGCTGACAGTACTTCCCACATCCATGTTGTGTAGATAAATAGGTGGTGCCTGAGGGCGAATACTCCAAACCTTTCTGACAAAGTAAACCCAAGGCCAGCGCTGGGAGTTGGCTGCCAGGGCAGCAGAACAAGAGACCATACTGCTCTTAAAACAACATCCAAACCAACAAACAAATGAATGACACACTTCCCTACCACCTGAAGCCTTCCTAATCCTTACCAAGTGCTCACGGCTGCCAGAGAAAGTCCTCCTGGAGCACTGAGCCGATTGAACGGCGGCACGAGGAGACAACCTTTCCTCCAGCCTATGGATTGCTGTGCTGCATGAGAAACCTTGGCAGCAGTGAGAGGAATTCCTGAATTTGAGATCCATAAAAATGGAAGGTTGCTGACATAGATGAGATGGAATTAGGGTGGAGCCTTTGTCTTGCCTTTATATTTTTCCCTTCCTCCTCTTCCACCCCTGCCCCATGTCAGCAAGCCAAAGCATAGGCTGGAGGGCAGGAGCAGAACCAGCCTGCATGTGAAGAAGCATGTAGAAAGTCCAAAGGACACAACTGGGACCTTCCCAGGGAACTGACTGCGGTGGGGTCATCCGTACCCAACAACCCAGTTATCCCCCATGTGTGGCCCAGCCTCACGCACCCAGATCTGAGCAGAGGAACGGTCTGTGACCAGCTCAACACCAACCCACACCCTCTCCTTTCCAAGTTTCCTGCCAGGCGCTGCGGGGACCACAGCTTTGCTTTGCTTTGTTTTGCTTTAGACATCGTGTTTCTAAAGGAAAAATATTAGCCCTTGAAGCACTAAGAGAATGGGAAGGGTGGAAATAAATGCATGGGCTACATTCCTCATATATAAAGCAACTGGGGCCACCAGGAATTAACTTGTCCCATTGTCTTCTAATTTGAATCGCAATAGTTTTGTGGGTTGGTTTCTGTTTGTTGTTGCTTTTTTTTTTTCACGGAAAGGCATATCTTTTCCAGAGGTAGGCACAGAGGTTTTCAGAGGTGAGCTGCAGAGTTTTGGGTGGAGTTCCCAGTTTAACCTCTGGGATCCGAGAAAAGACCCTCCGTTTCCAGGCTGCAGTGAAAAATTGAGACAATTTAGCGTGTCCCAGCAGCCTGCTGGTCCTCTGTTTGATTTGCTCAACGCTGCAGAGCTTTTCTGCCTGACATGCTGTTTCTTCACAAGCCTGGAATCTGACAGGGCTTAAAAAAGGCCAAAAAAATGATACAGATGTGCATTCCAGGCATCATTCTCACATGAACCAACGAGGCCCGAATTAGCCTAGATTTACACCAGCGCAGTAGGTCAGCCCAAACGTGAGAACTGAGCTCTGTACATCAGCCCCACTGCCCTGACCTCTTTGCATCTCTCGGACCAAACGAGTAGGAAAGGGATGGGGCGGGGCCCAGAGCAGAACCTGTGGCCACCTCCTGCCTCAGTTTCCCCATTCCCCGGGGTGGTCCAGAAGGAGGCTTTGGCAGGGTTTGGTTAGTCCTGCGGTGTGCCTTGCAAGGAGGATGTTATCCTGCATTTCTACATTTCACAAGTAACTGGAAGGCTGGCAGAGGGTCCCAAAGCCTGGGCAGCACTTGCGCTTTATAATGTCTCACACCACCCATTCCATGGATGCACGTGAGGGCGCTTCTCGTTACGGGCTGCCCTGCATTTTGACCCTGCAAACTGGAAATCTTCCTAGCAGCTTTGTGATTGATATTCATATATATAAATGTATAAAATGGAAATTTGTGGGCCAGAGCCTTAGCTGGCATAACTATGTGCAGGTCCAATAGGACCAGCTGGTGTGTACTAAAAAACACGTGGCTCTGTGTGACTGAGACTGTAAATCTTCCTGGGAGGGAACTGTCTGTGACATTTTGTCACATGTCACCTGGTTAGCAAAGCCAAGCAAATAACTTGCTCTAAATTATCCAGTCAACGAGCACATCCAGATGGTTGCTCACAAAGTCAAGGTGGGACCGATGAGGGTTCTCCTCCTGATCCCCCAGGTCTGTGTGGTGACAAGGGTTGGTGATGCACAATTCCCCCTTCCCTCTCCCCAAATCACTGAGAGGAAGGACAACCTCCACGAGCTCAGAGAGGAGACAAGCTCTGCCTTGGAGCTCACATTCCCCCTCGCCTGGGCACGGCCAAATTATCCAGGGGCAACCTCCAGTGCTCGCAGATTGATTTCCCATGACTCACAAAACAATAATTCCTACCGCAATTGATGGTAGGACTCCTAGTGTTGTGCTTCGAGGATTCGCCATCTGGAATTGGAGGAGAACTCTGTGGGCTGGACTGGATGTGCAGATTATGGGGCGTCTCCCAGGGGATCTCACAGCCCCAGCATGGAAAGCACCCAGTCCTCAACTACAAATGTCTCCAGCCCAGAAGCGTGGTGGATTTCCTGTTTGCAGTGATCCCAGATGTTTTCTTTAAAATTCACTCCAGCCCGAGTGTTCACACCGGCGGACTCGTGCGCTGGACTGTTTCCAAAAAAACAAATGCAAAAAAAATGGGGCTGGGACCCGGGGAGGGTGTGACATCGCGATGGTTTGTTAGCTCACCACGGGTGAATCAAAGGCACACAGGCAGTGCCTGGGATCTGAGCAGCCGTGGTTGGAAAACTTGTAGGAATCAAGCGATGGAGATGGTAGAGGAAATCCTGTCATCCATTGTTTTAGTCTTAACCAATGTCACTTTTATGTCCCTTTTATCCCTCGTTTCATCCAAGGCTTCCAGAGGCAAAGTTGTGACTGACAGTTTTGGTCAGACGACCAGACATGACGTGCAAGAGGTCAATTCTTTCTCTGTTTGTCGGAGAGGAAGAGATTTATTTGCTGTAGGTACATCCGGCTCTGACTTCTTTGCGATGCTCTTTTGTTTATGCAAACCAGTCGGCTGGGAGCACGGAGGTCAAGTCCTACATCCCAAGTAGGAAATTGGTGCCTAGAAATAGCAGCCCCGGGAGTTCACGAGATGGAAGGTCCCTCCAGGCTCCCTCTCAAACGCACCCCATAGAAGGGAAAACAAAAGCCCTGTATTTCTACGGGAGGGTGTGTTTATGGCTTTATAGTTGCAAAGCCCGGTTTTATCACAATGCAACCAAACGATTCCAGGGCAGATACACTGAGGAGGTGATTTGGAACTATTACCTAGCCACATTTCTCAAATGGAAATTCCAAGCGCTTTAGAACATGTTGTGTTTGGGTAAATTTTGCCATACCGGCCCCTTTTTTGCAAAAACATTTGGGAACTGAGACAATGGGTCCCTGTTTGGTATTTAAACACAGAATAAAGATCAGGTTTGTGCCCCAAAGAACACAGGCTTTTAATGAATCTATTCAGGTGGCTTTCTTCTCTTGATCCACAGTTATGTGGTAACCATCAGAGGATTTTATGAGCCGGAGGCTGTCTCTATGTGACATAGGATGTCTCTTTCTTTGCAAGCTACTTTTACTCCTTGTTTGCAACCATGGCTTCTCTCTTGTGTTCCTAACCCATTGCTCTTAAAAATTGAAAGTGATTCAAGCCTCAGGTGAAATGACTCCCTCCACTGACCCTGTTAACGATGGGCCCATGTACTCGCCTTATGCTGAGTTCACGAAGTTGGTTGGTTTCCTTGTGCTGCCATCTACAGAGCAAGCAACAGGTAGTGCCTGGGGATTATTAACAGCCAGTTAATTCCAAATCTTCCTCCTTAAATCTTCATGATCAATACCTTCTCCATCTCTGATAAGCACTGGCAGCAGCTGGGACTGCTGGTTTTCCCTCCCAAGATTGTCCTTGTCATCGCGAAGAGACTGGTGGCTTTGCTACAGATCTGTGTCATGGGCTGCTTCAATACCAGGGAGATTCAAGTCTCCAACACTCTGACCAGAGGCCAAGAGCCAAGTCTCAGCTCTAGGAGTTTCTGGACCATCCAACAAGTGATGTCCTCCTGCCTCATTCTCACTTCATGTTTTGATTCTTCATCCTCATCTGTACAAGACTTCTATCTCTCCTACAACCACTGGAGGTTCCACAATACTCTCATGGCATCAGTGGTGACCTGTTTGGGTCACCATTATTTTGCACATCAGTATTCCCAGTGTGGCACAAGGGAACTGGAGTTTCTTCCACCAAGACGCTGCATGCCCTTAGTCATATCACTTCACCCCAGTGGCTCCCCAGGACATTCCCTTGTAAAGCAGGAAAAAAAAATGCCTGGGGTGATCCTAAATCTTTCTGTTGATTTCAGTAGGTTCGGGATTAGGTCTCCAGTGCTACGTACTCTTCATGCCAAGGCTCAAGAAGTGGACACGAAACCCCTTGAGATAATAAAGTGATGTGCTCTGGGCAACCCTGCTTTAACAGGGGAGTTGGACTAGATGATCTCTACGGTCCCTTCCAACTCTAATAATTCAGTGAAATTCAGTGAAATTAGGGCTGATGGCAATCCATTTACTTGTGGTGATTTAAACATTGCCAAAAAAAAATTCTTTAACAAATCCCAGTGGTACTTAAGCTGTATCTGGAACCTCAAAGTGCTGGATGGACCTTCTCTTTTAGCAGAAGTGAAGAAAGCAGACAGGGACTGCACTGATTTATAATGTGCTAACATCTTAATCTGATCCAGCTCGAATGCTCTGAGGGTCTCTCGATGAAACCCTACCCAGGGTAACTCCCTACGGGTTAAAAATAAATGCTGCATTTCTGTGTGGGGTACGAGTGCCTGCAGTCGGAAAGTCTGGATGCAAAGCGTAGGGACAGACCATGCAGAGGGGGTTGCGGCACAGGGAAGTTTGACCCCAGGGCAGGGCTGGCTGTGGCTGTGTTCCCCCGGTGGCGGGGAGAAGGAAGCACTCCAGCATGATGGCCTTCTCCTTCCTGTTGTGTTTGCTGCCTGGGATGGCAGCGGGCAGGAAAGACCAAGGTCTGGTGGAAGGTTATGGGTTCAGCGTGCAGACCAGTGGCAGGGCACACAGCAAAGACATTTGCAGACACAGAAAAGCCGGGCTCTTGGGAGGCTGCGGCAAGCACAGCCCAAGATCTAGATTCATAGAATCATAGGATGGTTAGAGTTGGAAGGGACCTTAAAGATCATGGAGTTCCAACCCCCCTGCCATAGGCAGGGACACCTCCCACTAGAGCAGATCACTCCAAGCCCCATCCAGCCTGGTCCCGTTTCTCCAGCTTCATGAGAAACAGGGGGGCTTAACAAGTGCCAGCCCTCCTGGGGGGTCTACCTGGATTTGGAGAGCAACCAAGAGCCACAAAGGCAAGGGAAACACGGTGCTCCTGCTGACTTGTTCCACTTGTCCCCCTTCATGACCCTTTCTCCTGCACAAAGTGGCAGCCAGCAGTCCCCCATCATCATGGGCTTGCAGGAACCGAGGAGGGGTAGGGTGTGCTACAGCTCATGGAGCTGCCTTGGGAAACAAGCCCACGCACAAGCGCACACACAGACACACACACATCAGGCACTACCTGGGCCAGCTGTAGCTCCCGGGACCTGCTGTGGGGCAGAGCTTTCGCCCCAGCTAATGGCTGGGCTGAGCTTGCCAAAGCAGGTAAAGATATAACCTGCAGCTCCCTCAGACGTGTTGGTGCAGCTCTTTGACTGCGTCTCGGAGAGGAAGGAGGGCACTAGGCAATAACTCACATACCTGCACTAGATTGTGTAAAATGTGGCTGTAAGCACCCGCCTGCCATGTTGCTGCATGTGGCTTGGCTTTATTACCCTCTGCCCCAACAGTCTACACGCTGGTATTTTCAGGGTGGGGTTCATCCCAGCTTTCCATGATTTATTTCCCTTCTCTTTGCTGGGCTTTCTGAAGTCTCCCAAGAGGCTTTTGAGGCTGATAGAGGGAATCACGTTCTTATGCCTCTATTTTTCTAGATGAGGCTGCGTCCTAAGCGTCTTTGGAGTGTCCACACTCCCAAGTGTCTGAACAAGTATGCACAAAGAAGAGAACTGGGAGTAGGTAGCTTTCCATAATGCTGAAGCAATGTCCGAGTGCTCTGAACTAGAGGAGAAACCACCCTTGAATAGGATAGGAATGGGCTCTGTTCCTAAAGACTGACACACAGGACTCTGTAGAAGCCAGCACTGGCCAAGGACTTATGGCCACCACCTGGGTTTGGCTGAAAGCCTTACCTGCAGGGTACCGACAGCCCACTGACCTCCTACGTGGCATCCAAATCCATTGCCAAGGAGAGCCTAACAGCCTGACTCTTCAGTTCCCAGGATGCTCGTTCCACCCTAACGCATCCCACATGATGCCTGGCTTCCCCTGCGCCACCTCCACCTCCTGGGCTGATGGGAGTCACCTGCGGCAGTGACTCAGCTCCAGACACTCGGTGGCTGCCTGTGGGTGCTTCCCAAGAGGCTGGGGGGGTGGGTGTGTGGGAGGGGGAATACAGGCAAGCGCTCCTCCTTTCCTGCAGAGGACTTATTTGGATTTATTTAAAAAGGCGTGATTGACACAAATAGCATGCACAGCTACCTGGAGGCTGCAAAAAAAACCCGCAGGAAGCGTGAGGCCAAGAAGAAGTCGCCGGCGGTGGGGGAAGCATCGCGTTGAGCTACTGCCCTCTGCTGCTGTGCGGCCCCCAAAAGAGGCAGGGAGTCGGGGTGTGCATCCATTTCCAGCAAAAACTTCTCCCTGGAGGTTCCCAGGGGCTGCAGAGCCATCCTGCCTCCTCGCCTAAGGATGGGGAAGCTTCTCCTGGATTTTTTTTTAATTCAGGATCAAAGTAAACAGATTTGTTCGGCTTGTCCTGCGCGCTCATTGTCAACCCTGTAGGTAGCCTACAAGGAAGTAACTGTCGTTTACCCGGATAAAAGGTTGCAATTTAATGGCTAATTATCTCTTATCGTGCTTTGCTGGCCTGACACGTGCCAAAATGAATGCAGTGCTGCCAATAGGTGCTGAGCTGGTGCCTCCGGAGGGGGAGCCTCTGGGCTCCTCTGAGGAACATGGACAGACACGGTCTGGGGTTCCATGTCCTCTGAGCCTTCTCATATGCCTGGATTCCCCCCCCCCCCGCCATGCACCCTCCACAGCATCCCCATCAGTCGTATATGAATATAATACTGCTTTTTTAAACGGATCATTGGTCTATTCTGGTGTACTGATCAGTGTCTAAATGCTACATAAAAGCCAGGAGTAGGAGGTAGCTGGGAGATGGAAGAGGATAAGGAATGAACTGCTTGATGGAGACCCCAAAATAGGGACCCGAGCTCCCACTGGGGTGCCTTCAGGTAAAACTATAGACAAATCCATAAGTACAAATGACATAAGGAAGCCATTTGAAGGCAGGCAGCCCTGAATGCATGGACCTGTTGGAACGGGTCCAGCGGAGGGCCACGAGGATGCTCAGAGGGATGGAGCACCTCGCCTATGAGGACAGGCTGAGAGAGCTGGGGTTGTTCAGCCTGGAGAAGAGAAGGCTCCGGGGAGACCTTATAACAGCC
>JAOQGH010000040.1:13852785-13871593 GCA_025769975.1 Gallinago jamesoni | reverse complement strand
AGGCCAGGCTGGATGGGGCTTGGAGCAACCTGGTCTGGTGGGAGGTGTCCCTGCCTAGGGCAGGGGGGTTGGAACTCAATGATGTTTGAGGTCCCTTCCAACTCTAACCATTCTATGGTTCTATGAAAAACAGCAGAGCCTAGACAGCAGTATTAAAAGCAAAGGCTTGCGAGGCACCTGAAGCACAACCTGGCTCCTGATTCTCTCCCCTGTGATGGTAGGAAGTAGCATTTGCTGGATCTGGCTGCAGGTGATACCTACTCCCAGCTGGGCTGGTTGGCACATGGGAAAAAACGACCTCATGAAGTAGGTGGCAATTACAACGTCACTTCCCTGCTTGTCCTGCCACTGTCCATACCAAGAGGTGGGATTGATAATGCTTTATACCCCCTCCCTCCATGAGAGAGTAAACAACACAGGCTGTGAGACCGGCTCCAGAAAACCGAAGTCAATGCAATCTCTCCTATTTGCCAGTGTCCATTACAAGAAACAGTCTCTGCTCTGCCCTGATCTAAACCCCACATCCCCCCCTCTACGGACAAAAAAAAGGTTTTCAGTATGGTTTCTAGTAATCTATAACCCCAGGTTCGCCTTTTCTTCTCTTTCTTTAAAGAAATACTTAGGAATTTGAAAAGCCTTTGGGGGAAAAAAAAAAAAAGTGTCATTTTCTATGAGAATAACGGGTTGAATTAGCAAACTGTTTTTGGAGAAAAGAATAGTTCCACTGGAAGAGACCTGCAGCAACCCTCTAGTCCAACTGCGTGTTAGATAGATAAGCAAGTATTTTTACTGAGTTGTGTATGAATTAGGCAAAATTTCATAAAACGGGATGGTTCTTTAGTAATAGCAGGTGAAATGTCTGTCACTGCATCTTGAGCAGAGTGTACAATTACGATCAGCACCCAAAACAAAGATCACAGACTACATCCCTGACGCTGCTATTCTTTTCACTCTAGAAACATTATGTCCTAGATATACCATAATATTTTTTCAGCAAATTAGCAAAAAAAAAAAAAAATCCGGTTTAGTTAGCATATGAAATGCATTCTGTGCACTTCTGCT
The DNA here is from genome assembly GCA_025769975.1 of Gallinago jamesoni. Classification (NCBI taxonomy): domain Eukaryota; kingdom Metazoa; phylum Chordata; class Aves; order Charadriiformes; family Scolopacidae; genus Gallinago; species Gallinago jamesoni. Next base: position 13,870,531 of record JAOQGH010000040.1, on the reverse strand, counting down.
GTCAAAATTGTAACTGACTGCATAATGAAATGTAATTTGGGATGTAAAAATGGCATTTTAATGTGCTCGACGCAGGAGGGAGCAGAATTTGATACGTCATGCTGGCTTAATGGGAACGTACATTTCCCATTGGGAAGACATGGAGTCTTGTTCTCCAGGAGGGTGTCAAGTCATACCCAGTCGAGAACAAGCTTTTTTAGGCCACACAGAAAAATGTGAAATTTTGCAATACACATGCCAGTTTAGAGAAGATAACTGGAGTCAGATGTTTTAGACCAAAATTACACTAGTCAGGTGCAGCTAGAAGGGATGTTCACAGTCACACCAAACTGGAAATGAGCAGAAATAGTCTGGTATAACACAGAATAACTCTTCCTCTGCTCAGCTGCTGCAATTCAGAGGTCAGGCTTGGCCCATGGCTGAAGTTGGAGCTGGGTTCAATAACTGGAGTTGCCCAGGGTGCGAGGCATTTGGAGCTGCAGTAATTGATGGACAGCTTTAACCAGCCTTCCATTTTGGTTTAAAACTGGGGAAATGGTTTCTCAGGTATGTGACTTAAAACCGGAATTTCTGTTGACCGCCACACCAAGGAACTTGCTGGTGACACCTCAAGATTAGGCTGCCAGAAAAGACCAAGAAAGCTGAGCTTGTGATTAAACACTTATTTGCATTAAAAATGGCGTAGTTTCTGATTGGAGACCCTAATGCTTTGGAAAAAGGAAGAGGCACCGTGCATGATGGTGGATATGAAGAGGAGTCCAATGCATAACCACCGGCTGCGGGGAAGGGGTTTTCACAGAATCACAGAATCCCATGGGGTTGGAAGGGACCTCTGGAGATCATTTAGTCCAACCCTCCTGCCAAAGCAGGGCCACCCAGAGCAGGTTGCACAGGAACTTGTCCAGATGGGTTTGGAATGTCTCCAGAGAAGGAGACTCCACCACCTCCTTGGGCAGCCTCTTCCAGGGCTATGCCGCCCTCAAAGGAAAGAAGTTCCTCCTCACGTTTAGATGGAACTTCTTACCTTCATGTTTGTGCCCATTTCCTCTTGTCCTGTTCCTGGGCACCACTGAAAAAAGACCACCCTCCCTTGAAGTATTTGTAAGCATTGATCAGATCCCCCCTCAGCCTTCTCCAGACTAAAAAGACCCAAGTTTTGACCCTGGGCAGCGGGAATCTCTGAAACTGGGAATGTTCTGCACCCAAAGGGGCCCGTTCACCTCCTGCAGTGACCCCAAACCTGGTGGTAGGGCTGCCTGAGCCTCCCATCAAGCCCCCAGGGAAGGTGGAGGTGGAGTTGGGACCTGCCTGCCCCAACAGCAGCCCCTACAAACCCTGCCCCATCGGGCATGGAGAGATGTCCCCTACCCGCACCACCGGCCAACTTTGCTGATGGCATTTCCAGCACCGAGAACCACTGCATCAATCTCCACTGCTCCTTGACCAATTAGCAAGCTTCCTAACAGGATGTCATGTCACGTTATCTTTATTTGCACAGTGCTTCCAACACCGGAGAGCTGGCTGGGCAGCTGGGAAAAGCTGGACTCTCACTTAAAGGAACATTGGCCAGTTCATCATCTGCTCCCTTCATTTCTGATTGCCTCACGGGGAATCCTCTGACCTCTCCCCTCCATTTTAATTTTTTTTGTTGTTGTTTGTTTTGTCTTATTCCTGATTCATTTTTGGAGTGATGGACAAGAAAAGCCGAGTTCCTCCTGCAGCTCTAACTGCGTCAGGCCAGGCTCATCCTGAAGGTCCCAGCGGAAGCACTTCTCAGGCTCCAGGACCCACCCTTCTGGGAGCCACAGTGGCGGAGGGGACTTTCTGCCAAGGGAAAGGAGCCTTCAGATCCCCCTAGAACATCTTGCCTAGGAAAAGCGAGTCTCTGAGTCACTGCAGCTCCTGCTTCCCCTTTCCACAACATCCCACCGAAAATGTTGGTTCTCGCTGCTTGTGCCAGGCGGGATCAGAGCAGGGGATGGAGAAGACATAGGAGACAAGTCCTGTGTGTCCACCCGAGTGACCGGTTCCCACCATCCACCAGTATAAAGCTCTCAGCTGGCAAGCGAGTCTTCTCCACCACGCCTGATCACGGAGCCCAGTTTCCAGTGTTGCACGCCCAGCTGGCATTGAGTGGACTGGGACACCTACTCCCAGGATGAGCCCACCTTGCCTTCGACTCACCCCAGTCGCAAACAGACACTTGCAGTAACTTACAAAATAGAATATAACCCTCCGTTTGGAAAGCCCACATTATCATCCTGATTGGTTTAGCATTGCACGTTCATGTGAGAAAGCGATTGAACATGCGGAAATGGAGGTTTCTGCATAAGTGAGACCAAAATGCAGGAGGGACTCCTGGGGCTGGTGGCCCTCATCCACCTATTTCTGCTCTACGGTAGGGTAGAAATGCTGCAATAGCCACCACCAACTCCACCAGCACCTGAACTACCTGGGATTCCCTGGTGTAACATATCCCCTAAAGCCTTCCTTATTCTCCCCATTTCCACTGGCTGCACCTTTTCAAGTCTCATTTCAAACTTCACCTTCTCCGAATCAACCAGAAACACTGTGTTTAGGTGCAGGTAATGCGGAGAGGTAGTTTATATTATGTTTCTTTTAACTCTGCTGGAGAAAGGGATCTGGGTGGTGATTACCTGGGGCAAAGCCAGGCAGACGAGGTTCTCTAAGGTAGCCTCAAGGAGGATAATTTCAGGGAAACTAAGTCTGGGCTTGAGTTGGTGTCCGGAGGTGGGAGATACAGAGAAGCAGCTTGCAGGTAGCTCGTCCTCTCTTCCAGGCTCTCCGAAGAGCATGAGGCTCAAGGGTTCTGTGAGGCTCTCCCAGAGACCGGGTTGGAGCCAACACATCAGCGCTCAGTGGTGAAGGTCTTCACCACCGTGTGTCTTTGTCCACACTGCAGTTCCTGGGATCTGGCAGGGAATTATGAAACAACTACATATCAAAACAGGTCGCCTCTGGGAAAAGGATGGGGAAATGAATTCTCATAATACGTATGTGAGAAAAGGAAGTCATTGCTCTTAGAAAAATGGGGTATGTTGTCCCTCTGCAAGCTCAAATATGCCCTTTCTAGTTAAGGCACTTTAATAGCAATGGGGAATTGTCCTGTCCCATCTGCAAAGCAGCACATTTGGACTTTTCCTTTCTTAATGGAGCTGAGATTTCCCCATCCCCCGGTGATGACTGAAGGAGGTGGCCTGAGGAAAAATGCTTTATTCATGTGAAGACAACCCATCGGGTTCATTAAACTGCAGATTACATAGGCTGATGACAGAAAGAAATTAAATAAGGTTTTGTCTTATTACTTCCTTAGTTTTAATTGAATAATAGACAATTAATTTGATTGAAGCTAGTCATGTTAAACAGTTTCCTAGGATATCGTATTGAGAAATGTCTTATCCTGCAGACTTGGCTGTGACTTGGCTACTTCCTTGGCTGTGTTTTTGAGATGCCCACTGAAGCGTTGCTCCTAAATGGCTAGGACTTTCCTTTTTTTGGGAGGAGATGGTGGGAAGTAGGATTATTATCATGTCTATATTTAAACCAGGCACGGGAAAAGACATCTAGCGTGCAAGTAGACAACTCCAGCGAGAACTAAGGGGGAAGAAGGCACAAGACCCAGGCTGCTGAAATGGAGAAGGTCCAGGCTGGACGTCGGCTGCACAGAGGCCCCCTCTCCTGTACCTTGTGCTCATGCCCATGTCAGCGCTAGGGCATCCAGCGGGAAGTTTGCCTAGACACGTAAAAGAGTGCTTGAAGGAAAACCAGGCTGAGTGCTTTCCAGCGCTTTCCAGCCCACGTGCAAAGCCCACAGGGGTGGGCAGATCCCGAAGGAAGGATCTACCCCATGAGTTATGAACAGGCCAGGCACTTCCTCACCTCATTGCCTCCACCAGCACCCGTGGCGATGCCCAGGCTGATCAAATCTGGTGTAGAAACGAAGTGGGAGCTTGGTGGAGAAGGAGCGTGGCAAGGTAGCTGCCCCTCCACGAGTCTGGCTCCCTCCCCACCGCAGAAATGTGGAATACTGTTTTGCTCCAAGCATGCATAGTTTGTGTGGGTGTAGATTTACATTTCGTTAAGGGAAATGAAATAAGGGGGCCGGTTTCAACTAGCCTGCAGTTTTATTATTTGCAAGAGCCCTTGCCTTCATGTGATGCTTTACGTAACAGCCTTACACATCTGCAAAGTATGTAAAGCATTTCCACTGTTGGGGGAAAAAAGGAAAAAAAAGGGGAGGAGATTTCTGAAAGGTACTGTATCTCTCAGGAGGACTTGACATGGAGTTTTTAGCCCCCATCAGGCAAGAAAACAGCAAGGATCATGGGGTCTGCTCTCCAGAGCCAACTTTCACGAGATTTATGGGAGAGCAGGCCACGTTTCCAGGGATGACCACAAAGTGTGCTTGAGAACATACTCAATAACAACTTCAGTTCAGAAATAAAATGCTGAAATGAGACGGGCTGAGTGAGAATAAAAGCAACAGAAAACTGGGAGATGCATCCTGATCTCAAGGAGGAACAATGCTACCAGGAAGAAGGTGAATTAAGAAATGGACAGAGCTCGGGGAGCAGCAGAGATGTTGCCATGGGCAGGCTCTGGGGGGCTGCAGAGCTCCAGAGAGCTGAGCTGTGAGCTGCATTTCTGTCTTACATCACCTAGAAGACGTGAACAAGCACACTCCTCCTTTAATGCTGATTATTACCATATCTGATAGTGCAATGTATATACGTGTAAGGCTGTGGAAAAAAAAAAAAAGAGAGAGAGAAAACAACCAGAAATCTTACGAATGCCTCCAAGGAGGATTGGAATGATGCCTCCAAGGAGCATTAGAATGATGCCTCCAAGGAGGATTGGAATGAATGAAAAATATCTGAAACCGTTCGAGTGCAAAGTCTAGTGAATCAGCCCATCCACTTCTTTTCTTTGGCTTCTGAGTTTGGGTGGACCCAAACCACAAAGAAAAGAGGAAACAAAGGTGGAGCAGACATCGAGAAAGATCTTTCTGAAACTTGGCATTAAAATGTAAGAGCTCCCAATCACTGCTCAGCCCACGCAATGTGAAGCAATTGGAAAGGACTGGAAAATCACTGCACGGTGCCCTGAGATGCAGGAGGTGTTTTGTTGTTTTTTAATTTTCCCCGGGAGCTGCTTAAGAGCTGACTTCTGAGGAACTGTCACCGAGTTCCTCTTCCACTGAAGTCTCTCTTAACCTGAAAAAAACACAGGAAACGTGAATGCTTTGCACTTAGCTGTCCTTATTTAGAGGTATGTCACCAATTCTGACAGTCTTCCCCATTTTTATAGTCAGGAATGAGTCCCTGATGGTGACCCTCCTTTAAAACAGAAACTTGTAACCTTGGTATATACAGAGCTCTTAAGCACCCATCTTTTGGATACAGTCCTGCAGGTACTTCCTCTAATCAGCATGGCTCACTCCTGAAAGCAGATCTCCAGTCCAAAGCAGTCCCCAGTCCACTAACACTGTGGAGTTAGTCTTGGTTCAGCAGGTCTCAGGAGCATAAGACCACCCAGCTCCTTTCTGCCAGTTCCTACTCTAAAATCGTACTATAAATGCTAAAAAACCCAGTGTTTCTCATGCTGTGTATCGCCTGCACTGATAATCCCACATGGAGCTCAGCCTAGAAAAGTCAGGTGGGTGAAGTCATAGAGCAGCTTAGACATATCCATGCCTTCCGAAAAGGGTTGGACCCATTATTGTCCTAACCCCTTTACCAAATCAGCAGAAAGAAGAAGTTGGTACGCTATTTCATGTGGACCCTTTGCCATGGCTCTGCTCCTGTCCCCCAAGCCTGTTGTGTGCAAGCCAGCAGAGAGGCAAAGGAACCCTTCTCCAGAAGACAGGGGGACGGCCACCAGCCTTTGCAATCCCTACTGGGGTTACCAGAAACCTCTCGGACATGGTGCAGACAGAAGAGCTAATTCCTCTGCACCATGTAGCCATCTGAGGAGGATGGACATGGCATTTTCCAGTGAATGAAGACAGTGATACTTTCTCTTTGGACTCCTTTAGATCCCAAATTCTGTCATAAAATGCACATCAGAACACCTTCTGCCCTGTGAGGGCACATCACTCTCCTCTTTTCTCTGCCTGAACATTTTCTTGGCTGGGAGCCATTTACAGGGAGCCTTTCCTTCTCCCAGTTGTGTGCTTGACCCTTTCTCCTGTTTTATCCTCTCCTCCTTCCTTCCGAAAGGCTTACCACTCAGCAGAAATATTTGCATTCTTAATCCAATGCAGATCTTCTTACTGCTGCACATCTCCACAGCATCTGATCCTCTTCATTATCACTTTTCATTATTTATTCATCTTTTTATTCAATGTAGGACTCCTTTCTGATAGGGTCCCTGTCAGAAACGTGCCTTGATTGCACAAGGCCCACAGGGAGAAATGGTCCATTTAACTTTAAAGTTGAAATGGCCAAGACAGATGGACACCTAGGGTGCAGAAGGTCCAACCAACATGCTTGCAACCCTCATCTGGACCATACAAGTGTCCTCCTTGCTCCTGACTGTGGTTTCCCTGGCCTGCCACATTGTATTGAATGTAAACTGAATGTAAGAAGTTCCACCTAAACATGATGAGGGACTTCTTGACTTTGAGGGTGGCAGAGCCCTGGAAGAGGCTGCCCAGGGAGGTGGTGGAGTCTCCTCTGGAGACATTCAAAATCCTCCTGGGCACATTCCTGGGCAACCTGGGCACCTGCTCTGGGTGGACCTGCTTTGACAGAGGGGGGTTGGACTAGATGATCTCTGGAGGTCCCTTCCAACCTCATGTGATTCTGTGATTCTGTAGTGGAGTGTGAGATGAACGATATCTCTTGTTTAACAAGCCACTGGAGGAGTCCTCTCCCTCCCATAACCCACCCTGCAGTACTGGCCTTCTGTCCTGGAGCTGAGTCAGGCCCATCTCCGCAGGAGCTCCATCCCAGCATGAACACAGTGCAACTTATTCACCTATCCAAAAAAGGATTTGCGGGGCAGAGTTTACTTTTTGACCCCTAAGTTGCAGCCTTTCCCCATTGTGCATGCACACTATTCTTCTGCCAAGAAAATAGCAATTTTTCCTTCACTGAAGAGATAACATTTGCTTCCAGAGAGAAAAGGGGAACTTTTCTTGGCCTTTTTTTGCCCCTTTTAGTAATGCTGGCACCAGGCCAACGAGCTGCATTTTACTTTCTTTCCTCTGCATGCACGATTTTATTAATTTTTTTTTATTTTTTTTTGCGCAGCTCCAGAGGAAAAGGATTTCTCAGTCTTAACATCCTGTTCACTTCTGCATACTTTTGAATGCTCGTTATTAAAAGCCAGCTATTTATACACAGGAACAACGTACATTCCACTAACCTCTCGTGGCATAATTCTGCGTGCTGACCGCTGAGCTCTAGACAGGTGAATCGAGTGTATGACAGAGAGCTTTTTACAGGGGTTGAATGCCCACTGTATACCAACACAGTAGTGCCCTTTTAAAATTCCCTTTGCCATCACGTCTTTGGAAATATGAAAGGAAAACCTTTCAGCAACCTCATTCTCTCTGACTCTAATCTTGGTTGCTTTGAGAGGGGTAGGTGCCAGATAACTGTATCGGTGGAAACAAAGATAAAAAGGTTGTGCATACCATAAACATTTATATTGCTGGAATTATGTTGTTGGGCAGAAATGCAGTGACAATAACAGGACGGCATTAATCGGGCGGGTGGTTAATTTACCTGCCCGGTATCTTTCAAAGAGATCAAGTTGCATTTCATTACTGGAAAATTCTGAAGGACCTAAAATGAATCAAGAACAAGGACATTATCTCAAAATCACCAGACGATACGGCACAGTGGGCATCTCACCAGGAGAGGTTAATTTAAGTGATGCCATTCATTGTGCAGTTCACAAAAGGGACTGGGGTTGAAAACGAGATGCCAAAGCAATCTCTCAGCTGAAGAACAGAAGGATCCTTCAGAGAGGATTTGGATGTTTTGCATGTATCTACTCTTGGAATACCTTTAAGAGAAAAGATTGGTGCCCAAGGTGCAATTCAACATTTTTGCTTTGATTTTCACCTTTTTATATTCCCATCAAAACACACATGATGCCTCCTCCAATTCACAGGTGGTACATTGGTTTCAAAAGCCACTGAATTACTCTTTTAATCTTGATGGAAGCTTCTTCCACCTGCCTGTCCCAAAAGGGCTTTACTGTATGCCCAGCTGTGACTGCAGTTCCACCTGGTGTTCACCCACCTGAGTGTTGTACCACACAACAGTGTCTCCACAGAGTACCATGCCCCAGGCCTCCAGGAGGGGATTCTGGTGAGACCACATCATGACTTCCACCGCTATACCATTGGAATGGAGCAGATACAGCACTCCTTTCAAAGTCCCAGCCTCTCAAGATGATAGAGGCTGTAATGCCATCCCACCTCATTTGTAGACACTCTCTGATCAACGCATCGCCCAGTTTTCATAGCTCCTCGTACTTGTACTCTGCTGGTACAAAGGGTTTCAGACAGCCTTGGCAAAAGAGAGCAGAAAAAGTATCCTTTCTTAACCTAGTTTACTTGACAGTTTCCATAACAACTTGACACAGCTATTTATATAGCAGGAGAATATCATTTGCGTTTCATCATTTTTAGAACCTTTGTTGCCATATCAACCTCAGCACCGTGTAGCAGAGCACAGCCCCATTCAATTCTCTCTTGTTTTCTCAGAAAGAAACTTTGCTCTCAATGAACTGAAATTAAGTTGGTCTCAGAAGGACCCTTGAGAGGCCTATGTGTCACTTAAAGCATCCTTCAAGCCCTTGTGCCTATGTGACCTGTCTGCACCAGGCAGGTGGCACCGTCTGCGGTGGGAAGCAACGATGAGGACAGGGTAGACAAGCAGACCAGCAGATTGCTTATCTTGATTGGGAAGCAAACAATCAGAGGGATACGGCAGCTGCTGACTTTCTCTGCCATGGGTGGGGAGGGAAAAATGGATTTTGAAATATTGGGGTTTCAAAGGCTTGGTGTTAGCGTTCCCGAGCCGGTATTTTGGGAGGGAGATTGGGTGTCAAGGAGTTCCAGCAAAGAGCAAGGTTAGGATGCAGTGAAAAGTCAAGATGGGTGGAAAAGTGACAGAAGACAACTGCCAGGAAAAGAGGAGAGGAACCTCCCTGGTGTGTGCTCAGGTGCTGCTCAGTCCTGGATTCATTCCCCGCAATGCCAAGCACCAAAAGGCAGCCTGCAGGGAAAGAGACATCCCCAGAGCACAACTTGGGTGGGAATGAGGTGCTTCCCAATACCTCTCTTTGGAGGAAGCCATGGTGCTTAGGCACCTAAGTTCTTACAGCCAGGTGAAATGAATCTGGGCCTCAGGTTCTCACAAAGGCTGTTTCTCTGGGTCCTACTGGCTGGTCCAGCAAGCGCCCAGCACTCACATATGTGTGGTCTGGATGGGGAAGTTCAGTCTTGCAGACCATGACACCAAATCTTCCCTTCCAGGTCAGAATATAATTAATTTTAAAATACTTATACAATGTGCAATCACGAGTGTCTGTAATCCACCTGACACCTTGGCCTGACTAACAGTGTTCAAGCAATCCTGTGCCTGCACTGCAATTTTTCACTCCCACCTCCTCCTCCTCCTGCTGTTGGGACATGGCAGGTTGGCTGCCCGTGCCCTGACACCCCGCTGTCTCAATCTGCTGTGGTTGCTATTTGGCCAAGACACACCTGTTCAAAATAGATGTCCCTCATCTCCCCTCCTTCTGAGATCTGAAGGTGTCCGTGTATTCCCTGGAGCAGGCACCCATTTGGTGTAGTAAATTTCATATAAATAGAATCACAGAATGGTTAAAGTTGGAAAGGACCTTAAAGATGATCGAGTTCCAACCCCCCTGCCCAGACCAGGTTGACCAAAGCCCCATCCAGCCTGGCCTTGAACCCCTCCAGGGATGGGGCAGCCATGACTTCCCTGGGCAACCTGTTCCAGTGTCTCACCACCTTCACAGCAAAGAATTCCTTTCTGGTGTCTAATCTAAATCTCCCCTCTTCCAATTTAAAACTGTTTCCCCTTGTCCTGTCGCTACACTTCCTGACAAAGAGTCCCTCTCATAGCATTCTTGGTAGGATCTTGGGAACTGCCAAGATGGTGCTTTTGACTATAACCCCAGATGGTGCCAGGAGCCCTCTCTCATCTTGTCTGCAGGTGCTTGGAGGATGTATGGCTGCTCACTGGAAGGAGATAGCTTTAGGTATTGGAAGAGATCATTTGATTGCTAAACCCAGCAGTTACCCCACACACACAATAAAAAAAACCCAAAGTTTTGGACTTTTAGGCTGGGTTGTTTGTTTTTTTCCATACTGAGAAGTATCAATTTAGCCCTGAGAAATCTGGGAAGCCCTGAAATTTTGAAACTTGCGCTGCTCAAATTCTTCCATCATCTGCCTTGACCGACTGGTAATCCTGAATTTTGTTTCTGTCCCCTAAGCCCTATCTATCCCCTAGATACTATTTAAAATCACTGAATTCAAGGGAAAATTTCACCTTTGGAAAACTGTATCCAAAAAACACTAATCTTCGCACCAAAATAAGAATTCTGAAAGCTGTGACATACCCTGAAAGCTGATGGCTCATGGTACAAAAGGACCAACGATGTGAGACTTTTCTTGAATTAATTGCTTTATTCTGACTGCATCTCCAGTCCTGGAACAGAAGTGCCCCTAACAGCATGTATGTTATTCTTCCTTTAGGATCCTCAGCCCAAATCCCAATGCCTCTTTCTTGAGAGCAACCTGTCCTAGGAGGAGACTGAGGCAGAGACAAACTACACTGCTGGTAACACCCTTTTGAAAGATTGAAATTCTCATATCCAAATCAGGATTTCTTCAAAAAAGCTGAACAATGCCTGCAAACTAAGCAGAAGAGATCTGATAAAACCTCTAATAATGTTGTTCCCTGGTAATTCTCAGCCCAGCCCAGCAACATGTTCCATCTCCATTGCTATTAAAATAGTGTCTTGTTCTCCGGTAGTTGCTTTCAGTATGAAATTAGACCTTACACACAGCAGCTCTTTTTGTACTTGTCTGCAGAAAATAATCCTCAATTTACATTCGTATGACAGTGATAGTCACCATTTTAAAGAGAAGTCCATTTGTCTGAAAGCAGCAGCAGAATCACTGCCTTTCCCCCCATCCCCCAAAGACAGACAGGTTGCTGCTCTGACCATCTGGCATGGTCACCATTTAGTCCAGCTTTTCCCTTCTCCCAGCCCTGCTCCTGAAACTGTGTCCAACCTGACCTGCCTGGTCCTGCTAGGAACTAAAAGCCATCCCAGAGAGGCTCTGTTTTGGAAGGCAGTATGTCTGTAGCACCATAGACATACACAACATGTGGTGTACCTTCGCTGCTATGATGGGCCACCTTGTAGGACCCTCCAGAGACATCAAGCCCTCTGCCTGATGCTGATCCAAAATCTTGAGCGTAAACCTCCCAGACCTTGTGACAAATAAAACAGTTTCCTCTCTGTGCTCCTTGGCCCTTTGGTGCCTGCCCTCCTGCTCTACATCTCCCCCAGCCCTGCGGGGATTTCAGCAACGGGCAGAGATCTTGCAGGCATCATCTCCCAGCGAGAGCCACACAACGTCCCACCTGCCAAAACCATAACCTGCTTTTTGCCCTTCATCCATCAGGTGGACTCTGTATCTTTGGGCTTTTTTACACTTACAGACAAAGTAAGGGGTGAGGGGGGAAAAAATCCATGCTCCAGATGCCAAGCCAGGGTCTGGTACACTATACCGTGATCCATTCCCATTTATTTTATAGTACTTTAATGCCTCTCTCAGTTGTCTCACTACACAGACTTCAGGCAGAGTGGAGCCATGTTACTTAGCAACTCGCAGTACACATGACAAAATTAACCCAAACAGTTTTGTTTATTAACTCTTAATAAGGAGCAAACAAAACAGCAACCCGAGAGTTTCCCAACAAGAACGCTTCCCATTTGGGGTGCGTTACTAATGTCACAGACGACGATGTTATCTTGGGTGTTCTGTGGGATTATTTTTTTTAACCCTTTTGTGAAGACCTATTTGAAGCACAAAAGTCTTCCCCACCCTCCCCAATGCCTGGTGTTTCTATAATGGACAAAGTATATGTAATAATAGAAAAATTAAAAGACTATTGGAGCTAACGAGCTCTAGCTGATGCCTGCCTGGCCCTGTGAAATTCGGGTTTGGAGGCTGGAGGTGTTAGTGCTACCCCCAGAGTTTGCAGACATTGCAGGCTGGGGTTTTCAAACTGCAGTGATTTACTCCAGGCTCTTCACAAAACCTGACCATCAGTTACCCTGCCCCTGGACCCCGATCCTTAAAATACAGTCCTGCTTCATAGAGACTTGTGGGGATACATGTATTAACACATGCAAGGCAGCAGAGGCTTGATTTGAACAGCTATTTAAGTAGCTAAATCACACTGATTTTGGCAGCAGTTCAGCATCTAAAGCTTCAGCTTTCAGGTGCTCTGGAGATGTGAGCCAGGCCTGTCCCTATAAAAACTACCCAGGATGCCACTTGTGGAACGTGTTGCTTTATGTCCATCATAAAAAGGGACTAGATGTATTATTTTTATGGTTCCTGTCATATGGAGTTTAAAAAAAAAAAAACCACCGAAAACCAAATTAATTGCTTTTCAAAAATAGATAAGACTTGCCAGGCTTTACCAAAGGACAAGAGCCCATTGCCTTGCTGTCTCGGGGGATTCGGATGAAAGGCTCCTGCCAAGAATTTGAGCCTTAGGAGCAACTTCTGCAAGATTATTGCCAGATATGAAACCCTTTTCCTGCTGTGCCGCTGAGCCCTCCCTGTCCAACACTTCGTGGCGACTGCTGATAATGAAAGCTCGGAGGGCTCCCTCCCAGGCATTAACTACAACAGCTGATCCAGGAAGCCTTTTCCGGCTTTTATGGAGAAGAATGAGTGACTTGTGCATTCTTGTGAGAAACTACTTAGACACCAGATACAGCACCTATAGGGTTTTTTTTTTATTGAAGCAGAATGCAGATTCTTATCGGCCTCCATTTATTCCGTAAGTAATGACAAATGAATTCCTTGGAAATTTACTCCCGGTAATCCTGGAGCACCGGGAGCTTGTCATTGAAATGTCTTGGAGGCAGGGTGGTCAGAGGCACGTACTCCAAGGGTCACACTCTGGCTGGTGCCAGCTGGTGGAAGGGTGGCAGGAAGGCGAGAAGGGGCTGGGAGGGAAGCAGGAGACAAGGGAGAAGGTCCACTTGCGCTCTCAGCTCCACAGCTGGGATCGGTCTCTTTGGTGGGGTTTCTGCCCAGATGCAAGTGGGGAGGGTAGAGGCTGGAAGGAGGCCAATATACCCTCGGCTCATTGCAACACATGTAAGTAACCAGATGATAGGTTCATAGAGCCGGTCAAGATCGTTCATCTCATCCAGGACATCCTCTGTCCTACACGAGGGTTTTTGCCATTTACACATTTCCCTGTAAGCTCAAACTCAGGGGATGTAAGCATTTCATAGAATCATAGAATCATAGAATCATTTGGGTTGGAAGGGACCTTAAAGATCATGGAGTTCCAACCCCCTGCCATGGGCAGGGACACCTCACACCAGACCAGGTTGATCAAAGCCCCATCCAGCCTGGCCTTGAACCCCTCCAGGGATGGCGCAGCCACGACTTCCCTGGGCAACCTCTTCCAGTGCCTCACCACCCTCACAGCAAAGAATTTCTTCCTGGTGTCTAATCTAAATATCCCCTTTTCCAATTTAAAACCGTTTCCCCTTGTCCTGTTGCTACACTTCCTCATAAACAGTCCCTCCCCAGCTCTCCTGTAGCCCCCTTCAGATATTGGAAGGCTGCTCTAAGGTCTCCCTGGAGCCTTCTCTCCTCCAGGCTGAACAACCCCAGCTCTCTCAGCCTGTCCTCACAGGGGAGGTGCTCCATCCCTCTGAGCATCCTCGTGGCCCTCTGCTGGACCCGTTCCAACAGGTCCATGTCCTTCCTGGGTTGAGGACTCCAAAGCTGGATACAGGACTCCAGGTGGAGTCTAACCAGAGCAGAGGGGTAGAATCACCTCCCTCACCCTGCTGGCCACACTTGTCTTGATGCAGCCCATGGTGGGGTTGGCTCTCTGGGCTGCCAGCGCTCGTGTTGAGCTTCTCATCCACAAGCACTCACAAGTCCTTCTCCTCAGGGCTCCTCCTGGGAGCTCTCCTCTCCAGGCCTCTCTCCTAAGGGATTTTCCCTTAGGAAGTCTTTCACGAGCAACTTGCTTTCCCTGCCAGGAGGTCTTACACAAGCTGAGCTCTGGCCCCGTGGCCAGGTGTTCCCAACAGGTAAAGAAGAGGGGGGGAGGTTCATATATACATAGGGGATTCCTGCACAACTAGCCTGCAGCCTTACTCACCTCCCCACTCAAAATTTTGGCTAACATCTCTGAAGGCTCCCTCAGCAGAGAATATTTCCCCTTCGATGAGCACTGGGTGCGGAGGGCAAACAGATGGTCTGGGGAGGCACAAAGACCAAAGTCAGCCTATGAACAGGCTGTATGGAGTGCAGATAAGGCAGACTCCCCTCCTATAGTGCCTGCTCAGGTTCATTTGCTACACGGGGTCTCCACACTCTGACCCAGCCCTTCCTGTGCACCCCCTTGTAATCTTATTTCTGGGAGCTGTGAGATCCCAGAGCATATCAAGACAAATAGTCCTATCCCGTGGCACGGAGGAGGCAAGGGTCTCCTTATTTCCAACCGAGATTGCTGTCTCTGTGCTGTGCTTTTTCCTCCATGGAAAGCCAGGCCAGTTTTATTCTGACATCTCGGGTAAGAACCTAACTCTCCTTCCCTGTTGTCTTCTCCTGTCCAAGCTCCACAGCCTCTGTGGTCCTTGACATTTGAATGAAGACATCTCTGGGGCACATTAGGATCAGGTCTGTTGCCTTTCAGTAATAAAAAGTTGGCAAAATTGAACAAACCTCAAAATCAAAACTGAAGAGACTTTCAGCTTCTTCTCTCTTGGACTGACATGGCTCTGTTGGCACCGGCCACAACTGAAGGGTACCCACTGACTTAGCACATCTACAGCTGCAGATTGAGGTTTTGATTCTTTACTGAGGAGAGCTAGAAATATGAGTGGGTCTCCCAGACCCAGATTGGGCTGCAGCTTTCTCAGCCCAACTGGATGCTTGTCTCAAGCAGTAGCTACTCGGGTGTTGAGTGTTGATGCTGTATGGCATAGCAGGAGCATCAAAATCCTAGAGCATAGGGATTAAACCTGGGATAGATTTTCAGCCTCTCCATAACATGTAAATGAGACCAGCTGAGCCTTGTGGAGCTGTCTATCCGTCCGTCCGTCCATCCATCCATCCATCCATCCACCCACCCATCGCTAAAGCCTGATGCTAAGTGTGGCTCTGGGAACAAGGAAGAGGCAGGCATGTGCCTCGGGGTCTCAGCCCTGCAATCTGCTTCTGCTGGCTCTAGCGAGGACAGGCTCCAAGAAAAAAAAAAGAGCTGAGCAGATAATTTATACCTGGTCTCCCTTAAGATGCCTGATCTGTTTGCTTGCTCAGTTCCCACACCATCCCTAGCAGAGAGGGGGAGTGAAATATCCAGACACTCTTCTGCCCCCAAACCAGCATCTGAGAAAAAGAGGCAAGCTTTATCTAAAGCATTGCTGAAGAAAACGGCAGGATATCCTGGGCTTTCCCTGTGGTCCAAAATGCCTAGATCCCATCCACTCACCGAGGTTTCTTTTCCTTCTATTTTTAGGTTTTTCCCCTTTCTCTGTACACTTGCTCCAAAAGGAAAATCAGAAAGCTGACACTGCCTCAAAATCTCATTTTAAGCCTTTCTCCTTTCCCATTTCTGCTTTTTTTTCATCCACAGCTCCCTCAGTCACTCAGATCTAACTCTGTGCCCTGCAGCAAGAAGACTTGGATACACATAGAGGTAGATTTGAACCATTGCCTTTGATAATTGCAGGGTCTGCTTCTGCAAACCAGGCTTAACACAAAGGTTTCTGATGAAAGTTTATGCCATCCAGGTCTCTCGTGGCTTGGACAGCAGCTACAGATGTCCTGCTCAGCCCAGGTTGGAGGGAGAAGTTTAATCCATCCTCTTCTGTCAAATCCATCCTGTAGAGTTTGGGGAGAGCTCGGATGCTCGAGCCACCCTGGGTCCCTTTGTGCTCTGTTCATTGCAAAAAACTGTTTCAGGTGAAAATGCCCTACATTAGTGAAAAATGTTCCCCAGGAGACCAAGTAGTTTATTCTCCTCCACCCCTTTCCCTTCTTTTCCTTCCTTTGTTCCAGGGCACTGGTCAGGTCCTGGCTCACCACCCTCAGACACGTGCGCGCGCAGCCGGGCCAGGAGGGGAAATGAATCATTTGCGGTGGGAGATCACAGTTGCAGGATCCTTATCTTGAAAACAAACGTGCAACATCTCCAGGAGCCTGGCGAGGCAAACCTTGGCCAACTTAAGGGCTTGAAAACAAGATTTCCTGGGGGGTCAGGAACAAGTCTAGTTTCTTGTTCTTATTTCTTAACACACCACACCACCCCCCAAAAAAAAAAAAAAAAAAAAAACAATGAAAAACCAACGCAACCCAAACAACCCATAACATCAACCTTTTCAACTGCAAAATATGCACAGTGGGAACAGGGAGATGGGAAAATCCCCACAAGATCGGTAGCTCCAGGCAGGATATCCTCTGTGCCGTGAGCTTCAAGGGTCTTTCAGATTCCCAAAAGCTGGTTCACTGCAGCCATTGTATCAAATTGGATTACATGGGTAAGAATTCCTGATCTGAATGTCATTTGGCTGCGGCTGCTGCATACAAGCCAACGCTATATAGACTATGCTCTGAAAATCCAACAGGTCCTCTGAGAACTTAGAGCTTCTCAAGGCAAAATTAATTAAGAAGTAATGAACTAAGCTTTTGATACCACAGTGGAAGGGTTGCTGCAGGCGCAAACAATAAGAAAAGGGCGGTTTTGACTGATTTTTAATTAGAATTTAATAGTGCCCTGAAGTTACATCTCTCATTAAAAAAAAAAACAACAACGTACCTAGTTCTATGTGATGAACAACTTAAATTAGATTTTAACAGATGCAAATAACTGGTCTGAAAGATCCGCGTGGGAGTAAGAGAGATAGGACAGGTTAAATCCTTGACCCTTTACAGTTGATTTTTCTTTAACTGTTCCATCAGTGAGTTTGTTTGCAATTAAACAGTAGAATTAACAGAGTTTAAAGGAAGCACTGAAAAGCCGTGTGAAATGCAGACAGTGAGGGGTCCAGCTAAGGTGAATTAGCACAGCCCATTGATTTTAACCACATTAACTGCATTAACTATCTCACTGGAGTGTGCAAATCCTAATTTTGCAAAGCAACATTTCCAAGTCACGGTCCGTCCTGAGTGTCTGCTTACACTGAATAGCCTCTTACTCTCCAAGATGTCCCATCAGTGAAATACAGCTCAGCATCTATAAACCTGAGGAACTCTGCCTGTAAAGTCATCCAGACTGCTCAAAAAGCCCTAGCTGGAAAACGGTACGTGTTAGGGTAACTCCAAGGGCTCCAGGGGCGGCTTAGCCAAGGAGGTTTGTATCTTTAAGATAGAATCGCAAAATCCCATGGGGTTGGAAGGGACCTCTGGAGATCATCTAGTCCAACCCCCCTGCCAAAGCAGGGCCACCCAGAGCAG
>JAOQGH010000040.1:13836154-13852685 GCA_025769975.1 Gallinago jamesoni | reverse complement strand
CATCCTGTTGTCCACCAGGACTCCTAGGTCTTTCTCCTCAGAGCTGCTCTCCAGCAGGTCACCCCCAACCTGTCCTGCTGCAGGGGGTTACTCCTCCCCAGGTGCAGCACCCTACACTTGCCTTTATTGAAGTTCATCAGGTTCCTCTCTGCCCAACTCTTCAGCCTGTCCAGGTCTCACTGTATGGCGGCAGCACAGCCCTCCATCATGTCAACCACCCATCCCACTTTCCTTTCCTGCAGACCTCTGCAGGAATGTCACCACTACCTACAGCATCAAGAAACCCTGCTGAGCAGGAGCCCACAGAGTCTGGCCCAGGATGAGTTGCCATGACAGAAGGCCAGCAAAATGCTTCAGTTCATCTTGAGTAAACACCTCCTTTCGCTGCACCGTATGGTAGAATATTTATATCATATAAATATAACCGTCCCTCTCCGTCTGGCACACTGGGCTTCTGCTGCACTTCTCTCAATAAATCTCTGCCTCGAGATGAACATTGTGCAATGCTAAATAGTAAAATTAAATAATGAATGTGATTCCCCTCAAACGATCCTGCCTAGCAGAGAGTACCACTTAGCTGGTATCATCATCTCAATGTATCATCATCTCAAACCCATCTCATTCAGAGGCACAGCGGAGCTGCTTCAGCTCTTTAAAATCCCAAGCCAAAACTCCATCCTCATCTTGCAACGTCTGGTGGCGATGGGGCTTGTCACACAGCTAAGACCTGACAAGACAAACAAAATCACACCTCCTGCTCAAGGCAAAGGACACCTGGGTGCCTAATGTCAGCGCCGCAGTGGTTTTTCCCCCGCTCACTGTCCCAAAGCCTTGCAGACCCTGGATAATGAGTGACCTGAATCACTTACAGACCCCCTGCAGCCGTGCACAGTGCCAGCAGCAGGCTGGGGACAGCCCATCAGCTCTGATCTGCCACGTTCAGGAGTCTTGTCTGTACAGTTCTCTAGTCTTTAGGACTTCATTAAGCATGGCAGGGGGGTGGGGGGTGGGAAGGGGGGGGGGAAGCAATAAAAAGCCGTGCTTGTTGTGGTTTAGGGTTTTTTCCTTGCTGCTTTTTAATTAAACAAGAATTTAAAAGTAGCGTAGAAAGGCCATGCCAAAGAAAAATAATGTACCTTTCCTCACCAGTTCCATGTCAGTTAAGCACGGATTCTGCGACTACTGAAAAGCAAGTTTTGATCTTCTCTTTGATGGGACCATGATCTGCCAGGAAGGTTTCTGTTTACACACAGAAGGAAACGTGCTATTGGCATCCTACCTGCCTATGGACACAGCACAGGGACAGTTGTCGATGCAGATTACAATATCTAGGCCATATTGTGCTTTTGTAAGCTTTTGTAGCTTACAATAATTGTAAGCCTTTCGTGTGACCCATGGCAGGTTGCCTTCCCAAAGACAGAGGCTGTGGAGGGGTGAAGGAACAGGCAGGATGAGAGGTTCAGGTGGTGGGCAGGTAATTCTTGCAGCACCAGGCAAGGAGCTGAAGGCTATGTTTGATGGGATGCTGTGCTTTTGGGCTTGCTTCTGAAGCAGTGTGGTGGTAGGGGATGGTCCTTCATCTGGCCATACGATATAAGGGAGTCTTCCTCCAGTTTGAATTTTGATATTTGGTATCAATCACCATCTGAGAGCTTCTATAAAATGATGCCAGTGTCAGGCAGGTCCTTTATGGTAACATGCTGTGGAACTGAGAATGGCGTAGCAAATCTGCTGAAAAAGCCTCTGGTGAATTCTTAGCTTTGCAGGAGTCATAGAATCATGGAAAGATTAGAGTTGGAAGGGACCTTAAAGATCATGGAGTTCCAACCCCCCTGCCCTGGGCAGGGACACCTCACACCAGACCAGGTTGATCAAAGCCCCATCCAGCCTGGCCTTGAACCCCTCCAGGGATGGGGCTTCCACGACTTCTCTGGGCAACCTGTTCCAGTGTCTCACCACCCTCACAGCAAAGAATTTCTTCCCAGGATCTAATAAAAATCTTCCCTCTTCGAATTTAAAACCATCACCCCTTGTCCTGTCACTGCACTCCCTGACACAGAGTCCCTCCCCAGCTCTCCTGTAGCCCCCTTCAGATGTTGGAAGGCTGCTCTAAGGTCTCCCTGGAGCCTTCTCTTCTCCAGACTGAACAACTCCAGCTCTCTCAGCCTGTCCTCATAGGAATGTTTTTGTTTCAAGAGCCAGGTTGTAATTTGTATGTACTAGAGGTACTTTTATCTTTCCCTGGAACTCCCTACAAATGCATTATTAAAGACGTATTTTGGTTTTGCAGCCATGGGACCTTTCTACTCTGCATTCAGATCTGGCGCAGAAATAGAGGCACCGGCTTTCCTTCAGACTGACTCTGTAATCTCAGAGCTTAAATCCATGCGTATCAGCACCCAACTTTGCTTGGCTAGCAGTTTGTTTTAACCTCCAAGGTCCCAGATCACCCCTCCAACACTTCTCCCAGCAGTCCTGACTGGTTTGCTCCTTGCTCGTGCCAAGCCTCTCAAACTTCCCCCTATTTGCCCAGGAAATACAGGACATCCCAGCAAGTGGTTTTGAGAGCATCAGCATCTAAATGCACCTGTGCCACCTCCAGCATGATGTGTCGAGGAGCAGGAGAGTGCCTCAAGCTGGTGTTGTTTCAAAGGGGCAAAGCAGCTCCTCAAGCACTTTCATGGCTTCGTAATTTATTTACCAAGGCAAGCCCAGGTCAGTCACACTATCTATTTCTTTTCTTTAATGAGGCGCTGTTTATTTTTCACTCGCGTGTTCTGGATGGATTGAGATGCAAGGAAGTCAAACAACTTCTCCCTGAAGTCTCCAGGGCTCCCAAAGCTAAGTCATGCCACCTTTTAATGTGTTAAGCATGGAGCTTGACTTCAAGTCAGGGGAACTGAAAACACATCTAAAGGTCCTTAAAAACCTTCCTAACGAGGAGTCTCTCTGTACTATTAACACCTGTGCAGCTCCACTCACTTCAGCTGTGTCGCACTACCAGCTGAGGTGACCTAAGGATATCCTTTGGGAAAGGTCTGCAGAGGAATACTTTTCATTAGCTCTGGACAAATTCAGATGCTCCTACTGCTTTTCAGGTCTGAAATAGAAGCTCCTAAACTTAGCCTGGAATTTTCTGTTTCACACCAGCCAAGGCCTGGACACTCGCCTTTCTGTCCAAATATACCAGAGGGACTTATAAAAGATGCTGAGATTCTCCTTTCACACCTTGCCTCCACATTAAAGTTGGTGCAACAGACTGAGGAATCGAGACATCCTTTGACAGTGCCTGGAGGCTGACTAAGTTACGAAAGGAAGTCCCCTTTCATAAAATAAGAAAAACCCAACCTAAGACTAAATAAAATCATCCCAGATGCGTGTGCACCAGAAGGTCATTAAAGAAAAGCACCAGGTGAAAAGCAATCAAGGCTGGTGTCACACTGGTAAGACGAACACAGCTACCCCAGGGCTCTACCAGCTCAGAATCAAGCATCTTAGGCAGCTAGGACAACAGGAAATGGGCACAAACTTGAATCTAAGAAGTTCCACCTAAACATGAGGAGGAACTTCTTGACTTTGAGGGTGGCAGAGCCCTGGAAGAGGCTGCCCAGGGAGGTGGTGGAGTCTCCTTCTCTGGAGACATTCCAAACCCCACCTGGACATGTTTCTGTGCAACCTGCTCTGGGTGGACCTGCTTTGGCAGGGGGGTTGGAGTAGATGCTCTCCAGAAGTCCCTTCCAACCCCATGTGATTCTGTGATCCGGCCCTCCCTCCACAGGGTATAAAAAAAATGAGAAGCTTAAGGTCGTAAGAAATGAGCTAACTGGATAAGGCATAGGGAACTCAGGAGAGGTCACCAGGTGTTTGTATCCACTTGGGAAAGTCATCACTTCTGGTGGCCTGGTGGGTGTCATGGGGAGGTATCATTAAGGATCTACCCTGTGGTTTTGCTCCTTCACCATCATTTGCCATCAGCCAAGGCTGGAGACAGCCACCAAGCCCAAGGGACCTTTCTGACCCAGCTCATGTTCCAGGCCTTATGAGAGGTAGCTCAAGTTCTTCCCACGGGGGCATCTCAGTTCTTTTATCAGGAGTTAAGATGCTTGCAGATTTTTCCAGTGGCTCTTGATTTCCTTTCTCCCCTGTCTCAGGGCAATGCCCAAATAAGCAGGCCTTGTGAAGAGGGGGGTCTCAGCCTCTTTGCACCGCTAGTTAGCTGTTCACTGGAGCAGGAACCTATAACCTGACTTTCTCACATCCCACACGAGTGTCCTGACTATGGAGCTGGAGAGTCCATCTCCCACCTCTTCTCTCCAGTCCAGTGATTGTTTAATTATTTATATGACAGGGAACAGCTTTAGCAGGAGACTTTGAAACCAGACCCCAGAGGACCCATCCGTTGGACACGCTCACAGTGCTTTTTCAGGACATGGGAGGCTCCAGAGAAACCATGGGAACTGGCAGTTCAGCCTGGGTTTCCAGTAGCCTGGGAGAGGGTTTAAACCAGTGGCATCTCTTTTCAGTGCAGATTACTGGTGCACTGAGAAACCTTACAGGATGGAGCCATTTCTAGAGAGGGCTTCATGTGCCCTGTAAATTTAGAGGATGAAATCTTAGTCAACCCGGGAGTGAGAGGATGGACTTCCCCTTTGTTTCCATGGGCCAGGAAGTCATCAAGCAGGATTTAGGCACGATTGTTTCAGGCGAGCTGAGGTGGAGGCAGGCTGGCACACATCAGTGTGTCAGAAATGTAAACAGCACAGCTAGGTGGGGGAGATGCCCCCCTGTTAGAGTTAGGCTGAAAGTGGCAATTAGATAATTATCTACCCTTGTGGGGTTAATCTGCAACAGCTCCACAACATAAAGCTTCAGAAATGCTATTTAAGTGATTGGGTATATATAGTTAAAAAAAAAGAGAGGAGGGAAAGATGTAAAGGCATACGCAGAAGCATGACCTTCCTGCAGCACAGCCCTTGCTTAGGTTGTATATCACAGGGAGAGATTTTATTAGAGCTCATTAAATTTTAAAGCCTTAATGGTGCCTTCTGTTCTGCGTGATTGGTACAAAAAGGAGAGCTTGACAAAGCATTAATGCAGCCAGAGGAAAGGCGTCCTCCACTGCAGTGTTTGTGGCTGGAAGAGAAGCCCCTGGCTGCAGAGCATCCATGGGATTAGCGTGACATCGTCTGGTGGAAGCCGGTATGAGTCCTTCAAGCTGGAGGCTGAAGCATCCCTGGGCTCGCAGGAGACAAGCAGAGGCACAGAAAAGATTCGCAGGGGGAATGAAGGGGTCCTGGTGCCTTCCAGGAGAGCGTGGGAGTGTGACAGTCAGCAGCACGGACACAAGCAGCAAACTAGAGCAGCGTCATACAGCAAACTCGGTGTAACAAAAACGTACACAACCCAGAAGTCCAGATCCTCACTTTCTATTAATTGGCTCTGCTGTGGTTAATCCCACCCGATGGGTCTCCTGGCTTTTTTTCCTTCTTTCTTTTCCCCCGCTTTTCCCACTCTTGGCTTTTTTTTTTATACTTTAGCAAGTAGTTGACACATTTTCTCTGTCCACTTCTCTGCCACCTCCGGCCACGCTTTGCGAAGCAGGAGAAACACGCAGTTGTGGGACAGTGCTGCAGGAACGGCCAGCAGCAGGAGGAGTGAGCCCAGCAGAACGAGCAAGTTACTCTCAGGGGGATGGTCTGTGCACAACTTGAACCTTTGCATTGAGAAACCAAGAATCCATCTGTAAGGCCAGTATATTTTAGAGGCACCAGGGCTAAAATGTTTTTTTAAAAAAAATATCCCTTAGGGTGTTGCACATCTGAAAGCCTGTCTCCTGGGATGTTGAAGGCCTAAATGCACTCTTGTCTCTCCCTCTCTGAGCTGTACACTCACAGCAGTAACCCGAAACTGTGTGTGTTCCTATTCAGGTCAGGGAGACAGCACAAGAGCTCATTTGCCTGACTCACCAACTTCCTTGCCAAGCGAGCATGAAATTTTCATGACATTGGGAAGTAGCTGATCCACAGCCTCCTAAATGTCACTGCTCCAGAGGTTTTATACCAAAGGAGCACCCTGAATAATGGATTTGCTTTTGGGATGCAGGAATATATATGTATGTGTTTGTTTATGTATTTATTTGTTTGTGGTGGTGGTGGTTTATGGAAAATATATCAGTTGAGTTGGCAAATACCTCAAAATTCTCTATAAAATCTTGGGTGGGATGAGACCACCTATCAGCTCTGGATAGAAAAACCTAGGATACACCCTGGGAAGATATCTCACAGTTTTGAGTTTAAGCTTGTCCCTAGGCCAGGGGAACAGTCTGCAGTCTTGGATATGGAGTCCCCCCCAGCCCACATTTTTAGTATGTCCAGTGTCAGTCACTCAGATGGAGCTACTGTTCTCCAGGGATGCTGAATATCTGTCAAAAAAAACCTCTTAATAGCAGTGATGTAATAGTAGAATCATTTGCACCTTTGAGGGTTTAAGTTTGTGACCATTATGTTTTGGTATTCTCCAAAATGCTAATGAAAAAAAAGTGTTACCCGTCCTTTTCAAAGCACACGGGCAGAACAGCAAACAGCCTCAAATCTACACACTGGCACTGCTCTTCCCAAGTTTTTTTCTCATCAGTAGCTCAAGTGACAGCTACAGAGGCAGTGGCAACCTTTCTCTGTATCCCGCTTTGGTGATCTGATGCTCAAAAGGGCCTCCCCAGCTTTGCCCATTGCACCCACCATGTCTCAGACATTTTCCCTGCCAAGACAGAGTTCCCAAGATCAGGATCATCCAGGCAGATATGGCCAAGAGGAGCTATAGCCGTGGGGAGCGGAGCAGAGGGACAGACTGACACCTCAGTGAGGCCAGAGAGTCGTGCCCCATGCCCTGGTCCCTTCTGCAAGGACCAGTATTTTGTAGAGTCAGCCTGGGACATTCCTGAATTCCTCTGGTTTGAGAGGTTCAGACAGAAATCATCTACCAGTTAGAGGTACAAGATGCTTTGAAGCCTCATGTTACAAGCTGAGTCTTGCTTTTAGCCCTCCATGGGGCCCAGACTGGGTTGCTTTGTTATTCAAACGCGGTACATCATCTTAGTCATGTTATTTTTTTCAACCTGGAAACTGCTACATACCTTCCACGAGCTAAAAGGTTGGATGTGCAGCCTGCACAACCGAGGCATGTCTGAATTTGCCTCTTTTAAACTCTATGATCATTTTCTTTTACCCCTGAGTGACTCAAATAGTTTTGCAATGAGTGACCCAGGGGAAAAAAAAATAAAATAAAATAACTAAAAGAGAAGCTATCCCCGATTGCATAAGCTTTGAAAGGTTCCCTTCAGATCACTAAGTTGTGATGGCTTTCCCGTGCCACCTCTGAGTCCTCTGCGTGAAAGTGCAAGAGCCCCCTCCAGTCATGCAAGAACAAGAAGACCTCCACGCAGGCAACTGGAATTTGATGGTATTTATCGAGGCAGGCAGCCTAACACAACACAGGCTAAATGTAAATGAGCGTTGTCTAATCCCTCACACACCAAGAGCGTGCACGGGCTCCTCACCATCGCCACAGGGTCTCTTTCAATAAATAGCCAAGTTGAAAATTAAAAGCAGTTTGGTATCAGCAGCGGGTAGCTCTCTCGAGCTTCTCCTGGCCCAGCATGAGGGGTCTCCACGGGCAGAGTGTCTTTGTCCTCTGTCTGAGGGGGGGGGGGCAGGCTCTGTCCTTCAGACACATGGAAACAGATACATGTCCATGAGGAAAGAAGGCACCTGTATCTGAGAGGGCCTGCGGTGATTATCCGTGAGCAGAAAAGGGGCAAAGCAGTAGAGAAGTGAAGTAAAAATTGTGCTTTAAGAATTAAAAATTATCTTTCCTACAAAAACCAGGGCTGCATTCAGACCACCTCTCTTGTAGCCTTTTGGACCTGGACTTGTGACCCTAGCGGGTCATGGGTGGGGGACAGCCTTGGCTATAGCAGTCACAATTCTGCACCTCTAGCCATCTGTCCAACCATCCAGGAGGTCCTGCCTGGGGACAGACAAGCAAACAGACAGCCAGGCGATCTCGCTCCCCTCTGACACGTGCTTTCACAGTGACTTAACTCCATTTCCCAGCCAGACAGAGAGTCAGAGAGGAGCTAGAAAGCTTCTTTTGCGTATTGACACTCTCCAAAAATAAACCACGAAAACAGTTTTGATGCATGCAGAGGAGAGGACTTTCAGCATGGCCTCGGGAAATTTTCTGAGTCAGTGGGAAGGCACCGCCATGCCACCAGCCCGAGAGAGGGAGAGAAAAAACCCCAATGCTCCTGGCCATCACCAGATGCCCTCCTCTCTCGCTTCTGGGGCTTGGGGGCCAGCACTTCATCCGGGAGAGGTCCACACAGCTCTCCTCACTTGGGTGTGGAAAGTGAGTAGAAGCATGTTGTCTTCAAAATGGCAGGGTTATTCCTGGATCCAGGGTCCCCGCTCGGCCCAAAGTGTGGGGTCCCCAGGCCTAACAGCAATTCTTCAGCTCTTCCCACTGAGTTAGCTGACACACATGGGCAGTAGAAAGTTCCTGTGAAGGAGTTTGCCAGGGGCAAGGTAATCTACAAACAGCCTCTATGTCATTGAACCCCCCGGGGACTTGTCATATATCCATAAACCTTCTCTCCAAGAGCCCCTTCTCTCAGAGCTCTGCCCTTCTACTTTGACCCCGAAGTTTCTTACCTTCCTCAGGCCAAAAAGGATCATAAAATCATATAATGATTTGAGTTGGAAGGAGCTCTAATAATCATTCAGTTCCAACCCCCGTGCCCTGGGCAGGGACACCTCCCACCAGACCAGGTTGATCAAAGCCCCATCCAGCCTGGCCTTGAACCCCTCCAGGGATGGGGCAGTCACAGCTTCTCTGGGCAACCTGTTCCAGTGCCTCACCACCCTCACAGCAAAGAATATCTTCCTAAGATCTAACCTATATCTCCCCTCTTTCTGTTTAAAAACGCTCCCCCTTGTCCTATCCCTTCACTCTCTGATAGAGTCCCGCCCCATCTCTCCTGTAGAGCCCCTCTAGGTACTAGAAGGCCACTATAAGGTCTCCCTGGAGCCTGGTCTTCTCCAGGCTGAACAACCCCAGCTCTCTCAGCCTGTCTTCATAGGATCCAGCCCTCTGATCATCTTTGTGGCCCTCTAAATCCCTTGAAATTCCCTGAACTTTGCACATTGCTAGATCAATGTGAGCTTCTCATCCACCAGCACCCCCAAGTCCTTATCCTCAGGGCTGCTCTCAGTCCATTTTCCGCCCAACCTGTATTTGTGCCCAGGATTGCCCTGACCCAGGTGCAGGAGCTTGCAACCCTTTAACCCCTTGGTGTCTTCCCACAAGTCATCTCTGCAGGCCTTGTAGAGATCACCATTTGCCAGTCCCTTCTCTAGCAAAGGGGTCCTTATTATTTTTTCTGAGAAGGATGTTTTCATCTGTATTGTTAGTCTGACCTCTCTGTAACTGTGAACACTTACACATCTCATCACCAGCTGAAAGACTGCTCTTCCTACCACAAACCTTTCTTTTAGACCCATTCCCATTTTTGCTAACTCCCTCCTCCTCCCCCATGCCAAATTCTCTCTCCTTTTCTTCTCCCATCTTCTCATTCACTCCCTGAAGTCAGATTTGATAACTTCTGCCTTTGCTTATAGCATCACCAATCTCTGGGGCTTTTCTCATCTTGCTCACAGTAAAATACAGGGTCTTTTCCAACCTAAGCAATTCTATGATTCTGTGCATTGGAACAGGCTGCCCAGGGAAGTGGCTGAGTCACCATCCCTGGAGGTATTTAAAAGATGTGTAGAAGTGATGATTTGGGACATGGTTTAGTGGTGGACTTGGCAGTGCTAGGTTAACAATTGGACTTGATGGTCTTCAGGGTCTTTTCCAACCTAAACAATTCTATGATTCACCATCCCCCACTTTCAGCAGCACAAATTCCTCTCCCCTGACTTCCTATCCAAAATGACACTGTTAAAGATCCTCTCTTGCCATCCCCTCACCAGCCCACTTGTCCTGTCTTGTTTTTTTGTGCCTACTCTGTAATCTTAAAGTCTCACCATGGGTTTCTAGACCTGACACAATGATGACTCTTTTCCATCCTTACATTCCTTACTGCTCTCAGAAGGCTCCATCCAACCCTCTTCACACTACCCCATGGATCATCCATGCTGTTGGTCATGGGATCGTAGCCATCTATCTGTGTTGGTAGAACTCTGCCTTTATGCAGAAGATGCCTTCCTCTAGCTAAAGATTTTCATTATATTCCTCCAGCCCTCCAGATCCTCCAGTTCCAGGCTCTGCAACCAGTAGCCAAGCCATCCCCCTGACCTGGGCAAGTGCTGGGTTGACTTGGTCAACCCTGCTGTGTTGTGCGATCTGGGAGCTTGGAGCTGGAAGCTGGGACTGTGCTGCTGGGCACTGTGTTGCCCTGATGTGTATTGCATCAGCTCCCCAAGTAAGAGGCTGTCTGGCTCATGACGTTTCTCACTTTCTCAAATACACACTCACTTGCTGTTACTGTCTCGCACTCTCTTCCCTTCCTTCTTCTTGAAAGACACTCCCACCACAACATCTTGTCTTACAAGTACCTTCCCTTGACCCAGATACTGCAGATGATGTTTCTTTTTTTTTTTACTATAACAGCGGTTTCGAGTCAGTCTCGTTTGTCAGTGTTCATGTGAATATTGACAGATCAGCAAAACTGATCTTGAAACCTCCCAGAACTAAATATTTTCTCGTGAGTATTCAAGCCGTTCTTGTTTTCATACAGCTAGAGTTGATATGAAATAATAGCCTGAACACAAAAGGGAAGATTTGTATTTGATTGATATTCTGGCATATCAAAGCGAAACAGATACTTTTCTGTTCCCCAGAACAACTTTGGGAATGAGCTGTGGGTGGCCAGCACAATGGGTATGCGGCAATCAGGTTTGCTTTTGCTTGTCTCCTGTTGTTGAGGAAGAGTGGTAACAGTAGGAACAAAAAAAAAAATAAATAAAGACTGTCACGTGTAGGTTCCACACATTTTTACAGAGAAGGGCCATACAGACCTGGTTAGAGCAGCAGCACTAAAGAGAGTGCTGAAAAAGTGAGTGCTGTGCAACTCCGCACACACACAACTACTCAACAGGACTGGATGAGAAAAAGCGAGAACTTGCAGTCATTTATATCGGTGCTAGAAAGGTCAGTAATAAATGAGAAGATCAGGAAGTTACACTACTTGTGAAGGCGTTTGACGTAACTGATGCCACAGAAGCAGGAGATGACTCTCCTGATTACTGTAACAAAACTGTTGATTAGAAAGGGCAGACTGGGGGTAGCTCTCTATTTCATCACTACCAGCTTGGGAGTTGCTAAGTCAGATTTACAAGATGCTGGACAGAAGAGGGAGAATATCTGCAGGATGATCTGCTACAGACCACCAAACCAAGTCAGAAAGTCAAAAAGCAGGATGAGTCGTTCCTTAAACCCATTGTTCATTAAAGCCTCAGCCAATTTGGGGAAAAAAAAATCTACTTGGGAATGGGAGTTATATGTTAGAGATGTATGCAGCCAATAGAAAAATAGCATTTAGGTGATAGAGGTGAACTCTCTAACTCATCAGGTACTGCAGCCGAGGTGAGATCATACAATCATAGAATCATCTAGGTTGGAAGGGACCCTCAAGATCATCTAGTCCAACCATCAACCTAACCCTGACAAAAAAAACATCACTAAGCCATGTCCCCCAGCACCATGTCAACCCATCTTTTGAACACTTCCAGGGATGGTGCCTCAACCACTTCCCTGGGCAGCCCATTCCAATGCTTGATAACCCTTTCAGTGAAGAAATTTTTCCTAATATCCAACCTGAACCTTCCCTGGTGCAACTTGAGGCCATTTCCCCTTGTCCTATTGCTTGTTACCTGGGAGAAGAGACCAACCCCCACCTCTCCAGACCCTCCTTTCAGGGAGTTGTAGAGAGCAATAAGGTCTCCCCTCAGCCTCCTTTTCTCCAGGCTGAACAACCCCAGTTCCCTCAGCCTCTCCTCATACAACTTGTGCTCCAGACCCCTCACCAGCTTAGTTGCCCTTCATTCATTAGGACATACCATGGTGAACTAATTGCTGGATAGAAAGTTTGTTGCTCTCTGAAGACCAGTTATCATGATTGTAAGCTGATTATTTGTAGCACTGACTGCCCTTAACACTCAGCATTAAAAAGGTAAATTCTCTAACTCAAGGAAATTTACTATCCAGATTCATTGGTAGAAAAAAATACTGATAGAAAAATCTGAATGAAAGTTGAGTCCTTTGACGAAGAGTTTATCTGACAGCCAAAAAGCCAGGATTTCCAAGTTAGGAGTGCAAACAGATCATGCTAAAAATCTCCTCCTGGTTCAGTGACAAAGGGAAGGAATCAATGTGAAATAGAAAAGCAATCTGTCACAGACGTGAAAGGGGAAACAGCTGCCAATGAATACAAAATAGAAGTAACTAAGTGTGAGAAATGAGTAAGTGAAATTAGAACCATCTGGAAACAACTCTGAACAAAGTATTTTAACATCTACTAAGAACAAACGTAGCTTAACAATAGTGCAAGAATATTGCTAGAGAGAGGTAGCAAAATTAATAGTAATTCAAAAAAAAAAAGTGCATACTTAATTTGTCTGTATTCAGAAAGAAGCCAGGTCATGTACATAAACAAGGTCTACTAGGGAAAAATATCTAAATGAACACTGGCTAACTAGCATTCCTGAAAAAGAGATGACATGATCTCTCTCCTGCTTCCATTTGAAGAAGTGCTCACAGAGTATCAATACTCCCAAAGGGTAAAGAGGATGAACTGGGTAAGTACAGTCAAACAAAAGTGACAGATGCAAACAACTGTGAACTCTGAACCTTAGCTGCAAATACTAATAAGCATCTTTCAAAGAACAACAAAATTTATTTGGCAAACTGAGTTCCAGCCTTTATGAACCTGACCCAGAAACGACGAATTCAGAGATTTCCAAGGCATTGGATACTGTAGCAGGAAACAAAACCATGTCCTGTAAAACACTAAAAGTTATCCTATAATTGACGGGAGAGGAAGAGAAGTGAGAGATTTCCAATATAAACAAATGACCACAGCACAGGCTCCCAGTACAATCCCAATACTCTGCTCTTTAGTCCTTGATTGGCTTCAGCAGTTATTCACC
Organism: Gallinago jamesoni; assembly: GCA_025769975.1. Taxonomy (NCBI): domain Eukaryota; kingdom Metazoa; phylum Chordata; class Aves; order Charadriiformes; family Scolopacidae; genus Gallinago; species Gallinago jamesoni. The sequence goes on along the minus strand of JAOQGH010000040.1, from coordinate 13,839,480 downwards.
ATGTTAAATCACTTCTCAATCTCCTGTGACTTGAAAGATCCCTTCCAACCTAGACAATTCTGTGATTCCATGATTCTATATGCAGGTTAATTGTGCAAATATTTGCACAAAAAAAAAACCAACCCCAAAACTTGTTTTTTTGAGTTCCTAGCTATCACCACAGCCTTTTAGCCTTGACAGCGCAGGTCTGGCCTTGAGCATGTCCTTTGGCAGGGTGCATGGGCAGCAGTTGTGTTTTGTGCCCAGCTGTCAGGACTGTTTCTCCATTTGATCCCCTACAGCTGTCTGTTAAAAGACAAAAATAGCCCTGGCACCAGGGACTGGGACTTCCTTCTCAGAGCCGAGTTCCCCAGTCTCCAGGCCAGTTTCCCAATCACTGTCTTTCTGAATCATAAACATATTTATGATTCTGTGATTTTCCATACACTTGGCTTGCTTTCAGTGGGAGAGGTACAGACCTCCCCCTCTTCCACCCCTCCTCTCTCCATCACATCTTTTCTCCAGAGCAACCAAGACTCTCATAGGAACCAACAGGCTACAGACTGGTACCTGCCACTGGTTGGAGAGTCAAGGACTGCAGCTGCTGGATTGCTATATAGTACAGGAAAAAAAAAAGATAACAACAGGATTTAAAAAGTAAATCCTGGGTGCAGTAGCATTTTCTGGAAGGACCTAGGGATACGAGGTGGTTGTCCCTGGTGCAAATCTGCTGTACCGAGACTCTTGGGGAGAGGGAACCGTGTTTTCACCACAATTTTTGAATCCACATCACCATTAGGTGCTCTGCTGCTCAGCCCTGGGCACGTGGGAAGACTCAGCTGCAGGTATCTAGGGGCCACAGATGACAAAAAAGCATGATTTCTAAGGAGAGGAAACAGATTGTGGGTTAGATGTGGGCTAAAAACAAAGGGGGGTTCATGTTAAGTGTCTGTTATTCTACTAAGAATGGCTTCCGGGAGTTATGCCTGTTTTGTACCTTGAATTTACATGGAAGAAAATACCAGGAACTAAAGGCTGCTTTTCTTTAGGTGAGAAGGCTGAAATAGGTGTGTTCCTTACGTATGAAACAGGTGTATGTCTTGTGTACAAGCGATGCACCAGCTTCTGCTGAGTCCAGACACGCTGAGACTGCGTCATGGTTTGCAAGAAAGGAGATTATTTTCAGCAATGTTCTTGGAGAAGTGGGACAAAATACCATAAATACCATGGGGAATGACCGAACAGTGGAGGGGAGGGGGGGTGGATGACACACAACACTGGTATGGGGATCCGTTCTTTGCATCTCCAAAGCAAGGCTGCTCATCCCCACAGGAGATGCTTTAAGGCAGCAGGACCTCTTTGGACTCAAAGGGTTGCAAGAGGGGTGAGACACAGAGCCAGAGACAGTGACCCTACACTGATGCTGGCACAACCTTCCCCAGCCAAGGATCTGGTCCATTTTTGCACATACCAGGAACCTAAGGGAGGTTTGAAGGAGAAGGGGTTTATTTGGGCTGTTTTTTTCTTTTGAACCCTATAATAAAACTACTCATGTCTAGTTGCACATGCTCTTTAAAGAGCTGGGATTCCCCCTTCTGATAGAAGTTACATAGCAGTCACACTTCCTTTAATCTCCGTCAAATTATTATTTCAACATACCACCTACACAGCCAGATGAAAAAGCACCAGTAAAAAGGAACTGTTGTTGTTTTGATTTTTCCTTCTCAGAAAAAAAAAAAAAGCTTAGAAGAAAAGCTCAGAGTCCGGCTTTGTACATACTAACTCCTCCTTTCCATCTGGAAATTCCCCTTAGTTATATCATAAACACTCCTCTCAAATATGCTAAAATAAAGTGAACTGAAATTCAGCAGCAGACATGGAAGTAGGGACTACTTGTAATCTGGTGGTTACCAAAAAAAAGGCCAAGAGCAGATAGAATCTGATTTTTCACTTTAGATTATTTTGAACTTCTTATTCAATGAAGTAATAATTCACCTTATAAAGAACATTGCATTTGAATACGGCTTTTCACCTGATCTTATGATTGAGCTTGATAAGGTTTTTAACTGCAAAAGATTGCTTCTCTTCATTCCCAAATAATGGATTAGGCTTTGAAGAGTAAATACCACCATGCTGCTAGCATTTTTCAAAAGGATTTTGGCATCATCAGGCGGTTATTTATTGCTTTTCTGTCCTACCACTGATGCTTCTAACAAGACCTCCTCTGGCAGGGAGATAAAAGATGGTGTCCTACAGAAAGCGCGGTTGCTAGGAATAGGTGCACAAATTTGAGATCACCATGACACACTAATATTTTGCTACAACAAACCACTATAGGGGAACCACAGAGCAATCACGGAGAACACCATGGTGTGGTTTGGGCCACGACAGAAAATGTGCCAGCCTTTATTCTCTCCCGTTTCTATGCCTTTGGATTGCTAAGAAGCTTTCTAGGGAAATAGGCCTAGTATCCACTAACCTTTTATTATAAATTTTTTTTAATAAAATTTAAAAGCAAGGAAATTAGCCAACATATCCCTGGCTGTCATCATTCCACCAAGCAGCAGAGAGATGCAAAGCATTTTTTAAATTGTACTGCTGTGCGTTAATAGGAACAGCCCCTGGGAACCTGGTGTTCTGTCTCTAAAAGGGAGCAGCTCACTAAAGTGTTCGCAGATGTAACTCCATAGCTCTGGTCCAGTGGTAAGACCTCAATTCATAAAAGCATTTTAAGCACGTGCTTCAGACTGACGGAGCTGCAGTTCTGCAGGCAGCTCAGCCAACGTAGCGATTCGCTGCCAACCTCCTTTGTGCCATCTATGGTGTTTGTCAGCACCTTGGTTGGGCCAGTTCTTCTCTCTAAAATGTCAGGAAACTACCCTATTGTTTATGTTTCAAAGAGAGTTGGACCTTCCCTTTGGATGGAGGTGGACTGTGATGTCGGCTTACTCTGCCTCCTGGAGCTCAAGCAGTTATTTAGATGCTATGTTAAATTGCAGCTCACAGCATTCTGGTTCCCCTTCGTGTTGGTTTTGCCCAGTGCCTAAAAGGAAGGGATTCTGGTACACAGCAATGGGACAAATAAAAAATACTGCAGTACGGATTCACTACAAACTGCAGGCCTGCTGGGGAGCAGACTGAGAGCACGTGTGGCTGTTTTCATACAATGTAAAATGTATGAAACACAAAGCAACTGAGGTGGGTAACAGGGGTCCAATGACCAACACTTCTGCTGTGGCTGCTGCTTTCACAGAATCACAGAATCACACAGGGTTGGAAGGGACCTCTGGAGATCATCTAGTCCAACCCCCCTGCCAAAGCAGGGCCACCCAGAGCAGGTCCCACAG
>JAOQGH010000040.1:13811857-13836054 GCA_025769975.1 Gallinago jamesoni | reverse complement strand
CACATTGCTGGCTCATGGTCATCCTGTTGTCCACCAGGACTCCTAGGTCTTTCTCCTCAGAGCTGCTCTCCAGCAGGCCAGCCCCCAACCTGTCCTGCTGCAGGGGGTTATTTCTCCCCAGGTGCAGCACCCTACACTTGCCTTTATTGAAGTTCATCAGGTTCCTCTCTGCCCAACTCTCCAGCCTGTCCAGCTCTTACTGTATGGCGGCAGCACAGCCCTCCATCGTGTCAATGACCCCTCCCAGTTTCGTATCATCAGCAAACTTGCTGAGGGTACCAGGTACTTTCCTGGTCTTTAAAGATGTCCTGAGCAAAGGGGCTGCCTGGCTGGAGTAATACAATGTGAACTTTCTCCAGGGCACACAAAAACATCCATAGGGTATCAGTGGCGGCTCCTACAGCTACCCATGTTTATCTGTCCACAGAGGAAATGAATTTGTGTATCACAGCCCATAGTCCTCACTGACATCTAGGTATCTCAAGCCTCTTGAAGCCAAGCAGAACAAAGACACTGTACCCTTTCTGGACCATCTTTCTTCTTTCGTCCTCACAAGCACTTTCCTCCTGCTCCCAAAAGTGCCCGAATGTCACCCAAGGTGATGGGACAAGAAAGGGCCATTGTAACAAAATGAAAGTCAGACTTTATGCGTTTCTTTGTATTCACGTTTTCTTGTATATCTGGCACCTGGGAGTCTGACAAGACATGCTTTATGTTGACCTATATATCTGCTGTATGTACTCCATAAGTTGCAGGTCCAAGATGCAGCTGGACTGCAACCTGCCTGTCTGCTGCCAGAGGTTCCGTTTGCCTGGGACCTGAGTGGGGACGTTGCAACAGCACACCATGACACTTTCGGTCAGTCGGGTCAGCAGGCGTTTTGGAATTTAGTTCAGTAGAGTTCTGTGAGTTTCAAGCGTGCCCATTGCATGTAGATATCTATATATTTGCTAATTTGCATTAATACCTGGGTGTCGCACAGTACTTTTTCACCACTTCATCTCAAAACATCTTCAGAGGAAGTAGATATCACAGCTGTCTTTTTAAATAGAGAGAACGAAGACTCAGACAGAGATGAGATATTGATGAAAAGACCCCATAACATCAGTCGAGAACTAAGTTGTTGCATCTGTTTCCTTCCCATTATTTGGCCACATACCCCACCAAAGCTGGTGGAGCATTATCAGATATTTGCATTTCTTAAAATGTTGAAACCTGAAAGTTGGCCTGCAGTGCAGTCCCATGCAAAAACACCCCGTATCTGGGTAAGCTGGAGCACACAGAGCTTTGTGTTGTCATGGTCCACCAGCTTCCATCCTGCGGACTCACTCTAGGAAAGCTACCTCAGGTATCACTCCCACGTTCCACAGACTGCAGGGCAGACAGCCTTCCCGTCTCCAGTCTCAGGTGTTAAAATATGTCTGTACCACACCACCACCAGGTGAAGCTACACCATTTATTTTTCCATGGGTAGCTCTATTTACAAGAATGACCCAAGCTGCTATAGTGTCAGGAGAAAAGAAGATGGCAGGGGGTCGTCTTTTAATGTTAAAGAATCTTTCCAAATCATACAGTTGCTTCACAAATGCATCTTCAAAAAATACACTCCTGCCATCGAGTAGGGCATGGAAATTGTGTTTGGAAAACAAGGCTGTAAATTCATTGTTTCAGTGAATAGACACCACTGTAGACAAGTCAAAATCCCATGTGTCTATCAGGAGACAAATTCATAGAAGACCCATTTATACTGAGAAAATTGTGCTAGAGCTCAAAAGTCAGCATTTTCAAGGGTGGTTTCCAGTAGATTTTTGTGTTGTCTGTTCCATCTTTATGATGCAGTAAGAGGATCTGGAAAACTGGCAGGAAGGGAGGGAAAAAACTCTGATATTTTCCCCTTGGTGTGTATAGGTACCTAGAAATCTCAAGGAAGACCATATTTTTTCAGACTGCATCAGGGAATTCATTTGAGAAAAAGTGAAGGAAATATCTCAAGATACGTGCCCTACTAGATCTCTCACTTTAGTTGAAGCTTGAATGTCATGTCTTCAGCAGGCACTTTCCTTTTCCAAAACATTGTGTCAGTCGTGACAATACAGCAGCAGAGACTGGAAGGGCTCTTCACATATACCAGCATCCCTCAAGACTGGGAGAAGATACCTCATGAGAGGCATCAGAGGCAACCATCTAACTTTGTAGGACATGGCTTTATGGCCTGGCCACTGCAGAGCGGCATCATGACTCAAATCCTCACCCACACGCTAGCCTCAGTTTCCCCGCTGGAGGCCACTGACACAAAAAACGTGGAGTAAAATGAAGAAACAAATAATTGTAAAGTAGAGCCTGTGCAACTCTGTGAGCTCTGCCACTGAGGTTCTGCCAGGTAGGTCACAAAAAAATGTCTTGTCTTTCTGGGCAAAGGCCCAAAAAATTCAATTGAGCAGAGAGGTTCTTGCTGATGATCTTGCCGCCGGCAGGAGGTGTATCTCCCATGGCTTGCTAAGGCTCATGTCATGTGGGGGGTTCACCTCACGGGGAAATCATGCAGACCTCTGAGGTCTTCTTGCAAAAGGGACTTTTGAGAAAGTCTGAGAAACGTAACACGGGGGAGGCAACTTTATCATCATATGCCTGCTTTGCAAGCACTTCTCCATCACACAGAGGTGTTGAAGTTAAGATCAGTGGCACAGGAACTGATTTGCTCTAGGGAAGGGCTAGGATGCCCATGGTGGTTCTAGTTGCATCCAAGAGGAAATTCCCAGTGTAGAAGAATCCTAAGATGATGCAAGTTGCCCTTCTCATTAAATAAATACAGACATTTCCTTTTGATTCAAAGGACTCACATCCTCAGTGTTCATGTGTGACTGCAAACCTCCACAACACATCATGCTCAGGAGAAAACTTCAGGAGAAACCATGCTGATCCGTCCTGTTCCCAGTGAAATCTGCCAACCTGTTTTGTTGTCCTGTTGCCCTTTTCCTCCCACTCCTCCTCTGTCCCGTTCCCTTTTCCCATGATGTTTACGTGGCAGCTCCTGTGCATGCAAAGCAGCAAATCAAACCGCTTACGGAGTATTATTTTCAGTGTTATCTCTGCTCTGCAAAACATTTCCTGCTTTCCTGTCTGCGGCATTTCTGTGGGGTGCCCCTCACCCATGAAGTCCCAGAGCAGACATCACCCATGGGTGCCTGCAACTTCAGCGGCAGCTTCCCCCAGCAGGGCACCAGCTTCCTAAAGCCACTCACCCTCCCAGGGCTAGGTGCAGGTCTCCAAGGTGGACTCCCAAGGGGTCTTTGCCATGGAGAGCTGGCAGCCAGGCGCCCTGACCATACTAGGAGGAGCTGGTGCGATGTGAACTCCAGAGCCCCTTGAATCTCCACTGCATCCACTTGGTCAAGCCTAGCTGAGGAGCAGCAAACCCCTGGAGGCTCCGGGGGGAACAACAGGAGCAAAAAAAATCTTTTGGATATATGGCAGAGGTGCTTGAATGGGATTCAGTTGATCGGAAAGCCAGGTTTGTCCAAGGTGCTTACTCTGTGTATCTCGATTCCCTGTCCTTAGGGCATTCGTCTCGCTGGGGATTTCAAACAAGAGGACAAATTTTATGACTTTCTTCCCATGGTTGACACAGTTTTTGCATAATCCTGAGATATAATAACAAAAACAAAACAAACAAACAAACAAAAAAAACAAAAACCAGAAAGAGCCATGCAGTAACACAGAGCTCTGGGTAGCCGCATTAAAAACTCATAACTTCTTAATAAATCATCTCCTTAATGCGCACTGAAATACTGCAATTTCATCAGCCTTTGGCTCTTTCACAGAAGCCTTCCAAGTTAAAAACAAAGCAAGGCTTGAAATTACAGTGCTGTGCATAGGAGGTGAGAAACCATGGGCCTGTGTACTTGCAGCACAGGATAACCGCGGTTGCTCCGGAGCAGAGACCACACTATAGGTGCACAATGGCTTTTTCTCTACGAGTTTGCTAAGGTGTTGGCCCCCTGCTGCTGTTGCTGCTTTGAGTTTGTTAAAAAAAAAAAAAAAAAAAAAATCAGAAATGCCTATTCTTTGAACCACACCCTCTTCCTCCCCCTTGCACCAGCATCTGTCACCTCTCTAACCCCGTGGGTGTTACAGTTTCCTAGTAGAAGGAGGAATTTTCTATTTTTATAGAAAATAAAAAAATAAAACCAAGCCAGATGTAGCCATCGAAATGCTCCGACCTGGGCTCTTCACTCTTACCATACAGAAGACAAATCTGTCCTTGCCAAGGAGAAGTCAGTAGAGTTCAAAAGGTCTCTAAGAGGCACGGTGTGACAGCCAGCTGTGCCATGCCAGGGTATATATATTTATACCGGTGCGTGAAGGGGTAGGACCATCACACACGATGGGGCTTTTCTCTTCAGGGTGAGAGATTGTTGCCTGATGAGTGAAGAAACGGACTTTTTGACTAGAACAAGGACCCTGCTCTGCCGAGAGACAACAGATAAACACAGCAACCAGTGGTCTCTCTAGACAAGCAAGCATTTAAAGGGCTGAAAGTTGTTTAAAGCCAAAGGTTCAAGAAGCAATAAATACTTAAGTGAGCAGTTGTGTTAGGCACAGGAAACACCATAGACCTACCCCTTTCAAAATATTTCCCGATATTTCCCTGCCCACCCGCTACAGAAGAATAAAATGAGTTCTTTGAACTGCCCAACTAGTCGTGGAAATTCTTGTTGTGACTTGATGAGAGCACCATCAGTCACGTTTTTGACTTAGGGAATTCCACCCCTGAAACACACAGAATCAGTGAAAACCGAGCACAACCAAATTTCTACACGCCATTCACAAAAAAAACCAAACAAACCAGGCAAATCAAAAGCAGGGACACACACACACACACACACACACACACACTTTCAAGCACAGAGGTGGCATTTCTGCAGCCTGACAAACCAGAAGTAGTAATCTGACTGTGTCATCCCACCCTGTGACAGCACAGCATTCACACAGAAAAGCCAATGCACCAAAAACCTCACCAGATGACACTTCTGCATTTCATTTCCAGCAGCACAACAGGAAGGTTGCTACATCCCCTGTAGAGTTGGTGCTGGAGGTGCCTAGGAAGCCATGTGAGCTCTGTGCTGGGCTCAGCTCGATGGTTTTGCCACTCAGGTGGCCTCCTGCCAGGCTGGAGTAAAGCTGCACCGCATGCGTAAGGGGAAGATTCTGCAGATAGATAGGCAGGTGCTGGGAGGAAGCTGAACTTTGTTTTTAACAAAGAGCTGACCCCACACTATCTAGCTTGAGGGACCCAGCCTATGGTTGATCCTGATATCAACTGTAAAAACCACCATGGCTGTTTTTTCTCAATGTCCCAGTTCAACAGCATCACAGCCACCATTACAGATAAACAGGCTTTGAACCACAAGATACTGAGACTCTTTAATAGGCACAATTGTATATTATACCAGTGACAGGCATTCGAAGCTTGAGAGGTGGGCCCACGCAAACCTCATGAAGTTCAGCCAGCCCAAGTGCAACCTGGGTCGCAGCAATCCCAGGCACAAATACAGGTTGGGCGGAGAATGGACTGAGAGCAGCCCTGAGGAGAAGGACTTGGGGGTGTTGGTTGATGAGAAGCTCAACATGAGCCAGCAATGTGCACTTACGGCCCAGAAGGCCAACTGTATCCTGGGCTGCATCAAAAGAAGTGTGGGCAACAGGTCACGGGAGGTGATTCCACCCCTCTGTTCTGCTCTGGTAAGACCCCACCTGGAGTTCTGTGTCCAGCTCTGGACTCCTCAGCACAGGAAGGACATGGACCCATTGGAACGGGTCCAGCGCAGGGCCACAAAGACGATCAGAGGGATGGAACAGCTCTCCTATGAAGACAGGTTGAGAGAGCTAGGGTTATTCAGCCTGGAAAAGAGAAGGCTCCAGGGAGACCTTATAGTGGCCTTCCAATATCTGAAGGGAGCCTACAAGAAAGCTGGAGAGGCACTTTTTACAGGGGTATGTAGTGATAGAATGAAGGGTAATGGCTTCAAACTTGAAGAGGGTAGACTAGATATCAGAACGAAATTTTTCACTGTGAGTGTTGTGAGGCACTGGCCCAGGTTGCCCAGGGAAGCCATGGCTGCCCCATCCCTGGAAGCGTTAAAGGCCAGGCTGGATGGGGCTTTGAGCAACCTGGTCTGGTGGGAGGTGTCCCTGCCCAGGGCAGGGGGGTAGGAACTTAATGCTCTTTAAGGTGCCTTCTAACCTGAATGATTCCATGATACCAGTGCAGGGGCACCTGTACTGTGTTCGGCTAGAGTGCTGAAGAGCTGAGGAGACTTCAGTCCTCAATGCTTCTCAGCCCCGCTCTGGCTGTTGCTTTCCTGGAGAGACTCTTGAGCACTTTCCTGTCTTGCTCTTACCATTAAGAAAATGCTTCTTGCCATTCTGTACATGTGGCTTTCCCCAGACAGGTCTGCATCTCGGTCCTCATTTGTTGTGTTCTCTGATCACAAGAGATGCCAGACATTTGGATTTTTCTTACCAAGACCCATACTTCAAGGAGCTGTTATTATGCCCTCATTTTCCATGCTGCAAAATTTAAAGCCATGTTCTATGATTTTCCTCTTTGTTTACAAAAATAAAATAAGATGCACAACTGTATAAAAAATGTTTTCTGGGGTAATCTTTTGCAGAGCTGTTATGTGGGCACGACTCTGTGTTCATATGTATGTGGAGGTAGGAGAGGCAGATGACATGAGGTTTCCTTTATTCATAGGTTCTTCTTCGTCACAACCAGGGGAAGATAACCCTAACACTGAGCATTTTCACGTGCTGTAGAGCAAAGCAATGCCAAAAATCCTACCAGATTTTCCCTAGATAGAAAAAGGAGAGCAAAAAAACTCAGTCTGAAAGTCTTTCAAAGACATTAGACCCCATCAGTCTTCCACAATTATTTCTGTTTACTGGTCTGTCATACATGAGCATTTTCTCTATCATAGCGCTGTGAAAATCCCCCTAAATGGTCTGTGTTGTGCAGCAACGAGCTAAAATAAAGCTGGACTCTTTCCTCCCTTATTCTTTGGACAGTCACAGTAGGAAAATGATGAAGAGTGAAGAGAAGGCATCTCATATACAGTTTAACCTCCTTAAACAGGCTACTGTAAAGGCAACTATCTAAATAGCACCCAGTTGTTAAAAGGCAGAATGAAATATGCCCCAAATGCCCAATCTAAACTCACCAAGACTCAAAGAAACATTTCCATTTACTTCAATTGGGTATAGACAGAGGCTAGAGCATTTCTGCCTTCTAAATGGTTCTTTATCTGATTTTTTTTTTTTCTGCCTGGATATGACATCAGTAAAATACAACTCAGGCCAAAATTTATATTGCTGTACTGCTTGTATTATCCCTTCTGAATACAGACTAAACTTACTTGAATTGTTTGGTTTGGTTTTGCCACCCACAGAAGCACTAACTCTTTTATTTCTGGTCACAGAAGACCTTGTAAAAAGTTTCCGAAAGCATCTTCCAATGTGAAAGCTTGTCACCAGTCTTCAGCTCGCTAAGGCAATGATTGTGGGTGACACTGATTTGGGGCCATGTTGCTGAGACAAGCACGAAGCAGCAGTGACTCTAAATACTAATGTTTTTCAGGTCCACCTGGAAGATTCAGGCACACAGAGATGTGTTGTCTTTCATTTCTCTATGGAGAACCACTTAATTGTTAGGATTTCACCATAAAATCTAGTATGCAAATGTGTATGTACCCCTGGATATCTTAAACCCTGTATCAGTGTGTGCAAGTAAGCATCACAGAGAGCATAATCAGACAGCTATTTGACTGCACAGTTGACCTCACTCAAATGAAAAACATGATCTGGTTCATCACAAATACCACAGAGGAGCCCATCAGTCTCCACAAAACCTCCAGTTCATCCGGACAGAAAGCACTCTCCCCTTTTTCTGTCCCACGTCTCGGAATGAAGAATGGTCACCTACACAGAGAAATCACATCTAGCCATCTCAGAAACCTTGTTCCCATCCTTCAAAAATTGTTTCCTTTGGGTTTGGCTTCTAGGCACAGGAGAATGATGAAAACAAGTATTTGGAGTAGTGCACAGACTGGGTCCAGCGCTATGTCCAGCCAGCCCGAGCTGGTGCAGACACAAATTTCACCCATTCTCCCCCACAGATGGAGGCTGCCAAGCTATCTTCAGCCTCTTCTTCCCCAATTCCTTCTGGCCCCTAAGAATGAAGCGCTTTTGACAGAGAAACACTCCCCCAGAAACCACCTCCAGCAGAACTGAACTAACTCTGAACTAACTTTTCACGCCAGAATGAAAATATATGCCAAGCATTTATTTTATTCTCCAGAATAAATGTTTCACTTTTGAAACAGCTATCAAAATTCAGTTATCTGCTTGCCTTAGGTTGTAACCCAGTTCCTCCATGTCCTACCTTAGCCCCCAGCAGTTCAAAAGCACTGAAAAACCCTCATGGGGTGCTGTAAGCACTTCAGCACAGCTGGATTGGTGGAAGTTGATCGGGATGTTGCCTGAAAGCTTAATAAATCTGGTCATAACTGACTTTCTAGGCGTCACACATAGCATCTGGAGGGACACATGGAACAGGTCTCACAAGGTCAAGGCTGGTAATGTAACACTAGGATCTTCCTCCATCACTTAAAGCCTGAGCGAGGGTGCTTGATAAAGCTCATACACTCCTTTGTATCAATGATCTTTACCATTAAGAAACTCATGCAAATCTACTCTTCTTCTCAAAGCTGCTCAAACCACCATCTCATTTTCTTTAGCATTCTTTCTCAGTCTTTTGTAGAACCATTGGTGCCAGAATGGTCTTTCCCTCATATAACCATCCCCTTCTATTGGGCTTTAATACTGCTCCTCCTTCATATAAATATCTTACTATTTCACACATATGCAAGAGAATATATGTGTAGCACCCAGGGTGGGTATTACCTCCACTGGACAAATAAGGAACAAAACACCTGCTGCAGGCATCTCGTTCCTGTGCCAGAGCCTGGTAGCCCAAGCCAGTAGGATCTGGGGCAGTTTGATGGTTTCTTGTCCCTCCATGACACGTTAGCACAATGATTAAGGTGCACACTCAGACCACAAGTCCAAGAGATGAAATTTCTGGACATGAACGGATTCTGGTAGTTACAAGAGCTGAACCTGCATCTTCTCACACACATACAAGTAACAGAATCTGAAAGCAATCACTTCATTTGTTAAGGTTTTCTTTTCTCTTAGCTGCTATTCTGACTGCACCGGTCAGTCTGCTTCCCCCATCAGCTCATCATGACACAGCTACACACACACGCCGAAGACTCCAAGCACACCTATGCATACAGAATCATAGAATTGTCTAGGTTGGAAAGGACCTTCAAGATCACCAAGTCCACCAATCAACCTAACACTGCCAAAACCATCACTAAACCATGTCCCTAAGCACCACATCTACCCGTCTTTTAAATACCTCCAGGGATGGTGATTCAACCACTTCCCCAGGCAGCCCATTCAAATGCTTGATAACCCTTTCAGTGAAGAAATTTTTCCTAATATCCAATCTGAACCTTCCCTGGTACAACTTGAGGCCATTTCCTCTTGTCCTATTGCTTGTTACTTGGAAGAAGAGACCGACCCCCACCTCTCCACAACCTCCTTTCAAGGAGTTGTAGAGAACGAGAAGGTCTCCCCTCAGCCTCCTTTTCTCCAGGCTGAACAAACCCAGCTCCCTCAACAGCTTCTCCTAAGGCTTGGCACAGCAAGAACAGAAGATTAATTGGAGGCTGGAGTCAAACTCCCCTAAAACCAGGCTGTGCTGTCTGGTGTGGCACAGGGGGCAGGAAGCATGGCCTTTCTCACCATCCACCTCCTAAAATGCCACCATGTTTGCTGAGCCAGTGACTTCTGAAAGGCAGCAGCCATGCATGGCTGATCCCAAGTCCACTATTTCATATTTGAAAGCAATACAGGAGACAGGAAGGAGAACAGACTGTTTCAGAAGACTTTTTTAAACCTTTGACTTTGAAGCAATGTGGCAAAAACTCTGACACCTTGCCTGCTCTGCTCGGTAGAAAGGTTATAGCCCTCAGTTCCCGGGCTGCACTTGCCCACCAACCCACCAGCAGAATGCTCTTTGTTCCTTCTGTCTTCCTGCTAATTCCACATTTTCCTGCCCTGACCATTTGTTTCTTCCCCTTGCTGATTATCCTCTACTTACAGTAACTAGTAAACATTTTCTTCTGTCTCTTCTCCCCCTTTCAGTATATTTTCAGGAGCGGATCTTCCCCCCCACCCTGGATATTCCGTGCCATAGATTCTTTTTACAATGACCTTTTCGAGTGAGGACAGAACAGAGATTTTCATATTCCAGTCACCCTCCTGTCTGTAAGTGCACGCCTGCCTCTAAAACTGGGGAGGCTGGGGAAGTCATGAGCAATCTACTTTCTTTTAAGGCACGCCACTTGTGACTGTAACGGGGGTATCGTTAGCAACTTCCTGAAGTCTTTGCCGAGCAGCTTGTCAGTGCCACACGAGTCGGAGTCAGAGCACTTCGTCGTCTCCTTTGCAAAAGCCAGAGGAAAAAAAAAAAAAGAAAGAAGTAAGTGATTTTTGTCCCCAAGGCAAAGTATTGCCTCTTTCTACTCAGCGCACTTTGTTTTGCTCTGCTTTGATTACTGCTTCTCCGTGGCGTGCGTTTGTGCTTCAGAAATGCAGACTTCTTTGATGATGTTTCACCATAGTCTAAATCTCCTCGTGGCTGATATAACAGACATAAAAGTGTTGCTGGGTCTGTATTAATTAGAGTTCATTGCAGTTGATGGAGTCTTTTCCACTTGCTACTTTCTACTTTTCTTCCTTATGAATTCCCTTTCCTATAAAAAACGTATTTCTCTCTTACAAAACAATTTTAGTTCCAGTCAGGGATAGATGATAATTATGATTGAAGGATTTTGGCAGGATACAGGTTGCTGTGAGGTTAGAATTAACTGTCACTCAGAGCACGAGGCACGAATATGGAATTATATTAGAAACACAAATGCTGGGCTTCCTTTGGTAGACCATAAGGAGAATTCACATCCAGCCTTTCCTCTCATCCTTACTCTGCTGGAAAAGCAAGACAGGCATTTTATTGTGATGTTTACCTGCTGGTCTATAGTGACTAACTGAATACACTACATTCCTTCTTGTTCTCCACCTTTTAATTGCACAGTACTGCTGATCTCTGGCACTCAGAAATGTGGAAACTGAGTTAAGATTATTTTTTTTGGTCAAATATTTTGTGAGTTGACTTGTTTCTCTGGCACTTCAAAAATAGTGGGACCATCATTGATGCTCTCCTCAGCAAAGCAAAAACCCTGCTTTTAAATGAAAGCTGATATTCCTTTGCATTTAGCGTAGCCGTTATTTTGGCCAGTAGCTGCAGCTTTAAGGAGACCACAAGCCTTCTGATAAAGTCACAGATTGGTAACAGCAACCACACCATACTGGTAGATGGGCAGAATGAATCCGTCTGGTTTCGTTCCTTTGGGCCATTAAAGGAAACTACTTTTGCTTTGAGAGATCATAGAATCAAAGAATCATTTCGATTGGAAAAGACCCTTGGGATAATCAAGTCCAACCTTCTACCCTACTCTACAAAGTTCTTCCCTACACCATATCCCCCAACTCTTAACACTTCCAGGGATGGCGACTCAAACACCTCCCTGGGCAGCCCTTTCCAATGCCTGACCACCCTTTCTGTGAAAAATTCTTTCCTAATGTTCAGTCTAAGGGATCCTTCCTACACCAAATAAGGTTTAGCAAAGGGTAAACATCCTACCAGAGCCAGGCTGATGTGTTGACTTGATCAAACTGAGTTGTTTCCCGAATTCAGTTTCAAATAGGGTCTTCTTGGTTGGTTTTCTTCTCCCTGTTACCTCCCCCATTTGTTTACTTTTATGTTGCAATAGAAAGCACTACAGATTATAGCTACTGGCTTCTCTTGAAATTTTAACGTAAGGTTTGATACTCTGCCTAAGACCAAGCAGCATCTGGGCTTACTTTTAACCTGCTCTTCCCATAATCCCATTTAGATCAGCTGCTGCCTCTAAACCAGCAGTTCCTTAACCCCATTTAGATCAGCTTCTGCCTCTAAACCAGCAGTTCCTTAACTTTAATAACCTTACCTGGGGAGAATCCCATCCCTGGAAGTGTTCAAGGCCAGGCTGGATGGGGCTTTGAGCAACCTAGTCTGGTGGGAGGTGTCCCTGCCCAGGGCAGGGGGGTTGGGACTCCATGATCTTTAAGGTCCCTTCCAACTCTAACCATCCTATGATTCTATGAAAAAAAAAAAAAAAACAGGGAAAAAAGGAAAAAAAAAAAGGAAGAAAATCCCCTCTTATTTTGCTCTTTAGCACTCAATGGGCAAGGCTGATTTTCTTCTGAGGACTTTTCCATAGTTCTGTTTAAGCACGTCCATAGTCCACATTTAAGCAAATGCTCACAGTCTGAATTCAGCACACCCTCTGTACAGATTTCTGCCGGAAACTGCAGACGGCTCTTGCAGGTTTCAGCACTTCCCATGCCTCTCAGGGAGACATTGATTTTATAGCCTCACACAAATAGTATTGCTGTCAAAACAGAAGCTCCCAAAGGCAGCGTTTCAACAATCTCAGGATGCCCTGACAAAGCTTCATCCCACTTCGGAGCCGAGATGGAAAATTCACAGCTTTTTGATTTTGCCCTTCCAGCCAGGTTCCTTTATTCTTATGCACAAGAGGCTTCCAAAGTGCATGCAAGTGAGCGAGAAGAGCTGGGACTGGGGAAGTGGAGAGGGGTTTTGCTGCAGTGTCACTGCCCACATTAACAGTCGTGTCCCCAGGGCAGCGGGGAGGTGGATGGAGTGGTGGCTGCAGTCACTGCTGCACCGGACAACGTGATGGACAGGTGTCTGTGGCTCCTCTCCGTGACTTAGTCCCTGCTCATCTGGCCTGAGCTCAGCACAAGCTCGGGTTTTGTGTGACTTTTCTTGGTACTTGGTGCAAACCGATTGCGCTCTCGGTGTGCCAGGGACTGCAATTAGCAATGAGCAGCTCAGTGATGAAACCAGTGTCCCGTTTGTTTGGGTTTTTTGTTTTCCTCCTTTTAGCCCTTTTCCATCCCTGAACAGACTCAGCTGCCTGTCCCAAAACATCTGGGTATCTCTAACTGTTCCTGGCTCCAGGGTTGCTGTGCACATCTCATGCACAGAGCCAGGACAGGCCTAAAAGGGTTTAGCAGATGGGACACCTTCCCACATCCCTCTGCCACATGTTATTGCCTCCTGAGTGGGGTGTTTGAAAATTACTGCTTTAAACTGAAGCCTTTTGGGGCCAGTGTGTATGGGGGAATGCTTTTTTAGCTTAGGCTTGCCTCCTATGTTGGGGCTGTAATGCAGCAGTGAAGGAGGAGATAGTCAAGGATCCCACCATTACTAGCAGAAAGCCTATCATCTCTACAGCTGCTTCCTGTAGAGCACATCAGGCTTGACAGAATCTGTCTCTTAGACTACTGCTATTTCCATCTTACCTGCTTTCATGAATCAAGGATAACTTTAAATTGGGGTACTTAGTGTGGACACATACTACTAAGCACACCTAAGGTTCAGACCTGGCTGCTGCTGTTGGTGGAACACAGCACATGAGAAAAATGTTCTCCAGGGATGAAATATCCCACCATGGACCTGAAATCTGTAAGCACGCAGGATTCAGCATTGAGTCTTGGACCTGGAAAATTAAGCAGGTCATCTCAGTGCAAAAGTGAACAGGGTCTGACTGGCGTGGAAAGGTCCAAGAGAAGTGGGAAATTCAGAATGGGGTCTATTGGAAACAATGAATGGATATCCCTAAAGAAAGACACTTTGGGGGATATCTGGTAGCTGGAACTTTTATATCAATATCTTCCCTTGTAGGATCTAAGGGTTTCAATCAAGAATGAGCTGCTCATTGCAGCTGATGTACAAACAGCCGGAGAATTTGGACAAGACACTACAGGAGATTTAGCAGACATGAGTGGGCTTACAGAGACATCAGAGAGATGTGTAGGTGCAAAGAGGAATCTTTGAGTGGCACAGTTTTTGCTGGTATATCTAAGGTCTTAAGGGGAAAACCCTGCCACTGGTATGTGAGCTAGCTGGCTATAGGAGGTGACCCAGATGGCAAAAAAAGAAAATGGTAGTACTCCAGTTAGTTGAAAGTGAATCATGGGACAAGAAGGAACAAAGAAGTAGAGTTTTGTGGTAAATGGAAAAGCGAGAAATACTGCTGTCTTAGTTCAGAGCACTTGCAAATACTATCTTTAACTGCTCTGTTAAAAATAGGATTGTTTCAAGTTTAGAAAGCACTGTGGTTTTCACAAGGCTTTGCAGATCCCACTTGCTGAGACACATTCACTTTAGACAAAAGTAAAACAACTTTGAGGGGAAATTAGGTAGACAGCGATGAGCAATATGTCAGTGAGCCCAAATCTGGCAGTTCACAGAATTATCCTGGATATTCTTTTGCTCTGTTTTTCCCCAGCAATCTCTTCAGTACTGATGATGCTACCAGCAGCAGTGCAGCTCCCCCATTACAGCTGCTCCTGTACAGACCCACTGGCCAAGACCAGTAAGCCCCCCACGGGAGAGGGTTGATGTACTGTCACAAGGTCAAAGCTCAACACCGTCTTTGCATTTTCCTACTATTGGCCATCCTGTCTACGCTCACTCTTCCCAGTATAGAAAAGCCATACTCTGACTGGGTTATCTCAGAGGGATGGAAGGGGACAACCATATTTTAGGGGTGTAGGAAAAGCCTGTGATCCCTGTGACTGTCACTATTGCAAACGGAGGTGTCAGCACAGGAAGCGGGGGAAGACTGTGATTTTGGGAGTTTGGTCAGGAGATGTGTTTTATTATGAATAAATATCCTCTGCAAATGCCACTGCTGGGTGGCAGTCCTGCCTGGACCCTTCCCTGAGCCAGCACCCTCCAACTTCCACTGGAACTCGAGCAACACAAAAGGTATGAGTTACCATTTGTGGATCTCCTTGGGACAACAGTGTTTGGAAGACCACTGACTGACTTGGGACAGAGGCAGGGAAAGCAGCAGGATGGGATGGTGAAAGGCAGGAAAATCCCATGGCAATGAAGAGACATACAGGGAAAGAAGAAAGCCTGGGCAGGGCTCAGCAGCGACAGGTCAACAGCACCCAGGACCAAGCTGCAGTCAGACACTACCCTTGCCCATTAATAAAAACAAACCAATGCAGGGGAACAAACAGAGCCATTGACCAGCCACAATCCACAGTAAACTTACAAAAAGGCAAAGCAGCTTACCACAAGGTGGGATAACTGCTTGGTCACTTAAATACACGTTCTTCACCTGACTCTGCTGCAACAACATTGCTCTGTTCACGTGTGGCTGCAATAGAGCGTGAGGTGCCCAAAGCCTCCATGGGCCTAGGAGCATGGAGATGCCAGGTGCCAGCCCAGAGCTACCACAAGCCATAGGCACAGCTTTGCTGTTCCCACGCAGATCGCCTTGCCTGCCTGAGAGGTGATGAGACTGAACATTCACACCTCTGGACATGATGCTCCTCCTAGCAGAACAAGTCTCTCTCTTGGCCACAGGGTGGCTGTGGTTGTCCTTCACTTGTTCATGCATGGACTTGAAGGACTTTGCCTAGGCCTTGCATTGGTCCAGGCGTCACATGTGGCCACCTGCCAGCATTCACTGAAGGATGAGAAGGTGTATGGCCTCAGTCCAGAAATCTCCAGCAACTCCAGGTGAAAGGCTGCTGCCCCAGAGATGATTTTGGGTCATGACAGTTTGGGGTGAACACAGCTCTAACACAGGCCTTTCTGTGTGGCTCCTAGTGTGTTTCTAACCTGAGGTGCCAGACATTTGGCAGGAGTCTCCAGTTTGAAGGCCTGGACAACTGAAGCCCAGAAGAAGGAGAAAGATGTCCCTAAGTAGCTGCTGAGGAGATCCTAAGGTCTAGAGGGTGACAGAGGGGCACACCTTGGGATTTGAATATGGGTCTTCGTGCCTCTTTGTTGGACTCGGTGATCTCAGAGGTCCTTTCCAACCATTAAGATTCTGCGATTCTGTGATTCTGTTCGGCCACCTGAAGTTGAACTTTCCTTAAACCTGTTGAAACTCAGCTCTAGCATCGTGCCGCCGTGGCCAGACCTCCTTTCCTTGTTAAAACAGCTGCTCCCTCATATCCCAGCCTGCTCTTCTAGGAGTCCAGAGCAGTTTTCATCCACATGTAAGCTCAACTCAGTGTCAATTCTGCTGGCACTTGGCTGTGTTTTGGCATCCAGGAGCACCCCAGGGCAGGTCAGAGAAGCTGCGTGGGAATCCCCTCTCTCATCTCCTTCTTCCAAGACTTCATAGTTCCAACACAAGCCAACGAGAAAGTTAGGTTTTCCAAATGAGCCCCACATGAGTAACAGAAGCCTTAAATAGCCTCGGCTGCCAAGGCTATCAATTAAGCTGTGGTAGCTTTAGGGAGGCATCGAGCATGAGTGCCTGCTGGTTTCGTGTGTAAAGAAGGTGTGAATCAGCAGCACAAAACTTGCCAGTCTCGGGGCCCCTCTCAGCTGTTCACTTTCACTGCTGCTGCTCCAAAACCTACATGTTCCTCAGCCTTTTGACTTGATGGGCTTTATAGCTTAGTCTCAAATCTATGATGGCAACTCTGGGGTTCCTGATGGCTCTCCTGGCCATGAAGCCATTCCTCTGGCTGCAGGACCTTCTCTAGACAAGCTGGTAGATACCATGGAGTAAATCTGCCTTGCACGAACCACTCTCTGTCGCTTTCAGGAAGGACTGAGGAACTTTGCCAGGTCCAAAAGTCCCAAAATCATGAGTCACAACCTGCAAATCATGAGACTGGGGGAAGATGTCCACTGGTACAGGGGGATTTTGGGGTCTGCTTTTCACCTTTGAACTTCCCCTATGTGCTCTGTATGTAGTTTTACCTACTTCTAGATGTGTTGAATAAGACGTTTTTAAACCCTGAAGCAGGAGGTTTCCTTTACAGATTTCTCTCTTACCTTCCTGCAATTCTTCTTTCCTCTGCAGACAGTGTGACCTGGCACTAAGACACCCAGTTTATGGAAGAATCACAATTTTGAGCCGTCTTTTTTTTCAACCTTGAATTGTGTTATAATTTACTCACAGTTGCTTATCTTAGCAGAGCAGTATGTTTAGTTGTAGATTGTGGGAAGGGGAAAGCAGACATGTGGATCTACATAAATGCCCACACACGGATATTTAAAATCTCTAGTTGCTGAGAGTTCACATTTATGAACCGTGTATCATCAGATAAATAAAACATTGTCTTCTCATCAGAAATGAGTTCCCATCCTAAACAGCAAATGAAAAATACCTTCTCTCTTCTGATAAAAACCTTCTTTTTTTTTATCAGGTTGCTTATATCTGCAGTATAGATTTAAATATAAGGCTGTATAAATAATCTCAGGGTCTTGCTGCTTCTTTACCGCAGCTATTTTCAGCCTACAAATACTCCACAGCTTGTTTTAACCAGCACTAGTCAACAGGGGGATTATCTGCTTTCACCACAGTGCTCTCTGTCTGGTGTCTCACCGTTGGAGATTAGTGTGCCTGCTGACACAAAAGAGGTTGCTTCTATGCTTGGTGACCAAAACAAAACCTTCGGCATGCCTCAGTTCAGCAGAAGGCAGCTTAGAGATCTTTTTTGTTTCTTGAGAGTCCTGTCCACAGCTGCAGGAGCCAGGGAGCATTCAAAAGAAAGTAAAACTCAAACAAGAGTTTTATATAAATATAAGAAATTTGCCACTTTCATCTTCCAGGAATCACATGGAGATATTTTTTCCTGATTAGGCATTAAAGCTGCTTCATACAGTGTTTATTTGTCTTTGCATCCAAATCCCATCGGTGGTTTCCTTCTCATCAAGCTAGGATGGAGGCAGATATTTTAAGATGGAGCTCGGCTCAGGCTGGATTGCCAGTATAATCCTGTAGCTTTAAAATGCTTTTTTTTCTCTACAGAGATTTGAAACTATATAGTTTCAAAATTATATATTCATATATTATATATTCATATATTATATTATATTCGAATTTAAAAGTATATAGTTTCAAATCCCACTATCTTGTGTGTATCAGTAAAAACGATCAGTCTCCCGGGCAACTAAGTGGAGCCATTGCTGCTTTTCCTTTGTATGGTGAGACTTGCTTATAGGAGTGACTTCATTTACTAATTTGTTTATTACTAATGGAAAAGAAACCCCCCCAAAATAAACCAGTTCACTGACTTACTGGGCTAAGGGGTCATCATCTATTTTTATCCACAAAGACACCACAAACATTTTTCCTACTTCCAAGAACAGCAGAGTAAATAATGCAGGGCAGTTTCTTACTTACTATTAAAGTTAACAGACACAAAAGTTAGTGGCTGGCAAGTTTAACAGCTCATAAAGCTTACAAGACAGGTAATGTAGGTTCTGCCTGAGAAAGAGAAGCCCAGGTTCAGAAGAGGAGTGATACTGCTGGTGATGAGTACTGTAGGTGGCATCTATCTGTCGTATCTGAGAACTGATGACCGCCAATTCGAGCGGTTGGACTGACATCATGGGTAGGACTCTCGTGTCAAATAGCTACAGCACAACAGGCTACTAAGGAAAGCATACAAAACCCCCCAGGAGAAACTCAGGTCTCGTTTCACTAAAGGTTGATTCAAAAGCTTTAAAACATGCAGCTTGTTAACCTTTCCAAATATTGGGGGCAGGAAGAAAGGCGTGAAGGAACGGCTTGTTTTTATCTGCACCTTTATGACTATTTTTTAATTATTCTTAATATCCACATAAACTCCTCAAAATTTTCAGGTGTGGCAATAATCCCTGGCACAGGAGGATGATCAAAAAATTATTATAAAATGAAAAATATATAGAAAATGTGCTCTGCTGATGTAATTGTACTCGTGTTACAGATTTCACCATATTCTTTTTCTCTTCTGTCCCTCTATCTCAAGCAAATTAATCCAAAGACTTTCAACCAGCGATTTGTTCAACTACTGTATTTTTTTTGACTTCTCCCTCTGTTCCTTGTAATTCTATCTGCAATTTTCTCTTTTACCTTTCCAAGTAAGAGTTATTTTTATCACTGTGCTAGAAATTGAAACAGTTTTATATGAGTAGCTCATAGACAAATAAAACAACAACAAAAAAGCAAAATAAAGCCTTTTGCTTCCCCCCTTGTTTTCACTTCCCTTTTTACACCTCAGCTTAGCAAAAACATCTCAGTCTCTTGAGGGAAGGCCAAATATTAATGCAAGTCATCCAAATGAGCAGAAGAGCTCCCAGACAAGTCTCTGCATCTCTCAGGACTCTTGTCTGCTCCATTCAGGGAGGAGACTCCAGTGAAGATCTTAACATTCCCTCTGAAGCGATAAGCTCTAGGCTGACAGGCTCGCAGAAGTCCACATGCTTTTCAGGTCTTATCAGGGCCACCTTCAAGGCAAAAGAATGGAAAAGAGTGATGTGGTTAGAGCTGTTGTCTACCTCCCCGTGACTCCAACGTCCAGACACACTGCTTATCCAAAGTGCTGTGCTCAGCACTCACAGCATCCACAGAGAAGGTGCCTGGTTGGGTAGCTATGTTACAAAGACCCCTAAAGAGTCAGCAGAGCTTGACCAAGGTTCTGGAGACAGATGGAAAATGCAGCTCACGCTACTGAGTTGTATGCTCTCCATATAGCTCCTACCTCTACCTCCCTCTGGTTTCTCCACTCCTGGCCATGTACTACTTACTACTAATTCCCTTGTGCCAGCTCTGGTGCTGCTTTGACCCTGGCGAGACCCTTCACAAAGGTCAACTGGTGGACAAACGACTCAGATAGACAGAAAGAGGGGACAAGTTTTCTGCTAGCTTATCGCTTGGTGCACGTTCCCTGCAGAGTGGGTGATCTACTGGACAGGGCAGAGAGAAGAAAATGTGATGACCAAGCTGTTATCCTGGAGTGGCTGTGACGTGACACCACATCCTCACAGCACCCTGGGCTCATCTCCCATGAGCGGTGTAGGGCACCTCAGGAGGATAGTTTAATGCTCCTTGGTGGTGGGTAGGCGAGAGGACAGGCGACCATCTCACAGGCTCTCCTGCACAAACAAAAAAAGTAGTGCTTGGGCCCCAAGCCACTGATGGAACAGTCCACAGGATCTGGTTTCTAGAGCAGATGAGAGTTTGGTGTTTGAAATCTGCCACTTTCTAGGGAAGCCGGAGAAAGAGCACCTCTGGGTAAATCTGGGCCACCTGCCATGAGGAAAGCAAGGGGCACTGGATCAAGGAGAAGGTGAGGAAAGGGCAGTCAATCTTGACCTGTTTTATTCACAACCCTGATTGGTGGTTCTGCAGCAGGACACTTCTGCTGCTTTCTCAACAAAAGAAAACGGAATTTCACATGCATCATGCCTCTGCCATCCCCGGTCCTTTTTACTTGGGCACCTCCAGGTGCCCTGCCCTTTTCCAAGGTTTTCTCTCCGTAAGATTTCGATATGCCTACAGGAGACACGGGGAGGGACTCTATCAGGGACTGTAGTGACAGGATCGGGGGGTAATGGTTTTAAACTGAAGGGAGATGTAGGTTAGATATTAGGAAGAAATTCTTTACTGTGAGGGTGGTGAGGCACTGGAACAGGTTGCCCAGAGAAGTCATGGATGCCCCATCCCTGGAGGTGTCCAAGGCCAGGCTGGATGGGGCTTTGAGCAACCTGGTCTGGTGGGAGGTGTCCCTGCCCAGGGCAGGGAGGTTAGAATTTGATGATCTTTAAGGTCCCTTCCAACTCTAACCATTCTATGATTCTATGATTAGAGTATGTAGGCACTCCATTTTAGGAGGTAAGAAATGCAACTGTCTGTTCATCTAACAGTGTAGACATGACACAACAACATTAGAAATGCCAGGCCTACCTACCCCAATATTGTGGCTATAACCTAGGCCGAGGGCAGATGTCCAGGGAAGAGTGTAAATACAGAGTATGCACACAGCAAATTTTCCTTTGTGGTTCCCAGTGACAGGACAAGGGGCAATGGGCACACGCTGGAACATGGGAAGTTCCACTCAAATATGAGGAAAAATTTCTTTACGGTGAGGGTGGCAGAGCCCTGGAAGAGGCTCCCCAGGGAGGGTGTGGAGTCCCCTTCTCTGGAGATCTTCAAGCCCCACCTGGATGCCATCCTGAGTGATGTGCTCTGGGCAACCCTGCTTTGGCAGGGAAGTTGGACTGGATGGTCTCTAGAGGTCCCTTCCAACTCTAACAATTCTGTGATTCTGCGATTCCATGATTACTCCATCCTCCAGTTATTTGTGCTCAGGTACTTCTTGAGCCAGAGGTGATGTGTCTTTCCTGGAAGATGAGATGTTTTGCATGTCTTGAAGGTGAGAAACATGTATGTGCTGACTGCGGTTTCTCATGTGCAGCGAGTTGCACGAAGCAAGAAGCCTCAGAGCGCTGCAAAATATACATTAAGCTGTTGATGCAAAACACAGGCAGGACCTGGCGTAGCATCTCGTAATGGTTGGTAAACCCTAGCAGAACACGATAGGTCACAGAAAGTTTAGAACAGTTACTTTGGACGGGCTTTGCTCAGCTGAAAGCTACAGCACATATAAGAAACCTAATGCAACCTGAAATAGCTTGTCTCTCACAAACGGGTTCTCAGATGTCACTCATCCTTGGCATCACAGCTACTTTTGGCCCTCTATAAATGCTTGAAAATTGCTGGATGAAACAAATAACTCTTAAGTTCTGCTAATTCAACCAACATTTCTATCACTAAAATTGCTCATCACAAATATTAGCAGAAAACGAACCCTGAAATGGTGTCTGTTTTTTTCAGCTAATTTGTATTTTTTTTTATTTGAATGAATATTTCGGATGCAGGCTAGCCTGCTCCAGTGTGGGACAACAACAAAGTGCTCTCAGGTAACCAGCTGCCTCTTTAGATAAAGCAGTACAGTTATGAATGCTAAACATGAGGAGGAACTTCTTTACTTTGAGGGTGGCAGAGTGTTGGAATAGGCTGCCCAGGGAGGTGGTGGAGTCTCCTTCTCTGGAGACATTCCAACCCCACCTTGACATTTTCCTGTGGGACCTGCTCTGGGTGGACCTGCTTTGGCAGGGGGCTGGACTAGATGATCTCTGGAGGTCCCTTCCAACCCCATGTGATTCTGTGATTCAGTTATACGGGTCTGAGACACACAGCATTACCGCTGAGCAGGACCCAGGCTCTTCAGATGAAAGGCCAGACCTTCAAGAGAGGCGTTCAGCCCATGGCTTTGTGTGAATTCACATCTATGGCTGCACCTTGCCAGTTGAGGCTTTGTGCTTGGCAGTTGACAGTCACTTGAGGGCAAAGGTCTCTTCAGTTCAGCTTCACTCCCGTGGCTGAGGTCGTACACCAAAAAACAAGAGGAAAAAAAAAAAAGCATGGCCAATCAAACAGCTTTAAAAGCCACAGGTATCCCCTCTCTCAGACTCACTAAGGAGACTTGTAGCAGACCAGGAAGGGAGGAGGCAAGGCAAGGAGAAAGAAACACTGGGAACCATGTGCCTACAGAATAATTCTTCTACCACTTCCTTCCTGCCCTGCACCATCACAGGCTGCTTGCTGGCCAGACAGGTACCTCTGGGGGAAGCACACCTTCACACAACAAGCTGTGAACAACAGGCATAGGCAGTGCAGAAAGGAGGATATTCAGAGAAACACAGGGTCAAGAGAAGTACACAAAGCCCAGGGGGAGGGGAGGAGAGCACACCTTCAACCATCCTTGAAGGTTTTTTTTGGCTAAGGCACAAGGGGTAGAAAGCTACTGAGTAACCAAGATGGTGTGTGACTGTGCCACATCCCCCCCTCAGCTGCTGCCACCTCCTTCACATGTGAGTTGCATCCACCTGCTGTGCTTCACCTTAGAAGAGGAGGTCTCCCTCCGTGGTGTGCAGGTGTGCAGCAGCTCTCACGTCGGTCGGATGTGCTCGAGTTGAGGACAAGCTCTCCTAGGCCACGTCCCAGGTGAGGTCTGGGCAGAGAACCACTGCTGACCCTGAAACCAAGCCCTGTTTTTATCCTCTCTGCGCAGTTATTCGGTAGGTGGCCCAGAGAAGACCCCACCTCATTCACCAAGGGCGGCAGATGCCCAGAGGCAGCAAAAAAACTCACGTCACCACCAACCCTTATCACGACCATGATTTTTTCTAAGTTACCACCAGCTATCAGTACACTTTCACTGCTAGGAAAGAAGGGAAGTAACTTTGCACCCTCTCACGCAGAAAGCTGCTGAGTTCCGTGCCGTCTTCCCTCCGCATGGCAGAGAGGAACCTTTTCTCCAGTCCTTCTTAAGATGGAACATTCGAAACTAAAGGAAACTTCAGATCCCCACTGAGAGGGCCTGAACACACCCCCTGGACTCCAGACGGTCTGATTCTCAGATGTGGAGGGACGTGGCCCTCTGGCAAGACATTTTGGCCCAACTAGCATGGTCACCACTGCCTGCTAACCCTCATCAACACCGTCAGGATGTGACCAGAGCACAGTTTGCCACAAGGGGAAGTGGAATGTAGTCACAGAGTGTGGTTGCACCCTCTGGTGTGCTCCTTACACACACACACAGAGCATTTTCTCAGTTCCTCTGTCTGTGGAAGCCCTTTCCAAACGTCCTCACCCCAGGGAACAGCTTGGGCTGCCACCAGGGATGGGGATGGCAGGTACTGCTGCGTCTGCACTGTCTGCTCGCTTGCCAGGATGCCATTACTCAGAAGCTGCTGTCATTGAGCGGGCTCTGACAGCGTTGGGGTACTTGCTGGAAATGACAACCCCTCAGCTTGGGCCAGGAGAACCTCTCTTGGTGTCTGTGGCTGTAACTAGCACCATGCTGCTGTGAGGGTCTCCCAGGCTAAGGCAACCTGTGTCCATTTTCTCATACCATTCTCATTATCTGGTAGCTAAACTAAGTCAGGGGACCTGATTGCCCTTAAGCTCTAGAGATCTTGCATGGTGAGTGTTCTGTTAGGCGTTCAGGGTGGAGCTGCTTACACCACCCCAGGGAGTGCTTCTGCCCATATCAGGAACAGTGTGGCCAGCAGGAGTAGGGAAGTCATCATACCTCTGTACTCGGCACTGGTGAGGCCTCACCTCGAGTAC
>JAOQGH010000040.1:13777340-13811757 GCA_025769975.1 Gallinago jamesoni | reverse complement strand
GTGGTTGGACTCGATGATCTCAAAGGTCCCTTCCAACCACTAAGATTCTGTGATTCTGTGATTCTGTGATTCTGTGCCCACACAGAGGGGAAGAAAGGTCTCCTCCAGCTTGCCCACCCTTACAGAAATGCAGGATGCAATCCCACAGCTTCCCCTTGGTCTGCTTGAGACAGGCCCAAATAAGCAACAAGTAAGCTTTCTGAGGCTGCTAAAAGCTAACTTCTCCCCTGCATGAACTCAGGGTTAAAGAAATTCCTCATACACAGTGTGAACCAAGAAAGCTCACATCCCTTCTCTGGGAGAGTCTAAAGGGACTCAATCTCTGTCAACATATCTCCTCCTTCTGGAGGTAGCTGACTGTTCCCTGGAGCAGGTGTCCAATCCATAGAGAGTAACCAGAATATTAGGCCAGACAAGACCTTTTTTTATCAAGGATGCTATACAGTAGACACTCACGAAAACAGCAAAGCACAATTTTTGTGGGCGCCCACCTCCATATTCTTCTCTTCACTCGGAGAAGACTTCAGCATGAACATCGTTGTGTGACTTTGCAAGAAATACTTCTAGCACTACTTAACACTAACCAAATGCCAGGTCTGCTCTGGCATATGATTATCTTGAAAAGGTGGAGTTTTTTGTAACCACAGCTGTTAAAGAGCATTCATTTTCTCCACCTCCATTTCTTAAATGTGTGTATAATCTTCTCTTTGGCCTCGCTTCTTTCCTCTGACTTCCCCCTATTTGCTTTTGTTTGCCAGAGGCATCAAACAGATGCGGCAGGCAGTTTGCTGGCTTGCTACAGCGGGTGTTACAGAGCGCTAAAAGTTCAGAATCTTCAGGTGCAGCTCTTCTTTAAGAGGAGGGAAGTATGAATTAGCTAGATCTGAACCACTGTATTGTTAACACGGTGTGGAGGTAGACACCAGTGGCCAGATTCCACCAGCGGCTGGGTAGTCTCTGACGCAACAACTACCACCACCTTCTTCAGACCATTACCCACCCCCATCTGACCGACAATAAATGATAGCTTCTTTCGGAAGTCTGCTTCTGAAATCTTTCCTGTGCGCATTTTGGTGACTCAGTTTGAAAAAAAAAAAAAACACAACACAAACCGAATTGAAGACTAATGTCCTCAGTTTCCTCTGGGAAGTGACTTTAGTAATAGATCAGCCACTCTGCCTTACTTATGAGGCAGCCTGGTTTAGGGACAGTCCCTGATACCCTGTTTCAGTGACTAGGCATGCTGTGGTCAAGAAATTCCTTGCGAAGAAAGGCATTTTTTCCTGGAAATAAATCAGACCTGACTCCCAGAGGACATTACAGGAGATCTTGGAAAACTTCCCTGTCTTAGATGATTCCCCAAGACAAACATCCCACTTGCTGCCCTGACATGTCCTGCTGGCACCTACAGGGCTGTAACCTTTATTGACACATTTTTAAGTGATGTAGATGCTAACTTCCCACTCTGTCTTCTGATTCTCAGGGAACATCAGCTGGAAAAAGAATAATGACAGGCACAAATAATAGCTCCAATTGCCCAGACATTCCCTATGGAGACAGCAAGACACTCCTGGTTACTGTTTACAGCATCGTTTTTGCCATAGGCCTTCCGGCAAATTGCTTAACTTCCCTGCTTACATTTGTACAAATCCAAAGGAATAAAGTAATCGCCATCTACATTTTCAGTTTATCATTGTCTGAGCTGATGTATTTAAGTACCTTGCCTCTCTGGATTGTCTACGTGCAAAATGGCCATGAGTGGAAAATGGCTCGGTGGGCTTGCTCAATAACAGGATTCATCTTTTTCTGCAACATATACATCAGCATTCTGCTTTTGTGCTGCATCTCTGTGGATCGTTACGTGGCCCTGGTGTATGTTCTGGAATCAAGGGGGAGAAGAGGACAGAAGAAGGCAATCATAATAGTGTGTCTTCTCTTTGCTGCGGTTGCAGTAGTCCACGCTCCAGTATTTACCATGGAACCACATTCAGCTATGACCTGCTTTGAGACTTTGCCCCTTAACATAACATTGGCTTCTCTCAGCATTGTTAGATTCCTGCTTGGATTTGCCATACCTTTCACAACCCTCATTTTCACAAACTACAAAATTTTCCAAAGTACGAAGACAAGCAGCAGCTTGACTTGTCACCAAAAAGCCAAAGTGAAGTATCTGGCTATTGCTATTATTGTCATTTTCCTGATATGCTTTGCTCCCTACCATGTGGTACTCTTAATAAGATCCATATACTTTATGTTTCATCAAAATTGCTCATGTCCATTTGAAAATGACATATATTCAGTTTTTACAGTGTTTCTGTGTTTAGCCACGGCAAACAGTGTTGCTGATCCAGTCATTTATGTGCTGGTTAGTGAAAATGTCAGAAAAGACTTTTCTAGAGCTCTGAGAAGATGGAGATTGAACTCAACCAGGCTGAATTCATCCATTAATCACAAGACTGAGAGCACAAAACTGAAAGCGTCAAAAGAATCACAGGAAGGAGGGCTAAGAGAAGAAAACAAAGAAATACCAGATTCGTGTGCTATTCAAAAGACCTCTCGTACTGGTGGAGACCAAGAAGGTAGCAGCTAGCAGTTGGCTGCTGACAGAAATAAGAACTTCCCAACACCAGCTGGGATGCTACAGGAGTGACACTTATTATTGCTCTTTGTCTCCTATAATAAAGTTTGTCCACCAGTGTCACTGGTGAATCTATGATCACTGGTGAAAATATTGTTTCGCTAAGGGTATGTGGAATAAACTAAGTCATCCAGCTCCAACAAGTCTGTGATACCATGATTTACTTTGACTGAAATTGAAATCTTAAAAGCATATTTTTTAGACTAGCTCTTTTCCTTATACAAAACCGGTTTTATCTTCTGAGCTGGACCAAAAAAAAAGAAATACTTGCTGAGGAGAACAATGTAAGACCCATTCTTATGGTTGAATTTTTTAGTTCTAGAGAAGGTACGTGTTCAGGTTCTCATACACATACTCACTTGTTAACATTTGTGGTTAACCAGTGGAAAATATTAAAATCGAGGAAGTCTTTCAACAGGAGCCTTGAAAATGTTCCTAATACTTCAGTATGCAGCTTTATGTACCTTGTACGTTCTGGGAAGTATTAGAGGGCAAAACAGTGGCCTGATAACACAGACCAACAGTACCTCCACTCCATTAGTCAAGATACTGCACTGTCCTGAAATTCTTAAAATGTACAATTCTAATGATTTTACAATTAGTAGGTCCACTTCTCTGGAGATTTTCAAGCCCCACCTGGATGCCGTCCTGAGTGATGTGCTCTGGGCAGCCCTGCTTTGGCAGGGGAGTTGGACTAGATGATCTCTAAAAGGTCCCTTCCAACTCTGACAATTCCGTGATTCCATGATTTTATTTGTTTTGCAGTTAAATCCAGAGTGCATTAAAGTATATAGGAAATTTATACATTTCTGAGTGGTCCCCCAGACTGTTTTTAAGCCATCTCTGAAAGTTTATTGAACTTGTATTTCATCGCTGACTAAGCTAACACTTCCCTTTTGGGATTGATCCACCTTTTTGTGCATAGGGGTCTGTGCAAGTGCTAAGTTTCTTACCGACAAAGAAAGGCTGGTTGCCCAGAGAAGCTGTGGCTGCCCCATCCCTGGAGGGGTTCAAGGCCAGGCTGGATGGGGCTTTGGTCAACCTGGTCTCGTGGGAGGTGTCCCTGCCCAGGGGAGGGGGGTTGGAACTCCATGATCTTTAAGGTCCCTTTTAACTCTAACCATTCTATGATTCTATGATGGGGGATGCTGACCCTTCTCCCCATAGATGGGAACTCACTTGGACACATGGGTGCTGCACACGTTAAACTATGCTGGGGCCCATTTCATTGTTGCTGCTGCTGCTTTCGCTATGAGTAAATTATTGATGGTAGTTTCCTTCGCCTTCAAACCAGAAATTAAAAGATATGAGCCACACAAATACGGCAATATTTTATCCAAACGGCTTCTTCATACTTTTATGTGATCCAAGTTAAACAGATAAAGATCATGAATGAGTTGGATGTGTATTTGAGCACGAGTTTGTAAAGTGTTTCACAGCATCTTTCTGCTTCATCTGTAATGTTGTATTTCTGTAATATTTTTAAATTGTCATTAATGTTGCCATTTTTTAATCTAACATTAGCCAATGTTAATGTAAATATAATATTTGTTAATGTTTTTTAATTGTCATAGGTATTTCTGTATATTATGCTTTATTCTTACACGCTTTTGCAAAGAAGCCTTGTGCCAAAATGGCATTTCCTCAAATTATTTTATTTATGACATTTAATTTTTGTATTATTAAATGACTCCTCTGGCATCTACCTATGATGGTATCTTCAAAAGCAGTTAATGTAATACTGAATTGAATAGGAAAAACGTGATATTCTGTTGTGATGCTAATTAACAAACTGCGGGTTTGTATTTTCATATATATATCAGAGATCAAACTCTCTAAGGTATCAAGGACAGCTCTGCAAAGTGCCGTGTATCTGTAACTTCGCTGAAAATCAAACTTTCTATTAGTAAAAAAATCATCAGCAGGCATTGCTCGTAACAGCCCAGTCAGATGGGCTGATTAATCAGTGAAGGCTTTGGTGATTAATCTCTGAAGACACATATGCAAGCTGCCCCAGCCTCAGGATTTTCGTAGTCTAAATGCAAAACGCTGATGAATAAGAGCAGTGAATTTAGAAGGAACCGAAGATACAGACTTCTGAACTGATTGAAATGGATGGAAAGCAGATATTCACCTCAGTGAATTTTGAAATCCCTCTGATATTTTTCCTCTGATCAAACGTGAGTGTCTTTAGAACAATCAATATTGGAGCCTGGGGCTGGAGGTATAGGGGACAAGGGTTAACAGGGTGTGATGCACGATCTATAATTCTTTTGCCTTGCCTAATTTACATGCTGTTCTAAATTACTACACCAATATGCATCCTCGTTGGAGCTTCTTTGTTCAGATGCACACTGAAATAAAAGCCTCGCCCCCCTAAAGGGGGTGACAAGACCCTGTACATCTTGGTCCAACTTTGAAGATGACCCAGACGATCTCCAGCTGCACTTTCCAAACTGAAATATTCCATGACAGGGATTAGGGGCCAGGTACCAACCAATGTATCCATGTGAGAAAACTGCAAATCCTGGCTTCTTTGGATAAATGAAAAAGCAGCTTTAGATCTGAGTGAGGACATCCCGAAATGCTATTTCCGTGTTGTTAAACTATCCCATCAGATAAACTGTTCCTCATTTGTAGCTGGTCGCTGGGATCATGTGCAACCCGATGTTGACTTTCTGTTGGGTAGTGAGTGGTGAAACCTAACTCAGACCCAGGCTTTCAAGAACGACGACAATCTAACAGCACATCTTTGTAAGCATATTGTGCACCCTGTCACACTGTAGGATTAGTCTTTTAGGAAACTTCCTCCGTATAGTGAAATGACACCAAAGTTGCCTCACAGATTGAAATACCTGTCTTATTTTCAAACCAACACAAACCAAGCTAGCAAATACGGGTGGGGGGATTGCATCAAAGAGATGAAATCATTTTTTTAACCTCTGTGGTGCACAGGGATGCATACAGGTGGCAGCATCCGCAAAGCAGGATCTCCCAGCGTGTATTCTGCAACTAGTGCCCAGAAACCTGGATGTGATACCTACTAGTCCTCTCCATCTGTCCTCCTGGGATGTTTTGCATCCTGCAGAGCTCCCTCTTTCCCCTGCACAATTAACCTTTCCACAGGAGAGGGTGCTTCTCATACCCTATTTGCACCAGGGATGCAGCATGGCGTTGAGATGCAATCTCCAAGTGAAAGTAATGTGAACCATAAAAAGAGAAATCTGTTACGCCAAATTAGGCTAATACTAGTATCCTGGTAATAGATCTTAGTTGCTGCTATCATCAACACTTGGTAAGAAAGAGTAGCACTCTCTCATTGTGTCTCATCACTGTAATTTAGATCACTGATAATTTCTAGGGTTTTAACTCTCTTACTCTGCCCCTTAAGAAGCGTTCAGAGATAACGAAGCAAAAACCAGCCTTGCAGAGAGATGGAAAGTCTGCTGAGGAGAGACGATAAGCTACGTGGTAAGAATTGCACATAACATCCCATGAATATCATCGACACAAGCAACCTCAAAATAAGACTTCTCGGAACACCATGCAAGGATCCATCCTGTTCGGCAGCCTTGGTCTGTGATTGGGTCCGTGATCATAATGCACCCCTGTATGTTCAAAGCCTTCTCATGAAATAATTTCTTGAGGGAGGTGAAGAATTAAAGAGAAGGCAGATACCATAGGAAAAACGGGGTTGTGGGACGCACAAAGTCCTGAAAAGCCTTGTAAACCTTGAAGTCACAGATGTTCTGAAGGAGTATGCAAATACCTGAGTGTTCAGAAAGCTACTGAGAAATGCATCAGCCTGTATCACAGTTCCCCATCTGTAAAATGGGACATCATCACCTTGAGCACTGTCTGTCTTCTTGCAGGAGACACTAGAAAGAGCAGGCAGGTGTGTCATACACATATTCAGAGCTCGCTGCAATGAGGCAGTGAACAGTGTGGAGGCAAATATAAGGTATTAAAAAAGCACAAATTCTAATGAGTCAGCACTTTCAGGGTCCAATTCAAAGCACTTTATTTGCTTCTGGTTATGCTGGGGCGTCAGGAAAAAAAAATGCAGAGTGTCATTTTAAATTTGGATCTCCTCTGATAATATGGGCACTAGACCCTTGGGGACTTCACTGGGATTTTTCCTCACTGGGATATCACAGAATCATCTAGGTTGGAAGGGACCTTCAACAACATCAAGTCCAACCATCAGCCTAACATTGCCAAAACCATCACTAAACCATGTCCCTAACCACCACGTCTACCCATCTTTTAAACACCTCCAAGGATGATGATTCCACCACTTCCCAGGGCAGTCTGTTCCAATGTTTGATAACCCTTTTGGTGAAGAAATTTTTCCTAATATCCAATCTAAACCTTCCCTGGTGCAACCTGAAGCCATTTCCTCTTGTCCTGTCACCTGGGAGAAGAGATCCAAGCTAAACAACCCCAGTTCCTCATAAAACTCAGCCACTCCTCATAAGACATCAGCTGCTCCTCATAAGACAATATTTTGGTATTTGGTGGTGTTTTCTTGCTTCCAAGAGTAATGTCTATCCACTGAGTTGACTTCCAGACTGGAAATACGCAAGGCAAGCCAAGTGCCTCTCTGGGTACAGGACTGAAAACAACCAGTTAACACTAAGAGCATTTGCTGTTGCAGCTTCTGCACACAGTAGACCACATGTAATAATCTTTAAAACCCTCAGTGCTTTGGGAGCCCTCATAGCTACCCATGTGGACACCGTCTCACAATTGGCACAGTTTTTGCAGGTTAGGAAGCATTTTCTTAGCACCAGATTTCTGGAATGAGTCTCTGACAGTGTGAGCATGACATGCTTGAAGCAACAGCACTATTACTTACCTAATTTGATAAATTTGGGGTCAGTTTTTGCCTTTCTTAAATGTAGTTGAGAAGGCTGAGGGCATACTAACCAGTAGAGGTATTTTTCATTATTGTATATTTGACATTTATAGGTGACTGGGCAATATGTTGGATAAGAGACGTTTGATAAGGTATTAAAAAAAATCATGTCATTTTCCATTGAGTTGCATGTATGGCTCCTGTCTGCCTCTCATTCTTTTGGTCAATTCTTTCCTAAAATAAAGCTTATGAAAATGGATGGTCCATAGCTCCCAATGGAATGCTGCACTTAAATGTGTTGCTTGCAGTAATAGCTATGTCCCAAAGGTACAAAAAACATACAAGGCTCAAACTAAACTCAGGACTGGATGCAGCAATATGCAAAAGGGAAGAAAAATATATATTAAATAACAAGGGAACTCAGGAGTATGACTAAGTTCTTGCTTTCCTGAATGTTACTGTAAGACTGGCCCATCACCAAAAGGCAGGAGATTCCGGCCAGGAAAGTACAAATCTGAAGATTCTGTCAGAAACAAGAAAAAGGGAGCAAACGGGGAACTCCCTTTGCACACTGGGGTGTGAAACAGATACAGGCAGGATGTAACGTAATAAGAGAAAAGATTTGATGGGAAACAAAAGGTCAGCAGGTAACTTCAGCACTCCACAAAAGCAGAATTCAAAGGCATGTTTGATTTTATAACTGGCCATGGGGCTTTCCCTAATGAGAGGCTGAGTGGCCCCTGCTTACTCTATTCAAGGGTGAGTCACTCCCTCTTCTGACCAGAAACGTTCCCCTCTCATGAGAGGGAAGAAGCTGGAAATTATACTAAATATTTGTCTTTTGGTTTTCTTAGAATTCAGTTTCAGACACTAGAACCATTTCTTAGTCAAATTCCAAGATGAGAACCAACACTGTACACGGAAAAGTCCCAGAAAATAATCTTTTTTTCTCTGGTGATACTGAAAATGATTACAAATAAATCAACTTGAAGTCAAAGACAAGTGGTGAAACCAGCCCTCCTCTCCTGAAGCCTGTGGAAAGTTGAATATCAATCTGAACTTTTTTGCCGGGCTGTGGTTTCAGATCATAATGACTTCAAACCGCCAGAATTTGGAGAATTTTTTATTTTTATTTTTTTTTTTATGTAGGCATGTAGCTTGGACATATCCTTCCATGATGTGAAACAATATCAATGTATAATCCTGACTTGTCAGTGGTTTAGCATTATATGTCTAATTCACTAACAAGAAGAAAAGCTTTTACGAAAGAGACCTATCATTCAAATATTCAATGCATCGGTCAACTATGGGTTGTGAATCTACTGTCTGCATTCTGAACCACGCAGCGGAAGTTTCATTTCAGAAATGACACTGAGAGGTTAATTCCCCTTTTTTTATACTTCCAGTTTCTATTTTGGACCAACTTCTTTGTGTTTTCCAGTGCAATTAAAGCCCATAAAGGCTTTTAAGTTACCGGATGAAGTCTTCCACAAGAGGGCACCAGACTCTAGCCTATCTCTCCTACTGGCCAGGGTGGACTTCACAGTGGAAGAAAAACAGAAATTTTACTCCTTGTATCTCTTAAGTTTGCAGCCTGTAATCATAAATTTGTAAGACTGTGCTGCTCGGTCAAACAGTCTGCACAGATGAGTGTGTTTATGTGTGTTCTTGCTTACCATACAGAGAGCTTTTGGAGCAGACATAAGATTCGGTTATAAAGTTTATCCAGCTATGGGCAGAAACATGCAACCTTTTTCAAATGGTGACTACAGACAAGAAGAAAGAAAGAAAAAACCGAACTGAAAACACACAAGAAAAATCACGGGGAGAAAAAGAGTCAATTCCCTTGCGTCTCACAAAAGAAAATGAAGGATGATGGAACTTGCCAGGATCTGTCCACGATTCCCTGGAGAGGCTGTAAGTGGCAGGAGGCAAACACACCATCTAAGGCGTTCAGCTGAGCCACAGCCCCTGCGGTATCTAAACACCCAGCAAATTCTAAACAACTTTCACAGAGCCCCACTCTGTCTCCCTGTCTCAGCAAACCACTCTCCACATTGTCCTACACCACCGTTCACCACAGCTCCAGTGACTTTATCCCAAGTCTATTGCCATTTGGTGCTATTTGTTGGTCAGATTAAATAAGGCAAATTAAAGATTTATTATGCCGTTAACATTAGACATGTTGAAATGTTTGCTGGAACCAAAATAGGACCAGGAGGCATGAGTTGACATTCCTTTATTGTCCCACCAAGGCACAGGACCAGAGCAGAGAACGAGACCAGCTCACAGCCTGTTATCTATGTTCATACTCACGCTTCTAATTGGCTTCACCCTTTAACCAGATCAAGGAAGACAGGCATTAGCAAACATTGTTTTAGAAAAAAATAGGGTAAAAAAAAATCACGCCTTAGTTTACCTACTTCTTATGCTCGGCTTTTTGTATCCTCATTAAAGTATAATTGCTATGTTACTACTATAATTTTTGATATATTTTTTTCTTAGGGGCTGTGTAATTCAGATAAGTCACCATCAAATCAACATCAGCAATAATTTCTGGATACAGTATATGTTGTCCAGTTTAACCTATCAATTCACCAGACTGAAACAACCCAAACACACCAACAAGACATCACAGCCTTTGTCTACTCTTCCAAGGAGTACAAACGGTCAATTTAACTTGCAGATAAAGCCTTAACTTCTATCCCAGCATATTTCTCTTACAGATGCTTAATTTTATTCTCCTTGTTATTACTGACGGGTCTAAGGAAAACCACGTTTCACTAATGCCATCAATGGCTTATTACTAAAGTCTCAACCACTAGAATTAAGTTACTGCATAAGAAACAGAGTGTTTTTATTTTTCTACTTTTTTTTTCTCTGTTTTTCATGGTCCAAATGGTTAACAACTTTAAGGCAAACTTAAAAATAAGCAACTGACCTACATATTCTTAAAAGGTTTGTAAGCTTTAACTGTGCTTTTGAATGGTAACTCTCCAGTTTGCCACTGTTGCAGAAATTACTTTCCCACTGGTATTGGAATTTTCAGGGATATGACTTCTAGAAACAGCACAGTGCCTTCCAAAAAGCTGGTTTCAAGAGCAAAAGAGAAAAAAAAAAAAAAAGAGCTGGCTTCAAGAGCAAGTATCAAAAGATGCAGAACAGCAGAGGTGTAAGCCTCAAATCTGGCCTAAAAGATCTGAAAGCCACACTCTAATGTATGTTCAAAGATATATGAAAAAGGAATTATTCATTAACTTCTACAGCTTGCAACTGCTTCAGGCTATTTTGTTCTTACAGGATCTACAGTTTTCAAAGGAAGGTAGAGCTTGTGGGGGGAAAAAAAAGATTTTCATATGCACAGCACAAACACATTCATCAGAAACAGTAACTCCCGAGATGAAAATATGGTACTTAGCTTGCTGCAAAGAAAGGAATACCTTGTGTAGTGACAGGCTGCACATGTTTTTTGAGCTTGTGGGTGCTATTTAATAGTAGATGCTTAGTTGCTATAGCAACTGTCATACCCTATAGTATTTATGCTTAGATATGGAACACATATTTTAAGCAGCACCAGACGACATGGCATTCAAGTGTCCAAAATGTATGTTTAAAAGAAAATCCCCGTTATGAAGCAAGTAGGTGTGCTCCTCTAGTTATTAGAAAACCTTTTGTAACGCAACGCTTTCGCAACAACAAAACAATCTGATCCTTCACAAACATAAAACAGAACTACCACGGTGATCCAGAAGAGGGCTTAGAAGCCTTAAAATAAAACCCCAAACAACATTCAGCGCTTTAAAATCCATCTTTGCTGACTGCTACTGCATAATGTGGAGACTTTTGCTGTTTGGTACAGTGCATGGTGCTTTGCCACAAGAGGTTTCCATTGCAGTATCTTGCTTGATACTGTTTTGAAAGTCTTAACTTCGTATCATCCAGGCTTTGTTCCTAGCACAGATGTCCACTACCAATACAAAGCCACATACTGGCTGTTGGCCCCTGCCTGCCAGCTTGCATACACATTATTTGTGGTTTCACGGCTGGAATTTCTCAAGCATGCTTTGTAGCCCCTTTGGCTTTTGTAGTTTTGCACATCACCCACCAACAGAGAACACTGAATTTGCTGGCAACTGTAAATCTTGCCCAAAACACTTCTTTCATTTGTATTTTCTCATATCCTGGTTGTTGAGGAACATAAACGGTTATTTTAATACAAGGACACTCTTTCTTTCAGGTCCTTTCCACCATAAGGGAAAACTGATGGTCAGTAACTTCTACAACTGTCTGTGAAGGGTCCATAACTCCAACACAACCACTTTAGCCAGGCAGGCTAAAAAAGTTTGCAGAGTAGTACAAGCCTAACAGCTTTCCTGTGTCCTGTTTCCACCGTATTTCCTTCAGTAAAAACGTATTGATACCTCTGCTTACCAATTTATTATAGGCTCCATAGAGTTACTAGGTGACCTAGACAAACACAGCGATGCTGGTTTTAGCAACTTAGGGTTTCTCAGTCAGAACAAGCTCTTTTTTAGTCCGTTCTTTGCTCACAGCAGCACAAATCCCCTTGGCCTCTGAGTAGATAGATCAGGTACCCACAGCCATAAAACCTAGGGCCTGAGGATGGTGGCTCGAGGCAGACAACAGATTTTCTTTGACATTGTTGTACTGACAACCACATGCCTTCCCTCCCATCACTTCTCTATTGCTGCTCTTCAGTTTTTTTGCCAGCACAAACCCCCAGATGAACCAACAGAGCCAGACAGCTCTGGC
Organism: Gallinago jamesoni; assembly: GCA_025769975.1. Classification (NCBI taxonomy): domain Eukaryota; kingdom Metazoa; phylum Chordata; class Aves; order Charadriiformes; family Scolopacidae; genus Gallinago; species Gallinago jamesoni. The sequence continues at coordinate 13,799,488 of JAOQGH010000040.1, read as the reverse complement.
CGTATTCAGACATGTATTAGCTGGTGCACGGATTACTTGGTGTGATGAGTGCTCTGACTATGCTATTCTCATTTTGTAAGCCACTGACATTTGATGCTAGCATCACTATCACCCAACATCAAGCTACAGTTAACCCACAAATAGTCACTCACTTACTATGAATGCTTTGGCTTCCTTTATGGGCACCAGATGCCTGCTGTTCTTTGTCCAACCCCCTCCTGCAGGTAGAGCAGCAGCCCTTCCAAGCTCATGGCCATGTAGGAGAAGCTTATCCTCGCTGAAGGCTGAGTAGAACTTTCTGCCACCTTCAGTGGTCCACACATTAACATGCTGTAACGATACGAAAACACTTTATCTTAAATTCAGTGCGCTGTGACTGCAGACCACACGCCAAGAAATTGTCTCCTGTACCTGGCTGACGAGGCCTAGCTGAGCTGCTACAACAGATTTACTTCTTAGGGGAAAGCCACATTTAATTACCCATCTTTGCCTTTCTTCCATCTGCTCCTGGACTTTTTAGGCTAGCTCTGCTGCAGGAATGCGCTTGCCTGCAGAAGCACTCAGGATTGTTTCATAATGCTGCCTATCTCAGAGGTAATCGGAATTTGCCAGGTTGGGCTTAAAGGAAACAGTACATTACGAGTGGGCCTCCTGCCTTACTCTGGAACCAAATTAAAAAGACAAACATATCTTAAATATCTTGAACAGTAATTATGAGAGAAACAATACAGACTCAGAGCAAGTCTACATTGTCTTCAGCAGGCAGAGGCAAGCAAGTTCTGTCCCCATTCTGAACCGGTGGGCTCACAGCCAAACCTTCTTCTAAACCTCATGCAGTCATAAAATCGCAGAATCATAAAATTGTCTAGGTTGGGAGGGACCTTCAAGATCATCTAGACCAACCATCAACCTAACTCTGATTAAAAAAAAAAAAAATCACCAAACCATGTCACTAAGCGCTATGTCAACCCATCTTCTAAATACCTCCAGGGATGGTGCCTCAACCACTTCGCTGTGCAGCCCATTCCAATGCTTAATAACCCTTTCGGGGTAAAAAATTTTCCTAATATCCAAAGATAAGCAGGGTGTGTCAACTCCCGGACAGTTCATGTCACTCCATGCACAGGGATGAGCAATACTAACCAGACTTAAGAGCTTCACAAGAAATGCTAAGGGAGAGGGGTGAAAAAGGGCTGGGGGAAAGGTAAATCTGGGACCGGTCATTGCAAAAAAAAAAAAAAATTACTTTCCAGCACCTGTGGAGACTTGTACAGCTCATGATGGTTTGGTTTTTTTTCTTTCTTATGCCAGTACAGCACAGGGCTTGAGCTAACACACCTCGTCTGGCAGTAAGACTCGCTAGCCAGAGTGCAGCACTGCACTGACGACAGCTCACGCCTTCCACTTTAGGGCTGAGTCATGTCTGGTTGGCTCCAAGCACCGGCAGAGCAAGCACACATTCTCCTGCACAACCACGCTCTGAACTATTTGCCCAGCTACATAAATCCCTGGGGCCCCTAGACCAGAGACAGAAAACTCTGCAGCCACACACGAGCACAGAGTGGCAAACGCTTCATTTGTCAGCTGGGTATTGGTACTGAGACAGGGCTCTGTCCTATCTTGCTGAAAAACTTATTTGTTTTAAAGCTTTAAAGCAACCTCCTGACTAATTTTCCTAACCTCTTTATCTGAGGGCTTGCAAGCCACCGGTTGTGAAACACCACGTTAAGCCTCGTACAAACAGGGAGTAAGAGAGTGCCTGTCAGAGCCCAAGAAACACTCCCTCCGAGAGACCTTTCCACAAGCTAGAAATAATATCAGTGCAATGCCCCAGCAGAAACAAGGAACTTCATTCTCCGTGTATTTCTGTTTCTTATTCACCTATATAAAGATTATCAGCCTTTTAAAACTGTTAAAACCCACCACTATTATAATAGTTTGTAACGAGGAAATGTCATTGACTGAGATCCTTTGTGCAGCTAAAAATTGCACAAATAACCTGGAAATTCTGACGTCAGAGTGGGGTTTTTTTGTCTTTTGAAAATGCCGTTTCAGCCCTGCTCCCAGCCATTGAGTTCCTATTAATTTCTGTGGTTTTATAAACACCATCCAACTCTAAACCAGCCTTCCCGTCACCACTGATGTGTGAAAGTCTGGCCAGCTCAGCAGGAGCTGAGCAGCTCTGAGAAAGAAGCAGCAAAGCTCCTGAGGCATCAAGCACAGCCCAGCACGGGCTTGCTCCAGAAGGGAAAGAAGGGGGCTGGGAGGAAGGGAGTAGTGGCTGATTTCCAAGAAGCATGGCACGCAGATCACACTACTCGGTACCAGCCACCGCCGGAGGAAGAGGCAGCCCTGCTCTCCCCAGGGATCCCGGGAGAGCAGGATCTGTGCTGGAGCAAGCAGGCTGTGGGATGGGGAAAGCCAGAGCCAGCTGCCCAAATGGTTCCTGCTGCCAATCAGTCATAGAATCATAGAATGGTTAGAGTTGGAAGGGATCTTAAAAATCATCAAGTTCCAACCCCCCTGCCATGGGCAGGGACACCTCCCACCAGACCAGGCTGATCCTGATCCACTGTCCAGCCTGGTCCTGAACCCCTCCAGGGATGGGGCAGCCACAGCTTCTCTGGGCAACCGGCTCCAGTGCCTCACCACCCTCACAGCAAAGAATTTCTTCCTAATATCTCAGCTAAACCTGCCTTCTTCCAATTTAAAACCATTACCCTCCATCCTACCACTACATTCCCTGATAGAGTTCCTCCCCATCCCTCCTGTACACCCCCTCTAGGTACCAGAAGGCTGCTCTAAGGTCTCCCCAGAGCCTTCTCTTCTCCAGGCTGAACAACCCCAGCTCTCTCAGCCTGTCTTCATAGGAAAGGTGCTCCAGCTCTCTGAGCACCTCTGTGCCCCTCTGCTGGACCTGTTCCAACAGGTCCATGTGAACAGGTCATGGGGTGGTACCACATCTGGAGTCCGTGGGCACATGCACCTCTCACAGACTGAAGCCAGGCCTGTCCTTCATCCATGCTGAAGACAGGTAACCACTGCCCAGCCAAGGGGAGAGGCTCAGGGCAGCAGCTCCACTTGAGTGAGTCCTCTTGCTCTGGGGCAGGGTCTCAAGTTCAAATAACCCCCCACATCTGTGCCTTGGACCCACTTGGAGATGCCTGCTCCTATTAAACCAACCCTGTACCTCCTGTTTTCTGACAAAAAGGGCATCCCGTTCATCCCTCTTTGGCAATCACACTTTCATAAAGGCTGCCAGTGTTTTTAAATCCCCTCAGGACTGTCACTTGCTCTGAAATTTTGCTGTGTGCCAGTTGTGACCCATCTTCCTAGCAGAGATCTGCTGAGCTGATTTGCATCATTTTGCTCCCTGTCACTCATGTCAGTCATTTCATCAGCAAGCAGGTTGCTCTGCAGCATCTCACCAGGTGCAGTGCCTCTCAATTGTCTAGAAGCTTTGAGCACATATCCTGACCTGTAATTTCCCTCCTCCCCCCCTCCTTTTTTTTTGTATGCAGTTACTGTCTTCATTTCAGTTTCCTCTACTAGGTTGTTTTTTTGCAGACATTTCTTTCCAGTTCTGCCCACGATTTGGCTCTAGAACTTCAGCTTTAACTTAAACATCGGTTCTGCTTGCACTTGCAGATTATCTTAGCTGCAAAAGTTTCATGGCCTGAGATGGCTTTCTTAACATATAAATACCTGTTTAGGAAATTGCCAGGTTTTCACCTGTTCTTTCTAACTCTAGTGTTAAAGTTTCATTTACTGAAACCAGTAAGATGATGAAAAACTTCACCCTGTAGCTAAAATTTTATCATTCTCTTTATCACATCATGTTTACAATTCATTAAATTCTTTGTAACGCCATTTTAGTCCTATTAGAGATTGTTTTGCTTTCTAGTAAGTACTTTAGGCTGCATTGTTTTGCATAGGTCTGTCCATATTTTTCCATTTTGACTTTTCAAGTTTTGTTTCTCACGTATGTGAGATGTGAGAGTTGTTTACACCTGAGAATAATCAAATCTCGTCATACCTCGATGAGACATAGATAGTTTCTCAGCTTTTCAAAGAAGATGGAGCGCCAAGAGCCTTGCACCATTTTTCCTCTCAGTGGCTTAATCAGAAACACTGATGATGTCGGTTTTAAGCCACCAGACATGTTTCACTGGAAACTTTATTGGGAAAAAAAAAAATGTCAAGACTCTTTCATTGTATCTAAAAGGAAGGGGGGAGGGGGAGATAAAGAGTGGACTTATGTACCTAACTATATAGATGACATCACTAGAAAGAGTAATACCAATGCGCTCCTCTAGCAGTGATTCTCATAGAATCATCTGGAGTAGGAAGGGACCACTAGAGATCATCAAAGTGTCCAACCCCCCCACCACCCAAGTGGGTCTACCCAGAGCAGGTCGCACAGGAACTTGTCCAGGCAGGTTTGGAATGTCTCCAGAGAAGGAGACTCCACCACCTCCTTGGGCAGCCTGTTCCAATGCTCTGCCACCCTCACAGGAAAGAGGTTCCTCCTCACGTTTAGGTGGAACTTCTTATATTTAAGTTTGTGATCCTCCAGGCAACAGTACCCACATTGCCTTGAAAGGAAAGTCCAGAGAGGCTCAAAGATTCTTGACGGATTTGTTGCAGGATTACCTATTCGAATTCCTTGCAGCGAAACTAGAAGCAGCTAGCACTGAACTGAATAGAGCATGAGAACATCTTCGTGGTTTTGCTCTTTCAAAGTTTTGACTCGTATTTCTGTACCATGATGTCATAAGCACAGTGCAAGAAACTGTAAAAAAAAAAAAAAAAAAAAAAGTCCAACAAAAAACCAAGGGCTGCACTTTGCTTACTTACTGCACTTTGTAACCTGTTTTGTCCCACAAAATGCTTTGCTTTGCTATGGAAATGCTATTTCCTCCTGCCTTTCTGTACCAAGCTAGAGCTTTCTGGTCGTTTACAGCCTTTCCCACTGAATCTTAGCCCCAATTCCAGTTAACATGCCCCCTCAACCTGCTGCCTTTACCCTTTACCCTTTTTCTTTTTCTCCTCGCTCCCCGCCCGACCGGGGGCAGCAGATCCTCCCCCCGTCTGAGCTGCAAGCTGCTGACAGCAGCTGCCGTGCCTCTGCGGCTCTCCCGGCAGCCGCAGCCAGGACAGGCACGGCTCCCTCCCCGTCGCCCCCCCGCCTTACCCCGGCTTTCTGGCGGCTTTGGAGGCAGCCAGCACGTAGCTGCAATGCGGGGAAAGCGACCGAGAAACCCTGGCTCGGCCTAAGTGCTTGCAGATGTGCAGCAATATCGAGCTGGCTAGTCATGGCAGCGTTCGAAGCTGTCGCGTTGTTTTGTTGATGTTTTTTTTCTGTGTTTTTTTTTTTTTTTTAATCTTTGGAACTTTTAGGCCGAAGGCTTCCTGAGGGCTGCGAAGCTTCACCCCTTCCCCCCGACCCCTCACAACGCCCCAAGTAAGAGGCTTCCCCCGTCCTCGGGGCCGGGCCCAAACAGGAAATACCACAAGCCTCGCTAATGGCGTCATGAGGCCCAACACCCCCCACCGGGCGGCTGCACCGGGGAGAGGAGGAAGCGGCTGGGAGGGCGGGCGAACCAGCCGGCAACGGTTGGCGGCGGGGGCTCCCCAGCCCTGAGGGAAACGGCGCCCAGGGGACAGCGAGCGAGCGGCCAGGCCCAGCGGGGGAGGCAGCGCGGCCTACTCTCCTTGCGGCTCCCTGAGCGCCCTACAGCGGGGGCCAGGTCTGAACCTGTTCCCGCCAGAGCCCGTGGCCGGGAGCCCAGACACGCCACCGGCTTTTGGCTGCCGTTTGAAATCGGGGCGGCCCCGCCTCGCCCCCCGCCTCCGCCTCCCGTCAGCCTCTCACGGCCGCCATGACAATTCCCAGCCTCCCGTGGGCGGTGCCGCGGAGGGGGAAGGGGGGGGGAAGGAGGAGGGGGCGGGCGAGCCAGGGCGCTATGGCAACAGCGTCGCCAATCGCGGCGGTGAGCGGCGCCGGCGGGATTGGGCGGCAGCCAATAAGCAGCCGTCATTCCTTTTGGAGGCGTGGCTTCCGGCGGGGAGGAGGAAGCAGGTTCCTTTGTGGGCTTTGACAATAAGATGGCGGGCAGGGGGGAGGCGGGGCCAACCGTAGGGGCTGGTTGGCCCCTCCTCCTCCTCCCCCTCAGGCGCGGGGCTGTCGGTGAGGCTGGAGTGGAGGGTCTACTGTACTGGCAGGCGACGGCGAGGTGGTGAGTAGGACAGGCGGGACTGGTCGGGCACGGTGCGGGGCGGGGGAGGAGGGGGAACCTGGGCCAGCCCGTCCCACCTTCCCCCTTGGGGCTCCGCGTGAGGAGGTGGCGGGCGGGGGAGCCGGTGCCGGTGGAGCCGATTCAAAATGGCGGCGGGCCGTTTGCTGGGCGCGCGGGACGGTGAGTAACCGCCGCCCGCGGCCGTTGGCGCAGCAAAAGGGGGTGGGGGGTGGGGCGGGACGGGACGGGCGGGCCAAGGGCCTCAAGTCCCTTCTTTGGCCGGGCTGCCTCATCGCCCGCGCCTTTCCCCACCGGGCACCCAGCCGGTGCCCTCCCGCCGCCGGGGTGCCGTGGCTGGGGATCTCCCCCGGCTCTCCGAGAGCACACATCGCGGCAGCTCGACGCCGCCTCGAACCCCCGCTCCTGCCCTGGCCGCGGGTCACGCCTCTCCCCGCCGGCTCCGGCCGCCTTCTGCCCCGCTCAGCCGCCCCGGCCGCCGGATACCGCCGTCGTCTCCACGGGCCTTCTGTTCCTCGTACCGCCTTGTCGTCGCCCTGGGCGTGCAGCTGCCCCTCTCGTCCCGTTCTCGGGAGATAGTGCCCCATTCTGAAGCCTTCCTGTCCTGGAGAGGTGCCTGGCAGCCCCCCCTACGCTCGGGGGGTGGACCAAACCCCTGTGCTTTGTTAGGTGCCTTTGTCCCGGTCGGAATAGGGGTGGGTTTGGCCCTGCCAGCCCTCTGCTGTGTCTGCAGCCCACTTTATAACTCAGCACAGCTATACACACGCCTAAAGAGAAATACTTGGCTTACCATCTTCTTTTCAGCATTACATGTAGCTTTGATTTCTCCCCACAGCTGTCGTAAAGGACAATTTTGGAGGGGAGGGGGAGTCTAGAGTGGTAGAGGGGAGATGCTGTACCTTCTTACCTTCCTGTGGTGTCGTCACTATACTTGTGGCTGCACAAAAAGTAAAAGCTTTCTGCTTCAGTGAGCCTCCAGCACTGACTGGAGGTAGTTCTTATCTGCTTTCTCCTAAAGATGAACAGTGCTAAAATCTCCTGTCTTCTCTGTTACCTCAGCTCTTAGGAAGCAACTTTTTCCCTTGGGTACTTAAGTGTATTTTTGGCAGCATATTAATACATGAGTCTGAAATGACTGTGAATCTGGAATGTGTAAATTGATGCTCCAGTAAGAATTGGATCAAATTTCAAGCACCTTATTTGTAAAGCAGACTGGGAGTTTGTCGATCCCAAAAGCAAAACTTTTACGAATTGCATCATACTGTGCCTCCCTGTGCTACTTTAAAAAAGAAAATCAAAAATAACAAGAGACCAAAACTCATAGAAACTCCTTTTTTCATATTGTATTATATGCTACAGATAGCTGTTGTCGCAACAGCTTTTTTTGTATAGCTATTTCAAACAGCACTTAAGTTTAACATACTAAGTTTGGGTTCCTGACACTCGGATAACAGTGGAAGAAGGGAGATGATATAGCCAATCTAGATATTGCCTCTTGGACAGAGACAGATGCTGCTTGAAATTATCAGGGAATTTTGAACATCTTGCTTCTAAAGCAGCAGCAATCTTACTGTCACGTACCAAGAGGTTTTACACAATGGCTAATACCTTTTTGAGTATGTTAATATGTAAATCAATAGAGGAACATACTTACATTTTAATTAATTAGGTTTTAAATTTAGTATTCTCTTGTGATGAGTGCTTTTTGGAGATAGTGCAGAGAAGTCTGGGGAAGGTTGTTTATTTGCATCTGATAACGTCTGTGAAGTTAATATTTTTATTTTTTTTTACTGAGAACAGGTTCTGAGGCATGCTCATATGCCAGGAAGAAATAATTGCTGTGATGGGCATATTTTTTATGTTAGCAGAGGGCCACATGGTTTGTTTATTGCTCTAGGAAAGAACCTAGAATCACATGCAGCAGGTCTTACGCGTTATTATATTGCATGGGAAAACTGTTTCCTTCTTTAGTACATTAAAAGATTACACACTGGACTGGTCTGCCAACATTCCCTATGTCTTTTAGTTTAGTGGATGTGATAGTGGCTCTTCTACCAAGAACTTGTGTGTTCCCATCAACACTGTATCAGTCTGTTGTTTTGGGAGGCAAACAGCCAAAGCCTCTTCTAAAATTGTCAGATATCCAAAATAGCGCCAGAAAATATTTTCACTTATTGTTCTCATGACTGCAACATTTTAATTTGTAGTTGTTGAGGGGTTTTCTGCGGGTTTTTGTTTGTTTGGGTTTTGTTAAACAAAGTTTATGCCCTTGTCACCCAGCTTAAACTAAAAGTGTATCTAGTAGGAATTTGGGGTTTCAAATAATTACTATATACAGGCTCTCAAAGAGATTGCCCTTCATTTATAGAGTGCTTTGAAAGCATACTCAGGGAGCAAAGACTTCTGAATTTCTATAGGATCATAAGGTGTTTGACAGAAATAAGAAATACTCAATTGACTTGATATTATGGTGTCTCACTGGAGTTGTTCATATGCTTCATGATCCTTTCTTGAATGTTGCTCTGAACTCAGTTTCTAAAAGAGAATGAGACCATGAGTTGGTTGAAATACGGTTTCTGTGACATAACAGCATTTTAATCTGAATATTTTGGGATTGTGTCAAAAGATCTTGGCTTGAGAGTGTTTAAGGTGGGGAGTTTTGTTGTGGTATTTTAACAAGTATGCATTTTCTTGACAAAAGCATGTTTTCTGCGCCTTCCCCACACCCCAAGTCTTTTTTCAGCCATCTCCTTCCCCCCAGTTTTGAGATCAAGCACGCTTCAAAAAATTTTTTATTACCAACCACAACAGAAAATAAAAATAGATGTCCATCAGCATCCTCTTTACTTGTTTCTTTTCTAGGTATGTATTTCAGTTCAGGCAGTGAACTGTCGTGTACTGTACAGACATGCCTAGAAAAGTATCTGAATTGTTTTCATATTTTATCATATAAGTTTTTGTAGCCTGTTGAAATGCAGCGTTCTTTTAGGTTTCGGTAATCAAAGGAATTGTTGCATGCATTTGGTAGTTGTATTTGGTATATCAAATCTTACTTTGTCTTAAATGTGTTTCACAAACTCAGCCTTTATAATTAAAACAATTTAATGACTGTCATTACTTTCGTTCTTGTCATCTTGCAAAGTAAATCTTAGTCATAACGTTTCTGTGCTGGTGAAGGAAAACTCTCCCTGGTTTTGCTATGTTTCAGTTTTGTATTTGTGCGTGCTTGCTCTTTTTCTCTTGAAGCTATTGAGATACATGGGTTTGTACAACAAAGGTGAAAACCGAATAGTTTTGTGATTAAAGCAACAAAGACTTGCTTTCTGTATGCTTTTATGCACGTTTAAATTTTTCAGATGATCGCTAAAGATTTTGTTTGCTCTTTAAATGGCAAAGGTGTAGGGGTAAGGGAGAGGCTGGTCCAAAGGTCAGGTAATAGCCTAGGACGTGGGCTTAAACGGGCAGTTTCCTTCTCTGCCAGATTTTGTGTGTATTGTTGGGCAAATCACCTTTGTGCTTTAACTGTAAATTGGGTTTAATAGCACTATTCAACTTTGTCGGACGGAGTGTTGTGAGAATAGAGATACTGAAGCGATTGAAGAGAGTGTTGTGTGAGTTTCTGAAATGGGAAACTGTTTTGTTCTGCCTCTCCTGTACTTGGCTGACATCTTGCTTCCTGGTACTTGATAGGTGGTGCTCTAACTTTTACTGTATGGACTCTTGCTCAGTAGCATGGGAGAAGAGGAAGGACTACATCAAACACAGTTACTGGTATGTAACTTTTTGCTTCTTAAATTAAACTGTAGCCTAATATTTTGTGCAGTGTCAGGAGCAGGGCGACAGAGCTGTTTTTATGATGTAAGATACTAATTAGAAGTAAGTGTTACAGAAAAAAATCCAGTGAAAGCTGTGAAAGAATGTATAAATATTTTTTCCTTTCCTTCTACACACCCAAGTGTGTGTGATGTATTGAGGTTTTCAAGTTTGCTTCTGTGTTCTGTTCTTCTGTTGGTGTTCCTTAAAATAACAAAACTATGGAAAACAGGATACCATTCAATTGAAATTTTAATTATTCTTCACAAGAATATAAGGTAAAATAAAAGAAGCTTCAAACTCTGTACAGAGTGTTTAATGTTTGATGACATAATCATACATGGATGATTACTAATCCCAAAAGATGTCTTTAGACGTCAAATTTCATATAGAGGGGTGTGTTTAGAATTCACTGTACATACAACTTCATAGAAAAAAAATGAAATGGTATATCCTCTGGTAGGAAGCTGTAGAAATATCTAAAAATCTAGGAAAGGCACTATCAAGCAAAAGCTTGGGTTGTATTAAAAATGGGAATACTGCAAATATGTTAAGTTATGGGAGAACATTGTAAAAGGAACTTCCAAAGCATTTAATATATTGGTAATCCATAGCTTTTAAGAAGTCTATGAAAAATGACCATAAGAACAAGTTCATATATTCTATATTGTGGTCTCCGCATATTATAATTTCTGAAGAGTTTTGTACCTTCAGTGGAAAGAACTCTGCAATCAGCAGATCAAAAAAAAAAAAAGGTTATTCCACAGATCTATACAGCTGCGTAAGAAGTGTTGTACGGAGTCAGACCAAATCTTTATCTAACTACTGTGTTACTATCCCCAGGTTTTCAGAGCAGATAAGTATGTAACATATTTTGAAAAGAACAATGTTTTTTCACTTTGGTGGATTTTTCGTGACTCTGAAAAAGCTGAGAGTGAGCTCTTTGGAACACACATGGAACATAGCGTAGCAACCAGAAAAGCAAGGCAGAGGTTAGGGCTTACCAAGCGAAATGGAAAGTAATAAAGAAAGACACTGCAATAGTATTTTGGTTTATCGGCTTTTATTTGAAAACCTTTGTTTTGCTTGGGTTACTGCATTAAGAAAAATGCCCAAATGGAATTCTAAGGACAGAGGACTTAAAAGGGACATAAGGGAGGTGCATGAAAGTAAAGATCAAATACTAGCTTTCATCTACAGCCTAATTTTTGTAAGACTAAAAGAAGTGACATCTACTGCATCAAAAAAAAAAGTTACCTTGTATTTCAAGAGATCAGCTGCAATATTTGCATGGGGCACTGTTGTAAAAATTAGTGCAATTCAGAAGAAGATCTGGAGGTTAGCGCTTGAAAGTCATACCGTGGAAAATTCAGCAAATGATTTCTAGTTGTAAATAATAAGAAGCCTGGATGTGCTTATTTGCAGCTGGTGAACCTAAACTAGGAATGCAGGAGTTTTGCTTTCTTACAGTCAACTGGGAAAGAAGTACAGAAGCTAATACAGAAGGATGACTGTGCCTATCCTTTCTGGACTTCCACAGTTTAGACTGGAATTACACAGTTCATTGACTCACCTGAGTAAGGGAACCAGAAAGATTGCTTTAGGCACCTCAGTTGAATGTCTCAAGTTATATGGAACAAATCTAGATCTTACTTTAGCCAAAATAAGCTAACCGTTTCAAGAATGCTCCCCATGCTATTTTACTTCATGTTACTCTGTTAGGCATGTTGATGTTCTGAAGGGGTCAAATCTTTTCAAGATGGTGTGCCGGGTTGTATTTTTATTTCCAAAATTAGAGGTTAACTATGCCAGTAGAAACTCAGGAGGAGCGAGGAGAAACTGCCTCTCCAATAGGTGAAATACAGCCGTTGAGATGTTTGCTTCTGTGCGAAGCAGCAGCTCCTGACTTCCATCAAGTGTGGAACTTAATGGGAGCCGGGAGCTGGGAGCTCCTGCCTCTCTCCGATGCCATGACTTGTGGACCTGCTCACCCTTGGTTCCCGAGTGCCGTCTTTGGGACCCAGTCCATATGTTCCTGACCCCTATTGTACCACACTGGCCATTCTATAACCTGGTATGACAATTCTGATGTTTCTATCTTAAAAGAATTTGCTGTTTAAATTTAAGATTAAAGTTTCTGTTTTGTTTTTTAGTCTTTTTTTTTCCCACCTCCCTCCCAGGCTGTTTTATGTTGTACGAGAATTTTTTGTTTTGTTTTGTTTTGTTTTTTTAACAGGACACAATGTTTGTGCGAGGATTAAAGAGAAAATGTTTTGATGGCGAAGAAGATATTGAAGGAACTCTGGCTGGTATTAAGGCTATTCCTTCATATAATCTTCAGCGGCAGTCACTTTTAGATATGTCCTTGGTTAAACTTCAGCTGTGTCACATGCTGGTTGAACCTAACCTTTGTCGTTCAGTACTTATAGCCAACACGGTACGGCAGATCCAAGAGGAAATGACTCAGGATGGGACTTGGCAGATGATAAATACACAGAGTACAGGACAGGCATCCCTGGATCGTCTTGTTTCAACAGACATCCTCTGTCGTTCATCTAGGGAACAAGCTGAGGGAAAGCATGTTCCAGGCTATAGTACTTTCAATAAAGACTTTGAGAGTGACCAGGCACAAGATAGTTCAGAAACTATGTCAACAGCCTCTTCAGTGCAAGCCCCAAGAAACCTGCAGAGCAATGTGTGGGAAATGGAGAATCCACAAGAAAATAAAGGAAACTTTCAAAAATCATTAGATCAAATATTTGAGACACTGGAGAATAAAAGTCCTAATTCTGTTGAAGATCTATTTTCAGAAGTTGACAATTCTTACTATGATCTTGATACTATGTTAACAGGCATGATGAGCAACACAAAAATGGGACACTGTGATGGGCTTGAAACATTTTCTTCTCCAACAACGGCAACTTCTAGCTCTAATTGCAAATCTGATCTTAATGAGCTTGATCATATTGTAGAAATCCTTGTTGAATCCTGAAACTCCTTGTGTACAAGATAAAGATCTGTTAATCGGGACAAAAGACTCAAGAAAGCTATTTCCACAGTTTGTTCTATCAAATCTGCACGTGTATTTTACAAATATCTATATATTATATAGATATATATATATTTAAAAAGCACTTCATATTGCAAAATAGTGTTAACTCTTAAAGTTAACCTGCAACTTGTAGGCTAATAATCCAATTTATTGTCCATCGAACTGTAAGTATATACGGTAAATGTTTTTAAGTTTGAGGTCCAAGGCTCTTGAAATTGGGTTCTTTTTTCCAGTTTCTTTTAGCCTTTGATGGAGGATATGCTCAGTGAGAGGGAATCTCTCATCTTTTTCTTATACTTCTCCCAGTAAAAAAAGGTGATAGAGAAGTTTCATAACTGGTTTTCTATTTTCCTCTGGTTTCCACTTTGTTACACCACATAACTCCTACCATATCTGCTGCTTCTATCTTAAGTCGCTACATGGCTCTTAAAGAGCAGTATGCAATAGTTCCTGTTATCCTAGCTAGTTTATTCTGGGTTTTTTGCTACAATTTTTACTTCAAAAATAGTTTTAAAGTGTTTATTGGTGTTTAGATTTTTCCAGGTATTTTCCTAAAATATATTTTTCCTACAGATGTTATGTCAGCTGCTAACTTAGTAACTTTTGATCATATCTGCAGTTGATGTATTTTTGAAAAGACTTTTCAAAAAGGGATGTTTTTTTACTGTGAGCTACCCAATGTAGTTCAGTAAAGTGTATGTAAATGTAAATACCTGATTTTATACTTTACATTAAAATATAAGAGCTGTTCTCATGATTGTTTATTTATAGAGTAGTACTTTACTAAACTGAAAGTTGTACAATTACTCTTTTCACACCCCATGTACTTGAGTATCGTTAGAGGAAGAGCTTTGATCCAACTAGACACAATTACATTTAATTCATTTCAGACCATATTTTTTGTTAGCTACAAACCTAAATTACATAGTTTTTTATTTATGTGTATTTATATGTAAATGTCATCAAGTGAATTGTTTATCAGTGAAGTCTACCATCAAATATTTGTTTAAATGGGATACCCATCTTGCACTAATTGCTACAAAAAGTGTTATTAGGGGCCTTTAAATCTCAACTGGTGTGTCACGATGTCTTGTCATAATTGATATGCTCCACTCTTACCAAGGGTTTCCTCTTGGCTTTTTTTAATAAGAAAAGATAATACAACATGGGATGGTGTTCTTTTCTTCAAGTACTCACATTGCTTTTAGAGTACATATAATTAAGCTTATTCCTATGAGACTTCTTCTTGGGAAAGGGATAGTGTATGGTTTTGTTATAAAATGACAAATGTTTACTTTCACAAGCTGGTACTGGGGGAGAGACCTGAACTAGCAGGGAGGTAGAGAAGGGGGGAAAGACTGATTGGTTTCTGGAATGTGTTAGCATTGGCTGTGCCAGGGGAAGAGATCCACCAGTAATTCAGTTGTTTTCTGTAGAGGTGAACCAAGCAAGTCGCTGAATGTGAAGAGAGTACATTTCTGTGTCTGACAGGCTCTGCCTTCTCGTGAGTGAACCTTACCTACTACTCACTATCCTTCTCAGTTTCTCAAACCCCTAAAGATGGGAGGGAGGGAGGGGGGGCAGGGGGATGTTAAAAGACATTCCAGTGTCGCCTCCACAATAGGAGACCACTGACTCACTGTATGAGTCTTCAGTGAAATTTAAAAATTGCTTTTGTATTAAACTTGGACATGAGCTAATCCCTAGCTACTGTAGTAATTAAACATTGCTTCCTCAATTAAAGCATCATTAATAACTTGGTATTAAATTATGAAATACCATATAGATACTTGCAAGTTCAGTCCATATAATACAGCTGGACCGAAGAAACACGCCAGTGCTACAGGTCTTAATAGAGGTATCACTCACAATTGGAAGGTGTTGCTGTAGTACGTCTTGCTTCAGGGGGGTACGAGTATTGACGTGAGCTGTCATCTCTCACAGTGACCTAACAGTCTGTTTTATTTGGCAGTGTTTGTTTGCAGTATCAGAGATTCCTTCCAAATTACAAATCCACAGGAAGCTTGTCTTCGGGCTTTGCTGCGTGTGAACAGACCCACTGAATTGGGCAGCAGATGCGTTAGGGTAAAGCAGAGCACCAGAAAGTTTCCAAGTATTATAAAGGAAATGTTAGCGTTGAGTTGAATAATTAAAGATCTACTGTCCCTCTGGGAAATTTCCCCTAAAATTGCTAAAAACTGCGGTTCAAAGCCCACAGCTTTGAACGACTGTGGGTATTCCCCTCTGGTTCCCTCCCCATCCTCCAGTGTCATTAAATGAGCAGTTGCACATTAAGATATTCAAAACGATGCTCTTCCCCTCCTCCTTAGTGTGCATCGGTCTCCATGTTACAGGTAGGAATTAGTATAATTTGTTCATAACTCTTAAACTGTATATGTCAAATGCACCTGTGTGTATGTATATATGTCTATATCTGTACCTTATGGTACGAAACATCTAGCTGGGTGTGTTCCTTTACCGAGGAAGCCATGTCTAGTTAGAACAATTTGTAGAGACTACTTGGCTTAACAGGAAAGGTATTCAGCAATGTAGATAAGCATTTAAACAGAAACATATATCCTGTTATATTACGTTCTTAAAACTTATATGCTTTTACATGCCTGGTATCTTGGCTCAAGTCTTCAGCAGGTGTAAGAATTTGTATGGCTGAAACTTGCAGAGTCACTGTGCAGAACTGACATGTGCCTACAACTGGTCCGACTTCGGGAGGACCAGTCAGCGTGAAATCAGCTCGTCTCTCTACTGCTTCATTGGTGTGTCTCAGTCTAATTCAGCTGCTTGGTCTGGGCAGCTTCAGTTCGGTGATTTTGTGAGGTTTTTTTTAATAGAAAAAAAAAAGCTTTATTTTCTAACTTGCATTGTCATTTCTTTGCTAATCCAAAGAGGTCTTAGTTAAATATGCATCACTTATGTCTGTTTCCCCTCTAAGATACTGAGAGACATCGGGAACGATAGGGTGCTTGCAATACAGTGAATTTTATACTTATTTTGTGAACTGTAAGCACAGATGGCAAGATATGATGCTTGCTGGTGGTGATTTTCTTAATTTCTACATATAAATGGGAAATAATTTAAGCTCTGTTAAATTCTAAAAGGCTTCTGTAAGATTTTTGCTACCACTTCTAGCAGCCTTTTTTTCTTTTATATGCTCCTAGGGAAATGAGTCATGGAATTTGCAGGGCAGTTCAACACCGTGTCTGAAACAAGGCTGACATAACTTTGAAGCAAACCAGCTAACATCAAATCTGCTTCCTTCTCAGGTAACCTTGAATATCCTTCTCTTTCTGCCTCTGTGCCTGTGGTTTCCTCTCTCCTTCTTCTCCCTTGCAAGAAAATTCAGAACACAAGGAGCTTCTGGAGCTCGGCCGTTCAGCCAAGGCAGCAGATCCAGGCTGAGTTCACGATAGCGTGAAAATTTTATCACTTCCCTGTTTGTTTGGTGTTTGTTGGGTTTTTTAATCCCCTCTCTCTTCCAAAACTCTGAGTTTATGTAGCCAAAGATGTGGACTGTCTCTGTAAATGTAGCCATGTTTGCCTAAAGGACAAATCTGGTAAATGCAGAGATGTCGGGACTGCTTTAGTAGGTATTTTAGAAAACATGATTGTAAATTGACTGATAGTATAGCTTATATTGTCATTATCAGACCATTATGGATGTCTTGTGCTTCAGAATATTGATTTCAGTCTATGACTTCTTTACAGTTCTGCAACTTATTCCATATTCTCATTTAACTAAACAAATTCTGTCAAAAGCTAGGATGAAAAGAATATCTATTTATTTGCTGACATCTAGGATGAGACAAAAATGCTTTCAAATCTGACTTCTGCTCAAAGTGAAAGTGTGTTTACGTCGCGGGCCGAGGATGTATAGTCCCTTTTGCAAAAAAAACAACCATGAGTGATCATGACAAATTTTGATTGCTCATCAGCTCTTAAATGAGTGTGATTTCACACTACATGACTAATGCTAAAAGTACAAAGCCACCAAGTTGCAACGAAACGAAGTACACGTCTTAGGAAAATACATATTTTTGTTGGTTTGGCTTGTTCAACTATAAGCTTTTACAAGGATCGTCTAAACTCCTTTTGCTGTCTCTTGCAAAGTTGACAGTGAAGATAAATTTTCCTATTTTCTCAAGGAAGTTCCACAAAGAGATGAAATCCCACTGAATAATTCAAGTTATCAGGAAAGAGATTTGCTTCAGATGTCTGAAGTGAATGTTTATTTTTTGTAAGCCAGTGAAAAGTACTAACATTTCATGGTAGCTTTTTTTCAAAAACAATTACTCCTTTGCTTAACCAAGATTCCCCCAAAATGACTGTTTTATGACCTGAAGAATTACTGTGGTAAATGTTGATGCACAACCAATGTGTCAAGAGGAGAAGACAAAGCTAGAGGCAACTTTCCATTGTGGGGAAAATATTCAGTAATTTCAACTGTCATCTTTTTAGTGAAGAATAATTGAAGTTACAGGTGATTACGTGACTTCTTGCAAAACCAGAATTAAAAAGCAATTGTATCCACATGTCTGCTGTATTTGGAAGTCCCCTTGGAGCACGTGGGAAGTGGCAAGTAAGTATTGTGATAGTCAAATGTTATCACAATGGAACAGCTTATCGCATTTTCCGTGTGCCAGTTCCAGACACGTTTTGGAGATCGAGAAAATGTAATGTAACTTCAACGTCAGGTTGTGTGACCTTTCAAAATAAGCGCTTAAGGAAGAGCAGGTTATGGCGCTAACAACAAAAAAATATCCACCACCAAAAGTGTTTAATACTCAGAGGAGAAAACGGGTACTTAAAACATTAACTTCTCTGTGTTTGAGATCATTATTGAGAGAAATGCTAGACATGGAAAGTACTGGGTGTTGGGGTTTTGGGGTTTTTTTGGTCCAGTGAGCTCACTAAAGTTTAAGATAAAATTGTTGAGTGGCTATTTGAATTGAATGCCCAATAATGTGGTTTGCTTTTGTGTCTGGTTTGTTTGAAAGGTATAGGGAGAAAAAGCTTTTTCTTGTAAATTGTGATTCTAATGACAAAATAGAATAATGGCTTATTTAGTACTCTGACAAATATTCAGTACTGCTGGGATTTTTTAAAAAATTGCCATCTTGAGTCATGGCTGCTTTTTTTTTTTTTTTTAATCTGAGTAAGTGTAGGATTAATTAGTAGTTCGCAGGGGCTTTACTATTAAAAGGATGTGGTAAAACTAACCAAGGCTTGATGCAGTAGGCACTGCCCTTTCTCCCTTTCCTGTTCAAGCACAGCATACATCGTTCTGTTGTTCAGCTTCAGAATAGCTAATTAATTTCAACCAAATCTGGAAGATCTTGGGGTCCCTACATTTTTAGATTTTTTTTTTTAAGTGTGCAGGTGAAAGAGAAGAACACAGAAGAAAACTGTGTTCTGTACTGATACCCAGATAAAGGAGAGGCATTTTCACATTTCCAGGCATGAGACCAGCTTCAATTAGAGCTTGTACCTTAGACACAGGCAATTAATCACAGGCATAAATCCATGGGAAAGCAGTCTTCGATAGTTCCTGTGTTCCTGGAACTGTGTTTCTGAATAGATGCTAGTAGGAAGGCGAAGTATAAGTTGCAGACCTCCAGTAATGCTTTCAGATGACTTATATAGAGACCCTGATTCGTTTTGGAGTTGGGTTTTTTTTTTCTGGTTCATGTGAAATTTGCTGCAAAAGCAAAAAATGTTGGTCATGAGAACGGTATCCTGGCCTGCTGCAGCGGGTACAGTCATACTGAGAGACCATGTTTAAATCATAAAAAAAAAAAACCAAAACCACATTAAATCCTCTGTTTGCCTCAAAATTAATTTTAGGCAAGATAGGAGAGCATTAAGGACTCCTAGAACATGATCTCATTTGAGAAAGTAACGGCCTTTTAAAGAAAGTTTTGTTAAGAGAGGCCTTGGCAAATAATCAGTGTATTTTTGTGTAATTTCTATTAACTTCTCCAAACGTTGGGCCATAAATCCAAAGTTGCGATGCGTGTATTTAAACAACTTCATGTTAATTTTTTTTCGCAGACCTTGTCAGAGCAGATACAAAACAGGACTGACCTTTTGAGAAACACCTTCTGCGGAAGGCACGCGCACCCATTTCTGTGAAAGAAAACAAAAATTGGTTACAAAACGGCTGACCACATGAAGTTAGTAACTGGGGAGAGCCAGGGTGAGGGGTGGGTGTCTTTGGTAGGTCTGCTGAACGGGAGAAGAACGGCTCAAGTTAATGAGGGTGGCTCATTAACTCGCTGAACCTAAGGGGTGGATTGTCTGCTCTCCCAGAGCAATGGGGTTGTCCACAGAATGAGCCATTTTGGCCAGTGGTGGTCAAATCTAGAAAACCTAATTTTTGCTCAAGTTATTAAAACTTGACAGTGCTGCTGGTTAAATTATCCTTTTATACGCAGTGTTATACGTGATCCTTCCAGGCTTGTCCCTTCCACACCAGCTTACCTTTGTATGCCAACCCCCTCTCTCCCGATTGGAGATAATCCCTAGCATATGGCAGGGGTCAGTCCTTGGTCGCAATACTCCTGGTTGTCCCTGGTTGACTTGAGCAGATGGAAGAACCCTCAACACTTGAAAGTTTCTCTGCCTCTTAAGCCAGAGCGTGTGATGGGAAGGGAAAGGGGGGGGCGGGGGCGGGGGGATATGTTTGGTCCATTCCTCCCCCTAAGTGCTGCCATGGGTCCCCTGCTTAGAGGGGTGCAGCAGATGGACCATGGAGGAGTGGGGGTGTCACCCTTCCATGGCCTCCTCCCTGACACAGCCCCAGCAGCCTGTCAAAAAGGATTCATTAACGCTTCTGGTGGCAGCAGGGGCTCCCCTTCTGTGCTCCGTGACCCCCCGGCAGCCAGGTCGGAGCACAGCTGTGGCCCAGAAATGGGTGGCAACTGAGCCGCAGGAGAGCGGTGGCCCGGAGAGACAGTCCCCTGGGCCACCAGCAGTGGGTCCTGCCAGGGTCACTGGTAGCTTTCTGTGCTGCTCTGCCCTTCCTTCAGGTCACTCCTACCCCTTCACGGCACCCACCTGGAGACACAGGGGTTAAAATCTGTTGGGTTTGGTAAAACCCTAAGTTTTCTTCAGCTGAATAATGGAAAAAAGCAACTGATCTTTGATGAAAGTTGTAGGTTATCTCTGCCAGGAAATGGCAAGTGATTGAAGTATTTATTAGACCAACACATGACGTGTGTGTGAGTTTGGTAGAAAGAACCTGAACTCTTACCCCTTCACAGCGCCCAGCAGGAGACACGGGTCAAAATCTGTTCGGTTTGGTAAAACCCTAAGTTTTCTTCAGCTGAATAATGGAAAAAAGCGACTGATCTTTCATCGAAGTTGTAGGTTATCTCTGCCAGGAAATTTCAAGTGTTTCTGAAGTATTGTATTAGAGCAACACACAGCGTGTGTGCGTCTGGTAGGAAGAAGATGAATGTGTCGATTTTGGGTTGGTTTTGCTGTCGTAGGGGTTAATCTAAACCCATCTGGAGAGCTGAGCGGGTTTTGAGGAGGGCGTTCATCAGGTAATCCGGGGGGGGAGGGGGTGTCAAAAAAGGCACAAAATCAAGTCTTTACAAATACTTGCATGTCATGATTTTGAAACCTGGTTTGCACAAAGGCCGGTGCTGATACAGCCGCCTTACGCAAACGCCCGTGAAAAGCAAATACGAGAGGTTCGAGAGTTGCCAAAAACCATCTCATCTTTAAAGTAAGGGGGAGGGAAAAAAAAAAAAAGAGAGAGAGAGGAATGAAGTGAATATTTATGGGCGAGTTGTGCAATGTTTGATGTAGCTTTATCGCTGGTGGAGAGACCTGTGTTTCCCAACCGCCCCGGCGACCGGAGCTGCGGGAAGGCCCCTGCCAACCCCTATTACTGAAATTCAGCATTTTTGGTCAAAGACTTCGGGTTTAACCCCTTCGCCTACAAAAACAACAAAAAAAAAGAGGGTGTGTGGGGGTGCAGGGCTCGGCTGCGGGCCCGGCAGTTCCACAGGCCCCAGGGACGCCGCCACCGAGGGCCCCGCCGTCCTCTGGGCCCGGCGCGTGCGGCCACCCCGTGCCTCCCTGCTCCTTCCGCCCCTCAGCGCCTCACGGCGGCAGGGGGGGGGCGGACGACGACACCGGGGGACGGGACTCGGCGGCGCCCGTCTTCCGATTGGGCCGTGCCGGCGGGCTGTCCCCGCCTACTTCAACCCTCTCGGCTTTCTCATTGGTCAGCGCTGCGGGGACGGTCGGCACCCCCAAACCCCACCCCTCCGACCCCGCCTCGCCGGGCCAGTGGGAAAATGGTTGCTGGGCAGGTTGAAAGGGTTGCTGGCCAATGGGAAGGCGGTCAGCTGGCGGGCGCGGTGCACGCAGCGCTCTCCCCCCCCCCACCCCATCCGCTGCTGTGGTTGCCGCGGGCGGAGGGAAGGGCGGAGCGGAGGCTGCCGGGGCCCGGCGGGGGTGGCTCTCGCCTCCGCCTCCTCCTCCTCCTCCTCCTCCTCCTCCTCCCTCCCGGTCGGAGTCCCAGCCCCGCCGAAGGGAGCCCGGCCGGCTGGCTAGGGAGGGCACGGCAGGCTGCGCGAAGGAAACGGCGTGGGGGGGGTTTCCTCCGCTCCCAGGTGAGGCGCCGGGGCAGGGGCGGGCGGCGGCTCCTCCTGAGGGAGGCGCCGTGAGGGGAATGGGGGGGGGCGGGAGGGCAGCCCCTCTAACCCCCTGCGCGGGGCTGGCGAGCCTGAGGGGCAGGGAGACGGCCCGGCGCCGGCGGAGGGCAGTGGCGGCCGCCGAGGAGAGGGTTGGGTAGGGCGGGCGTTGCAGGCCGGGGGGGGAGTGGGGGGGGGGGTAGCCGGAGCTTCCCCTGAGGAGGGTCGGGGGGGGGTCCTGCCGAGGCGGAGGCAGGGAGGGCGGAGACGGGGGCGGTGGACACAGGTGGGGAAGGATGAGGGGGAGTGTGGGTTTGGTGACCGGCGCGGGGGGGGGGGGGGGCGTTGTAGCGGGGCCCCCGC
>JAOQGH010000040.1:13637019-13759375 GCA_025769975.1 Gallinago jamesoni | reverse complement strand
CTAGAGCATGCCCTGAAGTGCCATGTCTACACGTTTCTTAAATACCTCCAGGGATGGTGACTCCACCACCTCCCTGGCCAGGCCGTTCCAGTGCCTGACCACTCTCTCAGCAAAGTAATTCTTCCTAATATCTAATCTAAACCTCCACTGCCGCAATTTCAGACCATTTCCTCTGGTCCTGTTGTTACTCCCTGGGAAGAAGAGGCCAACCCCCACCTCTCTACAATCTCCTTTCAGGTAGTTGTAGAGGGCAATGAGTTCTCCCCTCAGCCTCCTCTTCTCCAGACTAAACATGCCCAGTTCCCTCAGCCTCTCCTCATAGGACCTGTTCTCCAGACCCCTCACCAGCTTGGTAGCTCTCTAATTACCGGTACAGGTCACGTATCCAAGAGAAGAGACCCAACCTTGAGCTTGCAACAGCAACGTTTTGATCTGCACTGACAGCCGGGCGCTTTGGCCACTCGAGTGGTACATGGCTGGTTTTCTTACCGGCCGTTCTCCGGTAATTAACCGGGAACGTCTCACACCCAGAACGCACACAGCGCTCTTACCAGATCTCGAGCTCAGGCCCAAGCCGGTACCGGGCTCCTCGGCTCTTCGCGATGTCAATACCTGGAAAAGGGTGGGATCAAACACCGCCCGCGTCCCGGGGCCCGGCCTGCCCTGACCAGGCGCCCCCGGGGCCCGGCGAACCGGATAACCCAAAGCCGGCACAGCCAGGCGAGAAACGCCCGGAGGGAGGGTGGGGAGGGGAGGAGGAGGAAATTACCGCCGCCCCACTCACTTCGGAAAATCCTCTCCAGGTTGCCCTCAAAATCCAGGGCCCACTGGTTTAGGGCGCAGGTGGCCACGGTCACCGCTCGGCCCATGGCGACCCCGCCGCTTCCGGGGCGGGTCGGACCGCTCCTCCCAGCGGGAACTACACCCTCCCCATGCCGTTAAAATCACGCCGTGCAAAACGTCCGTGACGGTTACTTAACAAGCTCACGACGACCTGCCTTAATTAGCGGTGCCCACCGTCCTCCCGCGGAAGCGCGGCCAAAGGACCGGCCGCCGCTCTCACGGAAGAAACCTCTTCCCGGCCCATCTGCCGCCGCCACGCCCACCCCGTCTCCTCAGCCAATGGAATGGCGCGGAAGAGAGCGGAGCGCGGCGGGGATTGGTCAGGGCCGTGGGGCGGGAGGGGGCCGGGAACCCGAGGGTGCTGTCCTGAGGGGAGAGGGGCCGGGAACGGGAGGGTGCCGTCTTGAGGGGAGGGGCGCCGCCGCCGGTACCGGGTTGGGGCGTATCGTGTGGGTCGGGGCCGTCTCTCCGTGAGCGGAGCGGTGCTGTGGGACGGACGGCGCTGGGCGGGCGGTTCTGGCCAGCTGCCCCTTGGTAAGTTGCCCCTGCGCCGCCTTCAGGTAGCAGCAATTCTGTGATTAGGATTTCTGCCTACCCAGCTCGGTAAAGGGGAGCGATGAGACTTCTTCTCAGATTACTTCTGAAAATACGCACTTTTATTGAAATGTATTGTGTGGAGGGGACTTCTGCAGAGTAACAGAGTAAATATTTAAATCTGAGGGTGACATGTTATCCCTGTGGCTGGCCTGATCCTATTTGAGGTGTCCTTACTTTGGCTTCTAGGCACCTTCCTGCTCGGAGCTTTATAAGGACGTAGCAAAACAGTTTTTTCCCTTTTGCAGCTCCTATGTAAGGAATAAGCCATATATTATACTATATACATTAAAAGAGAATCCAATTACTAAGAGGTTTAATGGATTACTTTTACACCAGTGTTTTGGTTACATTATGCTAAATGTAACATCATAAAGATTTTTTTTTTTCCTTCCTGACCTCCTCTCCCAAATTTCTTGTAAATCAGAACACTATATAATGATTTTTAATAACTTTTATTTGTATCTCTCTAATGTAGAGCAATAAGAATTACTGAGAACCAGCTGGAGTAATGCCATGAGTATTTTCTTTCTTACAGGACATTGTGACAGCCTGTCAGGATAAAAAACATTCTGAAGAAAGAAACTGCAAAAGCACCCAAAATGATACTTGAACATCTCAAGTTCAGTAGAGAAGAGCATGGTGAGAGAAGCTACTGACCCTAATAAGTCATTGTATTTCAGATTGGTTCATACTTACTCTTATAGGTGCTATGTTCCTTTTAAGCTTCACCCTATTAATAAGAGGGTGTTGAATTGCCCTTCTGTTGAAAGCTCACAGATAATGAGCTGTAGTAGCAGACGCCAAAAAAGAGTTCTTCAAGATCTGTTAAGACCGACAGCTTGCCAGTTGGCTTGAGTTAAAGCAGTCTTCCTTGCAAAAAAGGAAAACAAATAATAAAAATCAGTAAAATTGGCAGTTCCTTCAAGGGCTGAACAGAATATTTCCTAAGATTCGGAAAACAGGCATCCCTCCATGGTATTGCTGGGTGACAACTCTCTGTTCAGTGAGGGAGGCTCTTGCTTAACGCTTGTTGCTGTGGCAACCAGGGTCAGTTGACTTAGTTTATTACCCCATGAAGGCTTTGCATCTATGGGGAGGCATGGATCCAAACCCGATAGGATGTTCCATCCCATCTGCCACGCTCAGTATAAAAGCTGAGGAATCAAAGGGATCAGGTGGGCTCTTCTTCAAGAGCTTTTCTTGAATGACTGCTTCTTCAGTGGCTCTCTTTCTTTCATGACTGATGCCTAAAGGAGAGCTTGCCAATTCAAAGTCTATTTGCTTTCCACACAGAGCACAGCAACATGTTTAGTTCAGCAAAACTAGGTATGCCACTGAGCTGAGAGCTCACAACTAAGATTAGAAATGGTGAAATCTGTAGCTTAAACCATGCTAAGATACAAAGTTTTTATTTCCTCCACCATTTTCACAGAATAAACACCTGCTCCATGTCCCTCCAGCCGTGCAGTGGGAGGGTGGGTGCTCAGCGGTTGTTGGCACGCTTGGCTGGCTGCTGGGGAAGGCAGGAACGAGGAAATGACTGAAGGAAATGAATAGCTGGTATTTGTGCAAAACACACCAGAGTTTGTATGGCTGAGCATGCTCTCTTGGCAGTTAAACAGCGTGCAGTTTTCTCAAAGGTATCTCCACTGTCGTGCACATCCCCTGTTCACAGGCAGTAAGGGCTCAGGTGGCCCAAAGCATCCCTCCAAAAACCAAAGATCTAAAACGTGGAGCCCGTCACGTATGGAACCCCAGTAGGTTTTGTTTCCCCACTGAACCATAAAGGGCTGAAATCCGTTTTTCCCCAATGTGGACAGGGCTGTACAACCTGCTACTCTAAGGGAAAGATGATGTATTTGCCCTTGTCCTGGGGTAACAGCATAAAATATTCTTTGATACGCTCAGCTGATGTTATCGAAAGCAAAGGCAAACTTGAAAGCCCAAGAGAAAAGAGGGCATCTAGGGTCTGGTGCATCAGCCAGTGCTACCCATGCTACATCTTGTCCCCTCAAGCCTTTCTGCAGGGCCCTGCTTGTCTGAAAGCATAAGAATGAGATTTTATTCTTATAAATGAGTTCAACAATGTGTATTACCAACCTCAACTATCCCTTCGTCATTAATTGGCAATTTATTATTTTGTGAGTTTATGACTACAGCCTGTTTAATATATATTTAAGTGCTATGAAAGACTTACAAGGGAAATTGAAAATGAATTTAAATCCAGTGTTAAGTGAAAAAGTTAACCATGCTCCATGTGGATCATGGAGTTTTCTGTCTGTGGCTGAGCCACTTTCAAACATCACTTTTCCAAACAGCCTGTTACCATTTACTGAGTAACTGACACACAGTTCATCCTACACAAATAGCACTGAGGTATCATAAACATTGCTAAAGTTATGAGCTATTACAGCAATTTTAATTTCATTGCTGAACAGTTTACTAGATTAAGGGTTGGAGTCTGCCAGTGCTTTGTAGGATTCTTTATTCTAAGAACAGAATAGGCTGCTATAATTAACTGACTCGGTTTGGGAATATCCAAGTTTGTTCACTACTTTTAACACGTAAGATGTTAGTTGCAGTGCTTAACAACTCTTAAAATGAAAAGCCATATAAAATTCTCATATTCCAAATGGCCAAAGCAGGAAATAGATTAATAACTTGTGTAAAAGTTCTTACCAAAGCTGTTGCAGTTGGCAAAGAAGCCCCACGTGCTGCATCCCCTCTGGCACTCAAGCATGCAGGAAGATGGGCGACAGAGTTGATAGTTACTATAAAATTTCAAAAGGGCAGCAATTTATGACTTGTGAAATGCAAGTCCTGAACTATGCCACTTTAACAAGCACGGCGACGTGTGGTGTAAGGGTTTGGTGGCTGAATGAATCCAAGAAGTCCTGTTACAGTCAGCTTCAGAGAGGTGATTTATTTCAGTTAGAAACCAACGCCAGAACAAAACCTGTCACTGACTCTACCCATCGTCCCACAGGAGGCTTTATCAGACAGGAGCTAAACCAGTGTTATTTTCCTAAAGCCCAGTGAAAGCCACCAGGTGTAGAAGGCTCCTCTCATTTTGTTTGGTGGTGGCAAAGTAACAGATGTCAACTGATCTAAACTGGACCAAACAGGAGGAGAGGCTGTGACAAGGCACACTTCACAACACACCTGAGGTGTGGTTAGATTTTGGCAGGAAAACAAGGTTTTTGATCCAAGAGGCATTAAGGCCTGAAAGGTCAGTAGTTCAGGAGAGTACTCTACCAGAGTATCTTTACAGTGTGATTGCAGCCGGATTTACTGGGAGAGACATGAGTCTGTAGCAAAACTTAGCAGGACAAAATTATACCTTTGACTTCACAATTAAATCCGGTAAATACCTTCTAATAATGTGGCTTTAGATACTTCATATACAGTAATATTTCTCTTTCCTAAAGAACATATGTGATCTATAGTACCAAGCCAGTAACAAAATTAAGGTCAACTCCATTCATTTAAAAAACAAAAAAAAAAAAAAGAAAAATAGATTAAAAAGTGCATTTGGTTCAAAAAACGTCACTACTGAAAAATTTCATTTTTAAGTTGTGTGTAGTGAAAATGTGCTTCTTCCTTGGGATTGTTATATATTGCATGTTTCCATTTGATGGTGTGGTTTTTAAGAAGAGGTTACAGGTGAAAAGATGACCAGGTCTGGAATCCGGCGATACAGAAAGCTGAGTGAAAAAGAAAAATTAAGTTAATTTCTTTTCATCCTATAGTAAGTTAATCACTTAGCATATTTCAATCTAATTTTTACATAGATTTCCAAGTATGTATCAGCTACTGTGATCCCACCCTCACATGCTCATTGAAGAAAACAGAACTGAATTATGAAGGAATAAGCTGAAGTTTCTTTTGGTTTTCTTTCTGAATTATCCAGCCGAACAACTTTTATGTACAAGGTTCCCAGAACAGTATATATTATAATTGTCCAGTACAATAAATAGAATTAAACACACCAATGAAAGTGTGCCTCAAACTATGCATCTCCACAGCAACAGCAGCTGCTCAAGTTTATTCTTTGTTGAGGAAGGGACCTTGGGTTAAGAATATTCACCCAAAATACTTTGTTAAAAACAAAACTTGATTATTTTTTTTTTAAAGCAATGAGAAAGACAGAATTTTCCTTTCAACTTGCATTGCTTTAGCAAGAAAGAAACGGTTGTTAGTAAGGTCTGTTTGACCAAAGACAAAAATGCTCTAAAAACAAAGTATTTCAATTTCATTTCTATATATGTTTTATAACACAGCTTAAAAATAGTAACATTCTCAAATCCTTGTAATTATAGCATAGAATCATAGTATGGTTTGGGTTGGAAGGGACCTTAAAGATCATCAAGTTCCAACCCCCCTGCCATAGGCAGGGACACCTCCCTCCAGACCAGGTTGCTCAAAGCCTCAGCCAGCCTGGCCTTGAACCCCTTCAGGGAAGGGGCAGCCACCTCCTTAAGTAGCTTCTGTTTTCTCCTCGAGCAAACAGACCAAATCTAAATCATTCTGAATATCTGAAATGCAAGCTTGAAGGCAGTTTTTTCTCTACCAGCTTTGCTCCTAATGTCTCCCTTAGCATATTTTAGGAGTGAGTTACAATCATCAGCGATTGAGGTGTTGATCCTCTTACAGACATGCTAATTTTCCTTTGTCACCAGAGCATCCTGCCTAGATTTTATCTATTGCTGCCCCCTCTCAACCAATAAGTAACTTGTCCTAAAATCTGGCTTATGTAATCAATAACCTCGTATTTTAGTATCCCCTCTATTTTTGCATTTGGTATGTTATATTGTACTTTTCTTAAAGCTCTCAGATAGGTTTCACAGAGAAAAAAATCAGCTCCGCATCCAATTATATCAGGACCAAACAATGACATTAGGGCATATGCTAGGACAGCTGGCTACAGTACAGAGGAACATGGAAAATACACTGTGATTCTCTGAAGTACTTTCAGAGCAATCCTTACCTTGGTCTGGATCAGTGCTTTGCAATCATTAATACTAAATCCATCAAATCTGAAGTCCTCATTATCTTTAACATTTGATTCCTCAAAAATGTCATCTTGGCTCTCTGAAAAGTCCTAATAAAACATAATTTACATTTTCTTCATGGATTTTTACATGATCTCAAAGGATATAACCTATAACACTTCTATAGAAGTGACTTTCAAGTTCAGAATGGGTCCTATCCCTTCAGCATTGTCGTTCTGTTTGTAGAGAACTTGCACGAAAGATCAAATATGTCCATAAAATCAAAATAGAACACAATACCCCCCCATAAGTCACCAATCATATTATCAATTGAAACAGTCACTTCTGAAAGCTACATGTGACTAATTCATACCAACTAAATAACCGGCTTGAACACTAAACCATCCCTGATTGTTTAATCTCTTGTTTTGGGAAGATTAAGGTGAGACATTTCTTTTTGAGATCTTTCAGTGCTGTTGATATGTCTTGGTTCAATTTAAAACATACTCCTCTCCCTCAAGCCTTGCAAAATCAGATAGAATAATCTGAGGAAAAGGGAAGTGGAACACACTTTCAGTTTCTATACAGTAAAAACATCCAGTAATTACTTTAACAGTTTCCTTGATTCAAATATGATTTTTCACTTAATGGAAAGATATTAGAGGCTAACAATTTACTCATACTCTGAGCAAAAAAGAAAACAATCTTACTGCGTACACATCTGAAAGCTAATTCTACACCTATACTAAGGCTGAACGTACCACCTAATGCAATAGGGAGCTATATAGTGGAGACTTCAATGTAAAGACGATGAAAATTTGATCCTGCTCAATTTCAGAGTTATTTACACATGATAATGAGAAAACAGTGGACTATCATTCTAAAAGGCTCTCTGTAAAAAAACTTCCAGCTCACACAGATCTAGTTCCTCATGCATCTGCAGGTAGAGCTTACAGAAAATCAGATGCATAACCAAATGTTTATGCTGGCACACTAGCAAACCGTTGTTCAATTACCTTTTGATTTGCATCTATTCCAAGAACACTCATGAGGTTTTCTTGGCAATGCGATTTGCTCCAGGGATGTCTTAAGCTGGGGGTATTATCAAAGTCTCTAAGTGTTCTCCAGATGTTTCCAGAGTCAATGCTAGGAACAAAAACACAATCTGAGGTTATAGGGTGTACAAAGTTTCCAGTGAACTTATATAAACTTAGTTATTTTCACTACATACAGTTGTGTACTAGCCTGCCTTGATCTAAAAAGAAACATCTTAAAACTCTTTGAACATTTGTTCAAAATATTAACCCAATGTACTAATAAGCTTCCATGACAATTAACAGAAACAGTAAGTCAGTGTAATTGTATGTTTGGGTTTCTCAGATGATGAGAAGTCCATTAGAAGCATGTTTCAGATAATGTTATACGCCAACAACTTGCATTATTCAGCTGCTTCTGTGAAATGTGAGTGGAGTTCATTCTTATTCATTCTGCACTTTGTATTTTGTCTGTCCTGCCTGTCCTGCCTGCTCTGGGCACCCAGGTACTACAAAAGAAGCACACACTGCTGAAACAGGAAGAATTAAGAGTTTCCTCTACATAGTACTTTGGGTTCTTGCATTGCATTCATCCTGTGTAAATCCAGTTGCTTTCTGTTTTTTACAAGATGCAGTTATCATTGACCTCAAGTATTCACCACAGTAGATCAGGGCTTCTTTGTCTACAGTTAGTAGTCTGCTATAATATTGCAGTCCCTTTTACACATATATCATATTTCTCCACAATTTTGAGGCTGATTATGAAAATATAATGTATATACAAGGAACTTGCCAAAAGGATGCCCACATTAAACATTTCAACTATATTTCCTGTGATTCTTACAGCATTTCCAAAGTATGGTCTTACCCAGATTCTTTCTAGATGCAAAGCCTCAGATTTATGCAAAAATGTAACTACGATACTGCTCAGAAGCTTCAAAATCATGTAACAAATCTAAAAGCATTCTAGCTGTCTTAAGAGAAAGCTAAGTTAATGCTACTAATTGCTACTAACATAACCCCAGGAAAGAAGCCAGATGCACTAGATTATGAATGACATCTGGTTAAACATGATAAGAAGTTACCACCTGGGAACATTGGGGAGGGAGGGAAAAAAAAGCGAGTGGGTTGTCAGCAGAAGCAACAACGCTCCTTCCCTCCTTCCTCAGATGATGAAGAAATAAGTTAAATGTGTCATAAAGAAAAGACAAGCAAACAGGAAGAACAGGCTACCTGTTGGGTGTTCTGGCATTCCAGAGGCTTAGTCAGAAGAAGGCACACCAACAGCAGGAAAAACCCTCAGCAGGAATTTGTAATTTTGACATATTCCCTTCCTTTTTTTCCAATGGCTAAAAGACAATCCACTTAATTTAACAATACAATACAAAATTGATAAGATCTATATGCTGAAAGAGCACACTGATTAAAAAGATTTAACTTACACCCGGCAAGTACCACTGATTTTTAAAATATGAAATAATCAGTCTAATTGCTGAGGGACTTTTTTATTTTTTAAAAACTGTTGATCTGAATTCATTACCAAAGTTGATTCTTCATAAGTTCAGGAATCTCGACATCTTCATTATTTGTATCAAGTACTTGATCTAAGCTTCTTATGCTCTCTCTGGACTGTGACACAAAGAATTCTGGAAAGCCCAACTTAAATATATCCTCATAGCTGTGGTTTGCCTAGAAAAAAAACCAGAGTTTTATCACATACGTTAATGCAGGCCATCCCCACAGTTCATGAAGGGCCTAGTTCAAAGATTACAATGTTTCTAGAGATCATATTATTGACTATATATAAAAAATTATTATTTTAAAATTTGTGTTAATATTAATTGGAACAGAGATAATGACTCCATAGTTCAATGTTTTGAGTATTTACCTAGAATTAGAGAAGGAGAAGCAAGACTCCAAGGGTTTCTGCTGAATCTTAGCCTCTAACTTGATATGGAGCTGGAAGAGACCTCTGGAGATCATCTAGTCCAACCCCCCTGCCAAAGCAGGTCCACCTAAAGCAGGTTGCACAGGATTGTGTCCAGGTGGGTTTTGAAACCCAGAAAAGGAAACTCCACCACATCACTGGGCAGCCTCTTCCAGTCCTCTGCCACCCTCAAAGTAAAGATATTCCTCCTCAGCTTTAGATGGAACTTCCTATGTTCAGGTTTGTGCCCATATTTTCTTGTCCTGTCACTGGGCACCACTGGAAAAGGACTGGCCCCATTCTCCTGATACCCACCCTTTAAGTATTTGTAGGCATTGATCAGATCCCCCCTCAGTCTTCTCTTCTCCAGACTAAGAAGATTCAAGTCACTCAGCCTTTCCTTGGAGGAGAGATGTTCTCAAGTATGAAGCCCGAAATGGGATGGGGGCTAAAGAAAAGTCAGGCAGCTACTCTTGGCAAGGGGAAAATTACAGCCACAGAATTGAAGGAAGGTCTGCCTTCTCAGAGCCTGGGATGTTCCTCTGACATGCATACTCATCACAGTTTAGCCAAAATAGAAGAAAAACCCAACATACAGGAAAAATGCTAGATATTTTTTTTGTATTATCTTTATTACTCTCTACTTCTAAAATAAGATTTTGGTATATTTTTGTTTACCTTGTAGCTTTGTATAGATTATAAAAAGATGCACGCACAAATTTCACATCTGTGGTCTCTGAATAAATCACCTATATCCTATTACATCAGATTACTCTAGGACTTAAGCTAGTGCACTAGTCCCTCTCACAATGGCCAGCATTTAAAGAAAACATGAAAAAAATCCTTATTCAATCATGTAGGCAATTTATCCAGCTACTGCAAGGATTCTGCTCCAGACTGACATCATTTAATTAACTGAAGGTCAGATCTCTGACCTCAGATGATCTCTAGAGGTCCCTTCCAACCTAGCTGGACTTTTTTCTATGGACCATACAGATGACAAAACCCCAATCAAACAAACAACATGGAAAGCACAGGGATGAAGGGCAAGGCACGTGTCTGATCTACACCCAAAGAAGCCTCAAACAGCTCTATAGCTGTTTCTCTACGCCACGGCAAGAACAGACAACTTGAAACTCTAGGCAGGGTTAACTTATATAGCGTGTACTGGGACATTTTCTTTTGCCTTAAATAAATGCAAAAATAAAGGCTTCAGTAAGATTAAGATCTACTGCTTTTGGAAAGAAACCAAACAATCTACTCTATTTCCACTCCAGTCATTACATACTTTCTTTTTTCAACATAAGACTTCTTGTCCCAAATTTCCAGCATCCCAAACAATTTAAATTCTCTGTTTATGCATATCAATAACCAGGTATCTTGTGGTCTTCACTCTCTCAGTGCTGGAAGAACTTACTCACATACATTTCTGTGCTTTCCCCAGCAATACCTCTGCAACAGGTGAAGTTTCCCAGCCAAGGGCAAGAAAGCCTGTCTCCAGAAAACGCTCTGTTCCCCACATGTACTAAAACTCATCTAACAGATTGTAAGGAGTAAGCTATTACTGCTACTGATTAACTCTGCAGAAGTTCTAGTTGATTACTCTCTTTTTTCAAATGTTTTAATCCAGGACAAAAATACTAAGAAGGAGGGCATTTTGTTTTGTTTGTACATTCTTATTTTCCTTCTGTTAGTTTGTTTTGTTTTGGTGAAGTGTGTTTGGTAAACACTGAAACATATTAATTGCAACAAGGTATAACCCTTAAACTGAACCTTTTTTTAGGTGCTGATAAGGAAACATTATATAACTCAGTATTTATTCAGATATTTATTCAGTTCTGACATATTATGAGAGAATGTAACATCCTATGCTAGAAAATTAATTCTATTAAATTACTTCTTTTTTTTTTCCTGTCATTAACTTCCACTCACAATCAGTCTAAAATTCCATGAATTGGCTTATGCAGGCAGTATAACAAAAGTTATTGTTTTTCAGTAAGCTTGCAGGCAGCCCACAGAATTTTTTTCCACCCTGTTTTTGTCACCCACCTTCCCAACTTTTTTGTTTCCCATGCTCATTCTCATCTAGCTTTTCAGTTGCGTGTGCTTCAGCGCAAGGTTCATCATTTCTACGTGCTTACTTATTCCTAGCGTCTAGAAGCAAAGCAGCGCGTTACATACTTTAAAGCTCTCCAGCAGGATAACTTAAGTATTTGTCAAACACTGTAAAGAAGTTGCTTTTGTACCACTTGAGTTAGCTGCAAAGTAGCTTGACAGTTTCTCCTTGCCCTGTGCAGCATTATCCTCTGTAGAGAAGACATTCAGATACAAATCTCGAGATGTAGGAAGCAGTAATACAAACATTTCCACTCTTTGGTTTACAATTAACACATACCTCATTTAGAGAGCTACAACAAGCCTCCTGTATCCCACTGGGCAGAGATGGCTCAGAAGAGAGGTGACCAGCAGAAGCACTGCAATGTCCGCTGCTTAAGTCCATATCAACTCTCGAGGTTTTTGTTGGCTTCACCAAAACTTCAAGATTATGATCAAATCTCTCCAATTTGTTTAAGGGCTCCCTGAAGCCTTCAAAATCACCCCAGGCACTGCTGGGTTCTGAGGTACTATAACTGCCCTCAGAAAAACCCCCACAACTTCTCCCTTTGCAATTCACTACAGGGATGCTTTGCTGCATTAGTTCAAGATTAATAATTTCTTTGTTATTTGTTGTTTCATTCAAGTTACAGTGGCTTTCACTGAGAGACATACCACCAGCTTCAACAGCTAGCTCTTCTAGAGGCATCTGATGTGATGTGTCTGTATTAGTAAGACTTGCTACGAGTGACAGGTTCTGCATCTTTAAGAAAAAAACGTTTGTTTCAAACTGTACCGCAAAAAAAGGCTACTGAAGTTCAGTTGCATTAGAAAGCTGAGCATTTCCCAAAAAGAATCAAATTCTTCATTTCACCCCAAAGAATAACACCCCTGCTAAATCAAAACGGGACGTCCTTCAGCTTCTCCTCCAGTAATCAGCACGTGCATGTTATTTAGTCACACTTTCTGTGTGGGATATTAGCCTGCAAAGAAAGAATTATAAATAAATACTTCTGCGATAAGGGCTGCTGCGTAGGAATAAAGAAAGATAGCTGATAAGGTAGGAGAAAGAATGCTCATGTTAAAATAAACACATTCCAGTATTATGCAACTGAAAGTCACAGAATGCAAAATTATTTAAGATTTTACACTTAATTACCTGCCCACACCCCGAGAAAGCCATTATATCAGTGAACAATATTCAGGAAAACACTTAACAGAAGTTGTTGGATATTGGCTACTGACTGAGTATACAGGAGACAATCTGAACTAATTATAAACAATATCCAACACTTTCTAAGTATTGTCCATTAATATTTATTTAATCCATCTCGCGTATACTCTAACAGTGCTCTTTTTGTTTCCGTGGCCTTTCCCTGTCCAAAAGATTACTGAACGTGACTCTCACCAATATGGGAACAGGCCATTTAATCCTGTGAAAAAAATCGTGCTTCCAACTATTTAAGCAATTAAGGCAGACGTAATAAGTTCAGTTTGGCATCCCTAAGTTATATAGGCAATACTGCACTTGTCATTTGAGACTAATTACATCTTCTCAAGCGTTATTCCCACTGACAAGCTGTTTTAGGGGAGGCGGGGGGGTAGGAGCTACACTAAAGCCACCTCTAAAAAGACCGGCCGCTATAAGGCATTTTCCAGGCTTAACAGACTGAACAGATCTTGGGGTATTTTCCCCCCAAGTTCACTTCGAAGGTGGCCCAGACCGCGGGAACACCTGGACCCTCGCCCGCCCCGCAGCTCCGGCCTCGGAGGAGCCGACCCCCCAGCCCCGTCCCCCCCTCTCCCCCGGGCCGGGACAGCCCCGGCGGGGGGCGGCCCAGAACCCGTCCCCGACTCCCACCCGGGGCTCCGACGAGCCTCCTCCGCCCGTGCCTCCCACCGCCCGGCACGGCCAGCCCGAGCCCCCGCCGGTGACCGAGCACCGGCACATGCCCACCGCGGGGGAGGAAGGCACGGCGAGCCGCCTCCCTCGCTCCACAGCCCCCGGGGAAGCGGAGGGCCGCGGCCGTGCCTCAGCTCCCCCGGCTACGGTGTGGGGAGCGGGGGGCAGAGCGGGGCCTGAGGGGCGCTGGCCGTTACGGCCGTTGGGGCAGCTCGGGGCCCTGCTACCCGTGAGGAAAGAGCCTTACCGCCCATCCAGGGACCGGGCCAGCGCCTCGGGCCGGGCCGAGCCGAGCCGGCAGGTCGCCAGGGGCGGGGCCGGGGCGGGGGGGGGCCGTTACCGGCAGGAGGCGGGGCCGAGGTGTGCCGGTGTGTGAGGGGGGGAGCCGTTAACGGGGCTCGCTGTGAGGGACAGGGGTGGCCCCGGGGCCAGCTGAGGGCGGGCGGGAGAGGCTGCCCTGGCCGGGGCGGAGGATCGGTCCCGCCGGGCGGCCTCAGCCCTGGCCGTGGCCCCGACGAAGGGGAGTCCTTCCCCGGTTCTCCAGACTCGCCCCCGGGGCTCGGTCACTGCGGGGGTCTTTACCTGCCTCTCCCCCGGGTTCCAAACCGCCCTGCCCGTTTTCCAGGCCTGAAGTCCGGTCCTGCCCTCTAGGAAGAGGCTGATTTTAAAATTGCAATGTGGAAAATAAAAGTATTTACTTTGTTTTTCTTTTTTTTCTTTTCCCCAGCTTTCTGTGATCCAGCAGGCTAAGGACATAGAGGTTGATGGCGGTGGTTCATGCTTGCTTTTAGTTTGAAAATAGCTAATATCCTCACATAATTAGAAAATTTTGGGATACAGCCTTAAAAAAAAAAAAAAAAGTAACAGTCAATCCACCTAGTAATACAATCTCGTGATAAAATGGTTGGAATGGGCCAGTGACAGTCTCTCCAGGATCTTCTCTTCCTCTCTCCCCACTTTCACCCCACGAGGTATTTGGTTGTCCCGCTGGGGCTGGGACTTGATCCACCAGACAAAGCCAGAGGCTGTGGGTCTGGTGGTGGTGGACAGGTCACCCTGCAGCCCGGGGTGACCATCTCTTCTCGCCCACCTCCCGCAGAGGCGGTGTGCCCAAGGCCGGCTGCTCCTTCATTGGGGTGGCAGAGGGGAAGCAAACTCCTCATCTTCCCTGTCCTTGGGGCTGGGTTTAACATCTGGGCAGTCCCGAGCAACAGGGGGCAGTTGTAAAAGCAAGGAAAGAGGTTCTGGAGCAAGGCCCAAAGTAAAAAGCATTTTCTAGGCATTACAGTACGTATGTTTTCCAGCCCAGGCACAGACATACACTCCCACTCATCTGACTCTCATTCCAGAGGGTGAGAAGCTGTATTTGGGAGTGATGCCCAGACACAGAGCCAAAGAAACTTTATTGGCAAATCTCAGAAAGTGTTTTTAATGATTCATTTCTGCTTTGGAGCAGTTTCTTACCTTCCTGTGGCCATCCCATGATAGCCTGCAGCTCTGAGGACATCTGACCAGCTCAGCAAGACCGTGATTGAGCCCCGAAGCCTCTAACACTCATTAGGACAGCACCTTCCTCCGATGCTGCAGTGAGTTTGTGCAGCAGGGACCTCTGGGGTTCCACCTCTCTTTTCGGTTCCAAAGGGACCTCAGTTTTTTTCAGCTACCAAGTTTGTTCTGCTGGGCTTCGCATTTTCACCTTTCTCTTCTCAAAGGAAAAGGCTACAAACAGACTGAGTTTTTAAATAAAAGTTTAATTAAAAGCTACAAAGGCTGAGTCGCTCCTCTCTGTTCCAGGCTTTGCATCCAGAGTGGAAAGGGGGCGTGTGTTTTGCAAACCTGCCTCTGCTTTGCCAGGTTCAAGCTCTCTTTGGAGTTGTGTGGAGCGGTGGGAGAGCTGGCGAGCATCAGAAGCTGCCCCAGACCTTAGAAAGCTCAGTGTAGCAACAGAAGAAACCATAGTGCTTTCTTCCCAGAGTAACATCAGTGACTTCATTAAAGACTTGTTGCGTAATGGATGTGTGTATTTCTCTCTCCAGCACAGCTTATAACCCACCTTGGGAAAACCAGTTGCTAACCCTGAGGCCCTGCAGAGGAAGCAACAGGCTTCACCGTCTGATGTACCTACTGCTGCTTCCGCTCTCAAAACCTGCAGAATCGCCCCAAGAAAAAATCTGCACTGGTGCTTTTTGGGCAGGTTTTCAAATTAAGAGTTGTCAGCAT
Source organism: Gallinago jamesoni (assembly GCA_025769975.1). Lineage (NCBI taxonomy): Eukaryota > Metazoa > Chordata > Aves > Charadriiformes > Scolopacidae > Gallinago > Gallinago jamesoni. The sequence goes on along the minus strand of JAOQGH010000040.1, from coordinate 13,743,766 downwards.
GAGCTATGGCCACCCTAGAGAGTGGATTTCACCTGCCCTCTTCTGAATTCACTTCTCTCGACTCAGCCCAGCGGAGTGCGAGTCTGACAACTGCTGATGAGAACCTAATTCGTGTTTTAAATGCTAATTCATGAATGCCTAATTCATGTTTTAAAAGTCTCATAGGCTGACTAGTTTAAGTTAAAAGCATTATCACAACTGAATTAAGAGGGTTCCCCTCTGAAGGATATGGAGGACAGAAATCAGGTCATCTGTTTGACAGATAAGTCTTTAAGTCTTATGATTTTGTCTGAGATATAACAGGCCTTGGGATTTACCCCAATTACTGTATTAAATCAGTAATTTTTTTATGAACTATCACTTTCTTTCCTTTTTTTTTCTTAATTAAACCAGTCTTTATTTAGAGGGAAAGTATGCCAAAAGCAACAAATATGGACTGTAGGCTTATATTGAGACACTTACTTAAATATATGCATCTACTAAAGCAGAACCTCGCTACTCAAAAACTCACCAACACAAGCAACTGAATTGACTGAACTCTCATCTGCAGCTGCTATTGCAGCTCCTGCCACCACTCCTACTGCAAAACCATTCCAGCTTAGTACACATGTTCTAGAATTATTCTTTTTTTTCATTTTGTCCTTTGGAAAAATACCAATTTGCGATGAAAAAACTCAACAGTATAACTGAAAAGTATTTGCTTTCACAGCAAATCAGCACCACGTTACTGTAACGTAAATCATTTGCGAATGATCTGGTCCTGAATTATTGACTTTTGTTGTTCCCCTGTAAATGACTAGGGTGATATGGGTGACTTTTTTCTTCATTCATTTTCTCTCTTGGAAAAAAAATATATAAAAAGCAGTACTTTTGCATGCAGAATTTTCAGTGTTTGGTTTTGTTTATTTTTTAAATTGAAGCATTGAATGGGATAAATTTGCTATTCAAATGACAAATATTTTCTTTAAATCATATTAAATATTTGGATATCTTATCAAAAACAATAAATTACATCTAGCTAAACTGGCTTAAAATGTCATTTAGAAAGTAAGAGTAAACATGTTTTCAGAAGATAAATGATTTTGATTGACTCAAAGCGACTTTTCATTAAATGAGCTGTATTTTCAGCAGATGAGAAATAATTTTTTTTCTCACCATAAGCATCCTGATTTTAGAAGTGTAGGACACCAGCAATTCTTTCATTTCAACAGGAATAGTGCTCAGCTTTTTGAAAGCCATTGCATATATCAGATCTAAATACCGATTTAATTGACTAGCTATGGCTTAAATTTAAAAATGGCGGGGGGGGGGTGTGGAACTTGAAGAGGTCCCTTCCAACTTCTAAGCATTCTATGATTCTATGAGTCACCTGCAGCACTTAGCAGTGCCTGAGCTAAAAGATGAACCAGAATCTTTCCGACAGCAGATGGCAGCTCTCCCTTGTCTCTCTCGCACACACAAAATACTGTTACTCCTCTTGAGCAGGGGAAGTAATTCATCCCCTCTATACACTACATTAAACAGTTATTGGACCACCTGCTTTATGTGCTGACCACAGAAAAGCCATTTCACAGGACCCCCACATAGATGGGCTGTCAGGGTAGAAAGACCTCCCATAAAAAAGGCAACATTCTTTGCCAGGAGGCGCAAGATATACTTTAATTCTCTCTCTTCTTCTCTCAGGTGTGGAAGATAAGGGAGTTGTAATCCACCTCTCAAAAAAGCTAGATGTGTGAGTACGTGCCGTGGGTTCAGTGGCTGCCTTCAATCCTTTTGTCTAGCCCAGGAGTGGCAAAGTTTGCATTTGCTTCTATGGCTAGTCTGGTTCTCAGAGTGATTTTGAGGAGCACAATCTAGGTGTCTTCTGGGAAAAGGCAGCGATATGCCCTTTCACTCTGGTACTTCATGGAAATGTCATCCAAATCCATGTGTGGGCTGCACTAATTTAACGTTCACCAGCATGTTACCATGCATGTTACCATGGCACATGGTAGCACGTGCCAAAAGAAGACTCTCAAATCTTTCAGAGCTCCCACAACATTTTGAAATGGTTCTTGTGCTGTACATCAAGGGCCAAGTCCTGTAGCCAACCTTCCTATTGCCAGCACCTGCTGGCACCTGCCAGGAATTAACTCTTTGCCACCACTCCATCATCCACTGACGTTTTTCTTTTGAAATCCTTTCCTGTCTTCAGCTGCTTTCCCTTCAGTTGTCAATCCCACTTGCTGAACCCTTCATTTCTTTTATGAGATTTTTTCTAACTGTTCTCTCCTTTGCCTTTAGCCTCCTGAAAACTCAGAGAGTTGTGACTTGGGCTCTTGCTCTGAGTATAGTCAAAGCAGAAAAACTAGAAACATATTTTGTCCTTACGGTACTCCTGGACACAGGTGAAAGTGGGCCCTACACTCCCTGGACCTGCTAGAGCTGGTAGAAGGATGCTTCATAGCCCACATCTTCAAAAGGTGGTTGTTTAAATGCATGGTGGTTATGTGTGGTACCACAGTTGAATTGCCATCTACCTACACCTGCTTCTTGTTCATTTTTCCCATTGAGCAACTGTTCTGTGCTGCTTTTTCTGCTGATCATTCAAAATCTTCATATACATATAGTGAGTATAGGCCCAATGGTCTCTGATGCCCACATGGGTTTTTCAGATACGTAGACATTAATTTACTGAAGGTGTGCCTTGTAATTTTTGCCAGTCCCCTGCATGAACTGGAAACTGAGTCACAATTGCTGCAGTTTGCAGCTCACTAAGCCTCTGGTTTAATGCCTGATTAGGTCCCAAATCAATTATTGTTAGTGAGATGTGGGTGTGGGGAGGGCAGGAGGATTTCAGCCTCTTAGCTGAGAGTTAAGCTGCTAGAGGTACGCCCGACTGGTGCTGAACCTCTGCTTTAATGAGCTTGCCTGGAAATTTTCATCAGTGCTGTTCAGTGAGGTTGTTGAAAGGTCAGAGGCTCCATTAGAAGTGTTGTGCTTCACTTCTAAATCATAGCACTTGACACTTAACAAACCTCTAGGAAAAAAAAAAAAAATCAAATAGAGCATCAGCATAAAAATGTATTTAAAAAACTCGAGTCCCACTTCAAGCATCATTTGAAAGAACACTGAATCACAATAATTAGCATCTTTTTAGCTCCTTAATTACAAGGATCTCGCTTCTTCATTCTCCAAGTCAGCTTCCCAAGGGCTCCAAGGTAGGGAGAGCAGCGGTCACCATGGCACTTTGCACAGTGGGAAACAGCACCACTCCACCTTGCACAGTGAGGAACCTTAGGAGGAACTTGAGGAAATTATTAAAGATAATTTATCTGCCCCCAAAAGAAGACACTGACTCCCTGGTAGGTGTCTCCATGTCCCAAACCCCATGAAATGAAATTAATTACCAATAAAGACATCATTTTATTGCTTAAAGTGTGGCACTGCAGTATGAATGAAAAAATACGTGCCACCCTGGCAAGAAAATAAACCCATGGAATTAAATGGCAAAAAAGCAGAATTTGTGTGAGTTTTGCATATATGTGTAAGGCAGTCATCTGCCTTTCCTGCCACGTGGTGCCACCGCTCTGGTGGCAGTATGACTGTGGCAGCAGCACCACTGTGGCACAGACAACAGGCAAAGTGGAAGTGGTCAAGGCCAGGCTGGATGGGGCTTTGAGCCACCTGCTCTGGTGGGAGGTGTCCCTGCCCAGGGCAGGGGATTGGAACTGGGTGATCTTTAAGGTCCCTTCCGCCCCCAACCATTCTATGACTCCATGGGTTTGGAAGTGTGCGTACAGCATATGGACTGCATTTAAGCCTCATTCAACCACCTCCTTGAGGTGTATTTTCAGATGCTCTTCGCAGCGTGCAGTTAATAAGAAGGCAGGCTTTAAACTTGATTTCGTCTGTATTGCAAGCGGCCAAAGAAACACAGCTGAATGTATCACAGTGTGGCTGTTTTCTTGAAAAGAGCTATCGGGTTAGAGGTGTCGGGAGCTGGATGGGGAGAGGAGGCAGCTCTTCAGCTGCCTGTGCGTAACACCGTAAACATAAGGCTGGAGAATTTATAGAAAAGATCAAAAGAGGGCAGGCAAGAGTACACAACCAATTCCTCCTGTGCTAACGACGCTATCACAGCTAAAGCTGGGAGAGGGCAGCGTGTGTTCATGTAAGGGTTTATATTGCTCCGTTGCTGAGGTCACGTTTCTGAGAGCAAAACAAATCAGCCGTAAAAGCTGAAAAGGGAACCTCTGCTCCGACAACGAGGTCTGCCTGGAAATTCAAAGCGTGGGTTCCAAGGACTTGCATTTTAAGATTTAGATTGTATTCATTTCTATTACGGTTTAAAAAAAAACAAAGCAAAACACACAAACTTAGCATGCATCTATTAGCAGCGGGCTTAGGCTTCTGATGCTATTTTAAACGAGGTTTGGAGGATTCTGCAGGATTTTATCATAAGGTTGCAATTAGCAATGAGAATTATGCCACACACATTTTACATTAAAGGAAACAGTTGCAGTAAAAGGCTGCTCATTTCAGGCAACATCAGAGCACGCAGTTCATGTAAATTAGTAATATGGCAAAATATAAACTTGAGATATACAGACACACCAGTAGTTTATTTTTTAAAAGGCTCTTGATGAGAAGTTTGGTCACACTTTATATTAATTTTCCATTTTTGAATGTTTTATAGAAGGGCATTAATTTATTATTGGCTTGAATACAGACATGATTTATAGGGGCATGAACATGTCAGGGAAAAACACGAGTTCTATGGATATGAACACGTCAAGGAATGGCATTTTGTTAACTAAACCTCCCTTTAAAAGTAAGTTTACCGAGCTATTAAATTTTATAAAATACTTAACCATGTACTAGCTTGTCTGTATATTCACCAGTTGCTCTCTACTTATAAGCTATTGATGCTTTATACACTGTGTATGAGTAAAACGTTATAGAATAAGGTGACTTGAAAACTTCAGATTTTTTAGTTTATAGCTAACACCTGGATGTTGTTCTTCCTAGAGTCAGTGAGACTGGTTCATTAGCTGCAATTAGAAAAAAGATTGGTGCCTCTCATTTGAAATAATGACACTGAGCTTTCTATATTTAAATCAATTTATATGGAAAGGCTGGTTGGCAAAAATATTCCAAATACAGAGAGGACTGAACTGAATATAGTGGTGTAAGTTTAGTATTTTAGATCTTTGCCTTGTTTAAATTTTAATGTATTAATTTTGCATTTCTATACAGCATGTTTCAACACAGAAAATTGGGGCTGAATTTAGTTCCAGTTAATGCAAGCTCCACTAAGTAGGGACATTGGACAACATCTTCATGAAGGGCTGTAACAGCACAAAACACCTTCTTGCAGAGAATCCCAAATCAAGGCTCAGAAGTCATTGACATCAGATGGCAAATGCACACAGCCAGCACATCTGGATCGCACATATGGATCGTACCTCACAGCAGCATTTGCTGCAAGGGGTCTTTCTGAGGCACAGTCAGGTTCAAGCTGCAATTTCCCAGGCAGAAGCCTCATGGAGGAGAGCAATGTAGGCCCTCAGCTGAGCCTGATGGTACTTCCATCCTTGTAAATGTTCAAAGTCAGGTTGGATGGGGCTTTGAGCAACCTGGTCTAGTGGGATGTGTCCCTTCCCATGGCAGGGGGGTTGGAACTAGATGATCTTTAAGGTCCCTTCCAACTCTAACCACTTCATGATTCTATGATTCTGTCCTACTGACAGATTGAGCAAGGCCTAGGTTCACAGAATCACAGAATGATATGGGGTTGGAAGGGACCTCTGGAGATCGTCTAGTCCAACCCACCTGCCAAAGTAGGTCCACCCAGAGCAGGTTGCACGGAAACATGTCCAGGTGGGCTTTGAATGTCTCCAGAGAAGGAGACTCCACCACCTCTCTGGGCAGCCTCTTCCAGGGCTCTGCCACCCTCAAAGTAAAGAAGTTCCTTCTCATGTTTAGGTGGAACTTCTTACATTCAAGTTTGTGCCCATTTCCTCTTGTTCTGTCACTGGGCACCACTGGAAAAGACTGGCCCCATGCTCTTGACACCTACCCTTTAAGTATTTTAGTATTTATAAACATTGAGGGTTGGTAATGGGCAGCCTGGTTAGTTCAATTGGAGTGGCCATGTATGATTTTCCCATATTTGCAGAACATAAGTTACAGATCTGGAGAGGATTTGTGCTTCATCTGCTCAGAAGCAGCATGCAGGTGGCTGCTGGTTGATCATCTCTTGTGCAGAGAGCTCCCACCTGCTGCCCAGGTTTCACCCAGCTCTGTGCAAGGACACCGCATGCCTCAGCCATGTGTTGGCTGAAGGTTCTTCCCTTTCTGAAGGTTCTTCCCTTTCTCACCCATGGGCTTGAAGATTAAAACATGATTACCTGTCCCTTGCTCACCTTCTTAAGTGTAACTCTCCATGAGACAGTGGGTCAACCAAGAGACTAAAGGGATAATTTGCCCCTCATTCTCCAGACAGCCATGGCAGCAGCCTGCAATTCAGAGCACTCCGTGTTTGGTGTTGTTTTTATCCTTTTCTTTTGTTACAGTTCCAAAAATCTGCAGAGTCTTAGCTAATTTGGCTTCATTTACTGTAGAGATTTCAACATTCAATGAACGCAGACCAAATTACTGATTTCAAATGCCTGATCTATAGCATGGCTAGAGTCTTGAATCAATTACCACTCACAGAAATGACGTGTGTGCAGAAGTGCAGACTGGCTCTAGTGCTGTACCCCTTTCCATCTCTACCGTTTTCCCAGGAACTGAAGAGACTTTCAATAAAATACAGAGCCTATGGTTTTACAACAGTGCTTTCTAGAGATCAGGTTTCTGGCTATGCTCTGAAGTTCCTGACACTCTAAGAAACCAGGCTCAGCAAGAAATTTGAGAGCAATGTGTCTGACTGTAGCATACATTTTGTATAAAGAGCTATAATTTTCCTAAATTTTCTTTGTGAATGGGCAGTTACCTTCCCAGCTGTTGTATACTATGAATATAGCCACACAAAGAGTAACTGGCCACTCCTATTATAATTTAAAGCAGTTTCAGCCATCAATGGGTCATACTGCAAAGCATGGGTTTTCTTAGAGCTCTTCCAAGAGCATGGGGACCATCATGGCTGAAGGAGCCACCTTCCTTCAGCTGAGCTCAGGGAGCTGGCCCCATACGTGTTTCCTACCTGAGTTAACAAGTGTGTTTTGTTCCTTGGATAAAGCAGATGGAAAGGACACAAGTAACTGTTACCAGGGTTGTGGCACCTTAATAGCTTTTGGTGTTTGTCCACACCTTTCCCATAGGTGTGAGTTACCAAGGTTGACCTGCCCATCCCAGTTCAAGGGCTGTATTTATAACAAATATGTTTTGTGCCTACAGAGCTCTTCCTAAGGTCTCAGCTGCTGGTGCAGAGGAATAAGCCTGACTTTGTGTTTCACTAACAAACCTTTCATTTGCCCAGATTTTCTACCAATTTTATCACAATTTTGTAACAACCAAACTTAGGAAACAGATTTGCAAAGTCCATACTAAAAGGTTCTTCTCTCTTCTTAAATAGCAATTTACCTTAGCATCATATATGAAATGATTGTATGATATGATAAATTCACACCAAGCTTTGCTTGTTCCAATTGATCCAACAGTTGTCTCCAGTTAATGACATCATATTTTCTGTAATATACAAATGAATCAGGTCATTTTATAGACTTGCAAGCTGAGCTTTTGAATGGATTCATCCACAATTTTACATTTCTGAGGTGGATTCATAGGGCTAAAAGGGTAGGTGTATTGGCAGCAGACTAATGATTCACAGCGTATATATAAAGCTGCAAATAGTCATCTTAAGGAAAACATATGTTTGAAGAACACTTAATGTTTATTTTCCCATTATTTGAGTAATTTTGAAAGGCATTTTTCATGAGTACACAGTGTTAAGTAAGAACTATGACAATATTTTGCCTTAGGGGGATTGTGTTCTTATCTTCTGACTTGCGAGAGGCATGGGGTGAAATGTCCAAGCTGTTCTAGCTGTCACAGCTACATAATACCACTTTGAAGTACATTAATATTCTTTCTGAACTGTTCCACCACCCTGAAACCCTGAAACCCTCCCATTACCAGTTGTCTTCAAATAACAGAAACAGCTCAAAGAACCCTTAATCTGAAGGGCCGTGCAACACGGCTTCAGACACGTTGCAAAAGTGGACAAGACAAGACAAGAAATTTAAACTCACTGCTGTGGTTAAACTGTGGAAATTCACGCGTCTTGAATTCCATGGGCTTACTTTAATCAGTTCTGTGATCTGTTTAGTTAAGCTGTTGTAAATCCTAGCGTAAGCACTACGAGGGCTATTGAGTGAGGCTAAAACAAGGAAGACCTGTTTCCCTCAGCTCCTTCCACAGTGACAGGAGGGAGAAAAAGGTTTTGCTGGGAGAACAGCTGGGACTGTGGATCCCCTGAACTGATCTCACGTGATGTCCCTTCCTCCAGTCTGTCTGCTCCCTCCAGCCAGGTCTTGTAGTCACTGGGCTCTCCCATCACCCACATCAGCTTCCTAACACCAAAGAAAACGATGCCATATTTTTCTGTTGGGTTAGTCTGCTGCCAGCCTGGTGGCTGAGCTGGCCCACGGAGTGATCTGATCTTCTCTAGGTAGGGGGTCCCCTCACAGGGTGATGAGCAGTACTTTGAACCATTGAGCATCTTCACGGAACTCTTTGCCTTGTAGAGCATCGCCATTATTCTGCAATACATGTATATATACACACATATATGCTTACACAGATATATATCTATATATATATACACGCCCATATAAATACTAACTACAGAGACATACATACCCCTAATTTGCCTAAGAAGGGGTTACATAAACATATAAAAACTACGTTGAGGAGCAGTTTGTTTAGAAAAGGGTTGCTATGGCTGCAGTGGCTGTTGTGTATGGTTATTTAAAAATGGGGTTGTGCAGAACGAAGTGACAGACAGATGTGTATCTCTCTGTGGTCAAATTGCCACCGGCTCTTGGTTCGGCTCTGCTTGCTAGTTATGGCAAAGGACAGCATTTCTCTGGTGTCCTGGATGAGCAAGTCAGGAGCTCACCCCTCATAGCCATCTTTGGGCAGCTGTGACTCAATCACTCTGAAATTGTTTGCTTGCTTGAGAAAGGAGGTGAATGTGTGTCATTTCCTTGCACAGACACATAAGTGTAATTTTTCTTTCTCCCTTTTTTTTTTTCTATTTTGTTTATTTATTTATTTATTTATTTTGGTGACATGACAAATCACTTGGTGCCTACAATGCAGTGCAAACCGCATAGGAAGACCAAGGCTTCTGAGCATGACAAGGTTGAAGGATCTGAATTTTTTAATGGGTCTTCATTGGAATTTCTAAAAAATCCAAGAGGCACCTGAAGTGACAAAGCACTTAAAAATATTGTCCTTGGATTATGCAGTGAGCCTATCAAACAAGTCACAAAACTTAACTTGAAAGGCATGGGAAGGAAATGTGGCATGGAGCCTGGGGCTGAAGGGATTGCAGAAAAAGTGACTTTAAGGAAAAGCAAGTGAGCACTTGGCAGACATCAAAGGAATACTTGTTCACCTCCATGGGATAGTCCAGATCCCCAGAAAGAAATATTTTGAAGGTCTAATATTGGAGATTATTTTTGTCCTTCTTTGTTGTCTTCTAGGAATTTAAATCAGTTAGTGGCATAGTCACAGATTTGAACAGTGTGATCCATATCTGATGGGCTGTAACAATATTTCCAACGCTCTATTGACCGTTCTGTTCCTTTCCATTTTAATTTACCATCTTAAAAAAAACACACACATAAGAAAAAGACAAAAATATAACAATAAAAAAAGAGAAGGAAATGAGAGCAGACATTCAGACTTCAAAGATTTCAACACAATTGATAAAGCCCTGAGTGTCAATACCAAAATGAATATCATTCCTTTCTTCTCTTCTTGAAAATGTTTATGAACCTTATGCCACTTTTCACTTCCTGGGAAAGCCCAAGTCCAAGAATGGTGCCATTAGTGAGGTGCACACAGTGCAGATCCCCATAGCACGTCAGCAGAAGCCTGCACACTTGCTCATCTGTAGGTCAGAGTTTGGGTTTTGCCCATAGAAAAGGTAGGTGAAGTTTTGGGGCTCATGCTCTGCATAGGATGCCAAGAGGTTTAATCCCTTAGGAGGAAGAAGACTAAATAAGAGGTCGGTCCTGAGCCGCTCATCTTGGTGGATCAGTAGTGATCCGGTGCTCTGTGCAGATCCTCAGCTTCCCCAGGAGTCGATGGGCAAATGTTGCATGCAGCAAACAGATCCAGATCCCATGAGACCCTCTTTGCTATTTCAGATCTGCTCTGCCAAAAAAGTCTGCCAAAATTCAATTTGCAATTGTTTCCATAGCTGTGTCTTTATAATGGGGTCATTAATTATCCTCCATGTTATTTACGAAACAGTTCTAGTGATTTTCAGATTTGGCCTTTCCATGCTGACATCTGTGCTGCAGAGATGTATTGACCAGGGCTCTAATACCTCATGAGCTCCACCTGGGCAGGCTCTCTCTCAGGTGACCTCTTGGAGTCCAGAGTATCTAAACATCAAAGGTCCTTCATTTTCTGATGTTAAAGTTCCTTTGACTCTTCACCATCATGCTCTGGGCCTGCAGATCTACAAACAAGGCCCTTGTCCATGTACACCTTATGAGCTTGATACAGGAGGCTGTCTCAGAGCGTACTGAGAAGACTCCAACAGAAAGGGGCTCCCACTCAGTGCAGACAGCTTCAGTTGCCTGAGAATAACAAAGCCAGTATTGTCCCTCTAGAAGGGAAGACATCACCAGCAAAGTGCTCACTGAGATTGTCAGAGAGCCAGGTTCATTACTCACCTATGCCCACAGGGGTGCACATTCCCACTTCCTAGGACACCACTCTAAACACCGAGTCTCACTCTCCCAATTTCCACTTGAAAGGCATTCAAGATACAATTTGTAAGAAAGAGAGCAAATACAAATGTTAAGATCAAGGTAATTTATTGAGAGTCATGAATACTGTAGAATAAACTTTCCTCCTGGATCTACTCATGCAGATGATTTCCTCATGTAGTGCACAGATAATCCTAGAAACAGCGGTTGAAAGCCAGGTTGAAAGTCTGAGTGATTGTCCCATGTTTTAAGTGGTCTGAACACTCCTCATGGAAGAGCGTGCATACACCTTCCTCAGTATGACGTTGTCTCCCATGCATTGAAAGAAAAGAGTGGATTTTAATCCTATGAAAGAAACCGCTGAGGTCCTTCTCTTGATGGGGTGCAGAATATGGATCCTAAGTGGATGGTTGCCCAGGTTGGCAGCTCTAGGAAGGTCCCTCATCACTGTGTTGGGTGGGGTTTATAGAATTCTTTCTGCTCTTCCCCCAGCAACCTGGTGATCCTGGATTACACACTGAGGGTCTGCTTCTTGTAAATGTCCTCACAGGGCGCACGTTGCTGTGATAACGAGACACTTTCATCAACTTCCGAGCTCATAGTGCTGCAGGAATACTGAAATGTGTTGGCTAAATGCAGCCAACAGAAACCACAGTTCTACATGCTGAACCAAATTGTGTTGTGCAACCTGAATTGGGCATTATATAATTTATTCATAAAGCACTGTATGAGCACTAGGAGGAGTTGTTAGCACTGAATTGAGCAAACGCACCGCTGTTGACTTGTTCCTTTGGCCAATCAGTTCTTCTGTTGGTTATCAACACGTTAAATGCCCAGTAAAACCAGTTGAGGCTCCTGAATATTACCTTTGTTCCACTGAAGTTGGGGTAGGAAGGACAGATGGCTGGACCATAGGCACCACCTGCTCTGTGTATGTGTGTGTCTGTATGTGTGCTTACGTGCCTGGACTGACAAATACAGACCACGTCTGGTTTATATTGCAAATACATGTTGCAATACTGTATCACTTAAAGAGTGACATTACAGTATTCCAAGCAGATAGTCTCTTACAAGAATCAATAACCATGTTAATTAATAATGGCTAAAAGCCTGTTTTCCAAGGACATCAAAGTACTTGGCAAGCACAGGGCTAATTCATGCTCCTGTATCATCATATTGACTTTAGTGGAAATGTTTATGTAGAAAATGGTGTAGGAACATTTGACCATTTCATACCAAAGAAAGCAGAAAAAGCGAGTGAATCTTGTGTGGCTTCTTTTCAGAAAGGACCTTCCTTACTTGACTGGATGCAATATTGGCTGTCCATTTTAATTCTCTTCTTTGTTCGAACTTCTATGAGACAAGGCTCCTCCTCAGGTCTACCTTTCAGTACTTTTGATATTCTGCTAGATTAGACAGATGGTTTTACTAAGTCAAAAGAGATGACTCAAGATCCCTATCTTGAAATTTGACAGTGTGCTGGAGTAATCGAGAGGAGGAACTATACTAACCATAGAAAGAAGTCTCCATATGAAGGCATAATTAACAGAACTGCTCCAGGCGTCTTCTACTAGTGTGTGACGCTGTCTCCTTTCCTGTTACTAATCTGTAAGATTCTAAGAATTTTTTTTGGTTGCTGTAGTATCAAAACAGATGGTGTTAGACATTGGAAGGTCAATGAAACAAGCAAGCTGTGATTTATAAATGAGAAGGCGAACTTGAAGGAATGACCACTTTTCAGGGATCCCAAAATCATCATTACGCAGATCCTCAAAGAACCAAAATTATTTCTCATGCAGATTTCAGAGCAAATGACTAGGAACAGCCACACAGAGCCACTAGTACAGAAGAATGAAAAGGAACAGTACCTAAGAAATCATGGAAACGTTGGGAAATTCAGGTTGGAAGGGAACCTGTCATCTAATCCAGCTCTTCACTCAAAGCAACGCCAGCTACATGGGTTGCCCTGGGCCTCACCAAGTTTTTACTGTATCTCAGGATGGTGATTTCCCATCCTCTGGGCAGCCTGCTTGCCCAACGCTTGGCTGCCTTCATAGTAAAAATACTTTTGCTTGTATGATTTAACTTTCTCACTCTCCTACTTGTGTCTATTGCTTTTGGTCCTGTTACCATGAGCCTCCAAGAAGAGTCTGGCTGCATCTTCCAATACCCTCCCATAAAGTAATTGAAGACAGCAGTAAAATCACCCGTAACCTTCTTTTTTTAAGGCTGAACAAGCCCAGTTCCCTCAATTCCTCCACGTACATCATGTACTCCAGATCCCCACCTATCGTCTCTGCAAAATCCTCTCTCAAACCTTTTTGAATCAAGGACAGATCGGTGCAATTGAGAGAGACTGTGACCCACTGTCCAAATTGTCCCCTACTAGAATGAGGAGCAACTGAAGGTGTTGGAGTGTTGTCAGAGCTATCTGGCCTCCAAAATATTCCTAAACTAGCAATTTTTAAAATGCAGCAGTCTCTGGATCAAAAGTGCTCATGAGTGTTGCTGCCAAGGTAGCTCTGAATTTCTGCTCGTTGCAGTTATTGCTACGGGAACATTGCTGGCGTAACATTTTCTCCTGGAGTCTTTCTAGAGCACCTGCTTTGTTCTCCACGTGTGCAGACAAAAGCCAGGACAGATGCTCAGGGAAAGAGCTGAAACCCCAAAGCTCACTGGGCTGACGCCCTGTGTCAGAAAAGAGGCCACCCAAGTTCTTGATTTAAGGAAGGAGGCAGGAAAAAGTCTTTGGAGAAGAAGCGGCTTCCTTAAAATCTTTACGGAAACCCTTTCCAGAGACAATATTAAAAATGCATGGGTGGGGTGAGAGAGAAAGAATTTTTATTTATGTATAAAGTTACACATGGAGACAATGTCCAAAATCACTGAAAAAAAAAAAAAAGAGTCTGTGTGTCTGTGTTTTCCTGAGTTATGATAGCATGTGTTTAGTATTACAGCTAATCCCTTTTAGGAGCCAAAGTTAACATCTTCCAAAGCATAAGGCTGCTTTTTTTAAAAAAAAACCAAATTACCCTCAGTTAAATTCTAGTGCTTCAAACCTACTTATAGCAAAAAATAATAATCTCTGGAAACTCTTGATGTAGTTTTCTGTAGTTGAAACTATTATATCATTGGATAAGCAATCAGGACAGCTCAAAATGGTGAATTTATGCATTACAGAGCAGAACAAACTATTTTTGAACCTGGAGAAAATAGTAATATAAGAAATGTTGTGGGGTTTTTTTTTTCCCCATTAAGAAAGGACAGCCACATAGATCGGTCCTCAAGGGGTCTTACTGTAGCTTAAGGAAACAAACCCAAAGACTTTGTGGGGTGACATACTGCGCACGTCCCACAGCTCCGAGGTGTCATGAGCTGGTTGGATGAGCGATGAAAGGTGGCTATAGAGGGTGCCTTGGGAGGCTGTGCACAGCTCCCACGTCCCAGCGTACGGCATTCCGGTCGCTGGGGTTGTTGTCTGTGGATTTTATGTGCTCAGTGTGTTGACGTGAGTGGGCTCTGGAGGCAGCGAGTCGCAAGGGGGGACGTGGGAGCAGTTTGCGACTCCCCATCCTGTCTTTTTGAGCATCACAGCTGACGGATCAACAAGATGGTAGAACATGTTATGTGTTTCCCAAATGGCTTAAGTCATTTGTCTTCAACTCAAATCTCTTTGTGGTTGGGGAATAAGGGATTTAACTTTTAACAACATCATCTCAAACAAAACTTCTGGGAGCTATGAGTGTGCATGTTTTGTCAGGGGCTTTCTGTGGAGCAGCTGGTAGGAAGAGCGTAAAAAGGAAAGTTGTAGAACTGGTGCATTTGGAAGATTTCTGATGTAGGAGAGCTCATAAAGCTAAAAGGGACCTTACTTTCCCCAGAATCAGTTCTCCCTCATCCTCTCCCCTTCGATGGCCTTCAACTCCAATCCAGCTGGTAGTGACAGTGTCCTAGATGTGGTGCCAAGCTGTCAGGGGCTGTATGTGCAGCATTATGGCAGCAGAAGTCCGTGGGCAGGACAGGCTCAGTCTTCCTGGTTGGTTCTGCCAGGTCCAGATCTTCTGCCATAGTCTTCAGATCAGGACTAACAGAGAGTAGGTTTCCTTTTTCAGATATGAATTGACTAAGAAAATATAGTACTTGTATCTATTGTTGATACAGAGGTCTTTAATAATTTTCTTGGTTTAAGGACGTAATGGCTAGGATTGAGTGTAGCACTTCATAGTGCTTGGAGAAGGGGACTGCTGACAGCAAGAGCCGTGATCCCTTTCAGGAGGCAGCTCTGGCAGGACAAGGAAAGCACAAAGCTGGTGGAGTTTCTGCACCTCATCCCTTCCTCGTCCAAGGACAGTTAATTCCATATGGTTTAAAGCAGGGAAATTGAATGAGAAGCAAAAAGGCCCCTTAATAAAAAACCTGAGGGATTCAGTTGGGACTCAGTGCCACCCAGTGTCAGCCAGAGTTCCCATCCATCCAAGCTTGATTTCCTGCAATTTGTTTCATCTCGCCAAAACACTGCATAACACATCACCTTCTCAGATAGCACAGGGAGATAAGCCCCAATTCCACAACACAGCACTTGAAAACGAAATATTAGTGAGGTCTCCTTGGGCAAGGAGCAACTCAAGCAGTGAGAATATGACTTCTGGTGGGTTTCTTCATGAGCAGAGCAATTCCACTTTTTTTCATGAACGTAGCAGAACGAGCAAAACAGCAAGCTGTTAACTTGATTGATATTAATGCTGCCCGGGCTGCCAAACATTTAGCAGATGATAGCTAATTTGTACAGCTGCTTTCATCTCACTGATCCAGTGACTTTTCCAGAGTTTTAATGGGGGAATATGAACAGATCCAATTTCTGTAATATTTTCAGAGAACTGACAGGAGAAACAAGCCAGATCAAACACGGGCATATCCCTTTTCTACACATAAGGCCAGGGGAGAGTGAACCACAGGAAAAAGCACGAATTTTCCATGTTTTTAGAAGTGGATGGTTCAGCTAATCTCATCCAACAAGCTGAGGCAAAGAGGGAGGAGAAAATGTTTTATTACAGGTCAACCCGACAGACTTACTTCTGTGGGAGAAGTGGTATTTGCTCATCTTCTCAAGCTTAGCCCCTGGTTTTACCTGTTCACACTTTTCTTGGCATTCAGGTCTTTCCACCTCACTCTCTGTCTGAAATTCAGAAAGGAAATACTGTTCACAGCTGAGGGCCCCTCTGCTCTGCAGAGATGTTTGTGTTTTGTACAGTATTAGAGGCTTGCTCTCTTGCGTGGCTATAATATTATTTATCCTGCACTTACCTGACCACCAATGGCCTGTACTCAGACTTTGCAGTGGGGACTTGTATACACTTAGATGAAGTTCCTTTAGGAGAATAAAAGCAGCAGTTTTGTGATTCTCACTGTTTCTCCAGCCCAGTTGCGAAATCTCATGCAGGCAGAGCCATCTTCAGACATAAAAGCTTTACAAGGACTTAGGGATTTGATTAGGTAGAATAAATAGACACAAAGATGAAATTTGCACTGATCTTCCTGAAAGGCTGAGCAGTGGATGGGAACAAGAGCCTCCTTACCAATTTGAGGTCTAATCACTTTAACCCTTCTGTGTTTTAGAGGCCCAGCCAGCAGAGAGAGAGGGGAGGAAAACCAGGCTCTCCAAAACCTTTGAGAGGGTCCGGTGAGTGCTCTGCCCAGTCTTCAGGCATTTCTGAGGTCAGTGGTGCATCACAGGCTGCTGGGAGTCACAGCAAGGATTAGCCACGGTGTGAGGGACCCACGTGAGTTGCTACAGCTTGGAGAGCAGAAACTTTTGAGGTCGCAGGTAGCTCCTCCTGCCCTGCAAGGGATGGGTGCAGGCGTGGGAGATATTCACACCAGCTACTGCTGGTGCTGTCAGGCCATACCTTTCCAACAGTGAGATGTCAACCCTCTCTTTAGGCAGCCTATTATAGATGACTTATTTAAATAGCCTTTTGCATTTTCTTTCCTTCACTCACCTCTTAGAAGAAACACCCAGCAGCAAAACTAGCTGGACCCGGGTCCTTAGCTGAGCGCTATGCCCTTCACCCTCCCAGTAAAACCCTGAGTACGTGACAAAAGCAGCACTCATCAGGTGTGATTTTGCTCACAACCACCTATCACACAGCCTGGAAGCAAAGCAAATGAGTAATGGCACTCCCACACTCAGGCGTACAACTGACCATCGATTTATTCTGTACGAGAGACATCGCACACACCCCACGCACACAGCAGACCCCCTCCAAGCAATCCTCCCCACAGGCACGCCATCAATATGACCACAATTTGTTTCCCAAATAAAGCGTGTTGCAAAACATAAATACCTGCTAAGTCAGAAAGTTCATCTAGCACTGTCTTTGACACACACGAGAAGCAAATTCCTGGGGGAAAAGGTAGGAAACACGGCAAGTATTGAGTTACCTATTCCCTGCTTCTGCCATCCCAGCATCCAGTGCTTTAGGGACTGTGAGCTATAGGTAGCATCTGAACTATCTTATTTAATAGCTCTCAATGGACTTCTTTTCCCTGAGTTTGTTTAAACCTGTGTAGGGCTTTTGGCCTCCACAACATCCTGCAGCAATGAGTCACGGTTCAGCTATGCATTGTGTGAACAAGTACTTCCCCTTGTTTATTTTAGAATAAACCCACTACTTGCTCTTTTCACTGGGCACCCTTCAGTTCTCACGTATAACAAATAATGTCCCGTAGCTCCTCAGCCACCTTCTCCATACCTTTTGTGGCTGTAAAACCCTGTTTATTACCCCCCTTTAATCATTCCTCATGTTCTTCCCATTTAGTGCTATTCAATCCCCCTGGTACCAGGAATCCAACAAGATGAGTGTTCTCAAATGTAATTTTCTGCAGTACCACAGTGGCAGAAGAGTCTGGTGTCACCTATAAATACCAACAAGCTTGGAATTAGACAGCGGCAGATAGATTAGGCTGTAACACATGGGATACAAGCTTGCTTTCAGCGCTCATCATGGGCAGAATCAAGCTGAAAAGAAGATTTATTTGGCTATGACAGTGCCCTCATTTGAGGAGGCCACCTCACATTTTCCTGCTGAGAAGGATAAGACCTTGCCTGCTTTGTGAGCTTTCTGACCGGACCCAAGTCAGACCTGTTCTTTTAGTCTTGTGCTTTCTGAGGAGCATGCATGGATGCCTGAATCCCTACTGATCCTTATGATCACTTTATGACCCAAAGGTAGAAGTACCCATGAAATGATTAAAAAAAAATATCCCCAGGCGTATCACTTCAGGATGGTGAAAGGCATAGGAAGATGTACCTCACCAGCTCTCGCACTCCATTTTGCTATAGTAGGTTTTATCACAGCAGAACTGAGCTCAGCAGGGCCAATCATCTGAACACTGGGGACAGAACTGTGTCTTCTGGTGAAAACAAACCCACCTTGACTTTGTTTTGTTCAGTATCCTGAACAAATTCAGTATCCTGAATCCTTGGAGAAATTGGTGCAAAGTCCAGCTCAACAGAATTCAAAGGAGATGATTGATGCCCAGTTACCACCAACATGGGTCTGCTTGTCTTTGAGTCACATAAATGTAAGATTTTGGAAGTTTAAGGCATGGAAATGCTATTGAAACCACACATCCCTTTGGCTCAAGGGTTTGCTAAAAGAACAGAATGAACCTCAAACACCACCAGAAATTGTTTAGGGTTATAGAAAATTAGCTAATTATCCAATATGGGGCAAGGATTTGTTTATTAGAACAAGGAAATGCTTGCCATGTTTGTTGGCATCTGATGACCAGTTAACAAGCTGTAACACTCTTCTTTCAAAACAGTTTGACAATGTAATTTGAAATGAGTATGAGTCATGGGACTGACCCCACCAGACTGGTGTAAGATAAGGCTATACCAAAGGAATCTGACAGAAGTGCAGAAAAAATGTCTGCCCGCTGTGTATGTGCCCATATAAGGCAGCCAGTTTAACAAAGCTGGTATTTTTTCTCACTTATTACTATTTCAGCCAGGCAGATGAAAGCACAAGTATAAAAATATGAAAATATTAAAAAGTTGTAAATAGTGGTAGCTGTAGACGAGCCCTTACAATGATGTCAGAGGTCAGGTAGCATAAAGTAATATCTCCTAACCCTGATGGCCAGGGAGTGACAGACTCCAGGCCTGAAGTTTGGAAAAGGAATTTGTTCTCCAGAAGTGATGGATTGAGGTTACGTTTCAGCAGCGAGGTCAGAGCAGTGAGATAAGGAAATACCAGGGAATCTGTTACTCATCACAGGTTTATCTCACTGGACCACAGTGTTGCTACTCCTCGTTTGTACCAGCGCAAAGGTGAGATGAAGGAGTTCACGGCTGCACGAGTTGTTGTGTAAATAAGATGTGACGTGTATCACCAGCTGTGCCAACGTTGAGCTCCTCTTCTATCAGGTCAAGGATTCCCCATGGGGGAAGGTCGGGCAGAAGGTCAAAAGGGATCTGTGGTGCCCAAATAGGTCTCCTACTCCAAGCAACATAGGCTTTGCTAGTGAAAAGCCACAGACCAACCTATGGAACAGCCTGGGCACTGCCCTGGTCCCAGAGCTGTGTCCCAGCCCTGGTGTCTGAGGAGCTGTCACCATGCCACAACTACAACCTGCTGGTGGTTTTTACCTGGGTTGGCAAGCCACTGATGAAATCCTCCCTGGAGAGCTGTTCCTGGCACTTGTGGCCAGTGGCACCTAATGACCCCATTCATGATGGACTGGGCAAGGGTGGAATTTCCCCCGTGGCTTCCTGGAATGGACCAAGTGAGTTCAGATGCTGTAGCGATGGGGAAGAAAATGATTCTCAGTAAAAAAAATACATGAAAACATCTTTTCTTGCTTCACTCAGAAGGAAACAGAGTGACTGGGGACAGAAAGGGGACATAGAAGCAGAGCTCATGTGGTTTCTTGTATGGGATGATGAGACTGTACCCAGAAGTTGGTTTCTGCAGTTTGTGCTCTCCAGCCTTCTCAGTTTTTCTGACTCTTCCTATGCACTATTAGCCCGTGGCCCGGGGCAGAGGGAGAGAAACTTCTTTGATTTTCCAGAAAAGCACAAGCAGACTCTGCCCAGTGCTGGGAATGGAGCAGATTGCCCCTGCTCCCGTTCCCGGTGAAGCTGGAGCAGGGTTAAGGCCCATAAAGTAAGGCATATTCAGCAAAAGCAATGATGACTGAAATAGCCTCTGCTCTGGGCTGAAGTAGAAGTGGGAGAGATAAAAATTACCACTCTGCAGCTTAAACTGGGAAGCTGGCTGTGAGAAATCTGTGATGGAGTCACAGCTCCAGCTCTAGCCATGGAGAAAGATGCTGCACTGGCGTTATGCTTACCATAGAGAGATTCCTCACTTCACTGCTCTGTCAAGCTGCTGCCATCAGGGGGGTTTGTTGGTTTTGTGTGGTAGTGGGTTTGTTTATTGTTTTGTTTCCCCACCTCTGCTTTCTTTGGTGGAGAAAATAATTTTTCTTCTTTCTGAGTTGGGAAGTTTCTGGACTTTGACCCCTGCCTGCGCATGGAGAAGCTCAGGGTCAGCTCCTAGGTGAGGAAGGGGTCAAAGCAAGGGATACTGGAAGGATGGCTCTGGAGACCATCACTGCAAACATTTTTGAAAGACACTGAAAAACTGTTTCTGATATGTCTGGTGTGGAGCCACCGCAGCCCGTGAAGACAAGCTCTCCTTCTGGAGGCTATGGCAGGGAGATGTCAGATAACTGCTCTACGGCTGCCAGCCCTTGTACACTCAGAGAATTAAAAAGGGCCTTTCCCTTTATTCCTCCTTTCTGCTCTCCGTGGCTGCCTCTCCTTGTTTGCCAAGATTATGTGCTGGAGAGAGAGGGCGTACTGGGTTTGGCTGGGTAGAGTTAATTTTCCTCATAGCAGGTTGAATACTTGCTGCCTGCCAGGGTTAAGTCACGACAGAGGGAAAAACAGCAGTTCCCCACACCTCCCCCTGCGCTCCCACACCCCTTCCAGCTCCTCCGGGAGGTCCCAGCATCTCCATCTCACTGCTGGAGGAAGCTCCCCCTGACAGCACTTGTGGGGTGTGATAAACCAAACTATGCCTCCAACCCCCTGGGGACTGAGAGCCCTGCACGAAGAAGGCTTGGAGATTTTTAAGCCTCCTTTAGGACCTTTGCTGCTCTCACCTAAGTAATACACATGCTGGCTGAGACCTCTGCTCCATCTGGGAGCTGAGACCCTGTGCTAGGTGGGATGGAAAAGCCTCCATCAGTCTACACTAAGAGTATTTTCTTTGCTTGTGAACCTGCATAGTCATGTTGATGGTGCTATGGGAAGAATAGCTCTCCAGGAGGAGACAAACTGGCCCTGAGCGATCAGCACAGGCTGCTGTTCAGCCAAAGAGAAGCCCAATGGGGCTTATGGACCCCCCCAACAAGTGCACAGACCCATCTGTAGTGTGGACAGTGACATGGAGGAGGTGGTGGGGTGATAACCAAGCAGAGGTTCTCCAGGAGGCTCCATGTTCTGCTTTGTGGTCACCCTTGGGCAGCATCTATAGCAACAGCTATATCCAAACCACCATGAGTTGCACGAGTTGCATTGGTCTGAGCGTGAAGGCTCGTGAGCACAGTCAGGATGTGAACACGCCGGCAGTCCTTCATCTACTGGGGGATTTGTGGGCTGTAGATTCAGATCTGCCAGGACTCAGATGCAACCTAGGCACTCTGGATATTACCAATTGTGCTGCCAGAATATTTGCTGTAGTTTCCAGCTGTGACTGACAGCTTCACAGGGGGGTTCCTCAGGCCCACATGTGGTGAGGAGCAATCAGTACACGCAACAGCAGCAGCAGCAGGAGGACTAAGCATTTGGATTTTACACACCTCTGTAGGCAACTGGCAATGCCAGAGGGATGGTGGGTTGCAGAGCTTGCTGCTGGGGCTGAGGTTTGTGGAGGACCCCAGGGTATGGATGCACCAGAGGGACTTGGTACGCCTCCCTAGAGAGCATCAGGCCAGGCTGAAGCAGGATGCTGCTGCACCTCCAGCCAGGTCTGTGCAGACAAGCTGGCCCCAGAAAGCAACCCCAGTGCTACCACACAAATCATGGTGCCTTCCCACAAGATCGGAATTGATGCCTGTCATCTAATATGCTTGCTTGCCCTTTCCCTGTAGATCCCAAAGACAGTTCAGGGAAATGTGCTTTTTCTCTTGTTCGGCCATGCCCATGTGTGTCTGAGCAAGATGACATTGTCTCAGCCTCAGCTTTCGCCAGTCTAATGGCTTCGGGTTTAATCATAGAGCACTGATATAAATAATGAATTGTGAGAGACGACGTCTTCCAGTAAATCCCACCGCGTCTGCTTACGTTTGGATCTCTGCATTATGCTAAAGTCAGCTGCTCGGAGGCTCTTCGTGTGGGGAGGCAGGGAGGGGGTGAGGGAGACAGGGAGAGAGGCATCAGCCTGCTTTGCTGGGTGACGATGCAGGGGCAGTGAGAGGGTGACTGGTGTGATGCTGGGAGCGGCCTGACTCCACTCCATGACAAACCATTGGCAAAAGGCAGGCTAAATCCAGTCGGAGCTGGATCGGACAGCTGTGTGCTCAATTCACAGTGCAAGGGGGATTTAAGGCGTTAACGGACTCACCCAGGAACTCTGGCAAAGGGGTCTTTCATCCACCAGGTGAAGGACAGATTAGCAACCAGGGAAGCAGGGAAATGGCAAAGGACTTCAGATATCAAAGGATACCCCCTCCCACTTTTATAATGGATCCATACGGATTTCAGGTGGGATCTGCTAACCCCACAGTGAAAGTGTTCATATTGCTCGTACAGCTGGGACCCCCAGGTCCTCAGGACCAGGGTGCACAGGATCAGCTGTAGGAGCTTGTCCTTGCGAGGAAATGACTTACATTGCACGCACTGACTTTTCTCTGAAAACAGTATCATGATTAGATAAGGTCTGGATCGAATTAAACACAATTCAGAAAGTATAAATAGGAGTTATAAGGTCTCCTTTGAGAAGTACCCCGAGTTTTGACAAATTTTATCTCAAAGCTCCCCTGCGAAGTACGTGCCCTCCAGTTCCCAGTTTATTACTGAGGAGCTGAAATGCAAGGAGCTCGGGCACTGCCCAGCTCAGCTTTGCGAGACCCGCATGATGCTCGCGACCAAGTGTGGACCCATCCTTGTGACAGACACCGTGCCAAGACCCCGAATGACCACAGGCTTTGCGGGCTATAGGATTAAAAGCCATATAGCCAGGCTGAAGCCCTGCTGTGCCTGAGGGGAGCATCTCCCATGGGAAGGTGGTCTGTACAGCCTGGGCTGAAGGAAAATCCCGTCTCAGGGCTCCCTCCTCCTCTCTCTGCGTAGTACGTGCTGTGCTGTATCATGCTACCAGCCCTCCAGGCTCACTCACATCTCACTGCACACAAACGCCCTCAATCTCCTCTTCAAAAGTGGCTCGGTGCAGTCCTCACCTCCGAAGGTTTGCTTTTATAACACCCCCGCGCAGCTTACCATGGATAATTGATGCCGATGGAAACAAAGGACTTCACAAGCCTACCCAGAAACGGGCTGATTGGAAAGTCCTGCTGCTCACCAACCCCTTTTCATGAAAGTAAACAACTCTTATGAAATGTGCCGTGAACAATCTCACCCTGGCTCCGGACTGACGCAGCACATTTCCCAGGGCTCGCTCTGCTCTTTCTGTCCCAAGGCAACATTGCCCCCACCAGCATCCCATCCTCGCCTCTGGCTGGAGGTCCAGCTCACAGACCCTTGGTTTCTGGGACACCCACTCTCGACCAGGCCATCCTGATGCTCAGACACCACCACCACCATGGAGGGGACTGTCCAGCCCCAGCTGGAGCCACAGGTAACCCTCCAGCCGTGCACAGCAAGAAACAGCTTGTGTTTCCAAACCATCCCATATCCCTGACTTTGTATTCAGACCACTCCTAGGGACCTTATGTGTTACAGGAATCTGGATGACAAATTTTGGTAAGAACCTGAAGTATTGTCAGTGAGAAGTACTTTTCAAAATAAGAGATTGCTTTTTAAATAGCACAAAAGCTCTGGCTCTTTATTTACTTGTTCAGCACTCTCAAATTTTAAGCAGAACTCTATTTAGTTTTGATGTAGAACAAGACATTTTCTGATGTTTCAAGTTCAGTCACATTTTTCACTCATTTAGGGTTTTTTTTGTATATTTTTCTCCTTCTCTGCTTTTCCACCCTGAATCCTCCTAACTGACAGTAACAGAACTTGGAGGAAAGGAAAAGGAGGGAAAAGAAAATAAGAAACCCATTCCCCTTTTTGTGTGTGTGTGTTTTAAATCACAGTGAGACAAAGTGAGAAACATGGTTTTGCTGGAGATTGGAAAAATTCCACCGGTGGTGGTGGTGAGAAGATAAATGTAAGTTGTTCTAATTTTCTTCTGACCAGGGCTGGTCCCATTCCCACCAGCTTCCAGTTCCCAAAGCCCTCACTGAGCAGGCAGTCCTGCCCAGGGCTGCTGCGGAGTCCTTGTCTTACACTCCTGCCTGCAGCATTTCAGCCTCCAGCCAAGACAGAGAGCGCTGCAGACCCCAGCATTTAACCTTTCAAAGGGCTCCTCTGGCTCAGAGGCACATCGTTCAAATCTCCTCTACTTAATGCGAGTTCTTGGCCTGGCCCTGAAATATTGAGTGGCTGTGGCGGAGAAAGAGTCTGTGATGAGTGATCAATTTAAGATGGTAAACAGTCTGTCAAGGACTGTTCCAGGAAATACATTTTTTTTTGAGTAATTTTTATGTGAGAACATGAGGAGGATAAGTAGGGAAAGCTAACAAGTGCATTCGCTTGGAATTAATAACATCTGAGTGAGATACACAGGCTTCCCATTAGCTTGCAGTAGCACAGAGACATCCTGGAACCTAGATTTTCGGAATGGAGGAAGAATAACAAATGCACGTGATGTAACTACTGCAGAAAACCAGATTTTTCAAAACAGCATTCACCTGTTAGCCTGGTCTTCTACTTCTCCGAGGCGCACTCCTGTTTGGGAGGGTATTTCATTCTCAGGTTAAACCATTCTGAGCTCTGAAAAGCTAGAGCCTCAGCTGGTTCAAATTAGCAATATCCTGTCACCACCCAAAGCCAGGGGAGTTAAGGCATTTGCACCTGTGGAAACTTCTTCAGGAGATTTGCTGAATGATCTCAGGGTAGGCAGACAGCTGAGAAAAGGTTGGGCAACACTAAAGAGTTTCTGACCTCCTGTCCTGACCCTGAAAGTTGCACCTAGTTTACGAAAAACAAAGAGTGTTATTTTTTTTATGTTTCTCTCTATCTTTTTTTTTTTTTCTTCTTGTTTCTCAGCACCAAGCAAATAAAGGTCCACAACGGACCTCTGATCCTGCCCCCCTCTCACCCCCCCACCATACCCATCCCAGGAATGCCTAAAGCTTCCATCAGCCAGCTTCACGGGACTCAGCCCCTTTCTAAGGGCACAGCCCATCTCTTGGATAAACTTCCTGGCCAGCCCTCCAGACACTGGAAAAGAGGGGCTCTCCAGTGCTTTTAACTGTGCTTTCTGGTTTATCCTGGGTGAGAATTTAGCTCTTTGACTTCCATGGGAGTCACATGGACCCTAAGTTATGCCTTAGAGCTCCTGGGTCTCTTTGGTCTTGCTATGGATTTCCTTAGGGTGGGTGAGCTGGCAACACCACTCCTGTCACAGACTTTGTCTAGATTCTGAGGAAGATCTAAACCAGCTCCTCATGCCCCTCCCATACTTGTTCTCTTTGTTTCCCATGGTTTTCCTTCTCTTTTCTTTCACTGTGGCTCAGTCTGGTGAGCCTGGGATGGAATTAGCACCTAACAGCAGCGATGGGAGCGGGATAGTACTGCTACCAGTTCACTGGGTCCCAGGGTCGATGATAAAATTGTGCTTGGATGGAGCAGAGGCTCCCCAGAGCCCCTTAACCCAGGGGTGACTGCAAGGGAGAGTTGCCCCAGGGCTGCCAGGTGACACGGTCTCTGGAGGCTACTCATTGGTGTGTCTGCATCTGCTTAATAAATTGAGGAGTTTGTTCCGTAATTGCTGCAGTGAAAGCAAGCCAACAATAATGCAATGCAGTGTTTGGACTTATTTAACTATTTAATATTATCACAGGGAGATGTTGTCTTCTGCTTGCACTCTTGCTCTCATCCTGCCACAGTTCTTTACCCTGTCTCTGCATTCTTCTCTTCTCTCCAGGTCATGTTTTCCATTTATTCCCACACTCCCTCATATGTGCCCAAGTGTTCTGCCCATCTCCTTCACACTGACCTTGCTTTGTGCCCTCTTGCACATCATGCCCTCCACCAGGAACATAATCTCCAGGGTGTGCTGGTAGCTCTCCCATGCAACATCATCATAGTGGACCCGCACACCATTTCTCCCATACCTTTCTCCCTCTGTTTCCCTTCCTCTGCCCTTGGATGAGATGAGTGCACAAGCCAACCTCTTTAGACCCTTCACCACAATTATGCACCAACAGTGCTCTAGGGAGAAGGAAGATCTGAACCTCTTTGGTGAGAACCAGAATACTCATGGGAGCACAGGAAAAGCTGTGGGAGGCATAGAAGTTTCTGGTTGGAGTGGGGCTGTGAGTGGTGTAACAGGGGGCCTTACTGCATAGGGTCTTGACAGCAGAGCATGTTTTACTCCAGTTTCAAGGCACTTGTACCTTTGGCTATGGAGTCATTATGATAATCTCTTCTCTCCTCTCCTCTCCTCTCCTCTCCTCTCCTCTCCTCTCCTCTCCTCTCCTCTCCTCTTCTCTTCTCTTCCTCTGTTCTGTTCCTGTCATGTAGCCACACTTATAACTTAAATATACTGCTCTTGGATCGGAGCTTGCTGTTTGCAGGATGTGACTAACCCATTGCACATATTCAGAAGTGCTAAAGAAACGTAATAACAACATATATGTCTTTTTCATCAATATATCTTGGATTGCCCCGTGAAAGACGCCCAGACAGCCTCCTTTGCATGAGGGGGAAGCTGAGGCTGTTAAGGGTCTTGTCCAAAGTCACCCAGCAAACCAGGATTCAAACCTAGGGATACTTCACTTCATTGCAATGCTCTGCGTCATAGGTCTTCAAGCAAAATGGTGCAAAACACCTCTCCTTCAAATCTCACCTTCCTGGAATAATGAGAATTACTTTCAAGTCCCAGGTCATGTTTCACACATTGCTTGCTGTGTGTCTGTGTCCACC
The DNA here is from genome assembly GCA_025769975.1 of Gallinago jamesoni. NCBI lineage: Eukaryota > Metazoa > Chordata > Aves > Charadriiformes > Scolopacidae > Gallinago > Gallinago jamesoni. The sequence continues at coordinate 13,716,601 of JAOQGH010000040.1, read as the reverse complement.
CTCCCCTCTGGACTGGGACCAGGAGGATCATTCGAACCAGCAGAAGAGACTATTGCATGGACAAAAGCCCCTGGCATGGACACATGAGAGTTATTGCAGGTTCAAAAGCCACGTGTGAGTTCTGCTGGCACAACCTGGGCAGGAAATTTCAGAAACGTGCCAATTTTCCTGTGTAACTTCATCTCTCCTGGCAGTATATGCGTGATCCATTCAGACATATCTTCACCCCATACTTTTCCCATTCCTTTTCAATTTATTTGAATTATGTGTTTCTTTTCTCTCTTCCAGAGAATGCACCAGTGCAGAGAAAAAAATGTTGGTTGGTTTTTTTTTTTTAATAAAGAAAAAATAATCATATTTTTGTGATAATGCATATTTTTGTGAGAATTATGATGACAGAAATCATCATCAACACAAGTCAGGAAAATCAGTTACTGCCGCAGTCAAGCCCTTTACCTCTTATTTTTCAGTTTCTTTTTTATATCCCCATTAATTCTTATAAATCCTTCCTTTTACGGCATTCTTTTCTATATAAACACAACTTTTTTTTTTTTTATACCGTTTGGATCACATTGTGATTTAGGTGTGTATTTCTGCTTTCTTAAGGTCTGAAACCGTGTATGGGCCAATCCTTGGTATGGAGTTATGTTGCAGCTAGGAGGTTATTAGCAGGAAATTAACCATGGATTAATTCTTCGCCTACACATTTCTTGCAGCAATCCAGATCTACTTACCTGTTTGGCATCATGGTCTGGCAAAAAAAAAATAATACCACAAGCTCTTGGTATGTCTGTCTGCGTGGCGAAGCAGCAGCTGTAGCAAAATGGCCAGGAAGGATCACGGGAGGTTGCCCAATAGCAAAAGGCTTGCAAATAGGACATTGGTTTGGACAAGTGAAGCCTCAAGAGGTCTAAACAAGGTAAGTCACTTCAAAGGTGTATTTTTAACAGCTATAGAGGTGACTAAAGATGTATAAGACTTCTGGGACAAGAACTTGTTTGACTGATTGCTGAAAGTGATAGAAAGTTTTGCCACAATAATAATTAGCATGCGTTGCCTTAAGGTTTTTTTCTTGGAGGTGGACAATGTCTAGGAATTTGCAGGGGAGAAGCAAGAAGAAGAGAGTTTGGAAAAAGAAGTTACAGCTCCCAAACACACAGCGTAGCTTATGCTGTCGGAAAGGTGCCAGAGCATCCACCTCATCCTGAAGCCTGTGCATGGAGATGAACTCCGAGCACTGAGGTGTGGTACCTGGTGCGAACCTTTTGCCTCCTTCTGGCCAAACCAGCTCCTGCCTCAGTTTCCCCACTCCTAAAACGGTGCTAATTATACATTTACTCCCTTTGTGAAACGCTTTGAAGCCTCCAACTCATAGTAAATGTTACCTACAGGGCTGTTAATAGCTATTATAATGAAATTATAATCAAATTATATATATATAATTTGTATATACATCATAATTAAATTATAATTAAGAGTGCAATTAAAATTTAGTTTTTGTGTGACTTGAGACAACATTCACAACAGTTCCCAGTAAGCCAGAAGATCACAAGTTCTTTCAAGATAGAGCAAAACTGCCAGTAATGTCAAGCTGGAGTTTAGTGTAAGCAAACCAACAAAGGAAAGCCTAAAATAAGGAAAAGTATCGAGGGAATCCCGGATTAGCATCCTACTGAGCTTTTAATTTATTTCAGCATTGTTTGGACAAACACATAAAAGTAGGAGTAACAGAGTTCAGTCCTCTGCATCAAAAGCAAAGATCCAGATCTGGTTTCGTCCATATTTTTGGTCTAAGCTCAGCATCCCTAATTCATAATTCAGACAGATGTCTTGACTTTTTTGTAACTGGCAAAAGGTTTGATTCTTCCTTAATTTAAGTGGCTGTTGGCTGCCAGTCAGAGGGAACTTTATTCCTTCCCACTGGTTTTCAGTATAAGACTAATTCAAGCTTTGCATTAATTTGAAAATTCTCTCCTAAAAGTCTAACTTCCAGTAGTTGTTCAATTTAATAATAAAAAAGAAAAAAAAAAGAAATGTAAGCCAGGTTGATTTATATATAACTCAAATTCCTCCAGTGTGACCTCCAAAAAAGAAAAAGAAAAAAATTAATAAAATGCAACCAATGTCATGTGCAGGACACAGTTCTCCTGCTGAGGATGGAGTGGATGGCATTTCTAATTTACCAACAAATCAGTCACCTTTGTTTCAGAGGCTCTGTGACATTTAATGAGTTTGTCTTAATGAGGCACTGGACACATTACGGAAGTAGGGTTAGAGCCAGAAATGCATTCAGCTGCTTAATGCCCAATTCCCATGAATTTCAGTAAGAGTGAGGTACAAAAATACCACTGTGGGGTCCGTTTGGGTTTAGCTGTGATGATAGCTTTATATGGGAGAGGAACGAGGAACAAAATGCAACCTTTTGCTTAACATGTTGAACTCCCCTTTCTTTTCATTGCTCTGGCAAATTCATCAAATTCATTCAGACCCCTGGGCTCCCCAGCCTCCCACCAAGCCTGTGAAGGGCAAGGATGAGGACAACACTCAGTGCACAACAGATCGTGGGACTCCCTTTCCCAGGTCACAGCATCCCCTCGGCAGTGGGCTGCCTTCACCCTCCTTAGCTAAACCATACCAAGGTGTTCCTCCAGCTCTCAAGCCTGGGATCCCACAGTGAATGGGAAGAGGATGACCATGCTGTGGTGTCACTTTGTCATGAGAAGTCTGCAGTTTGTACCATGGACCACCCAGACCCCAGAGCTAAGCCCTTCCCATCCACTGGGTGTTACCTACAGGATCTGGGCAGCAGGCACAGTGCACATGAAGCCTTCTCCAACAGCAAGCAGCAGAGAGAGCTCATTTGGACTTGGCTGCAGCTCTCGGGAGCTATTTGTAACACACTTGGCATGTTTAGAAAGATGCCCTCGGCTTGCCTCTCATTTTGTCTACAAGTGGTGCTGAGAAATCACGCCAGTTCTCCTGAATTCTCGGTGATGGCAACACGATTTCCCACAGTCACAGCCCAAGCGTTGCTTCTACTTCAGGAGAAACTCTTGACATGTTTATCTCTTTGTGCTGAGACAGCTATCAACATGGCTCTGCTCTATGGCTACATGATTAGATAAATTACTGTTTTGTGGAAACCAGGCCTGGCACACAGTCCTAGCTCAATATCTGGAGGAAAACTAAGGCTTTATTTAGATTATCTGCTGCGAGGAGATAAAGTGCTCAGTGCACTTCTTGCTTAGACATGAAAGCTTTGCCACCATCTGTAGTTTATGACCACTGTGTTGTGGCTGAAGATGTGTTAGAGCCCCAAATCAAAACCACAACTCTCCTTTGGTGGACGCTGCAGAGGAGACAGGTGCTTCCATCCAGTCCCAACATATCTAAATAAGCAAGTAAATCATCAGGGGAAAGGCAGGATTGTACAGTCTGAGCCCTGAGGCAGAGATTGACTGCTGCAGAGGTCCTCAGCACATACTGACCTAACTCAGTGGGAATTAGGAACCTGGGTATTCAAGAGGAAGTTTAGTTTAAGGGACTTGCTGAAGGGAACTTGCTTACAGGGAACCCAGGGTACAGTTAGGAAATGAAAGAAAATCCCAAATTGGTGGTCAGTGCTGGGATCACAAAGAAATTATCTCATAACGTTCTTTATTGTGAATCATGGAATAATTTGGATCGGAAGAGACGTTTAAAGGTCATATAGTCTAATTGCCCTGCAATAGGCAGGGACATCTTCAAGTAGATCAGGCTCAGAGCCCCGTCCAATCTTAACTTGAATGTTTCCAGGGATGAGGCATCTACCACCTCTTCGGGCAACATGTTCCAGTGTTTCACCACCCTCATAGTAAAAAATTTCTTCCCTGTATCTAGTCTAAATCTACCCTCTTTTAGTTTAAAACCATTACCCTTTGTCCTATTGCTACAGCTCTTGCTAAAATGTTTCTCCCCATCTTTCTTACAAGACCCCTGGAAGTATTGAAAGGCTGCAATAAGGACTACCCGGGGCCTTCTCTTCTCTGAACAGCTCTCTCAGTCTTTTTTCATAGGAGAGGTTCTCCATCCAATTGATCATTTTTGTGGACCCACTCCATCAGGTCAATGTCTTTCCCGTGCAGAGGAACGCGAAGCTGGAGAGAGTACTCCAGGTGGGGTCTGACCAGAGTGGAGTAGAAGGGCACAATCACCTCCCTCGACCTGCTGGCCACGCTTCTTTTGATGCAGTCCAGGATTTGGCTGGTCTTCTGGACTGAGAGCGCACAGTTGCCCAAGAAAGAGAAGCAGAGGGCTTTGTCTGACTTAACTCCTGCCAGTTTTGCTCTGAGAGAATTTACCCTTTATGACCTATAGGCTTCCTCCTTTCTCTTATCTGTGTGGGTACCTTGGCAGCCATTAAGCCTGAATAAGTGTTTCTGAGCTGTTATTTCCAGAAATATAGTACTAATTTTTGCTTTGAGTGGCTTTTGTCAGCAACAGTTTCTGTTGGAGAGTCTTACAACAGCTCAGGTGGGAGAAGTTTCAATGATGGAGAAAGCAAGGAGACTCCAAAGAGATCTGAAGGGACTCTGGGTTGAAAGATAATTTTTTGAAGAAGGAGCAGAGAACATTTCTCTGCTTTTAAACGCCTTTAAAATAGGGAGATGTTTTGCAAGAACTAAGAGAAATCAAGATTTTTCATGTGAGATAAAGGTGGAAGGTGCTTTAATTATAGATTCAGTGCACATTGCATTAAGGATTACTCAATAATGAGATGGCCACTCAGTCCCCACATAACCTCATTAAAGACTGATAGACTTGTCTTTTAAACATTTGCTCTTTGCTGTGCCAGATCTTAAATGATTCTCTCCCGGTAATGCAGCTGCACCTATTCAGCAGACCTAGCCTTTTTTTAGGTTATTGAAGACGCATAAAAAAATGAATCTGCAATGCTTCAAATCTGGGATCTTAATTGCTGACTGCTTGGCCTCTCAGAGGACCTGTGAAGCAGCTGCTGGACTTCTAAAGGTTAAATTCTGCAACCGAATTCCATTATGTTTTTAGCAACATCATTCGAGTCTGTCTGGCTCAGTTACCGGCCTGATGAGGGCTGCACTGGCAGCCTTGCATGGTCAAAGGTTTGGATGATGCCTCACATCTGCATTTCACTTTCCAATTGCTTTCCCTGGATCTCCCAAGATCTATAGAATCTTTCTTGGTTGTGATGATAGGACCACAAGGGATCACGTCAGGGCACTAGCAAAAACTACAAGGGGGATGGAGGAAAAGTGTTGGAGACCCACCACCAAAAAATTTCTCAGTGTTTTGGCAAACTCTCACTCATATTGAAATGAGCTTAGCTGGTTTCTTACAGAAGGAAAAAAAAGGCTTATGCATCTAAGACACCATTTCTGAAGTCAATGAAGTCTTTTCCATAGATTAGTCCCGTGACTTAGACAGGTAATTTATATTTTCCTTGCTCCGTTCTCATATAAAATAAGAATAACAAAATTTGCCTCTGATTTGTCTCCATCCAAAGTTGAGTTAAGTCAAGATCATCTCAACTGGAGCCAATGGATTTGCAAGGATGTAAAAAGAGGTGAAGCAAACAGTGATAGGTAGACTTGTAAGTCTACTTGGAGTTAAGATGCCCCTGGCTGGCTGTGTTTACACCTCGCCGCCCGATGCGTATATAATACTTGGCACACTATGTCACGATCTCAGCTGGAGTCATTAGATGATCCTATCCTATAATTAGTAAACATCACCACGTTCACTGTTGTATAAATATGACATGCAAAACTTTTAACAGCAGCATATTTTTTCACTGGATAGTCTCAAAACAATCCCAGAACAATGCTCGGAATTCTGCTTTAAAAATCTGTGCTTTTCACGGGTCTCGTGGAAAGAAAACAGCCCTCCCCTTTGAGTCTCAGCCTAGAGAACGAAAGGGGAAACAAGCATTTACATATTTATATGCCTTTGCATTCCTGCCAAAGCGATTATCAAAGTCTTTAACATTTACAGTATTTTGAAGTGAATCACCAGCCTACATCTCATCTGAGCATCTATTTTTTCCCCATAATCTGCTTTTAGAGGGGCTTTTAACTGCTTCAGACTTTTCTTTTCCATTAAAATGCTGTCTGGATGATTGGAAAATAGAATAGCCAGTCCTGGTTGCTTAGTTTCCATAGTGAATGTCTGGAGCAAAGGTCTGTGGGATTATTCAATTACTGCAATAGTGGCCTTTGACCTGGTAAAAACAATCCAAAAGACAGAATTCATCTATTGGATTATTTTTAACATTAATCATATTCTATTTAGAAATCACAGTAGAACGACTATGGTTCAAGACAGACTGCAAGCTATTTGTGTGTACTTTAGTGAAGTGGCTTAAATTTTTATATAGATAGTTGCACAAATGATTTTTCACCCCTCCTCACATTTATATACTTTGCTAAATGTGCTCTGGACTCCAAAGCCCCCTCTCTCAGCAGCACATCACCAGCAATAAATACAACGACCGGTGTGATCTGAACATTCTGTGTAGATATAAAATTGTAGATAAACAAACGTTCTTGATCCCCGTAACTGCAGAAGGGAGGGAAAGCAATAGCACATTTCACTTGAGACTGAACTGTTTGTTTCCGTGGATTAAATGAAGAGATAAGAGACTCGAGCAACTGTCCCCTCATAACATTGCCCCATGTCCACATGTCATAACCTTCCCCATGAGTCTGCTTTTTGCAAGACATGACTTCAGAAAAGAGTGAATCCCTGCTCAGAAAGGACTTGTCCCTGGACAAACTCCAGGGAAAGATTCCTGGGATCACCAACCCGTGCGTCATCAAGACGCACTACCCTGATGTCCCCCGAGCCACCACAGCAGAGCCGCGCCACCACTCCCACCACGCAGTGCTCACCAACTCAAAGCCCAGGTTCCTCCAAGGAAGGAGGAAAGGTATAGGGCTAACGAAGGAGGTCTGTGGGGCTGTAAATCACGATTAGGTTTTTAAGTTCAGGGACCAGTTGAAAAACACTTGCTGTTCTTTCAAATTAATACAGGATAAGATGTCCTCACTGAAATTTCTGGAGGTTTTTGTTGGCACTACACTAGACCCAAAGCAAGAATGCATTAAGAACACTGGCAAAACAAATAAATGACCAAAAAAATGGAATTCACACAGCACTAATGCTGGTAACACACAGCTTCCCACCCAGCCATTTTAGAAACTACAAAATCCATCTGCTTGTAAACCTGGTGATGGTAAAGAAGATGCATACCTGATCAGGAACACGGTGGCCTGCTTTAAACTCTTTTATCTTACTGTGGGAAGAAGTAGATTTATGTTTTGGCATTGGAGACACTGGTACCCTGGGTACCAAACTCTCTATACGGACCCTTGCGGGAAATCAACTTCTGGGTGCTCAGGAGGTGCTGGATGCCTGACAGACTTGCTTGATAGATCTTGCTGGTGGTATCACCCCATGGCAGCGTGTTGATTGCTGAAAAGAGAACGGTGCGTCTGGGCTGATTGAGACGAAGGGATGGGGACACCCTTCCCTCTGGTGAGACCTCTCTCATCCCACAGCTGCTCATCCAGCAGCCTTCACTGGCCAAACACTGGCTGCGCCTGATGCCCCTGCACCCTTGTGACCACCAGGACTCTGTATAGGCAGATGTGAATATCTCTTTTCTGTTGTCTCGTGCCTGTTGGCGTTTCCAGTGAAAAGCTCCCCATCGGGAGTACATTTGAGGGAGACATGTTTACTCTCAGACACACAGTAAAACGAAACTTTCACTGGTACAAAGGGATGGATGTCTGCCCTGGAGATCCTGAAATACTGCATGAGATGAATCCTGCAAATTGACTACTACAGGGCAATTGTTGTGCTGTTGTGACAGTGTGGCTGTGCCCTTACGCCGGGGTCAAGCAGAGTCCAAAGGGATTTAAATGCTCAGTCTGCCCTGGCTTTGCCCCAGGGCTGGATGACTTTCAGAAGTCCCTTTCAGCCCTTATTTTCGATGATGCTGTGACAAAAATTGAGAGAACAAAGAAAAAGTATAACTTTCTTTTCCCTGAATTAGAGTAATTTCTTAACAGAGGCAAACCCAATAAATCATGAGGGCTCACTCCTGACAGCAGGATATATGGCACCCTGTGACGGGTCAGTTATAAATGGCCCAGCAGAAAAAGCTGTTTTACACTGGGTGAAATCAGAAATAATTCAGTCAGAGCAAGTGACATGGCTTTGCTGAGGGGAAAATCAGATGCCAGAAGCACGCTGCTAGCTGGAGGAAGAGGCTGAATGCAAAGGGGTTCCTCCTAAAAGCCTAATTCTTCCCTGAGAGCCCTCCAGGTCCCTCCCAGCTCAGTTCTGCCTGCCAGGAATGTGTCTGTGCGGGCACACACGCGTGTGTTTCTCTGCCTGTGGCCAAGTTGCACGTCACACAGCCTCCCAGGGTGGTTTATCAGTTAGCCTCACCGCTGATAAGGCTCGGTGCTGAGAGCAAGGCGAGAGGGCTGGTGGTGCCTGGCAGCATCCCTCCAGCCAGCAGCATGCTGCGGGGGGACTGTCCCGCACCCAGGTTTTGCAGCATCAGTGACCATGGCAGGTGGAGAGTGAAGAGGGACCCACCACGCAGGTGGCCATCACTGCAAGGAGTACTGCAGGCATGTCTGCTGCCCCAGGGAGCTCACAGCACACAGGAGGTGTCTCAAGAAGGCAGTGGGGGAAGATGGATGTGATCTGAGGGGATACAAGCACAGACCACGGCTTTGCAAACGGTACTTGTGCTCTACCCCCTCAAAACGTAAAGGGATGCAAAAAGCAACGCAAATAAATCTGAAGCCCACTGCAAAGTGCAGCAGGGACACACTCCAGGGCAGAAAAGGGTGAAAGAGAATGAGAAAAGCAGCCAATACACAGTGCCAGCAGTGGCTGGTACAAATGGACTGCTGCCAGATCCAGGCTGAGCATCCCTGGGATGAGCTCCGGGCTCAGCTGGAGATGGTCTTCAAAAACCTGCCCCAGTAGAAGGGTTGCGTTGGTTGGTGCAAACCAGGGCTGTGTCCCAGCAGCCACATGCTCTCCCTCCACCCATAGGCTGCTTTCCAAAACCAGTGCTGAAAATGAGACTTCTGTCCCCAGTTTGACTCAAGTGGGGTCTGAGCTGGTGGGCATTATTGGCTTCCACCAGATCCAGGGCTAACTGGACATTTCCATTTAAAGTGATGGTCACCCACTTGTCACAGGTAAAACTCTTTATCTTGGGAATTTCCAGTGCCCAGCCTGGGAGCAATGACTTTGCAGAGCCTCTGCCCAATTACCCAGCACCACACCCAGTGCTTCTGGCCATCCAACTGATCAAAGCGGTACACGGGCACCTGGAAAGAAACCAAAGACTTCAAGATGGGAGATGTACAGACAGATTGTAAAGAAGCCCAGCGAGCACACACTAGCATGGGCTGCTGTAAAAGCGGTGAGAGCTAATACATCTCACCATGTAAGTGCTGCTTTTGATGGGTCTCTAATTGGGAATTTTTATTCAGCGTTGACTCTCTTTTATCAAAAGTCCTTGTCTGCGCAAAGTTCTTCCAGGCACAGTAAAATGAAATACCTATTACCACATTTCTGCTCCTCCAGGCGTTTTCACATCACTTCTTCCCTCTGCAGATGGAAGCAATCTGGTAATAAACGGCATTTCTGTAGGATATGCTGCCTGCAGACACAAACTATTCACAATTATTTCTCCCTATGGGGAAAATAAGGCAACTGAAGACATAACGATAACAGCACCTTACCTTCACTAGGCTGCTTTGATCCTAGAGGAACTCACAGTTCCAGAAAATCTCATCCTGAAGCAATGTGAACTGAGCCCAGCACCTCCAGGATTATTTTTTTTAAATACAAACAACAGTCATGCATGGACAAAACCCAAGAGGTTCTGACTGTCATATGTCTCCCATGACAGCTTTGCATGAAAAGGGTAAGAGACTACGAAAAATACCCATGGATACATCCAAACATCTTGTTTTTTCCTTAAAAACTGAGTCCCTTGCATTTCCTAAATCATGCTGACTAGCAAGAGGTGTGCAGGTAGGGACCATGATCATTACATGGGTGCAGCTGTGATTCAGCAGAGTAAGCAGGGCTGGGCATGGCCCAGAGATCTGGAATAAACCCATTTTGTTTCTTCTGTGGCTTCGAGGAGCTGGAGTTACACCCATGTAGCTGTGGGGAGACCTGGGTGCCCATCTCTGCCCCTGAAAAGCCCTTATCCCAACTATCCTATAGCCTGGAGGCTAGGAAACTACCCTGCTAGAGAGATGTTTGCATCGTACCAAGTGGAGATGGACTTTGGGCATGTGTCTTCTATATCCGTAAGTACAAGCTCTCCGAGAGCAGCTGGAGCCCCATCCCTCTAAGTTCTTGTTTTCAGGGCACAGGTCCAGAAAGAGAAATGTATGTGACACTAGAATAGGCTGCCCAGGGAGGTGGTTGAGTCACCATCCCTGAATGTGTTGAAGAGTCGTTTAGATGTGGTGTTGGGGGATATGGTGTAGGGGACAACTTTGCAGAGTGGGGTTGATGGTTGGACTCAATGATCCCAACGGTCTTTTCCAACCTGAATGATTCTATGAATCTAGTGGAGATCAGATTAGGCAGGAGCTGAATGTCAGTGGCATTACCCTTACGAATGTAAGAGTCTCAATTTCCCTTATTAACCTAACTTAAGGCCAGGTGATGTCAAATAGGTGCTGTGCAGTCAAATGCACAAGATTAGTGCCTGGGATATTCCCATGGTAGTAATTTTTGCTGTAGTAATTCATAAAACATCTTAGCCTGAACTACCCACCCAAGACACTGACTGTATCTGGCATTTTTAAGACTGAGCTGTAAAGCACAGCAGGGTGATTTAAGAAAAACATTAGAGGATCTGTCTCTCCTTATGTAATAAAATAAATACAGATAGCCTTTGTGTGAATAATATACTTCACACTCAGTAAGAGCTTCTGACCACCAGTTGACTCAGGAAAGGATATGCTAGCAGAAATGCTGCATATAAATTCTGCCATCGGCAGAGCCGCAGGTCCTAGAGTTTTCTTTGCTCTCACACTGTGTTGGTGGAAAATTTTACTTCCAGTGCCTAGCTCTCAGCCAGATTTCTTTTTGACTTGCTTTTAAACAGCCTCATTAAACCATTCCTTAGGTGGCTTCGGTTGGTGCTGCTCAGCTTCCTAAGCCAAACTGAAATGAGAAGGGAAAAAACAAAAAGTAAGACAGGAGGGTTTTCCTTATCAGCTGTGAGAGGACACTCTAGTGGGCCTGACTAGGAAAGCCTTCCCAAAATCTGCTTTCATAAACTCTCCGATCTGCCCTCCGCTGGCTGGCTCAGAGATACTTTGCTGGCTCGGTAACGAGCTGTTATAAGTGAGACTCCTGTAAATCAGATGACTGTAGTCATTTGATGCTTATATTTGGTGTGCTGAGTCACAAGGATGGGGGTTACATCATGTCAAGTTAACCAAAACGAATTACGGATGAAACACCCGGCACCGGGGTGCACGCTGGGACGCTGCGTTCCTCCTGCACGACCGGAGCCACTACGGTCCAGCCCTTACCCCATCCACGCCTCCCCATCCATGGCGCTTTGTACCCCACCCCTGCTCCTGGCACAGCTCTTCTTCCTCTGGTGGGAATGTCTCCTGCAAATAGTACCGACAACAGAGTGCTAGGAGGCCCCAGATAATGGCTGGTCACACACCCAGGTTCAGAGCGGGGTCGGACAGGGCGTCCCAGCATGGACTTACAGAGAGAACACTCTATTTTTCTTTAAAACAACAAAAAAGCCAAATTATGTTATTTTCCAACACAGCATTCCCTCTTAACAGCCTGTCCCTGGACCCGCCTGTTGGCTGTACGCTTCCCTCCTTGAGCTTCGGCTTCATCCCTGCGGTCCCTCCTCTTCTGCACCTTTTTTCCTCCCTGAGCCGTCCCCAGCCCTGTGCCCTCTCTCTCCTTGTCTTCATACCCAGGTGCTGACTCTTACCCTGTGATAAATGCCAGGCAACCTTTAGACTTCCTAAAGATAACCATCTTAATTCAAGGGCTTAATGCAGCAGAGAAGCCACGGCAGCCTCCCTCAGCGACCCCCTTGAATAACTGCAGCTGCCAGGTCCTGCAGTTGGATGTACCCCCTTCTCCCGTTGAGCTGTGGGATCTCTTTGTGCTGCTCGGAGCCCACGTAGACAAGCAGAGTGGAGAACAGCCATATTATCACCTTCATTTTTCACAGGGGTGGGGCAGCCTGCAAGAAAAAGCATTTCACTCCATTTGTCTTGGTCTCACACTGTAAAATAACTCAAAAGCCTGCAGGACAAAGAAAATCTCACAACCTCACCAAAAAGCAGTTTGGATATTGTTATGCCGGTATTCCCCAGTGAAACATTTTGCAAATTGCCTCTGACAAGACACTTAACTTTCAGTTTTTCCTTCGGATTGCAGAAGGCAAACAAACCTCAGCGCATGGGCAGCAGGGGGAAAATGATGACTCCTATGGGTTAACAGTCGAGCCACTCACCCAGGAGATGGGCCACTCTGCTCCAGAAAAGCATTTCTTTATTTTATCTGCTAAATATTTAATGCAAAATGCACAACAAGGTTTGGCAGTCACCTACATAACCCTGACCGCTAAGTCACAGTCATATTTGCAGTGGTGCCCTCTCTTATCTGATCAGAGTCTTAAATTTCCTGCTGCACAGCAGACCCATTTCCAGCAAGATTGATGGGAAGTCCCACCAGCTCCCTCTGGACTAAGTGGTTAGCAAGCATGGGTTTGAATCGCTTCACTCATGAAACTTGGCTCCCCCACTTCTTGGACCAAAGCTCCAGCCTCTGTGGAATCACAGAAAAGGAGGAATGAGAATTCATTCGGAAAGAAAAGTAGCAGCTCTGGTGAGGTCTGTGGAAGGTATCGTCTCTACACTGGCCCTCAGGAAAGGGTCCTGGGTGGTGGATCCCAGGTGTAGGTGTCTCCTCGCAATCCTGGGAAGGAAGCTGGTCCCATAGAGAGACAAGTTTTCAGGTGTACCCTGTGCTGGATGGTATTACCATTACAGCTATGTCAGCCACTTACACTCAGTGTGAAGAAACCAATGCATTTAATGGCCCACTACAGGTGGAAACCAGGAGAAGGGTGGAGACCAGGTGGCCAGTAGACCCTCGCCGGCTGCTGGAGAGGGCTCTGTCCAAGCACACAGTCACAGAGTCACTGCTCAAGTGCTCAGAATCTCTGCAAGGCATGATGCTGTGCTGAGATGCCCTCACCTTCCACAGAGTAGGAGGATTTCTTAGGGAGTCCCATCATGTCTGATGGTACAGGGGTTACCTTCCCTCCCACTGACTGCTCTTCCCTCATCCAGCCATACACATAATTCAGTTATGTGACTGCTTTTGTGTTTGGGATCATCCTTTTTTTCACAAGCAGAGTATTTTCCTAGGGAGATCAGCACATCACATGTTTGATTTTTGTCCCTGTTCTCCATAAAATAGCACAGCCTGCCTGGCAGTGTCAGACCAGCCAAGGAGGAGAAAATCCATCTTGGAGAGCCCTCCCAGCTGGAGATGGTGCAGTGCACAGCAATGGCTCCTCTTACCACCAGCGTGGGAACAGGTCCCAAAGTTTTATGGCAGGCGATGGGCAGTGGCTGATGCTGTGCCCATGTGTGCTGGCAGCACAGCCGTCCCTTCCAGTGTGTCTGGATGAGGCTGTAAATCCCTTGCGGTGGCAGCTGAGTCAGTCTCATGCTTTCCCTCCGCAGAGGTACGGCACGTATGAAATAAATAAATAGCAGCATCCCTGCTGAACGGCTGAAAGGCTTTACTGGGGACCAGGCTGAAACCCCAGCAGGCAGCTGTGGGTTTTTTTCTGTGCCTCTCCCTCTGAGCTTGCTCTCCCTGCTCTCCTCTGAGCAAAAAGGGGCAAAAATCCCATAGCCACAGCCAGTCCCCATCCTGGTGGGAGAGGGGATGCCTGGGCTTGGAGGGACGCAGCGCTCACTGCCAGGGAGAGGTGAGAAAGCAGAGTGAGGGCTGCAGGAAACCTCCTTCAGGGCTTCAGGCTTTGGCCTTTGTGCTTTCAGGCACAAAAAAACCCAAACCCAACCCACTCTCCCCTCACCCCAGGGCTGATCTGAGGTCGGCCTACAGCAGGAGTGAGCAGAAAGCCCACAGGGAGCAGACGCAGCGCTCGCTGCAGATGGAAGCGTGGCCTCTAGGAAGCCGTGCTTTGAATATCCGATCCCGTGTGAGTCACGGCTCTCCCCACCACCACCGAGCCTGGAGAGCTCAACAGCAAACTCATCAGCTGGATGCTACGGAGGGAGGCTGTGACACCGAAATGACCCTGTAGCACCTCTCTATCTGGGTCTGATAACAGCCCCAGGCACTGTCCCTCCTCTCTCCACAAGCAGAGCTACCGTGCAATACGAAAGTGCTCAGGTTTTTGGGGAAATCCATATGCAACTCAATCTCTTGAGGATAAGTAGTTATAACGTTGTCTGCTGGTGCTTGTGGGGAGCAGCAATGCATTTCTTGGCAGCCCTCACATGTTGTTCAAGGCAGATTTCCTGCATAGATCCAGGGGCTGGCTGCCAGCCACAAGTAGGACGGAGACGAACGCACCCGCTCAGGAAACGATAAAGGAACTGTGCAAATGCTTTTGTTTATGAAGCAGCGTCATTTGGAGCCCCTTCCAGAGGCAAAGGCAAAGCGTGGAAACCACGAGCAGCTCCTCCTAACCCCGTGCCACGTGCTGGGTCTCGCTGCGTGAGCAACACACACGAGCTGGTGGCTGCCACAGGTGGTAGCAACATCCCAGAGCTGGTCATGGGGCAGAACAGTCCCCTGACCCTCCAATGGGCGTCCCATCCCGGGACCAGTGAGGATTTGGCATCAGCACCCTGAGCCACCCCCATGACACCACCCACTGTGATGTTGCGTGTTCAGGGATCCCCAGCGTGAAGGACTGACCCCAGGTCTGTATTGGTTGAGGTCTGACTGTGGCAGTCAGCTAATGCTCAAAGGGGCCTTAATGCATCCTCACTTCCTGAGTGGTCCCTTTGGGAAGCCCACCGATGGGAAAAGAAGATGGCCAGAAGGATGGTGTTCCACTTGTTATGAATTCATCTCTGTCGAAGTAAAAGGTTTTCCTTTTGAAATCCAACCTTGGGAAATCAGGGGAATGATCCTGGTACCGATGAAGCTGAGAGAAAGAGAGAACAGGTTTAACAAAGGCTAATGGAGTGGAAAGCATTACACAAGTGCCACATAAGTCTACAGTAGATAGAGAAGACCTACCAGCAAAGATGGACTGGGCGGATTTCAGCACCGGGGCTGCACATGAAACCCTGGGGTTAAAAGGCCTTTTTCATGTGGGAGATCACTTTGCAGAGATGAGTCATGGATGAGCTTTACAAATCATGCATTCTCCAAGCCAGCAAGCTCTGGAGCAGGGCCTCTGGCAACACAGAAAGAAGAAAAGGTGCCCACCAGCCAAAGCATTTTCCCAGACATGCAAGAGCCCAGTTCAAACAGTTTCCCTGCTGGGTCAAGGGATGTTTTCATGTAGAGCACAGTGCCTCTTTTCTACTGCAGCATTTCTCCACGGTGTAGCCAATGCCTACAACAGAGTACCTCTTGCCTACAGCAAGAGGTCACCTTCAGGCACCCTTCTCCAGGAGATGGAGGGAATTGCTCTTCAGCTATGACAAAAGGGTGGCATGGACATGATGTCCCAGAAAAAGTCCATGGTTACAAAGCTAGCAGGTCAGAATTAAGTGTCTGCATCTCTTTCCAGGTCCCTGACACTCTCCTTGTCATTTTCTGCAGGCCAGCTTAGGTGATTGCTCCTTTTTGGCTTTGGTGAATCCTACTCAAACATGTCCAGCTCTACCAGGATCTGCACAGGACTCAAATCAGGGCTGGATAGGGAAATGTATGAGGTAAAGCCCTGCAGTATCCGAGTCCTTTCATAGTCCCACCTCTATATCTATCTGGGTAATGCATGTCGCCAGGTAGCTCATTACTTTTTTGGCTGGTTAATAGAGAAGCCCTGCTCTGACCATTGTGGACAAGAGCTCTTTCTGCACTGATATTTCTTCTTCAGCTGGAAAGAGGAGGTTGGGAAACAGAGCTACAGAAAACTAGCAGGTTTTAGATAACCAATGGACATTTTTCCAAGCTCACACTACCTCTTCATAGCCCAAGGAAAATAACAGTGAAAAATGTGTCCTTGTGATAGGGAAGAAATTTCTGTAATTAATTTGCTGTGAATCAAATGACTGAGATAGAAGGAGAAAAATGAACCATCCTCATAACTGGACAAGTCAGAGTATGCAGATAGTTTCTTATAAAAATGAAAGCTTTTATATAGTTGAGGTTGATATATTTCACTCGGATACATTCTAAATTTTCAATTTTTTTTTAATAGAATACTAACTAAAAGAGTATTTCTGTGTGAAACACTGAGATGTTACACCTTATTGTCTCAAAAAAGAAGCCTGAAAGTGAATATATTTTAGTAGGAATACCTGTACTGCACTTCTGCATTACTACAGTTTGATGACAGTGTAGGAGACTAAACCTGGCCTAAGTCTTTTCCATGGTTACAGCAGGGAATTCTCTTCTGCCCAAGCCTTGTTCTCTGCCTAAAGGTGGATAAAACAGAGAGCATGTAAAAGGCATGAAGAGCAATAGTAGACATTCTCCAAAAAAAAAAGAAAAAGGTTGACATACATCAGCAGCAAAAGCCAGTGTCTTTACAAATAATGACCACAGAAGGGGTCAGTCTCTACAGGTCTTGGAGAGTCCTCTGTCAGCCTGAGTCAGACACTGAACAATATTATTCCACTATCTAAATGGCATCTCCATTTTGTCAGTGGAGATTGGGTTAAGATATGGCCAAGTCAGAACATCAAACCCTTGCCCTGCAGACACGCACTGGACATGGCATGTTTTCCTCCCTTGCCCCATGGATGTGCCAATACTCACAATGCTCACATGCATGCACCAAATTCATACACAGAAAAAAACACAAAAAAACAAGATTTTTGAAAATCAGGACCCATATTCTGGTATCTTCACTCAGTCCAGCAAAGTGGTGTGGCCTCAAGTAACTAAAGCCTGGAAAAGATCTCAGGCTAGAGAGAAAACTTCAGTGTAAGCAGCTTTTTAAGGAAAGGTCTTTTTTTTTTTTTTATGCATCTGGACGGTGCAAGCTAAAGGCCAGTGCAACCAGGCTCCTTCGGCATCAGGACCGCAGCAGGAATCATGTGGCATCTCGCCTGTTCACTTTGGGTACTGCATGTGCACAGCTCCAGGGGCTGAACAAACCCCAGACATATTTAAAAAGGAGGGACGGGGCAGGAAGGGGGAAGATTTGAAGGTTTTTGTTTTGTTGTTTTTGTTTTTTTTTTTAATTTCAGGCAAAATATTTTAAAGTTTGGCATGCAATTATTAGCTTTGCTTGCCTGTAGGAACAGTTTCAGGCAACTTGTAAACTTGCTTCAAAGTTCTATGTTCTGTTCTTGCAAGCAATGCTTAAAGCAGCAAGACATGGCAGAGATGAATGATGCCTATTTGGCTCCAGTGAATTTCATTGCCTGACTTTCACATTGCGTTTGTGCCAGAAAAGGATTTTGCATCTGAGATGAGGGCAGCTCCCTAAGCAGATTTTTACTTTGGGCAAGTGACAAGCTGGATGTTACAAGCAGAGGAGGTTGTACAACTCAGCAGATCCTAAATCACAAAAGTCAGGTGGGAAAAGTCACTGGAACTCGTCCGTGCCACACAGACTGAAATACCTGATCACTTAGAAAGTTAAGCAAAACATCCTAGGAGAAAAAACTCACAGAAGCAGATACAACTAAGACAATAGGTAATTCAGGAGAAGTTCCAGGATCTTGCAGGATCCCAAACAGCTGAACTGGCCAGAGCATAAATCTAAGCAGAAGACATCTAGGAAATAAGAATGGGCACACTGCAGGAGGCCATTGAAGGGAGGGTGAAGGCTGGGGAGAGACTAGTTGGAACTTCTGTTGGACATGGCAGTGTGAACATGTTTCCCAGGACAAGGCAGCTCCCTGCCAGCCCTGATAGACCTCAGTGGAAAAATCTCCTGTCACCCATTTTCCATATTTGCCCGTGCAGTGGCAACACCATCTGACCAGTAATCAACAACCGTGGATCAATGGTAAAGAACAAAGGGATCCCTGCTTTGAGAGCAAGGAAGAGGGGAAGGAGGAGAGGGGGATCCAAAACTTTACAAGAGCAAGGATATTAATTTGCTTGCTAGGGTGCAAAAGCGGAGAGGAATGTAGGATTGGAGGCTGGGAGATATCTGTGCAACTTGGGAAGTTAAAATGCAGAGTGACAGTGCCATCCGGGCCCGTGGAAACGAAGGAGCTTCTCCCACTTCAGAAATGTACCACTGCAGAGCAACTGGAGGGCTAGAGAAGAGACTGCAAGTCTCACGCAGCCAGCCCTGCCGAGAACAGATGCCAGGGGCTGATCAGCCTCCTTCCAGCTCTAAGTTTCAAAGGCACTAGCTGTGTTCCCCGTGTTTTGCCCATGTATTTTGAGGATCTGGGAGGCATTCGGCCCCATTAACCTTTCAGTGGTATGAAAGCTGCAAAGCAAGAGGACAGCTGGAATTCTTCCTCCCCTACATGCTGTTGCTGACCCATGGCAAAGTCATCTGAATGCACTGGTGTGTGGAGACACGGCGAGGGCTGACCCAGCCGACACTTGGGGAAATTGCTGAGGATCCCTCCAGGAAGTAGATTTCTTGCTCCTACTCTCCGATAGTACTTATATTTTTCACAAGACTATGGTGTTATTGTGCAGATCAACCAGCTGGGGAAGGAGATCAGGTGTGCTGCAGCCACCACCAGCCACGGTCAGTCTGTGCCCTGCTCTCGCCCTGCCATTGTGATCCTGCACAGGCTGCCCTCCTCCAACAATGTGGAGGGAACATGGTGTGCCAGGCCAGAGCTGTAAATCCCACTAGAAGAGCCTTACCTGTGAAACGAACTAGGTCACACGTCCAGAGAAGGTAGTTTCTAAAGAGAAACCCAATTACCATTGCTACCCAGTAAGCACATGCAGAGAGAACAGACACATAAGCTCTCTTGAGGAGCTGTCTTAGCAGATGCTTCAGTGTTTGGAAAAGTTGAACTGCAAGGGAAAGAGGGAAACAAACATAAGAAGTAGGAATGAATGTAGAAAAAAAATTAAAAATGCAGCTCAGAACAATTCCAGTCTACCCATTATTTGAATTGTCAAGACCCAGAACACATGTGTTGACCCAGCTTTAACAACGTAAAAATGAGTCCTCCTTGGTTAGGCTCAGTTGTCCAAACATAGGCAAGTGGAAAGGTTTTCCTGCTGGGAAAACCCCAACAGGTTGGGGTTGTTCAAACTGGAGAAAAGAAGGCTCCAGGGAGGCCTTATAGCCTCTTCCAGTACCCCAAGGGGCTACAGGAGAGATGGGGAGGGACTCTTGATCAGGGAGTGGACTGATAGGATGAGGGGGAGTGGTTTTAAACTGAAAGAGAGGAGATTTAGATTAGATATCAGGAAGAAATTCTTTACTGCAAGGGTGGTGAGACACTGGAACAGGTTGCCCGGAGAATATCCCCTTGGGTGTGCATTTCTCTTTCTAGGCACTGTAAAAAGATCCTTGAAAATTAACTTACACTGTACATATCTCTCTTAGAAAACTAAAGACACTTCAGTTATTCCCTTCCTTAGTCATGCAAACATACTTCCTCCCAGTACCTCACTTTTGGGACTCTGTAGACCTGGCGGGAAACAAAGGGTCCAGAAGTATCACACCACCAACCTCCTGATAGGTCATGACTTTGCCTCGCTCTGGGACGTTGCTCAGTTGGTGGCATGGTCAGGCCTTGCAGCTCTGCCATACCATGGCAAACTCAGCCTGGCCTAGGGCACTAAAGCCATGACAAGCAGTAAAGGGATATGGAGCAACACGGCTACACAGCAGATGGAAAAAGGCCCTCAGACAGTTTTCCCAAACCACAGCCCACTTAGAATCATAGAATCATCTAGGTTGGAAGGGACCTTTAAGATCATCTAGTCCAACCATGGAGTGGACTTGGGGCACTTGCACCAAGGGCTGCTCTTCTCTCACCACAACCCGTCTGGGGCATGAAATGACACGAGATAGACCTGGCATTGTCTTTTTTTTTTTTATCTTATTCTTGTTTGCAGTCCCTGAGAGAGCATTAGCACATTGCAATTGCTGTTCCCTGCTCTTCTGTCATCTGTCAGTGTTTCCATGACATGCTTGCCCTGAGGCTGCCAGGCCCAGCTGCCACCCCTGGGGGCATCTCCACCTGTCTACACATAATGAGCAACGGAGAGGGGGTGTTTTCAGAGGATGAGACATTTGGATTTTACAGACAAAGGCCGTGCTCAGAAAACTGTGGTGTTAGGTCTGTTCGCAGGTTGAAAATGCTCACAGAGAGCAGCAGGAAGGCTGGGAAGAGCCTAGGTCATTACCTATGAGCCTGTCATCCCTGAACTCAAGAGAAAACGCTTTCCAGACCCAATGCTGCTCTTTATTCATGTCTCTGGTTCTTCTGAGATAAGGAAGAAATGGATCCAAACCCTCACCCTCGCAAAACAGACTGACAAGTGAGGCTGGACCATCAGTGTTCCAGGTGAGTGCTCCATGGACTGGAGTGTTATGATAAAAGTGGGTAACATCCTAAACCACTGAAGGAGGAGAAAACCAAACCTGTTAGTCTGGATAAAATATGCTCCAAGGATACCTACCAAAACATCTCTGGAAATCCATCAGCTCGGCAGGCTCAGGAGTCTAGGTGGACTGAACTTGTCCCACAGGACAGCTGTGGGCACGTGCAGGAGCAGATCCAATCTTCTTGGGCAACAAAAATGAGGTACCTCCAGGGTGTATTTGTGTTCAGCATTAGACAGCAGCCCTAGCAGAGAGCTGGGGCACTTGGCAGCACTGTGCTGGACTAATTTCTGCACATGTCATGCTTCAAGCTCCAAAACCTCATTTGAATCTATTCCCCAACTATGGATCTCTTCCAGGTCCTACCCTGCTGCTTTCTGTACTGGATGGGGATGTATCAGTGCATTCCTTGTCCTGCACACTTTCTGTGTTCTATGGGAATTCGCTACTGATATCACAAGCAAAAATAAGGCTAGCCAAAAAAAGATCTGCTACAAGAAGCATATGGCTTTGTAGTTGCAAATACATGGCTGAAATGAGTAAATAAGGGGAATCTTCCAGCTGAGCTCTTCTCCCATGTGCGTGTGTGCTTGCATCTGCATTTTTACTTGAACAGTTGTCATCTTCACTAAATATTTTACTATGTTCAAAAGCATAATTTTTAAAGGGCTGTCAACAGTAGGAAACAACACATGGATTTTTATTCCTCTGATGAGCTAAGAATAATTTGCTTGTCAGATGCCACACCACTCTCCTGATCAGCTGGTTCTGCAAATAGAGAGAAACCACATCCCATGCGCACAGAGAATCCCTGAGTCACCTCTCTATCTTCTGATTCGTCTTCTCCATGTTCGAGCAGGGACAAGCTAGGGACCTTGGACTGGCTCTGCTGTTCAAGGATTCATGCCATCAGGCATAGGTACCTGAATATAAATATTTAGAATGTAACAGGAATATAACACTCTAGCAAAATGTTTATCAACTGCCACTGCTGCTGGTGGTGCCTCAATAGACCATGCTGACATGGTGAATACCTCCTTTTCAAACCCTGTTGAGGTCCAGGTGTGTGTGACTCACACAAACAGAGTAGTTGTGACCTTACACGGCCATGCTGTTGTGCAGGCTGTGTCTGTCACAAGCACTGGCCCAGCATTGTGGCGGTTGGTTAATATGGGCCGGTGTATTTAACACAAACTTCAGTCTCATCTCTTCATTCTCTGCAGTAGTTCACCTCATCACAGGCGTCTACTGTTCCTCAGACACCTATGGTGGCATTCCTCTCACCTAACTGTAAGCAACTGAAATGTAGGTGTCCACCTAAGCTTAGTATCTGGGCTCCTAGGGAAGTTCAAGGGGTCAAGGCACAAGTGATGGAGTCAAAGCTGTAAGTTGCATGGTCCATATGGACAGTGTGGTTAAGAGCAGTCTCTTTAACAGCCACATATGGCTGGATGACTACAGTCCTTTGACTACAATGGGACACAGAGCGTACGCTTTTATTCTGAAGCCATGGGAGCTGAATCCTACCCTTAAAAGTCCACAGACCCTACTTCTGGTGAGAGTCAGCTCCCTAATCCCCACAGTCCTGGCTGGGCCCAGCTAACTGGTGTCATGGGGGTTATGCTCATTAAGACAAAGTAAGGGCTACATATGATCGAAGCTGGGTGCCAGCAGCAGTACAGCCACAAACGTTACCTTCTTTGCCATAAATGCCAAGGAAGTCAACTCTGGCATGAAGACTTGAAGTCCCTTGCTACCCTGTATTTCTTACCAATACCACTGCAATGCTCACAATCAGAAAACAGGGGTGACAGTATGGGCAAATTCCCTGCCTTTAGCAGGACCCACCTCCTGGCTCACGCTGGTTGCTCTTGTTCTCTCCTCAGCTCCCCCCAGGATCAGGAAAACTTGTCTCATTGATCCTGGTGAGCACTGGATGGGACCTAATGTGTATTCTTGCACAGCAGCTGGTTTTGTCCCCAGGCTGGTTGCATGTGGAACAGGCAGCACAATTTCCATCTTTTGTAAATATTACTAATGAAATGCATAGAGGGGCTTTGGGACTTCTCTGTCTGATGTGCATTGCATAAATGTCAGATCATTATCAGAAGTACAACACTGAAGATCTACCTATAATTTACATTTTGCTCTTTTTCATCCTTGATGGTGGTAAGTAGCTGGCCACGAATCCAAGTTCATTCTCAGGATGTCCCCCGAGCCCCTTCCTTTGCTGGGTGACCAGCAAGTATGTGATTTTTAAGCAGATGAGCGGGATCCTTTCTGCTGGTGTCAGGGGGGGTCGGATCGCAGGGAAGGGGAAACCCCAGGGTCTGTGCCCCCTTCTTGCACACCTCCCCGTGTTCTCCCGAAGCCTTTAGAAACCTGCCTCTCTGTTTCTCGGTCCCTTTCCCCTCGGGGCTCCCCTGGCTCCCTCCATCACCGGGAGGCTGCTGCGCTCCCCCTGTCAGCCTGCCCTCTCAGCCGGAGCTCGGGGAGCGCAGCAGCCAATCGGGCAGCCTGGGCATCCTTCATCAATCTCCCTAAGTGTCTTCGGGCACTGGTAGGAACATCCACATCACTCCTTTTGTCTCTCTCTCTGCAATGACCTGAAGCTCCAGCTCTGCAAGCAGTGATCAGTCAGGCATAATGCAATGCGGGGCAGCCCGGAATAATCTGGTTGGCATCCAAGGATGTGTATTCACCGGGAGGCTAAGGAAGTGCGTGTCAGCATTTAGTTTCAGTCTAGCTGCACTTTTCCTGCAGCACAGAATCACAAAGTCTCCGTCTCCTCCTCTGGATTGGGACTGATTCTGCACTGGGATCCTCTGAAAAGACAAAGTTTTCCTCTCTTGTTATTGCTGTACCACCATAATCTACCAAGATGTGTGACTGCTTTCATCTAGTTCTTCCTAACTGGCCAGGATCTCCAGCCAGTGGTGGGCTTACATTTTCTATACTTTTCTGTATTCTGCTTCTGCTTTTTCTGTGCTCTGTTAGCTGCGAATCAACCTCCCAGGCAAACCCTGCAGCTTCTAGGGTGTGGCTTTCTCTGATGCTGCATGAATCAGATAAGGAAAAAATAGAGTTAAGAAAAGCCTGTCGTTGCCTCCTCTAAACTTTCCTCGGTGCCCGCGTTATGCTGAAGCTGAGCTTAAGGAAGCCTTTGACTTTGTAAACAGATTAAATTCAGCCGTGTCTAAATTAACTGTTTCGGGTTGCATGCCTTAATTCACACGCTTGCCCTTCATTTCTCGTAGCGATTAGGAAGCGAGGAGCAGGATATGGTGCATGCTACGATCTACCTGCCATTTACAATAGCTAAAAACTGCGCTGCGTAGTGTCTGTTTGCAAATTCAACGTGTCCTATGCTCTGTGTTCAATCTGTTGGCTGAACAATACAGCACTCTGGAAGAAGGGCTTTTTTTTTTTTTTTTTTTTTTCCCTCCACCCTGTGTTTCCCTACTGCAGAGCAGAAGGAAATGAGCAATTTAACCTCTTTTTTGTCAAAGGGGAGAATACACACATTTTAATAGAAAATATTGCTGAGGCAGAAAAGTGACGGCAGGAGGAAGGAGCCAAAAGAGTAATGAAAAATTGGTTCTTAGCTGGCAGAAGCGTATCGATAAATTACAGATCTGCTCTTTAGTTTATGCACAGATTAACCTGTTTTAAAATAAGCAACTAGTAGTCTTAAGGTCGTGTCTACAAAAATGCCAAGAATCTGAAATTTCTACAGCATCTTTTTTTTTTTTTCCCTCTAGAATATACAAAATCTGTTTATCTACATCCTGCAATAAATCTTCTCACTATTTATTCTGGTAGAAGAAGTTATAATCTACAAAACAGAGTCTGTAAACCTTTTGGTAGTCTAAAAGTAGAGAGGACTTAGTCGGTGGAGGGGGTTTTTTTTTGTGTGTCAAATATGCCTGATTATTTCTGCTTTTATTTTGTAAATAGTTTAGGATTATGTTTTCCACAACAACGGAAAGTCGGTAAATTGCCCATCAGGCTTCTGGTCATACAAAGTAGCATCCTTATTGCTTAAGCTGCCTTGTCGAAATCAGGGAGACGACTCAAGGAATAAGTCACTTTTCTCCACCCAGCGGAAAGACACACTCCAACCCGCTGCTGGTTACCTGGTGGTTAGATTGAGTAACTGAACTGGTATAAGGTTACGGCAAATATTTTAGGACTACACCCAGACAGTAATTCTATATGACTTACTCAAAATATATTTGTTGTAAGTTTTGGAGGAAAGATTGTATTTTACAAAAGTGACTTTTTCAGTAGTAGCATTTTCTTAATTTTTGTCTGCCGGCACAGATTTACTTATTTAGCAAACAAACTAGTTTTGTGGCTCTTACGATTTACCCCATCAGAGAGGTTGATGGGACTTCTAGGTGCTACCTGACAGAAACAAACAAAACCAAAACACTACCAGAGCACTCCACCCTCCAGGCTTTCCCTACTGATTAGCAAGATGGTTTGGGTGGATTTTTTTCTAAGGAAACCAAATCCTCCCCTGTCACAAACATGGGTTGTTATGTCCCCGGTACCCATTTGCTGGTGGTGTGAAAGGATGCTGAGGGGGGGTCAAGCTCAAGGGGAGCACCTCCAGTACTGGGTGATGTTACAGTGGATCACTGGATCCCGGTGCCTGGCCTGGGAGGTGCAGAGCAGGAATGGGGCCATGGCGTGGACAACAAGGTTCCTGCTGGGAAAGGAGGCGGCAGGGAGAGCCGGTTGCATGTGAAACTTGACAGGCGTGTGTTTTCCAAACAGTTATTGCTGATGTTTCTTGACAACAGGTTATCATCCTCAGAGGTCAGGGCGCGGCAGGGAAAAGCAGGGCTGCTTTTCTCAGACAGGTAAGCTGGCTGCCCGCCCGGGGCATCTGATACGTGTTTGAGAAAGTCTGCCAAGTGCCAGAGAAAGAGAGGAGGAGTATCAGCACGGTGATGAGACAGGCTCACCTGAACAAGGGCGGGGAAACCACACCATGGATCCCACATCAAGAAGCACATATTAAATCCCTTGTTTCCTCCACAGCGTGGAAGCAAGGCTTGTTAAAAATAGGCTTGTTTCGTAAGTGGCTGTCTCTGCTGGCTATATTCATCTGCCCTTGCTTTAGCTGACTGTCATGATGACATAGGTGAGAAACAGATAAACAAAAATTTGCCAGTTTTCTTTATTAGCCAGGCAAGCACGAGCATGCACTCAGATCTGACATCTGGAGGGTGCCGGGAGCATTTTGCAGTTGTTGATGAGCACCAAGACAATGTTTACCATGGATAATTTTTTGAGTTAGAACAAGAAATAAGTAGAATGTCTGCATCATCAAACTGTGGCAATTGGCCAAATCCCAATATATAAAGGTCTTTCTAGTGCAGAAGTCTTTCGAACCTATTCTTTTCCTTGTTTGGGGATTGATCTAAATCCCCCCAAATTAATGGCAGTTTCTGAAAGACCCTGTTTAGTCAGACACTTGAGAAGGTTTGTATGGCCTCCTGGTTCCCCCAGGGTTGGAACACAGGGTCAAAGCAAAACAGGTCCATTAGGACTTTGCTGAATGGACACGTGAACTGTAAAGTGGCTGCTTCTCAAGTGCCAGCTTCATCCTTGCGCTGTATGAGAACCACACACAAGCGGGTTCCCAAGATCAGCCAGAGCTGTGAAAGTCCCTGGGCAGGATTCCCTTGCAAAGCGTGACATCCAAAAAATGCAAAAAGCAGAGTGACATCCCTTCCCCTCTGTTCTTATACCTGTGATACCAAAGGCATGGTGAGGGCTGGTTGTACATTCTGTCTTACGAGCTGCTGAATACAGCCTACAAATTTTGAGGACCTAAACCAAAATGCCAGCTGAGCTGCATTTTTTCACAGAAATATTTTCTCAAGATGTTTGTCTACGAGCTGCCACAGCATCTATTTCAGACGTGTTACGAGACAGAGATAAACAAAACCTGTAGGAGCCAGACTCCCAGCTCGGGTGAGGAACACCCTCCCTGACTCTCAGGAGAGGCTCTGAGTGACAGGCCAGCATATTTCATTTTCCTTCCTTTGACTTCTTTCAGCAAGCATAACATTAAAGCGACACAAGCCGTTTCAGTAGACACATCAGGGTGTCAAACTCACTGCCCAGTAATGCGTCCCAAATATATATATTCCTTCTTCCCATGGTGACACCAAAATAACTGTGGTGCCAGCACAGACTGAGAGGGAATCTGATTCACCTGGCTCTGGCAGAGAGCTCCCTGCCAGCACTGTGAATCAGTAAGTTGCATCCTTCTGGCTTCTCTCTGTTCTCCCTCCCTCCAGAGTTTTTATTTTTGGTTATTAGTTTCACACTTCTGTTTCCAATGGGTACACATGGGCCCTCTGGTGACATATGAGCACCAAGTGGAAAAGAAACATCAGTGTGACAGAGTCCCACAGGCAACAAGGCTTTCTTTGTCCATCCACTGTGCAATAAAGTGTATTGCTGTTCTCCATCTCACTGCAAGAAATGAGGATGGTATGTACCCATCAGAGGCATAGCACATTGTGTTTGCCACAGCTTCTGATTCATACGAGGAACGGACATACCCTCAGAGCAAACCAAAACCAGCTGAAAGATGTGGATTTATTATTTTTTTTTTCCCCTTTACTGCTGCATTTCAAAACTTCAAGGAAGAGGAAGAATGAACAAAGAGCTCAAGTGAGCTTTGGTAGAGCGCTCCTCGCTGAGCAATTTGGGCTCGTGGTGCATCTGCCCAGTGGTTGGTGCGCCGTCTGTTTCTGTTCAAGCCCCTCTGGCTGCGAATACCTCTTTTTCGGGGCCCTTGTCACTGGGCAAGAGGCGGAGGAATGCAAAGCAAAGGCCAGGGAGAGCCCCCACCAGCGAGGGCCTCCGGGGCTGCTCCTCTTGCTCCTCGCTCTGGTGCAGGCTGCTGCTGCTGGAGATAAGTGACACTCCCGGTTCAACAAGGGGACTCGCTGCCAAGACAAGCAATCGAACAAACAGCCAGGGCTGGGCTTGTCCCTACAGAGGAGAGGCTGTGAAATAAGCCTGAAGCTGAGTGGTCCTGGAGCCGAGCTTGCAGCACACATGGTCACCCATCCCGTGCAGATGGACCTTGTATTTCCTGGCAAGACAGTGCCATGCACCCTTGTCCCAATCTCAGTTCTGTCATCCCGAGTGCCTCTCTCCTGTAACATCCACCAGTGGGGCCACCACGGGGAACCTGAACCCATGAGGTGCCTAGGGCTGCATTATTGAGCAGTGGGACATCCCCATGGGTTTTTGGTTGGCAGGGAGGTTGCAGGAGGATTGTTTTCATCCTGGTCTGACTTAGAGTGCACCCTTTGGGGTGACGTGGCCATGAGGAGGTACAGAAGAGGGGATAATAAGGAGTTCCTAAGGCCATGGCACATGGAGCTGGTCTTCTGCATAAGGGAGCTCCCTCCAGCCTGGCCCACCTCTGCTAGCATCCGTTCATCTGAGGAAACAAAGGCCACCAATCTATCAGACACAAAAGGAACAGCCATCTCTCAAGGATACATCCCTGCCTCTACATCAACGCAGACAATTACATCATTGTATTCAGTTGTGAGGCACAGAAGAATTTGATAATGCCTACAAGATTCTGATTTTTCTAGGCTTAACCCTATATGCTTAGTATTAGTATCTACTACTATTAAATAGTAGTATCTATGTACCAAAACCTACTGGCATACCATCTTCATTTTGTGCCAAAGTATCTTCAGGGCCACAGGGGTGAGTAATTATCCCTGGCTGTGCTCGCAGGGTTTTCTTTAGCACAGTTGCACCATTAGATTTCCATCAGTGTGAATTCCTCTGTCAGAAGAGGCTGAAAAAAATAAATATCTGCCCAGTTGTTAAAATCAATGTGGGAGGAATAGTAGTAAATTTATGCTAGTAAGTTAATTGTAAGTGATAGCACGCACTCTTTTACCTGCATTTTATGCTGCCTCCATAGAATACACAAGAGACAACAAACAGAACTGCCTCACCTGTCCTTTATTGCCACAGGGCTTTCTCTCTCACCTCAACACAAACTTTTTCTAATGAAACACAGCTGCGATGGACCAGCAGATTAGCCCACTAAGAGGGCATGATGCACACCTATGCACCAAGGAAACAAGAGGAAACAGCCCTATCATCTTCACCCTTTTCTTAGAGCCCAGTAGGCAGAGGCACTACATAACATGGGAAATTTTCCAGACTCGCTCTATTTTTTTTTTAAAGTTCACGACACACAGCAGGAAGCAGAATGCTTTAAGCTACTGTGGCATCACACGCCGTTCAGGCGAGGTGCTGTGAATGTGGGTGAATATAGAACAGATCAGGTTCTCCACACTTTTGTTTTCAAGGTCTGGCACTACCAAAGCAGTGCTCAGCCTGGACTGATCAATATTAGTAAATCCCTTTGGAACTCAGCAGTAGCACAAAACAGGTTAAATCCACCCCAGGCTCCCAAGGAAGCCTGCTGCCATGGGCTGGAAGAGAAAATATGATAGCCTCCAGTGAAACCAATGCTATATGGGGTGGTTTGTCCCAGACATTCATATTCAAGTTTCCTTGGTCACTATTTAACAAAACATCAAGAAAGGATTCTTCCACCATTCCTAAATTCAATACAGGTATGCCATGGAAAAGACTCAGCACTTCTGCAGCTCCCATATTCTCAGCAGGATCAATGTTCTGGTAGGACAGGGACGAGAGATGGGGACTCTTCTGTTGACTTCTATCACTGACTGTGAGCCAATAAAAATCAATGAGGGTTTCATCACGAAGCCAGATTGGACCCTTGATACGTGCCCTTGAGAGCATTGCTGCCTTCTTAGTGCCTCACCCTGAAAATTATTACCCTTGTCTTTATTGGGCTCCTATATTTAATTAATGGCTGAAAAGCATCTGGAGAAGGTTGAAATAGGCAAGTTATGCAACTTAACTCCAAGTCTGATGATTAGTATCACCATTCCCAGACTACAGTCTCTCTTTGATATGGGGAACAACAGCAAGAAAGATGCTGACAGTGGTGACATTGATTTTGCCTCTAGCTGATGGAACACGTAGTCATCTCATATCTCACAATCCAAATTACACCAGCAGATTTACTCTGGATTCACACTAGTGTAACTGGAAGAGGTAGTTGGACCACAAAAAGTAAATGGGGGTTAAAGCAAGGATTAGGAAAACAAGAAGTATGAAAAAGGTGAGTCTCAGCAGCAAAGTGTGAAGGATCTGGATCTCAAGCCATCGCAGAGTAAGAGCAAACAGTGATCTGGCCCAACAGTCAGAATTTCTGAGTCTCTAACAGCTGTTCTCTATTATAGGGGAGGGCAAACAACCTGCTGAGAAGAGAGAAGCAGGGTTGGGCTCTGGTCCCTACACAGATGAGGAGGAGCAGGAGAAAATATGAGACTTGGAGAGCCATGCAGATCCCACATCACCAGAAAGGCAGCAGTAGCCTTAAAGGGAGGATGAAGAAAACAGCCTAGGAAAGCTTTGCCATGAACAATCATGAAATTATGTCAACCAACCTATAAACAGTCTTAGGGAGAAGCTAAATAACAAAAATTTTCTTGTCTCCCTCCCTTCCCCTTCATGTCCCCTCTTAATCCAGAGTGACCTTAGCAAAGCAGCATAGTTGGGCTCCACCTAATTCCATCTAAGGATAACTTCCCTCCTCCCTACCCTGTTTCCAGTTCCTTGCTTGACTTGTGCCATGCGTGTCTTTTATACTCTTATCTCTGTCCTGTGCCACAGCAGGAGTGAGCAGGGAAAGGACAAGTGTTAACCTTTTCCTTGATAAGAAGAACATGACTGGTATGAAAGGGAGCACAGGACCTTTGCTTGGACACTGAATTTGGCAAGAAGAGGAAAAGCTGCTATTTGCATGTCACTGTCCTGATTTCCAAAGGGGAAAAAAACAACATAAAGGAGAATACGCTCCTCACTACCATCAATCCTGCAATTTAACTGAACTTTAGCAAAATATTTGCTGGGTTATGTAACAGAAGTGGATTACAACAGCCTGCCACATGGCTGAAAACTGCAGTTTTAACCCCTGGACAGACTGCCTTGTGATAGGTAAAGATAAGAAACATCATAGGGTTGTAAGAATAGCCCAGCTCAGACAAACCTCTAAAATGCAGCTTGAGGGTCCATCTGATTGAACTGCTCCCAATATGTCAGGCCACTTCTCTTCCTAATCTTCTTGGCTAGGCTGTCTGTCTTTCTTCTCACCTCTTCTCCTGCAGAGTCTCAGAGCTGTTCCTCCCACTCCACAGCTACTTCTTGCTCAGGCTTCCCACCCTTTCTGACTGCAAAGGAGCCCTCAGAAATGTTCCCTTGCAGCAAATGAGCTTGCACTGTCATCTTCTCTTTATATCCCAGGCACCCCTCCTGCAACTGCAGGTGTTGTTAATTATCATAGAATGGTTCAGGTTGGAAGGGACTTTAAAGATCATATAGTTCTTACCCCCCCCGCCATGGGCAGGAACACCTCCCACCAGACCAGGTTGCTCAAAGCCCCATCTAACCTGGTCTTGAACATCTCCAGGGATAGGGCATCCACATTTTCTTTGGGCAACATGTTCTAGTGTCTCACTACCTTCATAGTGAAGAATTTCTTCCTTATCTCTAGTCTAACTGTGCTGTCCTTCAGTTTAAAGCCATTACCCCTTGTCCTATCACAATGTGCCCTTGTAAAAAGTCCCTCCCTATTATCTTGAGTGATCCGTGCCAGGACTGAGAGGAAAGATAGAGTAGTTTTGGCTACAGGGCACTGCAGAAGCCAAGGCACAAACCCTACCATGGTCGTTAACCCCAAGCTACCATGTCTTCTCTGATGTTGTTATGGGCATCAGCTGGATGAATGTGCCATAAGCAGAGTAGCACCTTCATCTTTCAGTGTAGCCACAGCCCAGGCTTTAAAGTCTCCCTATATATGATCAGCTATTATTTGGGCACCACTTAAAAACTGGAGAAGCTGAGTATTTATAGCTAATTAACTGAGCCAGAAAGACACAAGGAATGTTTGAAACAGAAGAGGAAAACAAACGAAGTCTTGGCAAGCGTTCAAAGGTAAGGCAGGCTGGCTGCAATTCGCCGCTCAACATGCAGAGAAGCTCGTGAAGGCTCCCAGAAACATGGGGCAAAGGGAGTTGCCTTTGGGAAGACCCAGTGGAGAAGGGCTCACGTGGTGCGAGGCGGGGTCTGGAGCTGGAGCCGCCCCACCTGCCCCACCCTGGGACCTGGGCCCATGAATGACCCAGAGCACCTCATTCATCACGGCAGGGACGGCTGTCAGCCAAGGAGACCAGGACTGAGACCGAGACCTGACCACAACTTCCAGGTAGGAGCTCACTTCTTGCAGTGCATCGCTTGTTGCCTTGCACTCCTTGCAGGTGTGCAGGAGGAGAGGCTCCTGGTGCTTTCATGAAGATCCAGTTTCTTCTTTCTCAGAGCACATACCACACCAAGAGCTTCTCCCTGTGTGTAAGGTCTCTTCTCTCTCTTTTCCCCAGCTCCTGGCGTTTGAAAATCTTGCTGGATGTGTGCTAAGGTGATAAACTGGTTTTATTTGCTTTTTCCTGGTATTGCTGTCATGACAAACAGAGGACAGTAGGATACCCCCCACCCTGACAGAGCAACCTACGCGCTCCTGCGGAGTGTACATTTACTTTCTTTACAAATGTCTGCAAAATAGAGAGTGGCAAGGAGCTTCTTGAAATGGTTATGAATCACTGAACTCAACTGGCACCCACCCAGGCCCCCAGATGGGAGAAGAGGAGCTTTTTCTAAGCCCTTCCCACATTCTTGTGCAAATAGAAGGGATGAATGATCACCATCCGCAACGCCAGACAGTTTTCTGGGCCAAATTCATACACAAATCTAAGAAAGCCAAGGGGAACTGAAACTGGTGTAGCTCTCCCTTCCTTCCGCTTCTTGCAATGACTATATTTCATATGTTCAAATCCTTCTGGGATTGCTTAGGCTGACTTTGTATAATTATTTTCATCCTTGGATTAAACAGGCCAAATATGTAAGCTGGATCTCAGCTTGCTGAGATCTTATTTTACACCGTATTTTGTCCCTCTGGCATGTACATTACACAGCAGCAGATTGGATTTAAGTAGTTTTTTCAGAATAAAAGTCTGTCTTTGCTCGAGGGTGTCAATTTTCTAGTAGTCCTTGCTGCAATATCTTGTACGGATGTGTCAAAGGATGATATAAAAGTCCTAAACCAGGTATCTACCCACGCTGGCTCTTGGTGAATGGTGCCAGACACCCCTCCAGACTTAGAGCACGCACAGATTTCTCAGCCTAGAGGTTAGGGGGAACGTGTGGCTGGGTACAAAAACCTGTAACTGCAAACCCATTTCTACTAGCTGTTCTTGTCCATCATTGCTTGTGGTCACTGACGAGATGCACAGATCCATGGATGCACCTAAACCTGGGGGTTACGCCTATTTTCAGATTAAATAGAGATGGTTGAATTTGGTTAAATGCTGGTTGAATTTAAAGACAAAAGGATACAAAGGCTGTGGGACCACCAGGAAGGAGAAGTGGCTTTGAAATCAGCTCTTAGTTGTCTTGTGAGATGCCAGTAGGTACGGGAGGAAGGCTGGTTTTTCAGTGTATCATGCTATGGGAGGAACTGAGTCCATCCTGCATGGAGTGGCACCGTATTTATGCGTTATGAAACATTCAGTGTGTTCCATCTGCCATCAGGTCAGGGTCAACAGGTACAGTTAAAATGAAAAACAATATTTTTGATGTGCACCACCTTCCCTTCTGCTGGCAAAGTGACGCTTAAAAGCTTAAATCTTTTATGGTTGAAAATTATTTGCTGTGCAGCCAGAGATTTCCAGGCTTTCCAAGGAAATAGCAATGGTTTTGAAGTCTACAACTGTGAGTCCTCTGTATATTGGTCTTTTTTAACTTTTGCTGTGAGCATTTGGGGTCTAAAATGGGAATTTTGTTGTTTGCCCATCACTGGAGACACCTTGCCTAGAGAAATCTTACTGTCCAATTTCTGCATCTACTATTAATACATGCTCAACGTCTTCCTCTAGGCTCTTCCCTAGGAATATGTGTGCTAGAGGATTTGTGAAATGCAGTTGTTTGAGCAGAAAATGCATGGGGGATAAATCCTAGCTACACACCTGAGAAAACTGCTTCCCAACAGATGCACCTCTCCAAGATTTCCTTCCTCCACGCAGTAAATTCCAGCTGCTTCTGCACTGCTGGTATCTGTCCCCAAGAGCTTGGGAAGCTTCCACCATGCTTTTTGTTCAGTCCAGGTCAAGATGTGCTCTCCTTGAGCAAACCTTGAATAGGTCCAACCTGTACCTGAGCCTAATCCCAATCCCTCCAGCAGGTATTTCAGTAAGGACTGCTCTAGTTTTTGCTGCTCTCTCCAGCTCTACAATCTGCAGGATTGGCCCCAAGCAAGGGCTGATATGCTGCCAAACCCTCCTGCCCCAAGAGGTGAATGTTCCCGGTAGGAACATGTTCTGTCCAGAAATAGAATTTTTATGAGGGAACAAACAGGGCCACTGAACTAATGTAGTTAAGAAGATCTTGCAGTGATTGGGAAGGGTGAGCTGCTTAAGGCTCCTGTCTATCTCGTGTTTATCAGGATACCCATCCTGGGTCTCACCATCCTGGCTCTGGCACTGTTCTCCTGCTCTGCCTACTGTCTGGACAGTCAGGTCTTCATAAAGTGACCGTTTCTTAAAATTCATGGGTAGTCTTGCTGGTAAGGCTTTAGGTAACATCTGGCAGGATGACTTTTTCCTTTTTGCCAATCACTGGATGATGACTGTGGGCCTTGAGCTGCTGATTCCCAACCCTGTTCTGGTTCACAGGCACCCCAGGGGCTGTTCTGCAGTGCTGCTCTGTTAGAACTTGTTCCCTTCTCAACAGTGAAAAGCTCCCCCAGATTAAAAAAGTGTCAGCTGAGAAAATGAAAGATTAATGCTGCACCTGAAACTATTCTCCTTTCCAAGCTGTCCCTTAAGGTCTCACTAAGGCTTCTTTTCCATCCGGTTACCCGGGACCAGTTCATCCGTGCCCTTGCTCCTCTGTCTCACAACCCCTGGTCCTCCTGCCTCCAAGTTTACTGGAAAGTTACATGAGTGCTACAGAGTGCAAATAAATCTTCAAAGCTGTTGCTGGCATCTACACTCTCCCTCCTTCCTCCAAAGCAGTGAGAGGAATTAGATTTGCAGCTTGGTTGAGATTTAGGCTTTTGTGAGGCTGTAAATAAAGCATTGTTCAGACTTGTCTACGATATCCACAGTCTCCTGGATGTGCTGATTTTGCACGAGGCTCACCCAGCTGTTTAAAAGTGAGTTGACTGCCCTGTCTCATACCTTCCTGGAGAGCATGACTCACATTAGAAACCTCCTCATGGGTTTCTAATAACTTTATTATGGGGTGTGCACATACACCATCTCTTTGATGGTCTCAGAGTTTGTGAGATGTGGCTAGATTTTTACGGAGACCACACACGGTATGATAATAAAAGCGACTAACTGGCCATTTGGGATGTTTCACTCCTCCTTTCTTTTGCCAGTTTTAAAATTTCAGGTTGTTACTCTGGGACTTCCCACTAGCTCCGAGGGCTTCTGGTTTTCTGTGGTGCACGATCAGTTTGGAATTGGCAATGGTTCATGGGTCCTTCCTTTCTCTCTGAAGGAAGGAATAAAGTTCAAACTCCAGGAGAGCAAATTCATTATTTTCTCTAGAGAAAAAAAAAATCCATTTCTTCTTGAGTGAGAATTTTATATCTGACTATAAACTGTTTCATTGGCTTTTCCCTGTTGAAATTTCACTGTTCAGGAGAGGGATGAGAGCGCCTTTTCTGCAAGGAGTAAGAGGGTACTTGGGAAAGGAGAATTTGTTGCCTTTCTAGTGGGATTCTTTGGTGATTCTTTGGTAAAATGGACTATAGAAATTATGTAAAGCAGGGAAAGAATAGTCCTAGGCCACAGCATCATGGGTGTGTTTCCAGAATTAGTCTTGGAGCAGAAAATGCTGAAAGCAAGGCGAGCAGAAAGCTGTCTCTGAAGGGATCGTGCTGGAAACACTGAGTACCTGGTGTGAGGTGCTCGATCCCTCCAGCTCCCTCTCACAGCTCAGCAGGAGGCAAGACGGTAATATTTCTTACCAAAATATGGTAAGAATTCATGTTTCTTACCAAACCCCTCCGATGAAAAAGGATCATAAAAGAGTGAGAACGAGAAACTCTCTAAACCCAGCTGAACTGAAGATGAGAGGAGGAGGGAACACGAGACAGTCAGATCAAATCTGGTTAATTGTTGTTGTTGTGGTGTTGTTTTTATGTGTGAGGCAAAATCTGCTCTGCCATCTTATCCCCGCGTTCGTGCACCTCCCTCTGCCATCAGCGAGAGCTGAAAGGCACCTGGGGAAGCAGATCTGGCGAACAAAGTCTCACCCAGGGCGCATGTCCCGTTGTTACTCGTGCGTTTTTCAGGGCTGAAGGACAAATATTATTGTTAATGAGCTAAATTATTAGCCCCTGTGGCCGTACTTAATTCTAGAGAACGAGACCTACACCCAGTGAGGCCCGTTTTCCACACAGCATGAATCACTTGCTCGGGTTTTTTTTGTGCTCGCTAGTTTCACGTTTTAATTTTCCATTCCTCTGGCTTTCCTCATGCGGATGAATAATGGACCATTTATAATCCATCAACAATATCAGAGCACACGATTATGGCTTCAGCCCGTGTAATCCCTTCGGATGGCTCGCAGAGCACAAGCGCCTGTCGTGCAAAGCCACATCCCATTTCCACAAAGAAAACCAAAGGGGATGCCAGCCTGGCAGCTTCTCCCCTCCACCACCCGAAATAGCTCTCAGGAGCTGAGTCATGAAGTGGAGCCCGGAATAACCGGCGATTCCTTTAACCCAGGGACAATAATCAGCTGTGCTAACAATTACGGATGGAAATGGGCTTCAGGCAGTAGTTTATCATGAGACACGCTGAACCCTTCCATTGCTGTAAATACATGCCTGGGTAAACTTTCTTTGAATCCAACTGAATAAGGCCGTGTAATTGAGCTTTATTCTGAGCCTGCCCCTGCTGCACGGAGCTGTTGAGGGCTCCGCTGGGTCACTGCAAGAGGGTCCTTGGCAGCCCCGAGGGCTGAGCCCACTCTGTTTTCCCACGGCTCTGCAGGACCTGTGCTGCCTACAGGCACATTCAGCATCCTTATCTTTCATGGATATTGCTTTAAGGACAACATGCTTCTCTTCATGCATCCAAAGACCTTCATTAAGGACTAAGAGCTCAGACTCAAGCATGTGGCAGGTGCTAATTGTAATTCTGCTCTTCTATTTCCGTATCACACCTTTTCCTCTGTCATTGATTTGTTGCATATTTAGGAAAGGAATAGTTTCCTGAAACCAGGGGTTTTGAGTTCGGAAATCTGTAGGGTCAGTGCTGCTTAAATGAATCACTCTATACATAGGATACAGTCAGCAGGAGAAGGTGATGAATCATGTATCTATTTAGTGTGAAATGGGAAGCCTTCACAGAGCTGCTTGTGAGTTGTCACATGTGCTTGTTGCCTGAGTCACTTACATTACTCAGAAACACTGGGTGGGACGTGGGTCTTCCCCAGGAGGCTGGAGGCTGGTCCAGGCAGGATCCTGTGGGGCTTGGTGGGAGGTCAGGACCATGTGAGCAGGAAGGATCACCTAAGTGACACCATGAGGACTACAGGCATCTGTTTTAGTTTCGTGAGCAAAACCTTAGCAGCATCTAAAAAATACATTTAAAAAAAAATCCTATTTAAAAATAATGTCTGTCTTACCCATTTATCCATAGGGATACTTATTTTAAATAAGAAACTTTTAAGGGTGCTTTTCCCCTTTTTTCAAAAAGAAAGGTGTTTAAACAAAGCTAATATATAATTAAGCCGACCAAGCATGAGGTAGAAAACAGCAAAGCTACATCCCCTCTCTTTTTTTTTTTTGCTGTTGTATATTTTCACTGGTCAATCTAGGTACTTCTTGGGATTCTTTTAATTAATAACATAAATTTAGATAACTTCTTATTTGAAAAAAAAAAAAAAATAAAGGAAAAGGTAAACTATGAGCACTTCTTGATTTAGCTTCCCAAATACTTTAATGAACACTGTGGGAAAAACTTTAAAATTCACTTTTCTCTCCTACTCTCCAAATGCTCCCCAACTCCCCTTTTTTAGGAAAAGGAAAACTAAAATGTGTTTTTTTACAAGCAAAGAAAGACTGAAAACACAAGCACTCGTGTGAGATAACAGGTAATGGAAGAGCAGGACTCACTGCTGGCAGCGTTCCGCTTGCTGTGCTCCCGCAGAAAGTGCTCTTCTCTGCTCCCAGCCCCCCTTTCAACATCTGCAGCTTTTCTTTTCAGTCTGCATTCACAGTTTTCATCAGAAACTCACAGCACTTCTGCTGTCAAAGCGCCACAATATATATATAATGTCTCATCTTAAAAAAAAAAAAAAAGTGAGTTATTTGCTCTCATTTCATTGATTTCTATCTATGGGCAAATGCAGCCAGAACCAACATAGCACCGTGGGCTGTGCAAGACTGAACAGCAACTTTGTTTGCCGTTAGCATTATTATGAAATTAGGAGGAATTAATTAGTACACATTGGGTTTGTTCGTTCAACCAAGCGGTTGGCAGCTGGACTTAAAGACATCAGTGTGGTGATGGGGAAAGGTTTTTCTTGGTATGTCACTGGTACCAAGGCTCCTTCCTTCTCTCCACTTCACATGCAGATGCTACCTTGCTACGTAATACTTCATCAGAACGTGAAGAAATCCTGTTCATAGTGATGAGGCTGATTTTCTCTGCCAGCAGCATCAAATGCAGTCTAGATTCATTTTCTGGATGTGCATTGAGGAGTCAGGCAGCTTCAGTGCTACCCATCAGTGACATTTTACTCTCCTCCAGCACCGGCCTGCTGAAGGACAACAAGAAGCATTTCTCACCCTAACTTAACCCTTAACCTTGCCCCCGTTACAGTCGAAGGCAAAACTCCAAGTGATTTCAGTGACAGCAAAGGGGATGAAAAGGCCTGAATCTACAAAGCACCCAGAGGCTGAGGTGCAAGTGCCAAGACCCTTAGTGCCCAAGGGTTTCATTGCAGCTTTGAGGATGCTGAGAACTGCACAGGATGAAGCAAACATCGCACCACAAACACATTGTGGAAGGAGCAGTCTTTTTCTTACTCTCCCTTGGCTTCCCTTTCCCACGGGTTTCCTTTCTGGGGCACCAAGGAGCCAGTTCAGCCGAGTAAGCGGACGTGCAGAAGGCAGATAACTATGCAGATTATCTGATTTTATTTACCCTGTGCTTCTGGCTTTTCTCTTTCCAAGGGAAGGCTTGCGTTTAATAGGATGTAGGGCTTTGAGGTGAATTTTATGTCACTGGAAAATCAATCTCAGCTCTGTAAGGAAGCAGGAGACCTCACAGCCCCAGATGGAATTGACCAAACGCGTTTCCATCTCTCAGGGATGCTGGTGACACAGCAGAAGCCAGTCCAGGCGGTGAATTCTGTATTTAAAACAAGGTCCTCTAACATTTGGATCCACCCCATCACTCGATTTAACACATACTTGATGCTGATCAAGTGACTCACTTCATTAAGAAATAAAACCCTGCTGTGCTGCCAACCTCTGACAGCAAACAGTGAGCCCCATTGTCATCTGCTGAGTCCCTTCTCTGTCCCAGCCCACACACCCCGAAGATGCGCACCGAGTCACGGGCGCAGCAGCAGCACTGACCCTCTTTTTCCGAGATGGTGTGTGCCAGCCCCGGGCACACAGCAAACCCCTCTTGCGGGTGAAATACCCTCCTTTTAATCCCCAAGACTCCCCACGTGCCTCTGCAATGGAGGGGCAAAACGGGGGGATCATTCGTGGTCCGGAGGTAGACAGTTTATCAAGGAAGAAGGGAGCTGGTGCTTGGTTGTTTCCAGTTTGAAGGAGTTTCTCACAGTTTTCCTTTTCACCTGGGCTGGACAGAGAACTGCTGCTGGAGAGGGTACAACAAAGGGCTACTCTTTTATCTGCTCCACTTCAGCAAATGTGCTAATCGGTGCTTGTTCACTAAATGCCATGGAAACCCCAGGGAACATACTGAGATGATCATCATCCTTTTTTTATTATTATTATTATTTTTAAGATTTTTGTTTAAGAACTGGTTTTAAGGCTTTTTTTGGGAAAAAAGCCAAACCCACAAGGGAGGGTTCACTGAGAATCATTTCCACAGCTGGAAATAGACTTTGTCCTAAGCCCTGACTACACAAGCCCCCCCATACAGTCACTGGTAAAAAGGAAAAGACCCCCCAAAAAATATTATAGTGAAGCAACCAAAATGTGTTTTAACAACTGAAAACTTTTGTTTTTTCCAATGGCATCTGAGCTACTACATGAAATGCTCATACTTTCCTTTTATCAGTGTTCGCTTTTCATATGAGATCTAGAAATCTCAGTGGCAAAATCCTTCAACTTGCAATGTGATAGATAAAAGTGTCTCAATCAAATACAACAAATGACCCACAAATATTTTTAAAAGTACTTTCTCTTCAGAAATATCCAACTCAATATATAGTCACTTGAAAATAGAGAGCTTGTGAATGTTTTATTCACAGATGGGCAGTTTTAAAGTTTTATTTCCCTGGATTTCCAAACTGAAGAAAAAAAGACTGACTCGGTGATAACTAGAAGTACCGAAACTGTGGCAAGAAAAGAGTTTAAGGCAGCATAATGACATTGAGAAGCACAAATAATTTGGTTCAAATAACTAATTTTTCAGATAGCTGAGCATTACAACCTAGTACAATCAGGGTATTGGTGGTTAATTAACACTTATCTTTCCAGCTTGAAAATATGCTTTTGTTCTCATGGTATCAGCTGTTTCTCACTAATAGTCTCTTTCCAGGCAGGCGTATGGTTCTGCTTTCTGTCCAATATCATAGCCTTTGAAATAGTAAAATAATAAAGGTCCAGGGTCAGCCAGCTCTGAAAACTCCGGTTGTACAGGGAATTAAAAACAGCAGAGACAGGAATGAGATTGTTGGGGGCAACATGGAGTAAATATTAACTTTCAATTAAAGCCCTCCACGGCACGCAGTCCAGAGGTGGATCTCTGCTGGCCGAGGAGGAGGAGGATGTTGATGGCTGGGTGACCTGGCAGGCCAGGGTGGCGAGGAGCTCTGCAGATGATGGCTCTGCTCTGATCTCCTCTGAATGAGCAAATATGCAGCTGTCGGGACAGGGAGGCAACAACTCTACAAGGACCATGATTTTCTGCAATTCCTGGCAAATTATAGCAGTTTTCCCCCAGATCCATGGCCATGGTTGCTTTGCCCCTTGGTCTGGCTGGCTTCTTTTTTTTTCTGGTTCGTTCTGTCCAGGCTATTTTGGTTGCAGAAAGTCAATGCCAGCACTGTCAGGGCCAGTGGAAATGCGTTTGGGGGACAAAGGAAGATGGAGCATATGCCCCAGGACAAAGTAAAAGAAACTGCACAGAGTGAATTAGTTTCCTTTTTCTTCTCCTCCTGTTGGTGAAAGGATTGGTTTTGGAAATGTCTTATTTTGTTTCATTTCTAAATAATGCTTTCTCTGTTGTTGATGGGTTTTTTTATTTATGCTGGTTGCAGATCACCACTTTTAGATTCCTTTTTTTTTTTTTTTTCTTTTAATCTGCAAGAAGATTAACCACTAATGTGAAAAAAAAATGTATTTAGGAATCCCGAAAGGGAATATTTGACCTTCTGAAAATACCCAGCTCTTCACTGCATTTGTTTGGGCTATTTTCCCTTGAGTTTGGCTTTTACTGCTCCATCCCTGGATACTGTGGAGTTGACATTTGTTTATCTTCACAAAGGAGAAGCCTATTACTACACAAAATACTAGCAGTTGCAGGTTGCTGTCAGCGCAGTGTGCAAGGGGCATTGGTAGAACCTACCAAGAGCAGGTAGACACTGGAGCTTCTTTTGAGTAAATTCTCAGATGAAAAGGTTATAAAGAACACAAGACTAATCTATTTTGAGGACAGATACAGTTAGCTTACAAGATACGTGAATGACACCCATTCACTTTTTTAGAGGGGGAATTCATGTGAATCCACTAACTTCAGAATGAGGTCTTTGAGTCCAACAACGAGGCTTCTTAAAAGAGGCAGTGGTGAAAACTCATTTCCATACCTGGCTCTCTCTCTGTTTATGAGGTTATACGCCTACCGGCAGCTGGAAGAGTTTTATGAAAAAAAAAAAGTTTGAAGCAAATCAATCAAATTAATGGTTTATGTATTGCAAAAGAGGAGAAATTCAGAGGCAGTTTGTGTGGCTGGCTGACATACACTTTTAGTTCAAACTAAATGATTGCAACGTATATAAATATATACATTTCTGTGTCTTAACGAAGTGTGGAGTCATGGGAGACAAAGCGTAGGAGATGTCTGTAAGTTGGTGATGAATGTTGTATTTATCCTCCTCTAGGCTTGATCTGAGAGTTGGTGGCCAGATCTCCCCAGGGCCATCTGTTTGTTCCTCCCATTGCTAGTCCAACAATCAGTTCCATCTACTCCTCTACATCTTCTCTTCACACTGACCTTGGCATTCCCTTCCTTTTCCTTTCTTTTGTGGTTCCTTCATATGGAAGCCCATTTTTATTTAAGCTGGAGGTTCTAAATTTACTAATTCCTTTCTGAATTGTGCTGATAAGTTCAATTTGCGTAGCTGGTCTTCTCTGTTACCCAGTCTTGTCTCCATGTGGAAGTTTGTGGCCTCATATTTTTCCCCCAAATGTCTAAAGATTCATAAATGCTAAAAAGGAAAAAGAGTAGAAACAATCACCCTTGCATCCTCTACAATAAACTACGGGAGTTCCTGTTTCAGAGCACGCTTTACTATAATCTCAGTGAACATTTGGTCTCTCTGCCTTCAGACCAAAGAAAACACAAGAAAATTCCCATTGTTTTTTTGTCTCATTTCTCAATTACTAGTAAAGGAGCACACCCTTATGTGCAGACCTAACGTCAGTCCATTCACAGGTCAGGGTGTGAATAAGACTAATAAAAGAAAGCTTGTGTCATTTGATTGTGTGTTCTCAGCCTTACCTGTGAACTGAGTAAAGAAAACAAAGGTTTAATGTATGGGGTTGGGAAACGAGGTTAGAGGTGGGACAGAGAAACATGAGATACAATGGCAAGGCAGCAGAGCAGAGAGGAACTTTCAATATTGCCTCAGCGTAATTCAAAGAGTTTCTCTTTCAATATTTAGACATCTATCAAGAAGAGTAAACACAAGGGCTACTTGCAGTATGCCCGACGAATACTGGGCAGCACTGAATCTCTGTTGTGCTGGAATCAGTTGGAGAATGGGAAATTATCAGCTTGGCAGTGTTTTTTTTTAAATAGCTCAACAAGCAGTTGATTTTATAACTATTTAAAAATAAACCAAATGAACATTATGCATTCCTGTCAGTCAAATAATGTTAAAATGACTTGATAGCCACAGAATTCCACTGTATTGGCTGAAAAAGGGGGGTGATTTTAGGCTTGAAGTGGTGTGGGGAGGAATCTCTGTTATAGCAGCAGGGCACTGCTCAGACCTGAGGGCTTACACGTTCAGTGACGAGATGAAACTGGAAAAAGGCCAGTGACAATGAACATAGATTTCCCAATCCCTTGAAAAAGAATATTGTCATTTCTTCCAGGTTTATGGAAAAGCAGTTGGCTTTTCTCGACGTAGCCAGGGTTTCATCTCATGTGGGCTTTAAAAATTCTTAAAGGATTGAAACAACGCCCATCAGTATATTCAGCAAAGACAGATGAAATAAAGCATTGAATGGTGACTGAGCACACTTGCTGCTGTTACACCATGGTCTGTGTCCTGCTGAAGAGCTGCTGCTTGCAACCCTGGCTCTGGAGGTCAGAGCCAGGTTTCAGCATCCAAATGAGCCGTCTCTGCGTCAAACCATGGTGTCAGGTGGGGCTTCTTGTTTTGCATGTCTGTTGCTAAAAATATATGTTGTTTGTCGGGCTGATGTTGAAAGATGGTTCAGAAGGGCTGGATGTTGGTATGGTCCCAAGGGCTGAGCATAGAAACAGGGACAGCAGCAGAGCAAGCCAAAAACCAGCTAACTATTAGAGTTGCCTTTCCCAGCCATCGCAGTTTACTGCCTTTCCTGCTGCTGACCACACCTCAGGAGCCTTTATTGCTTCTGGTCGCCTCCATCCTTGGAGGTCTTGCTTGGAACATGTCACGTTGAAAAGTCTCATGTTCCAAGTGCTGA
The DNA here is from genome assembly GCA_025769975.1 of Gallinago jamesoni. Lineage (NCBI taxonomy): Eukaryota > Metazoa > Chordata > Aves > Charadriiformes > Scolopacidae > Gallinago > Gallinago jamesoni. The sequence goes on along the minus strand of JAOQGH010000040.1, from coordinate 13,672,505 downwards.
CACGGTCCCTACACCTCATCTCCCTCCTTCGCTGCCGTGCCTCCCTACATCAGCTACAGCCAACATACTCTTTTCTTTCTTGATGTGGACGCCCCACTCACAAGGAGAAAGAGTTTGTGTATGAACTGCATAGTGCCCCACGTAACATTTGTATTGATGATGTATGAATATATATAATGTATAATCATATATATTAATTTTATATATAATTATTTCTCTACATAATATAGTTGCATAATAAAAATAGACATTTTATGAGCCACTATTCAGTTCATATGCAGACAAACTGTGTGTATTAATGAGATAAAATTACATATAGTATTTCTGAATTATGCTATATAGGTCATCTTATATAACTAATATATAACATATAATTAGATATAATAGTATGTATCAATTGCACAAAAATAATTACAGAATTGGCTTTAATATAAATACAGAGTTCCGTTAAGACCCAGTTTTCACAAATGCCTGTGTTGAGTATGGAACAGAGGATGGAAGCAGAGCCATATGGTGAGTTTGCACTGTCAAATTTCCATGTGCCCATTCCCAAGCTGGGTCCAGAAATCCAGCATCTACAGGATTTCAGGTCCTGAAATGTATTCAGAGCCAACAGCATGAAAATCCCCAGCCCAACATCTGCCCCGACACAACGTGAAGGGGTTTTCCTTCAGCTGGTGTGGTTTTTACCCGTTCATGTTCTGCTCTGGCGTGTTGGCAAAGCCATTGGAGCGATTGCAGGACATTCCCAGGGCTGCTTATGTGGTGTTTGCCTTTTGCACCCTCTCTCACCTCCCACCTCTCTGACAGCATGCAAACGAGCAGCCAAATACTTCTGTGAAACAAGGAAGCCCCGACTGAAATCTGTTGCTGTGATTCATTTTTTTTTTAAAGCTTCAGGGAGGAGGAATGAGAGGATCAGTGGAATTCCTCAGGGAGGGAGGAATCAGCAGTATTACAAATTTCTTTCCTTTGCAGAGGGTGGGGAAATAGAAACAGGTGAGAGGAGGCGCTGGGGATTTTAATAAAGCCATTTCTGCTGGCTCTAAGGGTCTGTCTCGGTGTGCTAGTATCAGGACACACTGCAAAGGCAGCACCAAGCACACCGGCTCTCCCACGCCGACAGCCATGACAATGTTTTGTTTAGTGTAAGGTCTGCTAGCTCAGTGTTCAGGGTTTTGTTTTTTATTCAGAAAGAATTAAAGAGCTGACTAAAAATTTCAAGGAAAAATGAACTTACAGAGGACACTAGAACAGCCTTGAAACCCCTTTGAACCACGCTGTTGTGACAGACTGCATCCTGTGTGCGTGCGCATCCTCGCAGGAGAATTTACCAATACATATAAATGTTAATTACCCACTTCTGTCCTGAAGCAAGGCTGGGAATGAATTTCAGGAAAAGAGATGTTTGTTTTGCGCGGGCGCCCACATCCCATATACTTCCAGTCCCAAGGAAATTGCCCCGTATCTCCACCCTGCGTCCGCTCGTGCCTGTCGGCGGCAAGCAGGGAGAAGACACGGGGCTTAGGGGAACCCGAGGACCACCGTTCCTCCGTGTCCCCCCAAGCATGGACAGCGTGACCAGCAGCCAGCCCAGGGTCTGCCCGCTGCTCCCGCCCCAGCTGAAGCCGTACAGCTGTTGCCTCAGTAGAGAGAGGGATTGGATTTCACGGGCTGTGTAATCCGCCGCGGCACTCCTTGGCTTGGGGATAGCAACAAGCCTCACCCAGGGCTCAGCCATCCCCTTTCTGCCCGGAGAGGAACGCCCCGCTCGACATAGAAGGAAAATTGTTTGCTGAATATCTGCACAGCCCTCCTTCCAATTGCTGGAGAGCGAGGGGGAGTGTGAAAGGGAGAGAGTTTAAGGCAGGCTCTGCACTGGTGTTCTGGGCTATTTCAACTTCGGGGCAACTTTAGAGAACTTCAGTTATTTTTGGTAAGTTTGTTGTGTTTTTGTTTTTTTTTTTTAAACTTCTCTCTCTTTCTTTCTTTTTGGTCTCTGATGCAGATTGCTCAAGTTTGCAGTAGATGGTGGGCTTTTTTAAATTGCAGAGAGATGTGGGCGTGTGTGTTTCGCGTCCTTTGCTACAGAAACTGGATGTTCTGATTATAAAGACAGAGTGTTCCCAGCAGCTGTACTTGATAGGGGAAACCTGAAGACGCTGCCTGTTAAGCGATACCGCTGGGGAAAAGTATGGCCAGAACTTCAGCCAAGGTGCATCCCACCTGGCGTCAAGCTTTGCCTCTTTCCTCTGTGTGGGAAGAAGCGAGATCAGGGATGAACGGATGCATTCAGCCTGCTAAAAAGTTTCTGATCTACAGGTGTTTTTTAATGCAGGGGTTTCAAGCTTGTGCACTTAAGCCTCCCAAAACTTTCCGAGGGATGATGTCTCCCAGTCCTATGCACGCCCCTCCATTCAGTAATCTCTATTTCAGATCACGCACGTTGTTTTTCCTGCTTCCTCTGTCTGTATACTTAAGCTGTCGTCGATCTCAAAGATAGGGAAACCCTCCCCTGTAGTACAAAGAGCCATAGTCCCAGTTGTTGTGATGAACTGCAAGGTGCAAATTGCCATTTACTTACAGTGAAGTTGGTTTGTGATGAATAGGAGTTTTCTGTTATTTATTTTCCCCATAGCTATGTTTGGATTTTTATAGTATCTGCGCTTCTACAAGAGGAATTCTATTTATGTTGGTATTATATCTCGATAGATACCGTTTGCAATATATACCTCTATCATAATATACTGACTTGGCACCAGCATCTCTGTGGTATTTGAGGCTAAGATTAACCGTGAAGCTTTTAAAAACACAGATCCATGACCTTGTCAGTGGAAGCATGGATCCTGTATGTATTCACTGCAAGGCTGCTGAGCCCAGTTCACAAAATGCTAGGAAATTTTTCTGTCCACCTGCCTAGGTCCTTTGACCCATCCACATGCCTTAATCTGCTTCTGAACACACAGATACAGATGATCAGAAGTAGGATCTGTATCTGTAGCCACCTATGAGAATTCACCTGAAAGGATAAGTACATTTTCTTAAAGGTTTGACAGAAAAGAGAAAAACTTTACTCCCATGAGAAAATGACAAAAGTCTACCCTTCTACAACAAAAATAGCCATCTTCTTTATAATTTAGGAAAGAAGAGACACAAAAAGTTGACAGGGGGCTCTTAAGAGATACAGTATTTAGCTTATGATCACCTGTTGCATGGGCAATGGAAAACTTGGGTTTTTTGCCTTGCTATATCTCTTATTATAATAAAGAAAAACTATAAGGAATTTTGCAGATCCAAGCAAATTAGAGGAACAGCAGCTTACAACAGCCAATTTACTTCCAAAATCTATCCTCACATAGGTCAAAAGTCCATCATGAAAAAAGTTTCTGATGTTTAACAGCCCGGGAAAAACATATCACCTCTCAGAATTTATTGGGTTTTATTAGCTATGTTTAAAAACGATAAGTGTGACTGGAACTTTTAATTGCAGTAACTCTATAACAATGGAGTTAACAATAACTTTTCAGCCATAAACTGAAGGCTATAAATCTGCCCGAGGCGCTCTGCGGTGCTGACATGCTCCGTGATGGCTGTAGCTTTTCTGTGGAAGCATGTAGATTTGTTAGCTAAAATTGCGTTTTACTATCTTTGGTGTGGCACTCTTGTAAAGTAAACTCTGCTATTAGATTACGAGGCTTGTGTAAATCTCCGACTGAAGTCGGTTTGACTCCAGTCAGTGCTCATAAGCAATCCCTTCGAGGATGGGCTGCCTTCCAACCTCCTCTGCAGCGGGTGCTAGCGTCTCTGCAGCCAGACGGGGCAGTGGTAACTCCTAGCCCTGATTCGCCAGGGGGTTGGAGAGGGCGCGTATTTTTCTGCTTTTAATTGTCTTGGACGCTCGGTCTGTATTCACAACTATGAGGTCAACGTGCCTCTATTCGCTTTTGGCTGTGCTTGAAGCTCATCGCTGAGAGAAAACCCAGCAGCCTGTAATCCACGGTCAGGGGAATTGCTGTGATCGGAGTTAACCTCCTGTTGGCTTCAGTGTGTTCAGTGCCCCGTGCTCGGTGTGGAGAGGCCGAGCTCAGGGGCACTCTCCTTCGGGAAGCCACCCCAGGACCTTTAGAGCCACTTTATTTAACGTTGTCACTGCGAGTGGAAGGAAATGGGCACAAACTTGAAAGTAAGAAGTTTCACCTAAACGTGGGGAGGAACTTCTTTACTTTGGGGTGGCAGAGCACTGGAAGAAGCTGCCCAGGGAGGCGGTGGAGTCTCCTTCTCTGGACACATTCCAAACCCAACTGGACACGTTCCTGTGCAGCTTGCTCTGGGTGGACCTGCTCTGGCAGGGGGTTGGACTAGATGTTCTCCAGAGGTCCCTTCCAACCCCATGTGATTCTATGAGTACAACACACAGCACTGGGATCTTACTGAAGTATCGTGTCTTCTGTGAAGCCACAGGAATGTATGTTTCCTTGGTTTGAATGTCTAAGGATACATAGATATTTGGGGTTTATTTCCTTGAGTTATCTAGTAGGGCAAAGAAGTCAGTTCATTCTATGCAAGTGTAAAACACTGAGAGATTTAAGCAAGATATTTTCCAGAGTTCCTCACATCAGGAGACCTAAATAATCAGAATATAAGGCACTGTACTTGAAAGGTTTGAAAGTTAGTGGCTTATAGTCTGCGTAAATAGTTGAGTAAATAGATTCAATCTGTTTTTTACACCTATTTATTTTTGCATCCTGTAATGTCCCTTACAACAGGGAGCTGCAAAATACGTGCTGGAAAAATCAAGGTTTCCACCTCTGGAGAAACATCTCCCTGTGTTTCTGGGCTCTGTGTTGCTGGCTCAATCCAAACCAGTAAGGTTGCAGAAGGCCTAAACATTAACCCTGCTCTGCACGAGGAGGGGACCTGGCCCTCTGCACCAGCACGGGCAAGGTACAGCAAGGGCAAGCTTTTGCTCTCATGCAGTTTGGTGCATTCCTGAGCCCCAGTGCCCCAAAAACCTGTTTTCCTGACAACATCATCTAACAACGACTACCTTTCCTGCTTCCCTTAGCTGTAACTTCCGATCAGCCAAGCAGGATTTTCCCTCCAGGTGGTGGAGCAGCACTGAGCTCCTGATGGAGCTTAGGGTTAGGTTAAAGCCTACCAAGACTAGGTTGTGATCTCTCCACATGCAACAGAAATCAAGACAACACTCTTGTGGCGAGAAAGATCCTTTGGATGACCCACAGCTGTGCCTAGCCCCGGTGTGGGAGGATTACAGCTGCACCTAGGGAAACTTGCTAAATCCACATGTTTGCACATCTCACTCTGGATTTCAAAAGTCAAGGCTGGAATTCATTATTTTGTGTTGGAAAACGAAGCTTCAGGCTAGGAGAGGACCTTTCACGTACTAAGTGCTTCCTACCAATATGTTTACTTCCTGAAATAAGGGTATAGGCAGCCAAATATCTGGAAGTAACCGCTGACTTATTGCAGAGAATGGGTCTACAGTTTTCTGTCAGAGAAGGGGAACCCATGGGTTCACCATCAAAATCTGACCATACGTGTTGTCCGGAGTGACTGGAACAGGTCAAAATATTTTAAGGTTATTATGGCATGTAAGTAATAAATAATCCAAGGTAACTGATAGGGGACCCATCTGCTCCCATGGCGTAGGGACGGCAGCTCTGCAGGGAGCGTGTCCCAGGCCACGGTAACAGCCCAGATCCCAGCGGAATTCCATGGAGCAGGAATGTGAGCGCCTGAAGAAGAGCAGGCACCGAGCCCACTTCATCTGCCCAATAAAGATAGCAGTGTCTTCAGAGGGCAAAGTTATCTGTTTTTGAAAAACACAAACAAGGAGATAAGGTTTATATGATTTCCAAGCCTGCTGATAAATGCTGGAGACTCCAAAGACATCGTAACTGTTCTTCGCTGCTGGGCAAATGTTGTTTCTTCTCTGTAGTTAAGAGAGCAAACACCACTTGATTTTGATAGCAGTGGGCCATGCCTGACGTTCGCAGAGTCAGGGGAGCAGCTGTTATCCGTGCAGCCATCCGATTTTTTAAATACCTTTCTACCTGCCCACTGACCTCTCAGCTCTGCCCCCTTGAGAAGCAGGATGTTTGTGGCCTCAGACACCCAGCACTGAAAAGCAAATTCTTCAAGCTGTGTGTATCTCTTCCCGTTTCTACAAGTCCTAGCTAAATAGTCTAATGAACTGCTATAAAATCTTCCACCTTGCAGCGAGTCTTGAAAGCTCACGTATTTAATTAGTCCAATCATCCCTCTTTTTCCCAAGCATCTCATCCTCTGTACCAGCCCTAGGAAGCTAATACCATTCAGCTTTCCAGGGGTCATCTCTTCATTTAAGTGCTGTGTGGTTTGTCCCAGCACCCAACCCTTTCACTGTCAGCCGGGCACGATGCTCTACTTTTCCTGCAAACCAAGTACCTGCAGGAACCTTTCTTTTCCTTGCCTCATGTCATTCTCATTGTAATCCAAAGAACCAGCCCTAGCAGAATTACGTGGAGAAATGAATTCCCAAACAGGAATAAGCACTAATAAGAAACTCAAAGGACATGCATGCGGGAGTAAAAGATTGGGGTTTGGTAGTGAATGGGATAATGACTTTTTTCTACACAGCAAGAACTGCTTTAACTGATGTTTGCATTATAGTCTGAAGGGGGAAAATGTCTAAGTGGGATTAGGCATCATTATTTTGAAAACTAGTGAGAAATCAGCTTTTGGTGAACTTTGAAGAGGTTATAGCAGCTCTCCCCTCAGATCAGATAAGCCTCCAAAAGGTTGGGTTGATTTTTTTGTTTGAAATGTATGCTTATTGGAAGGGATATGAGCTGAAGCTCAAAGGTCTGTGAAACTCTCTCAAGATAGCTAATGGTTTCGATTGCTGATATTTCCCGGTGTGAGCTGAACTTTCCCTATTCCCGATTCTGAAATCAGCCAAAAGCAAATAGTTTACAAGAACATAAAAATGTCATTAAGCATTCCCCAAATATTTTAATATATGTCAGAGTTGATCTGATTTATGCTTTAGTGAAAGGTTGCATTGATTTTTATATGAACTGTGTCCTCGCACTCCTTAAGGTTGAATTTTTCACATAATGTGCTGGATTATGAGAAAAAAATTGTTTGCCCACCAAATAGCTCAACAACTCAGTGCCTAATTAGTGCATCCGGTTAGTCAGAGCTCATTTTGGAGGCAAACTGGGCATTTTCACATGAGAATGACTACATGTGGCATTTGTACGCCTGGTGATGAATGGCTCCAAAGGCAATGATGAGTGCAGTTGTGATCCTGGCTGATTAATCAGGCATCCTATGAATGGACAGTGCTGCAGTGATTGGGGAGGGTCTTACGTTCCTAGGCTTTGCTATCAGGATCTTCTTTTGGTGGCCCAGAAAATTATTGACTATGTAAGAGGTGTAAACCAGACTTTCAAAAGTTATTTCACGCACAGGTATGTATAAGGGGACGTTCAGTGATTTACAGAGCTGGATGGAGGCAGGACCCCCACAGAACTGTTTGAAAGGAATACAGTTAGTAATGGCACTGTGATCTTACATCTATATTTGGGTTAAATCCACCGTGGATTTAACAACTGCTTCAGTCAGTCTGAGAGGAGTATGTGAATGAAATGGTTTAGATAGATAGAGATAGTAGACGAAATCATACTTTCTTTTCAAAATTATCCTTCCTAAGAGATTAAAAAGAAGCTTTTAGATAACTGTTCTGGGTTGTGCCAGGAAAGCTCATCACAGAGATTAAGGCAATAATTACATAATTACAGTGTATACATTGCATGCTTCACCAACCGAATATATAAACCTTGTTTATTCTAAATAAACCTTAAATCCCAGCGAATAAGCTTAGCATTTGCAGATAAGATCAAGAATGAATGTAATCTCTCTTAAATATACCAGCATGTTTCTTAGAAAGAAAACTGGGTGCTTGGTGTGTGTGAGACAACAAATCACCACTGCGTCTCATGGTGAGGACATCAGAGCAGCCATCAGGAGGATGGTCTGAGAAGCCCAAGCAAACTATCCACAGTACATTTTCCTTGGAGCTCTGCCCCATGCTTTCCTCTCCTTCTCTCCCTTTCTCCCTTTTTTTTTTTTCTTTGCTGCTGTGGATAAACAGCCCAGTGCAGCATCGCCCACATCCCAACCATGTGGCCAGCCCTTGTCAATGGGACTGATCCTGGAGACCCGGAGAGTGGTTTCTCTTCTGCTGCTGATGAACACAGAAGGACTGGGAGCATCGGTGGGTGTGTGGAGGATGCATGAGGTATGCCTATTCAGAGACTATTGGAAAATACAACCTCCCAGAGCATCAGTGTCTCAGCAGCTGTAGGTAGGGAGAATGTGGTAGCGCAAATGTGGTTGGGAGAGCACGTTGGCATACAAATGCAGAAACATCTCTCTCCCCTGATTTAAAAACCAATGCAATCATCTCTCTCTTTCAGCACATGAACCATGGCTGGCCCAGGAGAGAGAGCTGCCCAGCCCAGCAGTAGGGAGGGCTGCGTGGGCAGATGGCCAGGCAGATGGGTTGATGGTTGAGCAGGTGGAGTGTTTGCCTGCAGGTGCATGGGGCTGGCAGAGGCGTTCAGGGCACTCATTGCTGGAGGGACACACAAGATGCTCTGAAATAGAAGGGTTGAAGTAGCTGAGTCAGATTAACTTGTTGGATGTGGACCATAGCTGATGGCGAGGCTTGGGTAGGAAAACCTGTGGAAAAAAATCTGGTTTCCTCTCTTCAGTTTCTAGAGGGTTTTTTTCTGCAGGAAAGTTTAAATTCATGCAGTACCCATGAAGAGAGACTGTGACAGGCCCACCTAGAAGTCCTTTGCAGGCTGGTGTCTCTGGGGTCAGCCTGTCCAGCAGAGGCAGTGCTAAGAGAAGATACGCAGGGAAAAGGACAGGTTTGGAAGCTGGGGAGCCTACAGCATGCCCCACTGCCACTGCCTCAGCAAGACTGCCTAAGGGTGCCTGCAAACCCTCCTGGTGCAGTGATGGACTCAAAGACAACCCCAGAGCAGGGGGATGAGGAAATGGCAGGGGAGAGAAAAAAAACCCCAATGATTTTGCGTTACTTCTCAAGGGCACTGATAGAGCCAGTCAGCAGGGCCACACACGTCCCACCACAAAACAGTGAAAAACAGTGTGGGTGTGAGACAACCTCAAGCAGCAAAACCCCCTCCTTGCTTCTGTGGGCAACCACAGCCTTTCCAGCCCAGAGAAAACACCTTGTAGGTGTTACATCAGACCCAGGTGCTGAGGAGCTGTAGTGGCCCATAAGCAGCCAGATGCGCAGCAGTCTTTGCAGCAATCAGGGGGTTTGGGGTGTTTCTGGTGACTGCTGTTCTCAGCTGTGTTGTATTATTTCACAGAATGATATGGGGTTGGAAGGGACCTCTGGAGATAATCAAGTCCAACCCCCCTGCCAGAGCAGGTTGCACAGAAACGTGTCCAGACAGGTTTTGAATGTCTCCAGATGGAGACTCCACCACCTCTCTGGGCAGCCTGTTCCAGGTCTCTGCCACCCTAAGAATTTCCTCCTCATGTTTAGATGGAGCTTCCTATGTTCAAGCTTGTGCCCGTTGCTCTTTGTCCTGTCACTGGGTACCACTGAAAAAAGACTGTCCCCATCCTCTTGACACCCACTCTTTAAGTATTTGTATGAGTTGATCAGATCCCCCTCAGTCTTCTCTTCTCCAGACTAAAAAACCCAAGTTACTCAGCCTTTCCTCATAAGATAGATGTTCTAGTCCCCTCGGTGTCTTTGTAGATGATGATAACTTGCATTCCTTTGTGCTTGGGGTTCATTGCTGGTTGATGTTCAGTCTCAGCCCCACTTTGAAAAACCAGGGCTTGGAGTCAGCAGATCTCCACCCTGCCGTGTGATAAGGAAGCGGTGCTTTTGCAATGCTCCCCCAGGTTGTGACATGCGTCAAGAGCTGCTCTTCCCCTTCTGCGTGGGACACTGCAGGTCACACTTCTCCCCTCTCAGACTGGAGTTTGATGGCCTGGGTTGACAAAAGTCAGACCTTTGGGCAGCACACACAGGTAGAGCCCATCAGCCTGGGGCTTTAATTTGCACCAGAGCAAAGGGAAGGCAAAAGAGGTATAAAAAGCCAGGAGGGTTTTCTCCTTCCCACAAATCCTTCTTTTTTAAATGCCCAATAAGGGTGGAGAGGGAGGGAAAAAACCCATCATCCTCTAATCCAAAACAGGAGCTGGCTGTCACACCAGCGCAAACAGACCACGCTAACTCCTCCGCTAGCCCTGCTCTTGCAAGGAGACAGAGATGGACTGCGATAAGGTTTTGGCTCTCGGACACACTTGGAACTACGTGCGAGGCCAGCCAGGGCCTGTGTTCCCAGGGGAAGGGAGCTGGGGCTGGCAAAGTCGGCACTGACAAATTACTGCAGGGAGCAACGTCCTTAACCCGGCCGCGACAGCTTTGAGGAGAAGGAGCGAGAGGTTCCTCCTCTGCAGAGGCTTTGCAGAAGGCGACGTCTCTGGCCTGAAGGCAGGCTCCAATCCGTCAGGCTTACTGCCCTCGCACAGAGATGGCACAAACAGCCCAGCCCTGTTTGTCAGGGCTTATTCTTGTTGTTTATTGCTGCTGCAGTCTGACGGCAGGTTAAGGTCCCCCACAGTGTTAAGTGATATATAGCCACCTATGCGGATGTGCCTTGGAGGACTCACAAGCTTTGTGTCAAGCAAGTCGAGCAAAACGGAGGTGGCAGTAATGAGGAAATAGTGGAAACAGTTCTACGGAGGAAGAGGGAAGGCTTTTTTTAGGCTGCGTTTTGGTTTGTTTCATTGTCTCAGAAATTCCCCATAATGATAAATCCCTGTTGGCTGGGGCAAAGCTGTGGGGTGCAGTTATCCCACGTGTGGGTTCATGCAAAGTGCTCGTGGTGGAGGTGCATGGTACAGGTGAGCACTGTGATCTTGCCATGTGTGTGATCTCCCACTACTGTACCGCGGAGGGACAGAGACCTCTCCTTGGAGACCCAAATGCCAAAATCTTGCATACATTTGTTTTCTAGTCAAGAAAATTGAGGAAGGTCTGCAAAGAGGGTTTCAGTGTTTTAGGCAACCTGCAGCTGCTAAAGCTTTTGTTCCCAGTGTCATGCCCCTCAGATGTTCACGGGAGAGATGGATACAACGTGCGATACTGCATTTCTTTTTAACTGAAGAACCCTTTTAACTGAAGCAACACACTGGCTGTGGAGTTACAGTAACAGCAGCACACCACCGACAACTCCCAGCTGGATTTTTATGATGGCAGGCAGGAAAAAAGGAGCGGCATTCACCCTGAGGGTGAAAAAAAAGGCAAGTAAGAGTGTTTTCAATGGCAGAGACCTGGAGTCAGCTTGGGCTGACAGCAGTAAGGAGCTTTTGCTGACAGGACCTGACGTTTTCCCATGGAAATGAGATTTATATCACTTTTGGAAAACATGTGGAAGTGGCCCTCCACACAGACACCATAGATAACTTAATGAGAAAATCTTAAATATTCAGACATTTTCTTCACAAAATAAATCAATGCTAATTAGACATCAGTATTTAAGCAAACCTAAGTAGATTCAATGCAAGATCCATCCTGACAGACCTTCCTACCTTTTAACACAGTGAAAAGGTATAGAGGCTTGTTTTAAATCTATACTTACAAAAGTCATGATGTAGTATTTCGGGTTTTTTTAGTAGTAGTAGGTCAGCTGAGTTGCAGCAATAGTATTTTTTGTAATTAGCGGTTCTTGCAAAGTCATGAAATACAAATATACAATGCATATCTATATAAAAGTAATATGTGCTTAGATGAGTTTTGCACTGATAGGCTAGTTGGCAAAGAAATCACTTTTAGTTGTCCATTAGGGCTGGATTCAATAGAAACGTTGGCTGACTTCACTGCAAGCCTTGGAAACCATCAGAGTATTCAAGGCTCGGGCAGTCAGATGCCTGCTTTAATTTCTATTGACAAAGGAAAAGGAGGGATGAGTAAATGTAAAACATTTCCTTCCAGCGTTGAGCTAAGAGAGGCAGCATGGCGCAGGGAGGAGGTGGAATCCAGGACATCTGGGTTGTATTTATTGTTGGCTCTGCTGCCAACTCGCTTTGTGACTTTGAGCAAGTCGGGTTTTTTCGCTTTGCTACCTTGCCTTCTGTGGAGCAGGGAGAGCTCGCCTGCTCTCACACGGTGCTCGGGGCAGGTGGGGGGACTTTCTTGGTGACCACGACTAAATGGTGCAGTTGCCAAGCCGGCATGTTCATCTGCACCAGGCAATGCTGTCCGGGTGATCGATACCCCAGGGGGTGCAAGGGGTAGCTATACCCTTGGAGAACCCAAAGAGAAAGATGCTCATTAAACAGCACTGCAACCTACATAAATGTGTATCCATAAGCACTAATAACCAGTGACTTCTGGATCAGGATGTCATTCAGAGCAGGAGACGAGTTGACAACCTCTTGCACCTATACTTACTATCTCTTATTTCATTTACTACACCACTCCCAGGGCAGAGCCACTGCTTTTGGTGTAAGTCACAGGGAATAAGGGAACTATTTCAAAATCATCTCTGTACGGTGCTTCCAGCGCCCACAGCTGTTTTCAGGTTCTTGATGTGGAGGAAAAAAGCCTGGCATCATTTCTTTTTTTTTTTTATTTTCTGCGAGATGCATTTTCTGCCAAATGTGAAGAACTGAAAAAGCATGTGAAAGCAAAGAGAGAGTCATATATGGCCTTCTGCATGTCACCAGCAATTGCTCTGCAGTCCAGAAGTGATATTTAGGGTATAGCTGGAAAACTTCTGCCTATATATTATTTGCCTTTGTTTTTTACTTTTATATAACACTGATGTCTCAATGCTACTTGCTGTATACATCAATCAAATTCATGGCTCATCTGCAAAATGCTTGCATTTTTTTCTAAAAGTATTTAGTCTTACAAGGGTGCAGGCGTGATTACTGTGTGCAATGCTGTGTGCCCTGCTGGATTTTACAAGACAGAATCCAAGCTGACCTCAGCCCGTAATCACAGTCTGAACTACAAGATGAATACGACGTAGCATGCCGTGTATCTGTGAATGATATCTCAGCTTTTTATTTTCAAATTTTATCCTCTTGGCACTAAATGACCAGCAGGTATCATCTGAGTCCTACAGATTTTTGTGAGTTTCCACTTACGACACTGTCATGATAGGTCAAGATGTCTTTCATGAACACTAATGAACACTCTCCCTTGGAGACACCTGGAACACTACAGGTTGGTCAGACCTCCCTCTCCAGAATGCTGATCTCAAGACCCTCTGCTGAGTATTAGGATACATGATGGAAGAACTTGCCATGATGATCATATGTCTTTATGACCAGCACAAATCTGTGAATAAAGATGCAGTATGGAGTCTAAAGCCAGAGTAATTAATATCTATAGAAAACATTGATAGAAATTGATCTATATCTATACAATATACAACAATACTCCCCCTTTTTTTCCACCCATGAAAGCAAGAGGTTATTAAGAATAACAGGGCAACGCAAGTATAAATTTTGCCGGACATAGTGTAGCTTTTTGTAAGCGATCCTCATTTAGGAATCACTTAGGCTGTATTGATTTTTCCCTCCTCTACAGGGGATGCAATTTATGCTTCTTCCCACAGTAACTTATTTGGCAACCTGAATCAGTCTGCTGAACTGGGGTGCGAGACACCTGGGCCCAACCTCTGATCTGGTGGGTGGCACAGTCACATCGCCTCTGCCTTATACCCTCTCTGTGTCCACCCTCCTCTCCCCCTTTGGCTCTCCCCATTAGCTCGACAGAAGGCTCCTCAGGGCTGGCACTGTTCTCCCTGGTGTATTTGTACAGCATAACGAGGTGCCAGTCTTAAGGCAGGCTCTTGGAAACTACCAAAGTACAAATTGCAACAGAAAGTAATTAAGTGAATACCAGTGTCCTAGGTGTCAAGGCAGAGTGTAAAAATGAGGTTGTGTAAAGTGGTTTGAACGTTTTAAAGCCCGATCCAAAACTTCTCCAGACTTCAGAGGCTTAAATCTGTCCCTTAACACTCAGCCAGGACTTCCTGCAAAGTACTCTAGTCCTGCACGGACAACTTTGCAATGCGAAATAAAAAGCTGTATTTTAATTGTTGTGGGTTAAAGCCAGCTATTCCCATAGTTCCCATTTCCTAATGTTTTCCACTCATGATGTTCTCCACTTTTAATGTTCATAGTAACTTGTGCCAAAAAAGGTGTTTCCTATCATGTTCTCCTCACATTGTGTGTTGTGGTTGGTTTTTTGAGTTTCTTTTTATTCCATATTTTCAATCCCCAGAGAGCTAAGGTTAGTCATAAACATGCTTTTGGCTATCAGATTCATGTGTGGTTTGCTATAGCAACAAACAAAAGCATTAGTCAGAAACTGGCATGAAGCTATAAACACATATTTTTTTGTGATATTACCCAGAGTTAGCTTAATTTATGTGGTACGCTGTTGCCACAGAACTGCATCGTAGTTAGATTATTATCCTTGTTGAATAGGAACTTCATAGAAAACCCAGAGAAATAAGCAAGCCCATTAACTGATGTTGTCATCTGAAGATCACAAGCCAAATTCTGCTATTGAGCTGGTATAAATCCAGCTGAACTCCTTCAGAATATGCATTCAGAGCAGAGCACGAAATCTCATCCTCTATCTATTGAATAAGATGAAAGTTGTTGTCAAGCAAATAAACACTCACTTTGCCTTTGCTGTTTTCACCTCCCTAATTTGACTGCAGTGGGATGGATTAGCGGTGGGCATTATCAGATTGCAGTAGGTGGTTTAAGTTCGCTGCCAACACACTTGGAAAGCACTACCTGCAGCGTGGCAGGGAGAGCAAGGCTTGGTTAAAGATAGTCTCTGCCCAGATGTGCCCGTGCAGCTCTGGGAAGGTGCAGTTTGGCCAGAGCCAGCGTCTGTCCATCTGGGCTGGGGACAGGGAGAAGTGGTTTGTGCAGCAAGTACCGACTTTCCCGGGGAGTTGGCTGGGTTTGTACGGTGTCCACTGAAATCCCACTGCTGGGCAGCTACTAGTCCCTTAGCCAGCTAGTTTAAAGGTTGCCCTGAAGGCTCTACCAAAGTGGTAATTTTTGTCCTCGGTAGAGTAGGCACATTCCTGTGAATGCTTTATTCCAAACATTTGTCTTCTCTTCACTGCACCTTTTCAGGAACATGAGCCCTTCTCTTTTTTGACAGCTGGATTTAATACAAAACACATGCATGAAAAATGTGTTTTCCAGTGTCCCGGAGCTGGCACCACTCAACAAGGGGAGCTTAAACTCAAGCTCCCTAGAAATTGTTCAGATTCATTTTCAGCCCCCTCTCTTCAGACATATAGCTGTGAAGTGTTTGTGGCCTTCCTTGCTCCAGAGGGATGCAGAGTAATGTATGAATAATATCCACATACATCCAAGTGATAAGAGGAACAAAACCTCCAGAGCCTTCTTGCATTCACATTATGCTAATTCCAGCCCAGAACTTTTAATTGGGCCAGTGGTTCTAGCTGAAGAGGATAATTCTGCAGCAATGGGTCATTTGCACATGCACAGAGAGGCCCTCTGAGAATGGTCCCTTGAAGTCCAGGGATCAAGAACAAGATCTAGCACCAAGTGTTGGCCAAGCTATGTTCCAAACCCAGGAAACTCTCTTCCCTAACCGAACTTATAAGCAGAAGAACATGTCCCAGGAAACCCTACATTTTAGCCCTGGCTCTGTTCACTGTGCCTTGCTTAGTGTTGTTGGTTTTGGGTCTTACATACTTGAGACTCTGGTCCTGGTGTATTCAAAGCCTTCTGAGATAATCTTACCATGGTAGATTTACCTGGTGTAGAAGTGTATAAGGACCAGTTTTCCAGTTAGCAGTACTGTCTACCTACAGATAGACAGAGGGGCATCTCCAGGTGCCTCCCATTCTATCTTCTTGCACACGAACTCTCCACAGCTCCATAAATCAAGGTGGTCATCGCTCTTCTGAGAAGTGGGAACAAGCCACTGGATTGTCCTCCAGCTGCACAGATGTGACTCTGAAGGAGCCACCCAAGAGAAGAACCAGATCCACCTGCTTGCAGTAGATCTCCAAGACTGTAACTGAAGCCCTGGGCTCTTCCTTTTCTTAACACTGGCTTTGTGCTGGAATAATGCTGTTGATTTCAGCAGAGCCCTTGATCTAGCTGAAGTGCAAAATGTAATTTATTCTCTTTTATACGTTAGTCTGAATCAAGCACAGATGTTCATTGAGAAAAATGTTACCATGTGCCTTCAAAAATAATCCATCCTGTTTTAACTGAGTTAAAAAATACTTAACCTGTGAGTAGACCATTATGATAAAGAAACAGTTACTCATTTCCACAAGATATCATTATTTTCTTATTAGACAGAGACTCTGAATGTTTGCAACTGTTATGAATCAGCCTCAGGGTTGATAATCAAATCCAAGAAATGGTCCTCTTAGTGCTTTCAAACAACTCCACCCAGCTCAATTCATTCACCAGTTACTACATGGACAATCTGCAGCGTAGTCACTTTCTTGTTATTTGAGTCTTTAGTCAAAAAGAGATCCAGAACTGCAGTAATGAGTCTTTTAAAAGATGGTTTCTCCCTTTTGTTTATACTGCCTTCTCTGAAACAGAAAACTGAAATCTATTTCCTTAACTAAACCATGTTTTCCTCTAATCTATTAGGCAAGCCTGCTGGTTTGTAATTTTTGGGTGCCTCAGACTGGCTAGATGGCATAGAGGGGAAGAATGAACACCAAATCGTTTGAAAACCCACATGTAAATATTCAAATTTTTTTTTTTGCAAAAATACAATGCATTTTGTCACCTTCAGTTTCTCCTCCTGAAATTTAACATGCACTTAAAATTCCAGTGTTTTTCAGTCTCACGTATCTGATTATTTCTAGTTTTAAGCAGTAAAGATTTTTTACAAATTAAATTTGTGAACTTAAAGACGGTTATCAAGCAGCAAGTTTATAAAATGCTGGGGCAAGGTAGACATCTGCTAGGGGAACACTTTTAAAAAAAAGGTGAAAACCAGTGAACTGAAAGGAGACAACACTTTTGAAAAGAATTTGGTAGGTCACTTGTTGAATTCTTTTGAACTGACTTTTTTTTTTTTCTGAATATTAAGTTTATAGCCCATTTATTCAGGTTTTAATTGCACTGATGTGAGCAGAACTATACTAATTAATTCATTAATTTGACTCAATGGATTAACTTATCTGTAAGTGAGCATTTATGCTTTTGCAGAGCCACAGTCCGCATCCAGAAATTCTCTCTAATTTTTAAAGGGACTCTCCTACTCCACATAAAAACAAGAGAAAGGGAGCTGTGCCAAATGCTATTTTGCTACCATCACTGTTTATTGACAGAAAAGATTTTTATCTTAACAAAGTGAGGGAACTGCTAACTTTATCTTTGATGTAAAACATTTTCCCATAACAATTTTCTGCCACCTTTATCCTTTATCTCTTGTCTTACATATATATTAAGGAATTTAAAAGCTTAAAGGATATTTTCTTCCATAGTGATTTACATCCAAACAAGTTGCCCAGGGAACTTTCTCTCAAACTGGAAACCTGTTTCCAGGGACAGATATTTATATAAAAGCCCCCATAAAAGGTTGTGGAAAAGCTACAAGGGTTTTGCTGCATTCCTGTTTTGAGAGGGGCTATGCCCAGCATACCATAGAGACGTGCAAAGTAACATCACTCCAATAGTACTGCTACATCTGGGCACTTAATTCTGCACTGAATTTTATCAGTGAAGTAAAGAAAAATGAAAAAATCATCCTATGCCGCCATAAGGATCTTTAATGTAAAAAATAATTTTTATTTTTCTATATATGTATGTATGTGTTTATAGTTCTATAGAAGTACAGAGTTTTACTACGCATTGATTCTGATAAGGATAGTTTTTAAGCAGTGGTTTTGAAAAGCAGTTTGGGCTGAAAAATCTGTTTCTAATTCTGAGTGGTAAGAGCCATTTATATGAAGCCTCCTTTGGGCTTTTTGCACAATGTTAGTAGATCCTCTATTCTTAAGACCTACTCTTAGGGGCCAAATGTGGTCTCCACCAAAAGCAGCAAGAATTAGCATCCTCCCCTAATGTGTCAGAGAGAGGACAAGGAGTAGTCAACTTACCCTGCTGCCTCTCCGGGTCAGCACTGGGTTACCTTAAGAAACAGCTTGGTCTTTTGGCTACTAGTTCTCAAGCAGTCCTTACTCTGTGGCCAGCAAAAATGAGCCTCCAGGGCTGCCAATCAAGCCTACGTGGACAGAGCAATCATTTTTAATAAATGTATTCATTTGATTGATTTCTATATTGGAGCAGGGCTGTGCTTTGGCAGTGGAACAGGCAATCCCCTCTGGGAGAAGCCTGGATTCTTAGCGGGGTGAATCAGCAAGGAGAAGGAATGTGGGAAAGTTAATTTGCCTGAGCTTTATGGGCCTTATCTGCAATAGGCACCCACCTTCCAGGCAAGTCACGATACGAGCAGAGTTCTCAGCTATCTAACAGGGAGGATGGTGGGAATAAACCGCCCCTCGCTCTGGAGGAAGGCAGCTTTGTGTTCACTTCCAATGACTAGTTTCATATAGAGATGAAGGATTTTTTTTTCCCCGAGTGAAAAAAAGCTGCAGCATGCCTAATCAATATATTGGCTGTCCAAATCACTGCAGAGTAGTTCCTGCTAGGGTTCCTCAAGCTGGTAAGCAAGCGAGAGCGTTTCACTTGCAACATGCCCCTGAAGCCCTTCTTAAAACCTAGACCATGCAGATGGATGGTGACACCCTGCAAGATGTTAGCTGGGCACCCGTGCAACTATTTACAGCACTGGTAGAGACTCAATCACAAGTAAAACCAGTATATTCCAAGAGATGAAATTGTTGAGAGTCCCAGGAGATAAAGCGGTTGAGGATCACAGTGGATTACACCAGTCTTTTTTGCTTTATTTGGCTATGAATCTCTAACTTGCTTTTGGGTGGTAAGAAATTTTAGTTCAGCCCAGGAGCTAGGACACATGTAATCACAATTACTAAAAAGTCATTCCCTTCTCTTACTGACTTTATGAGAACAGAGGCCCTGCTGTACTGGAAAAAGATCATAACTGATAATTATCAGTGAAGGTCCTAATGTTACACCATCATCACAATAATTATACACCAGAACACTGTGGGAATTCATGCAGGAAGTAAAATTCACATTCTGTCATGTAAAACCTGAAAGAGAGGAAAATTCCTGCCTGAGACAAGCCAACACACATAGACACAGTGCAGGACGTCACACCTACCTTCCAGGCGACTGTCAGACTAAATCCAGAGAGACAATGCAGAACTCATGCTTCTGAGAGAGAACCATCAGGTAGGAGGAAACAGCTCTGACCCCCTGGTCGTCTGATTGGTGCCATGAGGGTTTCTCCAGCTGCCTTTTTCACTCTGCCTCTTACAGCTGTATTTTAGCTAACGAGAGGAGGGATGGACCAATTCAGGTCTCAACCACTGGCACCTGCTTTTGCTGTCTTTCTTGGGCATCGTTGCAGTCATGTTCTCACATCAAACTTTGGCTGAGAACTTATTTTCAAACACTGAGTTACTCCTATGAAGCATTACTCCTTTTTAGCTACAGGTGACGCATAGGACTAGTAAAATATTTTAGTAAATACTGTACCAGAAGGGTTACATGCATCTGGCCAAATTACATTTCCTGTATAGCCAAATAACCAAAAAATGGTCATAGCTGGATGAAACTCATTAACCCCGGACCTGGGAAATTTCAGTTTGACAACTGGAAAAAAAAAAGGGGCTTAGAAAAAAGTCCCCTGTGCTTTTCATGTTTAAATATGACTAAAGCTGAGAAAGTCTGTGCAGAGCCCCAACGAGTGATTTATTCTCCTGCTCTGAAATGTCCTATGGATTCTATTAAGTTTATCTTTACCATCAGAGAAAAGGTGGACCACTGTAAAAACAAAGAGCTCCTTTCTGATCAATCTCATTAGTTTTGCCCCTATTGTGAAGCACGAGCAGGCATGCTTTTAATAGTTTTAAAACTTTGAGCAGAGCTTATCAATAAACACACACTCAGGGGGAAAGCCATTCACTCTCCTTTTCATCTGGGGGCTGTTAGTTTCTCTTTTTATGGTAGTGTTTATGTCTGTTCTTAGTTGCCAGTGCTTTTCCACATTTCCCTGAGAGTCGTCAACCTGCAGAAAACACTCTATAAAATCCTACAGAACTCAGTGTGGTCTGTGAGAAACCCGAGGCATTTCTCTTCTTGGATGTTCTTTGCAGAGCAGAGGACCGTTCCTTTTGATAAAAGCAGGAGCTAACTTCACAAACAGGTCTCCAGTCAGCGAGGAGAAGACTGATGATTACAACTTAGGTCTATTTTCTGTTTTCAGAAGGGTTTTTTTGAGATGAAATGATTTGAAGGCTTTTAATGAAGTACTCTAACTGCCAACAAGGGCAGCTTAACATACCAAGGCGTTGAATCAAAACATCTTGTTCGTGCCTTGAATGGAAGGAAACTATTCACACTTTGGTTAATTGGGAGTTGCTGCTCCTCTAGCTTTGCCATGTGACAAGCCCCTGCTTTGGGCTTCGAAGCCTGAGCTGCTTTCATCCCAGCAGAAGCATGCAGCTCGGTGACAGAGCTCAGCCAGGGGGCACGGCCAGCCCCAGCACGGAACAAAGGTGGGAGTACAGCCCTAAACACAGCCCTAGCTGGTTTATAGCATCCTGCAGATAACAAGGCCTGTTAAACCCCCTTAGCACCAAAATCTTGACTCTTCATTCCACCAACTACTCCTTTGTCTTCATCCCACGGACAGTTGGGGAGACCAGAATTTCAGGGCTTGGCAGGGAGGGTCCTACTCCCAGCACAGGGCAGAGGGGAAACGTTAAAGGGGAGGTGCTTTTCCTCACTTTTTTTTCTGAGGCAGAACAGCTGCTTTTTGCTTTTTTTTTTTTTTCTACCATGGTAATCATTCCTTTCGGAGCCGAACAAGCTGGTTCGTCTAGGTGGAGCTTCTGGGTGCC
This sequence comes from Gallinago jamesoni, assembly GCA_025769975.1. Classification (NCBI taxonomy): domain Eukaryota; kingdom Metazoa; phylum Chordata; class Aves; order Charadriiformes; family Scolopacidae; genus Gallinago; species Gallinago jamesoni. The sequence goes on along the minus strand of JAOQGH010000040.1, from coordinate 13,651,407 downwards.
CCCCCGCTGTCTCGCTGGCGGCGGTTCAAGTGAAGCAACACATCACATTCCTGCCATGGAGGGCTGGGAGCGGCAGCCTTCTCCGTGACATCGCGCCCGCATCTCCCCAAGCGCCACGGATCCTGCTGGGATAGAGTGACAGCCGCGGCATTCCCACCGCGGTCCTGCCATACCCCACAGCCCTGCCCAGCCCTTGTAACTCAGTCCGGGGGACCCGGCAGGACAATGGAGTTAGTCCAGGTCCGTGGAATGCGCTGGGGACTCTCTGTAGAAGGTGAACGTGTTGATTTTTCACTGATGGTTTTTTTCCCCAGCGGAGTTGGTGCTCCTTACTGGGAATGCCATGGGCTTTCTGGAGCTCACAGTCAACCCTACGTAGACTGTGCAAGAGCCTGTGCCATGGGCTCTGCTTTAAACCTGGTGGCAGCTTCCTCAAGGAACACGGTGTGTGCATAAAGGAGTTTATTTGCAGGCACTTTCAGAGTCTAATCGTTGCCGACTGATGCTTGCAGGACCCTTTCCCTCACAGCCAGCTTGCTTGGAAGGACATGGGTCCTCCACCCAACTGCCCAGGAGGATGATTTGGGTGATTTGGATGATTTTGTGGGGACGAATTGCTCTGAACTGAGCCAACCCCCTCACACCCCCTACACCCGCGTGCTCCTGCTTGTTTTCGTTCATGGTCTTTACACTTAGCCTTGGCATTTACCCTTAAAGAGATCCACAGGGGAGCCCAAGGTACGGTGTTAGAGCAGATGGTCTTGGCCGTGTAGCCTCCAGACAGCAGTTTTGGACAACAAACCTGCCATGGTTTGTTTCTTTTCCAGAGTAGACCATGCAGCATTACGAAATCCCTAGGCTTTTAGTCCTCTTTAATGTAGCGTGAGGTCACCGCTTCCATTTGTAACTCGAGCTGAAGGAAAAAAACTCTGGGGAAAACAAAGAGAAATACTGAAACATTTCAGGCCACTGCTGATACCGGGTGACTATTTTTGTGCTCGTACGTACCATTTGCACAACATTTTTAGCGCAGGGATTGGCAAATCCTGGCTCTGTCAAGCCAATTGATGCAGAACACAAAGATCTGCTTGTAGATTCAAAGATCTTTAGCACAGCTGATTTTGGAAAGTGGTGAAGAACAGTTAAGTGCCAAAAATTCATATTCGTATCCAGAAAATGGTATCTGAGATGGAAAAGGTGGTGCTTTTGCTGTCATTGTACATTTGTCGTGAGGACTTCTTAAAAAAAAGCTGATTTTAGGCATTCTTTATTTATGGCAGCTTTAAGGAAACCAAACCAAGAATGCAATATCTTATATGTTTGATGATGCTGTCTACCTGAAGTGGCATTTTAATTAGCTAACTGATCTCCATTTATTCACTGGTCTTCAGAGATATTCTGGGAAACCCAAAGAACCCACTGTAAGTTGAATTACTTTAATAACTCATCAAAATAATAGAGACTTGAAAATAATAGAGATTGGGATGGGTGTAGAAAAGAAGGGGACATGGAAAATGAAATACTGAGGTTACCAAAGAAAAACTGAAATGTTTGAATTGTTCTCTTTTTGCCCATAATCTTGAAGCGAAAAATTTCTCTTAGTAAACTAAGGTCAGGTGAAATTGCCTATCTGAAAAATTGCTCTTGAGAGGCCAAGATGAATGCCAAGCATGTGCATAGCGTTCCTGTTATCAAGTGCTTTCCTGAACTGGGAACTACGATTGTAGATATTCTAACTATTTAAAATATTCCCTATTCCAAATATAAGAAGGGGTTGTGGGGTTTCACAGCAGCACTGCTCCGGCGACTGTGAGAGCTCTGAGGGAAGAAAAGGAATCCCAGTAATTGCGATACCTGCAAGAGAGGGAGAACAAGATGGTGGAGAGGGGGGAGGAACCAGGTATATTATCCATTTTGAGAAAGGGATTTAATTTAAAAATCAGGGATTAATGTACAGGGACCAATGTCTGTGGGAAGAGGGGTCTGATATAGCTGAAGCTGCCCGTGACAACAGTGATGCACAACCTTATTTACCGTGAGCCCACGAGGGAGGGAGCACTGTGAAAACTGCTGACCTACATGTATGAATTCTTTACTGGGTCAAACACAGTGCCAACAATGACAATGACATTAAATTGTTGTTGTTGTTGTTTGTCTTGCAATTATTCACTCTTCCTTCTCCTTATTAACAATACAAATGAGGTTACATGCCCAGAATGTGCTCTATATTGTCAGAAAAGGCTTGAGCAAAAGGTGTCCCAGCCTTTCCCATGTGTTAAGGCACGAGTCTTCTAACTGGCAGTGGACTCAAAGTTCTTAATTTCCACGATACTGCACAAACAGGACTGGTTGCTTCTTATCGTAGCTCAGAAATGCTAACCAGCAAATGCTAAAATCCTAGTAAAGAAAAGGCACAGGTTGTGACCTTCATATATCAACAAATAATAATAAATGAGTGAGCAAAGCATGCAAGTTTTCCCCTGAGGACTGATGTTTACCACGGCTCAGGTTTCTGCCTGTTAAGAGAAGCTGGTTGTTGAAGTGAAATTAGGTAAGTTATGCCAGGCAGTTCACAGAAAGAGGGAATCTCTTCTCCTGGTGAGGATATTACCTGAGGATGAGGAATACTTAACCTGGATCTTTGTAAAAAATATATGCTTTGCAACCATTGCTACTCCGGCCAGTTTTAACCGATCCCCATTAAAATCCCGGGGGAAACAACACAACAGCAGCACAAAATTTAAATAAAATAAACCAAAACAAAGCCACTTTTATCAGCAAAGAGAATGCCTAAGACGTTGATGCAAGAAAGAGTTATATGCTTAAGCATAAGAGCTACATTTATATGCAAACTTCAGTATAAAATATTTAAAGGCAGAAAGCCTAAATCTAAGAATTTCAGAGAAAGGGATATAATTTGTAAGCCAGGAAGCTAGGATGATCAGGAAAGGATATTTCCTTTTTTAACAACATTTCCACTATTCTTATTTGCTGTTCTATTTGATTTTAAAGTATACAGATTATAGTAATTTTATATGCCAGTGTCCAAATTAAAGCTAGGTTTCTCTTCAGTTTATACAATACATTATAGCACACTTGACTTGAATTCAATGACACTGTCATCATTTAAATTGATTATAATATCTCAAATGTGGGTTTGGAGACTGTTACCCACCAAATGTGAATACGTGGTCCTATGTTTTTGTGGTTTCACTCAAAACAGTCGAGCTGGTTTTCTAGACTAAAGATATTTTTTTTCTTTTAATTTCATTTAAAAAGCAAACACAATTTTCAGTACATGATATGAAAACATCCCAGCCTGTATAACTCCTACTGCCTACTTTCAAAAAATTCCCTTGTTCTGAAGGCAGTTCAGTGGCTATTAGAAGTAGTCACTGATGTAAATTCCATCTTGTTTATGAAAACATTTTGAACAAAGCATTGATTGTCCAGAGTTTATAAAAAATTTTTAAACCTATAAAATGTTGGCATCACTACTATTTGGGGCACAAGAATGACACGCATATAAATCATAGTTTATTAGCAAAGTCTTTTATACACAGAAAGAAGGCTTTGATGAAAATGGAATTCATCGATGTACTGTAATCCCCCTCTTTTATAGATTTGTTTTTAAAGTATTCTGAATCAGGAAAAAATCTGAAGCAAATCCTAGTCTTGAGTAGCAATCAGGGGCACAAGAAGTCTTTTATGACGTGGGTTAGCAATGGTAAAGTGGCAGAGCAGGCAGAGATTTTTGGGAAATCAGGGTGGATGGAATGGCCTCGGTGTGTGAAGCGTTGGGAGGGAAGGTTGTTTGTGTAGGTGGTGTCCTTCCATGCAATCCCACCCACATCTATTAGCCCTGGGGACAGCGATCTCTTGCTCCTTTTTGTAGGAAAGAGCCCTCCTATCACCATTTCATAAAGGTGGCAGTTTACTAAAGGCTTTCACAGGAGCACTCTGTCCCTTCCCACCCATCATGAGGTGGGTGAAAGAGGCCTTTTATGCTGACAGATTTTCCCCTTAACAGCAAGGGGATTTTTCTGGCAACATTTTGGGCAAACCTTGATCCGCAGCCCCTCTAGCAAGGACAAGGAGAGCAATTGCCTGCCAATACTTGGCCAAGCATGTGAAGAAGCCACCCTTGTGCCTCATACACCACTGCTTTGTTTGATCAACAGCTGGTGAAAAATAAGAAACTACTCTCCTGTTCCAGGTCCAGATGAGATGTTATCCAGGCCAGGTCTATCTCTCTGCTTCCACACTGAACAAGAATTGGTAGTGTCCTTTTTTGCTTTAAAATGGCATTCCATTGGGAAATAAGCGGTCAGGTCTCACTGTGGGAAGTGATCTAATTCCCTTGGATTTTATGATTAGCTCAGTCTTAGCAACAGGAAGGCTTTGAAGGTGTTGGTCACCTAATCATTCTAAGAATCCTTTGTTTAAAAGGATTGTTAAAAATCTGGTTTAAAAAGTTTCACCTCTGTTAGAATCTTTGGGTTAGCTGCAGTACCCTAGGCTCAAGGGATGTGCCCCAATGGATGGTAAAAAATCAAAGGCACAAACTATACAGGACCATTGAAGACCTGAGAACGGAGCAGCCCGTACTTGGATCACTCCAGTTCTAGACAACTAAAATGTCGCCAAAGTTACACCAGGCTAAAACAAGAGAAACAGCAGCAAACCAGCCCAAGAATCCTCCCAGATAATTCTTTCCTTTTTCTTTTCCAGTAGCAAAATTATTGGCATCCACCAGGGATTGGTGCTGTAATTAGCCTTGAAGCGCTGCACTGAAGAGCAAATGCTCTACCAATCCAAGCAATATTCTGTTAAGTCATTCTACTGGACTGCAGGGCTTGTGGGTGGGATTCTCCCAAGTGAAAAATACGGCAATGCCTCAAGACTAAGTCCCTACTATTTCTTGGAATTTTAGTAACAGCCATAAAATTCACTGTTGGCACCTGAATCTTTAGCAAATTAAACAATCAAGCCTCAGTCCTGCAGCTCTTCTCCTCATATGATACTTATTAAAATACACGTGGTGAAGAGCTTCATAAATTGATTCCAGAATTTTAATGCCTAAAATCAGGTTCATAAATACACATTAATTTTTTTAACAGAGTTATGCTCATTTTCCAATTTTCTTGAGCTTGTGAAAATTGCAAATGCTGGAGCTTTTGAAAAAAAAAATTAAAACAGTTTATGCAGGTCTTTATTCTGAATTGGGATTTGCACTAAGACTGTTTTTTAGAGTTGTCCATAGTAGGCATCAGGACTAGTCCCGTGAAGGCTAAAGGAGGCATGGTCTGGTAGACATGATGTGTTCTGAGTTGGTCCTAGTTCTGTGGAGCTAGAATACCACAGGAGAGCTCATTAAGATGATGTACATATGGATAATGAGGATGCCTTCTATTCTGTCAAGTGCAGAAATTTGGCCCACAGGCTGACTTTGAAGTATCCCACTGGAAGCCCGTTATTTCCATTCATCTTAACGAAGTGGTCCATCACTGGTCACAAGGCATAACTCTTTCAAGACCCTGCCTGTACTAAATAATTATTTCTTCTTCAAAAAAAGTCATGGGAAAAATAAATGTAGGAGATGAGAAGACTACGAAGAAAAGCTAGCAAAATGAGAGCCATTTTAACAAGAGCTTGGCAAGTTGTGTGAGTTAGAGTGATTGCCTACAGGCGTAAGTCATGCCAGCTTGTCTGCACACACAGCATGCAGCATTCCTGTCCAGAAATGTTGTCTTCCAGCCCAGGGATTCTTCGTTTAAAGTAGACAAAGAATGAGTGGCACAGTTCTGCTTGCGGTTGTCTTCTCCAGCATTCGAGCATGTCTTTAAGCCAGAGCATGTGTTTAGGAGGGCCAAAGCTATGTATACTAATGGCAGTTGCAGAACTGGGCGTGAGAGTGTCAGTCAGCCTGATGGCTTGGAAAAAAACAGACGGTGGAGACAGGAAAGAGACATCGATATCAGGACAAGAGCTTGTGCCTGTATTAGAATAGCTTGTGCATCAGGGAATGTGTAATTCAGCCACACTGTCCTCTACTGGCTAAGCCTGGATCTCTGAAAATGATGATGTATTCATGCTGGTTTCATTCCTCAGTGCTCAATTTAAGGCACTTCCACAGACTCATAGTTTCAAATAGCCCATTTCCTTCACCCCATCTCCCTCCACCCTGAATACTTTTAAAAATCAAGAAAACAGAGTCTTTATGACTATCAAAAATTCATTATGTTTACTCTCCAGCTTTTGTCTTAAGATCTTTCAAAGGCAAGGAAGAGCTTTGAGATGGGGAATTTCAATCAATTTAATTTAATGCCAATTAATGAACTTTCAATTACTGATTCTGATATTTTTTAAAAAAAATAAAACCCCTTAGGGAAAAACACCTCGGCACCACTCCGTACACCCTCCTTCCCTTTTTCTGGTCTCCAGCCCCCTTGCTGTGGGCTACACTCAGTCCTTTTGGGGCGGTGAGGTGCAGGAGACAGAGGTCAGAAGGTGGTGTCTGCTCTTCTTTTTCCACTCCTGGCTTTGCACTCAGTTACCCCAGAGAGGGTTCCCTCACCAGGTACCGGCCTGTTAAAGTCAAGCCTCCTCCTCTCTGCCCTTGCTGAGGTGGTTTTTGTTCCTCCGGCCCCTTCTCAAGATCTTATTTTGCTCCAGCATCTCTTTGCCGTCTCTCCTTCTGCTCTGGTGTGGTCTTCCCTGTCTTTCTCCTCCTCCTCTAGTGGCGCTGTCTCTTTTTCTCAGTGCTTTCTTAAACACCTTTTCATGAAGGTGGCAGGAACTCCTCCGATCAGTTCAGCATTGCAGGTGGAACTGGCTGCAAGTGGTTGCATCCGGCACAGGATGGTCCATGACCCACAGAGAACACACCACTGCCAAACCCCTGCCATTATTGCCCAATACACACCTCAAGCCCTCCTTGGTAATTAAAAAAATAAATATATATGTGTGTATATAAGCTGACCAACTTCTAGTTCTACAGTCTGGGGATGTTTTTTTCCCTTCACAAAAGTCTTTAAATTTCTGCATGTGAATATTTCTGGTATCTTTGGAGAGATCAGCCTGATGAGATCTGAGATAAGGGACCCAAATGAAAGCAGGCCTTTCTACAGCTGGCCCTGCGAGCCCCCCAGGCTCCAGCTTGCAGTCCAGCTGCTGTGTGCTCTGCGTGGCTCCCACAGATACCAACAACCTGTTTGCTGCTTTCAGGTTCTGGACGACAGCTGAGACCGGCTGAGCCCCCAGGAGATGCCGATGCTGACGCGGACGTGGAGGAGGAGGATTCTGTGAGTGTTTTTTTTGACTTTGGGTTTTTGGGGGGAATGCGCATTTGGCAGTTATCTTGTTAAAACAGGATCTTAAGTATTTTCTTGATAGCTAGGTATTGCCAGAGATTTTTTTTTTTTTTTCCCACATACAAAATGTTGTATTTCTGCTTGGGATTCTCCTGCCAGTTCAAAAGCCAGAATGATGCTTCAATATAAAGTGATCTGCTCTTTGCCATGATTCACCAGCGTAAGTTTAATACCCAGACTTAGTAAACTATTACATGGCTGTTGACTGCAGTAACTTTTCTTTAAATCTTTACCTGGTTTTCGTTCCCTGTCTCTTGGGTCCAGAAGGAAGCATGGCAAATGTCTGTCGGCAAAAATACCTGCTGGGACTCTTCCATGGCTTGCTTGGTTATAGAGGGCAATAAAGTTTGAAGCTGCATGATAAAAAGGTTAGGTGTGCAAATATAGCAGGGGAGGGAATTTTTAGTGCCTTTTTCAATTATTGCTAATTGATCTGTCAGTATTTTCAGTCTGTTCAGCCCATAGATACATAAAATTCATAAAAAGAACCCAAATCAGCATACTATTGGTTTTGTCACTCGTGAGTCTGTTCCTTGTGTTCTTGAGTAACACCCTTAAATGAGAAATCTATTTGTTCTTCACCTAAGGAAAGAGTTATTGGTTATTTTGCATCCCCCATTACTAATGAAAGATTTGTACAAAGAAGGAAACTATGCCTAAAAAATGGCTCACTGTTAAATGGTAGATGTTCCTTTCCACCACTCATTTCTTTTCCACAGGTTAATGAAGTGGCAGTAGAAGACATCCGTCCAAGGCCACAAGGATCCTCTCCAGTTTATGAATATATAGAAGGAGAATATTTAAAGGCAAGACACTTAGTTTTCTTCCAGGCATGGCTTTACCAAGTTGATTCAAGAGGCTTTATCTCCTACAATGAGCCAAGACTCATATGTCATGTAATAAGATGTTGTTGCAGCCATATTGTCTTCCTGTCCCCACCAAAATAAGGGCTGTGTTCATTCCAGTATATGAACGTGTTGTTGGCCACATTCTTGTTTCTTGGCAAAAAATGCATTTGACTTCATTCCTTAAAGGACCTGGGCCAGAGAGTGTCAAGAAATCACAATGCTTTTCCTATTAGAATATTTAACTGGCTTGAATCTAACTAATAGATATTTCAAAATCACCTGTACTTCTTGGTTATTCCAAGTTAAAGATTTAATTAGTACAGTCATGTTAAGATAAGTAGGCAACAGTTTTACATTCATGCTGAAGTCAAATAAATGAAAAAAAAAAGTGTGTTCACAAAGATGAAAACATGAGAAATGTGCTACATGAGTAACACACAGAAAAGCTCCCAATGTCTTAATACAATTGGTTTCTGACATTCATTTCATGCAAATTTTCATACAAAAATTTGGCCTTAGCATCTAATTTGCTACTTGGAATAATATAGTTAAATCATCCACACTGTACATTACACTTGTAGATCCCAATTTTGCTCGGTTGCCATTAAAGTCAGCCTCAGTTCTTAGTCTAAACCAGGGATTTTAACTGATGTAGGACTTTTGTTGTACTTTACAACAGCATGACTTCTGAACACTAAATAATTGCAAATTATTTTTCAGCTTGAAGAAGAAAATAAAAAATATTCTACAAACAAATCAAAACAGAGTCATTCACAGGTTGGTCTAAAGGCACTCCATAGTTTTAGGCATATGGCTTGCAAAATAATAAAGTCAATTGCAATGCACAGATGTGGATGGGTGGACAGAGGGAAGGACAAATGGGCAAGGAATCAATTTAGACTTGTTTTGACCAGGAACTTTACAAATTGCCTAGTTGTGGCAAAGGCATGAACACTTATGTGTCCCATTTGGGGTCCTACTATAATTCTATTTAGTGTTCTTTAGCCTTCTCTGGTTTGAGTACAGTACAGTTCTTAGTCTGACTTTTCTGGCGCGTTTACTCTAATTCAGGTGCTTAACATCTTCACAAAACCCACAATATTTCACACCTAAAAGATTCCATGTGTTTCACATTTTAAAATTATAACTTATTTTCACTATGACCCTGATCCAGTGTAGCCCTAACATATGTGCTTAATTCTAATTTAAAACAGAATCAAACCTATCCTAAATAAGTTCATTCTCTATTTTAGATAATCTTTCTTGAGCTACTGAAAATATATCTGAGGACACTCAATTTTTAATTGCAGAATAACATCGAAAACCTTGATACAAATGAAAAAGAATTACAAATTCACACCTTTTTCTATATCTAGGAGACAATGGAAGTCACCCTGAAAACAGAAGTGGAAGCTGGTGCTAGTGGTTTTAGTGTGATGGGCGGAGGAAATGACGGAATATTTATTAAAAAAGTACTTAAGGAATCTCCTGCTTCAAAAATATTTAGTCTGAGAGAAGGTACAGTCTGATTTTCTGTTGTGTTTTGCTGGTTTGGGTTTTTTTTTAAATATATCATAAAATATTCAGGCATGTAGCTCATCTGTCATCTCTTTAGGTAATAGAAATAGTAGATCCCAAGCCAAGTGATATTATGTGTGAGCTTAACCTTTCCATATTAATAAAATAAAAGATCAGTTTCTTAAACAATAATTAAATGTGATTTTTTTTTTGTATACCAAAAAAGAATTATGCAATTTTCACTGGCACAGTGAAAAAGATACATAGAAAGTAGTGTATACACAACTAACATGAAAAAATACCCAACTCATAACGTTAATGCAAAACCTGCATTTGATTCTTTCACAAAATAATATGCCACAAGACTACAATAAATATTGATTTCAACAAGAACAAAGAGCCAAAGTCTAAATACTAAAAAATATAAGAAAAAGCTTTGTTACTGTCAGGGTGGTGAGACACTGGAACAGGTTTTCCAGAGAGGTTGTAGAGTTACCATTCTTGGAAATATTCAAAACCTGACTGCACATAGACCTTAACAACTGGCTGTAGCTGACCCTTCCCTGAGAAAGGCAGTTGGACTAGATAGTGTCCTGAAGTCCTTTCCAGCCTTAAGTATTCTGTGATTCTATTACGTGAATATCATTTAATATTTTAAATAAATAGGATGTGATAATTATTTTTTATTTAATGAGCATTAATTCAACAGAATTTCAAAAACCACAAGAAAACAAAAACTAACTAAAATGATGTCTGATTCCACTTGCAGGTGATCAGCTGCTAAGTGCTACAGTATTTTTCGATAATATCAAATATGAAGATGCTCTCAAGATTCTCCAATATTCTGAGCCATACAGAGTCCAATTCAGCCTCAAAAGAAAAATTACTGGGAAAGAAGAGCTAGCACACATTCACTCTACAGCCCAGTACAAAAAGGATAGATTAAGCCAGGTATTTATTTGATTAGTTTACAAAGTTTGGATAACACTGAAGTAATGTGCTGCATGGAAATAGATCAGAAAAATACACGTGTCTTCTTTGTGTTTAAACTTACAAGCATGAATATTCATGAGAAGAAAAAAAAATCCTAAATAATATATGCAGCTTTATAAATATTCTGGGCAAGACTATAGATTTTTTGATAAAGCCAAAATCTTGTGTTAGGGTTAAAAAAAACACTCTTGTGTAGTGAGCCAGCATTTTTTTGTTGTTGTTGTTAAGTGTCCACTGATGGAACAGGCACAGATAAGCTCTGTAATACTTATACTCAATATTTTCCAAAATGTAAAATATCAATAGATATTCTTCTCAAAAGCTTACCAATGAAATTTTCTCTTAAAAATATGTGCTTAGCCACTGATGTCTCCCATAGACATGATCTGCTTATAGGTCTCCGACACCTTCAGAATTCTTTTCCTCATAGTATACATATATACAAATATTACATCTATATTTGTATAGTCATGGAAAGATACATATGGAAACCTCAATTTACTGCAATGTTTTGCAGAATACATAAACCTTCAGATATCCACCTATTACAAGCATATAATCCATTTCTTTTATGTAATTTCTGCCTGAATAATATATGCTTTTTTCAGGATTTTTTTATATTACAAGTAGATACTGGAAATAAAGAACACATTTTTCTACATATTTTATAGTATGTATTTTATTTTGTGTTGCACCTGTATCTGTTTTACTTATAATCTTCTGACCAGTATTTGTTTTTTCAGGAAAAAGAATTCAGTGAGAGCATTCCTGAAGAAACACTGCATGTTTCCAGAAAAGCTACTTCAGAAGAAGACAGGGAAACATTAATTGTAAGCCAAAGGGTAGGAAGAAGCAAGAGACCTAAAAAAGATAGATTATCATGGCCAAAATTCCAGTCAATTAAAAATAAAAAGATACTGGGGCACAGAAGATCTCATAGTACATCTGATGCATACGAGCCTGCTCTACAGGATATTTCCCCTACGAGCACAGACACAGAGTCACAATTCCAACAAGAAGTCCCTATTAAAGAAAAAAAAGGAAGCCAAAAGAAACTGAAGTTCCCTAGCATTGGATTCAGAATGAACAGATCCAAACCAGAAACACAAGACAAGACAAAAAAAGAAATAAAAACAACACTGCTATCTGAAAGTCAAAAAATACATAAAGAAGATACCAGCCTGGAAAATCCTGAAATACTGACTGTTGAATATACCACATCTCCTGCTTATGAAATTAAAACAGGGGAGGTACATGAAACTTTAACAAAAGACTTAAAAGATATGAAAAATGGAATTCCATCTCATGCAAAAAAATGCCCTGAAGTTGAAATAAGCATAAAAAAAGAAAAAGACAAGGAATCAACAACAAAATTTACTGTACCTGAAGTACCAGCTATAACAACAGAGGTATCAAAGCCCAGTTTAGAAACACCTGATCTGATGGAAAGCCCAACTAAACAAACGCCACAAACCTCCTCAAAATCACGAAAAAAGAAACAGAAAGGAACCGCAGATAAAAGAGAAAGTGGAATTAACATAGACCTGACAGGTCACACAGCACAAGGATCCATACAGGTAAAAGGCTTAGAAGTAGGTGTTGCTAAAGCAGAATTACACACACAACCTGACACAACAGAAACAGGAGAAAAACAAGCAGAAGATGACACACAAATTCAGAAAGCAAAATCAGGGATTTCAATGACTAAAAGAAAAGAGCCGGAGACTGAAAACTCCAAAATGGGAAGTGATGATCCACATTCAGTATCAGAAAAAAGAACTGATACAAGTCCAGAGGATGGTAGGATTTTGGATGTGAAACCTCATATGCTTGATGCAGAATCTGAAGTATCTACTTGGAAAATGAAAATGCCGTCATTCAAAATAACCAGAAGTCCTAAAGCCGACATGAAAACACCAAGAGAAGAAAAGACAGTTGAATCATTAGATAACATGAAAAAGGAACAGACAGAAGAAGAAGGGATGCACACAAGTGATAACACTGGGAATACGGAAACTGGCATGAAGATTAGAGAAAAGGAAGTAGAGGGAAAAGAAAGCAAATTCCGACTGCCAAAGCTTAAATTACCTACATTTACCTGGGCATCTACGCGTGATGAGACAGGGCAAACTGAAAGTCAGGTAAGTAACCGGGAACGAGAAGTGCCAATAGAAGAAACATTGTCAATCCTAGAAGCAAGTGCAAATACAACAATAAGTGAATCAACGGAAGACAAGAAAATTATGACATCAGAACTTGAAATCACAATATCAAAAGAAAAAACAGATGACAATGACATAAAACAAATAATGCAAATCCAGCAGCCACTTACAAACAATATCACTTTAAAAACTTCAACAAATGAAAACCAAATGAGAGACTTAGCAGACAAAATAGAGACTACAAAACCATACACTGAAATAAAAAATGGTGAAGTAAGTATATCATCAAAGCAAAAAAAAGAAATCACAGAAAACATCACAGCCTCAGGGGAGGGCCCCGCGCTGGGCCTCAAAGCCGACGTCCCCGGCGCCAAAATCGAAGGGGCCGGCTGGAAGGTGGAGAAGCCCTCCCTCAAAATGCCCAAAGCTGACATCAAAGCTCCCAAGGTGGACATCAGCCTCCCCTCCGTCGACGTCACCCTTCCAAAGGCCAGCGTCGACCTGCAGGCCCCCGAGGCGGCCCTCAGCCTCGAAGGGGAGGCCAAAGCCCCAGAGAAGGAGGCCGCCAAGACCAAGGACGGCAAGTTCAAGATGCCCAAGTTCGGCATGCCTTCCTTTGGCTGGTCCAGCAGCAGAGAGGCCAAGGCCAGCGTGGCCGCTGACGTGGACGTCGGCCTCAAGGAGCCCCAGGTGACGGTGCCCTCGGGAAGCGCCGAAGTCGACGTCACCCTGCCCACGGCCGAGATCCAGGCGCCCAGCGTGGAGGTGACCGTCGAGACGCCTGCCGCAGGAGAAGGTGAGAAAGGCCGGTTCAAGATGCCCGACGTCAAGATGCCCAGCGTCAAGCTGCCCAAAGTCAAAGGTCCCCACGTCCAGGTCAGCCTGCCAAAGGCGGAGGGCTCGCTGCCCAAAGCCCAGGCCGAAGTCCCGGAGGCCGAACTCAGCCTGCAGGGCCCCGAGGCCGAAGGCGGCCTGGAGGCGGCTGCCGGCAAAGCTGAGGGGGCTGGCATGAAGATACACATGCCCAAAGTCAAGGTGCCCAGCGTGGTCTTCTCCAAGCCCACCGTCAAGGCTCCCAAACTGGACGCAGACCTCAGCCTGCACAAAGGCGACGCCAGCCTCCCAGAGGCAGACCTCAAGGCCGGCGCCGTCACCATCGCGGCCCCCGACATCAAGCTGCCCTCCGTGGAAGGCTCCCTCGAGCTCCAGGCGCCCGAGGTAGACCTCAAAGTGCCCTCTGGCGAAGGCTCGCTTGACGCAGCCGAGCTGGAAGCCACCGGCCTCAAAGGCAAGTTTAAGATGCCCAAATTCGACAAGCCCAAGTTTGGAGTGTCACCTCCCAAGGCGGAAGGGCTCGAAGGCGAGGTCAGCCTGCCCTCGGCAGAGGTCGACCTCCCCTCCGCCACCGTCACGGCCGCAGGGGAGGGCCCCGCGCTGGGCCTCAAAGCCGACGTCCCCGGCGCCAAAATCGAAGGGGCCGGCTGGAAGGTGGAG
>JAOQGH010000040.1:13496867-13628620 GCA_025769975.1 Gallinago jamesoni | reverse complement strand
GGCAAAAATCAGGTCACCTCCTTCTCATTCCAGACCTCAGCTTTCAGAAAGTCAGTATTAACTGCAATCCTGAAGCTTCATAACAGTCTGATTCCATAGAGCCTGTGCTGTAAGGAGCTGCATGAATCTACTCATTATAAATATGGGAATAGAGTGCACCATTTGGGTATTAAGAGAGATAAAAGCCAGTGTTTGATATGGGTTTATGTGTTTAAAGAAAAAAAAATATCTGTAATGGATTTAATTATCTTGACTTGTTAAATAAAAACAAAATGAGAAACTGGACCCTTCATCAATAAATCCTCAGGAGCTGTTCTGAGGCACAGCGTGCAATGCCCACTGTTAAACCAGGCAAAGCTGGGAATCCAGCAGTAGACATTGTGTAGGGCTCTCCCCAAAGCTACCACAATTCAGAAAATCAAACACTGCAAAAGAAAATAAAATACACACTTTATCACTTAGCAGTTCTTCTGGTGTTCGTCCTAGCCAGAAAAAGCAAACTGTCAAGTCCAAAAGGTGCTTAGGCATCAAAACAAATTATCTGCCTATCTGTCTTCAAAAGACAACTTGGTAAGAAACAAGTTCTGTTAAGGGCAGTTGGAGCTGCAAGTCCTCAGCCTGCTGGAAGCTCGGGCTATTTGCTCTTTTGTGTTGCTTGGAGGATGAGCTGACCAACATGACAGAAACCTTTCACATTCCCTTTTCTGAGGGACCGTAATAAAAGAGTGAAAAATAAACACCATCCTGACTTCCAGGAATTGAGCAGCAATTGTCATTACTGTTTTCTCATTTCCTTTCCTAGAGTTCTGTTCAACAAACAGCGCATGGAATTAATTCCTCCCAGCAATTTCTTTTCATTAAAGCCCGATAGCATTCCATACTGGAGCATCAGCTTTCACTGCATCGTTCTGAGCGCAGCCTGTGAAATTCCTACTGTGCTTGTCACAAGCTGCGCACTCAGGCTTGTCATCTTCCGTTCTTAATGGTTCACAATCACATGAAATAATCTCTTACTGAACTTGACCTACATTATTTTCTCCCCTTCGCATCTCTACTTCTTTATCCAGGACTGATAAAGCCATATACTTTGATACGTTTATCTGATTTACGTGGCAAAATGAGGTCTTTTTTTTTTTTTTTTTTTTGATTTTGCAGCCCATCCTACCTCAGTCTCGGTCCGATAGGTCTGAAGATACTATAAGTGTTTGGAATAACCTAATACATACCAAATACGGGCTACTTTATCGGCATTTGTTGTGATTCATTCTCCCATGAGGAATATTCGTGTGATTCAGAACTGGAACAATGAAGACTTTCTGGGGGGAGACAAATGAAAAACATAAATAGAAATACCAGAGTGAGGAACAGACTGAATAATTGGTCAATGCAGTTTTATTATATTTTTCAAAGAATAGAAAAGTACAGAAAGAAGATGGCATTCCACACACTGTTATTAAATGTACCATAAAAGAGATTTTACTCTTATCCAAAAAAACCAACAAATAGTACTTCCAGTATACATAAAATTGGAGAAGCAATTGAGATCAGATAAGGATAATGTTTGCTTCACAATGTTCCATTAGTGGCACAGCTATTATCATTATAGGGCAGACAATTAAATGCAGTTTTAGGCAGCTGTTTAATAGATCCGCATTTACCACTGATTACTACTCTTATTTTGTGCTAGAATGGGCTGATCACAGACATGAGGGGTACTGCAGGCAAAAATAAACCCTAACTTTTTGTGTTAACTCTTACTAAAATCTACATTTCTGTTCATTTTCTTTTTCTTCTCTCTCTTTTTTTTTTTTTTGGTAAAACCCATTCCTCCTTACTTCTTTGACTTCCCTCTGTTGTGGGAACTGCGTTGTATTGGGGGCTTCCACACCATCCCCACCCCGTTTGATGCCTTCCAGCCTCGTGCCTATGGCCTGTGTGTAATATTTAGGGCTCAAAAACGGGTCCATTTGTAGAGACAGTTGGCAGAGCTCTCACTTGTAAAGAACTGACAGTAATTAGACCCATCTAAGATACTCCATACAGAAAAAGAACAGTAAGTTGTCATATAAACTGTTATGGGCACGGTGCTCAGCGAAAGTGACTCCCTGGATAACATGGCAAGTGCCGCAGTGTGGCACATCCCTTGGTGTCACCAGTAGCTCACAATAGCTGCTTCCCCAAAAATTATCTCTTGGGCCATATTTTCTCAAGGACCTGAAACAGTCACTGCAACAACGGACAATCTGCTTCTCTAAAACCTGATGTTTGCACGTGCAACTGGCAGCTAAGACTCAAAAATGAGTGTGTGGGGCCATATTCTCAAAGCTGTCTTTCCAAAATTCCAAAAAAAGTCCCAAATAAGGCTTCTTACCATACCACATCAACGCTGATGTAGGTACATGGGCTGTTGAGAGCACGCAGTAGAGCACGGCTGGGTCAGACTGGGTCCAGCAGCTGAGCTGGAGCTGGATTTGTACTCTGTAGTCACAAGCTGCAGCGTCTCGGAGCACTGTCGATGGCTGGCCGGCCTCTAGAGAAAAGTAAGGGGATGGATTTGAAACAGTTGAGTCGAAAGCTGCAACAATAAACTGAGAATTCAAGCGGCATTGTGCAGAGATGGGATCTCTGGTGTCTACTGAGAGGAGCGCTTTGTGTCTTCACTGGAGGTATAAGTAAGATTCCTGCCTTCTACCCAGCCAGTTCTTTTCCCAATGTGTTTTGAGAGCCCCCATCTCTGCCAAACTTGGTTGCAATTGATCAAAAAGTTTAAAACTGAGTGTAGGTCATATACACAGACAGCATGGTGTCGTCATGCTTATTTCCTTCGGAAACTGAAAATAAAAATAGCAACTCCAGTGTAGAGCCAGATCATACAGCATGAAGGAAAAAGGACATTGCAGAGCCCAGAGTAAAACCCAAGAGCCATTTCTCAGACTACGGGCATTTCAGGATCCTGGAGACTGTTTCTAGTGCCCACAGTGGTTCTGTATCGTCAGCCAGCGTGGCCAGGCTGTATCCCTCCCCATCCCTCGTTAGTATGCTGTGTGCCCCCAAGGTGAAAACACAGCCCTGCTCTCATGAACTGTCTGTTTTCCTGACATTTGTGTTGACAGAAGCTTAAGGGAAAAATTTTTCCCTAATCCTTCACCCAACCACACAACACTAAGAGCCGGACAATGTACATCCCAGGACTAAATGGGGACTGCAAACACCCATGTAGCATTTTTATTCCATAGATCCTAATAAGATCCTAATCCTCCTGCTTGGAGAAAGACAAGCATCTTTAGTATACATCGGAGGACTGATACAGAGAGAGGTCCAGCAGTCATTCACTGTCCCAAGAGCAATGACTAATTAATTTGCCTAACTTATTCCTTTTGGTCTTCTGTACAAAGGTCTGAATTCTCAAATCCCCCCTTGCACATCATCATGATCAACAGCCCCACCATGTGCTTTCAAGCTCAGGCTGACTGGTAGATCCTGAGAAAGGTGGAAAAACGTGGTATTTAGTAACGCTATTTTTGAACAGTTTCCATTTTAAAAATATATTGGCTTCTAGTTGATTAACACTTGAGCGTTAAGGCAGCAGCTTTGTTCCCTCTGCCTCAGCTGCTGGAGGAACCTAACCTGAACTAATCAGCCTCAATTCATTAGGCTACAGCTGGTTGCTGGGGAGATAGCCCCAGGCCCTGCACCGCTTTCCCTCGGCCTTTCAAACTCTTGTTTGCATCCCATCAGGCCCTGGATGTCACAAACGGTGGATTAAGGCTTCACATGGAGAATAAGGAATATTAACACGCTCATTCCTAAGGGAAAAAAGATACTTTCTGTGAACCTGTTCTTAGCTAAAATCAGGGGATGAGAAACCCAGAGATTCAACTGAACAATATAGAAATCGAAAATTCCCTAAGCTGTTTGATTCATAACAAATATCCTCCAAGGGGAAGCTAGCCTTTGAGATTTTGCTTCAAGGACAGTGGAATTATCTGTGTCTATCTATTATCCCACACCCTTCCTATGAACACACACGCCCAGCTGAACAACAGAGGATTTACAGAGTCGGGCCAGAGGACATCACACTTGGGGTAACCGTGGCTAAAGGGCAGTCTAGAGCTCACCCCATTCTTTGCAAGCCACGGTGTACATCATTATTTTGCTTTAAATTCTTCCTCAGTCAGATTATTCAGATGATTGGAAAACTCAGAAATGTTATAAGCAGATAAAACTCAGAGCACTTGGTTGCGTGTAAACATCCCAATTCAAGCATATCTAAGAGGATTTGGAGTCTTAGTTGGTGCCCCGTGACTGAGCAACTTTCTGTGTTACTCAGACTTGAGTCGATGTGCGACGTCTGTGTAATTTTGCTGTGCCCTTGGGCAGCCCACTGGGACCCTGGCAGTCACCCACCACACACAGCTTGATCCTTCCAGTTCACCTTCTCCTTGAGGGCTGCTGCTGCTGCATGCACCCAGCGCCCTTCAGGAACTTGGATGACCTTAGATGGAATTATAAAAAATAAAAAGGAAAATAAAAGCCAAGGAGTCTCTTTTAGAGACTGTTTCAGCTACCATTTCTGGGGTTGGCAAGGAGAGTTAAGAATTGCACTCTAAACTATGGATCAAGTAGGTCAAACAGGCAGCAGAGAAACTGGAAGATTGTTGATTTTCTACCAAAAATCAAACCAAGGAAACCTGTAACACAAGATCAGCCGTGGGATCAAGCCCAGCACTACCATAAAGAGGAAATTAATGAAGTCAGAGGAGAAAAAACAGCTCTGAAAATATCAGAAGCAGAAGGACATTTTATGGTTTCTGAACATGATCTGTTTTTGCCTTTTAACTTAAACCTCACCTAAGTGAAACTACACAAATCTCATCTACCCATGCAGGTAAATAGTATTTACAGTAGGAAATGGTATTTCCCTGTTGTTCTAGTGTGGTGAGTTAGCCTCATTTCCCTTATTCTGTACTTCCCTTTTTTTTTCCTGAATGTAGATGAAAAAAAAATAAATAGCCTGGCCACTTGATATATCGAGATCTGGAGTCCAGCCACTCGCATCCTGTAACACACGGCACCAGGCTCTGTACGTTGCCCTATATTAAGGAGGAAAAGACAGTCACCAGTGCAGCTCCATTTCCCCCCAGCAACTCTTGCTCCCGATGGAGCTGGGACCATCCACCACCCTGTGATGGGCAATGAGCGCTTCAGAGTCCAGCTTTGGAACCTCCAGGCAGGAAGAACTGAGTCTGGGAGTGCTGACGAGGCTGTAGCTATAAATGTGAGCTCCCAAAAGTGTACATATGAAAATTGCACATAAACCAGTTGCCTCCGAAAGTATATATTTCAATTTCTATGCAGATAAAGTTCCTTACACGTTTCATTCTCTCTGCATTTCTCAAGATCTACAGCGCTGTCGTCAACTTCAGGCAGTGATTTGAATGAGAAAAGTGTTTTCAAACCAACTGTCTACTAAAATTTTTGCCCTCTGGCTTGTGCTCCCTCTCACTGGTGGCAAAAGAATCCCACCAATTTTTGCCAGCTCTGCATTTCATCCTCTGAACGTGTTGGCAGGACTCAAGCATCTCACAGGCTTCATAAGGCATTTCTAAGGTAAGAGATCTATTTTTATGAAGTCATCCTGGCTGTCACCATGCTGTACACCGTGCTGTCCAGGTGCTCTAGGCATGCTGAATAAATAAATAAGTGCTATGCTAATGGTGGAAATGAGGATATTTGTATGGGTAAGGTTTACTGTCCTGAGCTGGGGCTGCGGGATTAGGCTCCACATTACTCCCCCTCGGCAAGGTTTGATCAATGAGGGGTTTGTCACCCACTGGCTTACAAATAGGATGGAAACCTCCGTGGATTTCTGAAAAAGGCAATAAAATCATTCTTCTTAATCCATTACTTCTTTTCAGAAATGCCAGTGTAATCTCAGCTCTTGTAATCAACTGTAGTGTGTCCCAATAATTACCGTTTTGACGTCTTTTTGATTGTTCACGCCTAATTTCACGTTGGAGGACTCATTAAACACCAGGGATGTTTTTAATGGTCTTTTTCCCAACCTGAAAAACAGAAGTGTATGCAAGGGGAAAAATAAAGCTTCGTGGCGACATTTGTATAAAGCCAGTTACAGACTGAAAATGCAGGTTATGGCCATTGCTTTATATAACACTCTGAGATTTAAGTGCGGGTCCGTGCAGCATCATCACCGTGCCGTGTGTCTTTAGGGACACCAACAGACTCCAAAGGGAGAGAGACAGGTCCCTGCAAGTTTTTTTCCCTGGTGCTATCTACACACAAAAATTACCGTGGTGATTAACATCAATGTCATCCTGCGTGTGACTCTGTTGGACTCCTGCTCTCTTCCCATGCCTATGAGTTGTCTTCAATGCTGGTGTCTCTTCCAGAAGGGACTCTGCTAAGGGAACATGGACCAGGATGAAATCTAAACTCCCTTTCTCCCCCTCTTGCAACTGTGACCCTGGGAAATAAGTGAATTTATTTTTCTCCTCACAGAGTCTCCCTCCTAGACTTTTGTTACCACCAGCAGAGGCAACCACAAGGGCAAATACCAAATTATGCCCAAACTCAAAGCAGATGGTGGGAAAAGGGTAGTTGGCCATTTGCTTATTTTGCCTTCTCAAAAGGTCAAACCAAAAACTTCACACGTGCCCAACAGGTCATGGATCATCCCTGCACTGGCAGAGGTGGATTTACACCACAGGAGTCAGCTGTCATTTTTCATACTCAGAAGAAAGAAACACATCCTGGGGGACGACAGATTTCAAAAACTGATACCAGATATCACCACCTGCCCGTTCCCAAACTACCACTTCCTACAAATTATTCCTACGGTTACAAAAAATTCCTATGGTTATGAAACGGCTTTAAAAAGCATCATTTCACTTAAAATATGACAGTGACCAGATCTCATCTGTACCATAATAGAATCATTAACCATTTGGTTCAAAGTCCTTCTTGGTATCTTTGACCAGTGATGGGTTAGATTCCCAACTGCAATACAGAAGTCATGAGAACCTCACCAAAATACGCAGTTTAATTTTCAAGAAAGAAAACATCATGGACTCAACTAGAATTCTTAAGAATAATATTGTAGTTGGTCAGTAATTAACTGTGGCTCCCTTTGAGCTTTCTGGGCTTTACTGCCTGCCAATTTCAATGACTAAAGTTCATCCAAGAGCAATAAATAGAAGGGTTATTTAGCGTTGCTTCACAGACTAAAACACAAGCTAATCCCACAATCTGCTGAGTACACACTGGAGACTGTTGTTTATAACATTAAGGTTGCTTTCTCCCTGCCCCAAAAATAACTTTTGACAATTCTTTTCTCCCTCAGCATGAAAATGGTTCAGATTTTGGATTTCAAAACACAAGGATGAGACTTTTCAGCAAACAAACTAAAACACGAGACTTTATCGTACCTGATATTAAGCTGCTGAAGACGGAAAAGGTGAGAGAAGCCAGAAGAGAGGCCAGTTACAGCAGAAAGAGGCCTTTCTCTGGGAAGCTGAAAGTGCCATGAATCCTCTGCTCCTCCTGGGATCAAAGCACAAGCAGTAACTCCATGAAGGCCAAAAGTGAGAGAAAAGAGGATGGTGGAGCAGAGAGGAGAGGTCTGTGCGACCAGCCAGCTCTCTCCTGAATTTACTGCTGTACATAGACCACTCTGTGGCACTGGGGCCATCCCAAACCTCTACTAAAACAGGACTTAAAACAACACAAAGGCTATCTCCGTCCCTTCAGACTCAGGCTACCAGAATGATGAAGGCAGGATTCCTGCTTGACGGAGGCTTCATCTGCAGTCAGGGAAAAGAGGCAGCTCCAGTGAGCCACCACACCAAAGGTCCAGATGACCTCTGGGAGGTGTCCCTGTCCCTCTGCTGACTTTCACCAAGCCCAGCAACCAGCTGCCTTGCTCTGTTTGTGAAATCCTGGCACGAACTAAGCCAACATAAATCACAAAAGCTCCCAAGGAGTTCGGGATCGTACCACACAAAGTTCGGAAGTTCTGGGACTTATTGTTTATTGCTCCAGTACCACCAGTTTAGTTCAAAGTGGGAGCAGCTGGGAGATATCAGGGGGAGGACTTTCCAGCAAAAGGACCCATATTTCTCCTCATCCTTGGCAGCTCTCTGACCACTTACAGCACTGGTTAATCTTGCCGTCCTCCTCCTCTCCAGCCTGCAAAAGCCTGGCTTCCTTCTGCTTATCTGACCTCACGCCAGCCCAACATCTGTTATGCTTTTCTCGTCTTAGCATTGTGGCTTTGAGGGTTTAAGGATGGAGGTGGGTTTCTGGGGAGAACAGTACTTATTTGACCAACTTTTGCAATTGGAGA
Organism: Gallinago jamesoni; assembly: GCA_025769975.1. NCBI lineage: Eukaryota > Metazoa > Chordata > Aves > Charadriiformes > Scolopacidae > Gallinago > Gallinago jamesoni. The sequence continues at coordinate 13,620,258 of JAOQGH010000040.1, read as the reverse complement.
AAAGATAAAAAAACCAGCAAGTTTTAGGGCAAACATGTGATCTTTTTTCATTCCTCCTCCTTTCCCGTCACTCAGACAAGGTTCCCTCTACCAGTTGCTCCGGTTGACCTCCCACCATCCCACACATGGAGTAAACGCATCTCTCCTTGCGCAGTTGGGTGTCACTCTGCCGTTAACACACTCCCTCCGAAAACCATCCCTGGACTCCAGTTTGTTAGAAGGGTGCATTAAAATGCAGTGAAAGATCTTTTCATGCCTACGTGGGAGGTGCGCCGAGAAGAAGCTGCCAGTTTAACACATTCTCACCTCCGAGAGCTAATAATAGACAAAAACGTTGCTGCCGCCGCAGAGATTACTACAAAACTACACTTTCCCTTTCACGAGGAGCAGGCGGCTGGGCTCCAAACACCAACAGTCGACAGAAGGATGGGAGGCAGGAACAGCCAGGGTCCTTACACTGGCAAAGAAAAAGGCTCTATTTATACTTGGTGCCAAAAGATTGTACGCTCAAGTGAGCTGGGGCGGGGGCTGGGGAGGGAGGGAAGTCGTTTCAGGTCAAGAACTGGGAAGCGATTCAGCTGACGTGCCTAGAGAAAATTTCAAAGCCTAAATAAAATTGTGATTCTTTTGGAAATATTTTTTAAGATGTATTCAATTTCCACATTTAAAAAAAAATTGATAAATTCACTAAAATATCTAACCATGGACTTGAAATATTTAACTTGAAATATTTAACGCTTACTCGGAATAATTTTGTTCAACTTTAAAATTAAATGCTTTGTTTGGAAAAATATTTCAACTAAAAAAAAACCCAATGAAATCTGTGATTTGCATAGCTCAAGTGACTGCGGAGAGCCCTTTGCTGTCTCTGTCTCACCACTCCTCTTGTGTGGCATCGCCCCCAGTCACACCTAGGAAAGATGACCCATGAGTGTTAGGAAAAGCCGTGGTATGTTCTGCCCACCTTGAATACATCTGGCTCTGTGTCTCAGAAATTACACTCCTCCTCTTCGATTTGCAAAGTACCTGGCAACTCAGGAAAGCGCTGGCCCAATGCCATCGCTGGCCTCGCGTCCTCCTGGAGATAAAGAACATTTTCCTTGCTTAGACAGAGATGGTGAAGGTGTGTGACAGGCTGCGTTATAACCCATCCCTTTGAGCCTGCCCAGGAGGGAGACCTGTTCCCTAGGAGAAAAATATCACCCAAAAGCATGACCTGCTGTCTATGGTTATGGCTGTGCTAGAGCCACAGGTCCTCCTGCTGAATCCCAATTTCAGCCCTACCTTTGGATCACTCCTTGTCCACGAAGTGCTGCAGGTGCCAGGTGGATGCCACGCTTTGGGTATTATTTTTTTTCTTCCTACAGTTCCTGTGAGTTGGATGTTGACAGAAGCATTACCGTTGAACAAGTGTTTTTCTGGCACCAGTTCTTTTGGCAAGTATAGTATTTTCAGTAATTTCTGTTCAGTGGAGGGGAAAAAAAAAAAAAGCTTAAGGAGAGTAGAGTCCTAGCAAGTACTGCTTTCTTACGTTCGTTTTTCTTGGCTACCATCTCTCAGCCCATCTCATTCAGAGACCTAAGAAGTCAATACATTAAAATAAAACACTGTTTCTAGCAGGTGCTCCAGGTTCCAGGGAGACCTCAGAGCCCCTAAAGGGGCTACAGGAGAGATGGGGAGAGACTCTTGATCAGGGAAAGGTTGTAAACTAAAAGATGGAAGGTTTAGATTAGCTATTAGGAAGAAATTCTTTCCTGCAATGGTGGTGAGACCTGTAAGGTCTTCCTGTGAGGAAGCTGTGGAGGGGTTCAAGGCCAGGCTGGATGGGGCTTTGAGCAACCTGGTCTGGTGGGAGGTCAAGGGGGTTGGAACTGGGTGATCTTTAAGGTCCCTTCCAACCCAAACCATTCTATGATTCTATATCCAAGCTGGATTTAACTACTACTGTTAATCATGGCAATGAAACAAAACAGTAAAATAATTAACAAAAAATTAATTCAGGTATCCCCATACCATACTCAGAAGTAAGACCGCACACATATGTGAAGGGGACTTGGGGACTTCAATCCGGTAACTACAGGGACAGGGAAAAGAGGTCTCCTGTACCACTGGAGAGGGATCTGCCCCAGCCCCAAGTGCCACCAGGACGGGGCCAGTTGCAGACAATTCTGTCATCACACTGTACTTACCACCAATGGAAACAGGCAGTTGAAAAAATCTGAGTCCACCAAACACACACTTGCCCCCAAATTAACACACAAAATGCAGAATCAGTGTCACATGGTAAAAGAATGATTTATTAGAGCAACTTTATGATAAAATTATATAAAATAACAATTTATTCTTTTAAAGACATCCACAATATCACCTTGAAACAAAATGTACAGATACTGCCTATAATCCAAACAAAAATAAATTACCATTCAAAAAAAAAATAACCAAACAGAAGTGGGAAAAAAAAAAAAAAACAGGTCAGGAGAAACAAATCAAAATTATACACAGCATTTCAAGAGGGTGTGGAAAAGAGAAAGTCATTAATCGATTCAAGTTATACAAACGTGTTTCAGCTTTACTCTCAGACAGCGCAGCTTGCATTTGTGTTGCATGCAAATGGAATGACCCAGTGACCAGTTGAGAACAGCGGAATCAGCAGCATTAACCACAGCAGAGAGTGAAATAGGCACAATTCAGCACGGGGCACGTCGCAAGTGAACAGGTAGTTCCGTCTGGTCTTTGCAAAAGTTATACACATTTACTGAACTCCAAAAATAGCTAGCGATCTGCAAACCAAGAAAAAACTAGTAGAATCTCGCACTTAAATACTTTACACTTTTTAGTCTTCTTTTTGTCTCCTCTTTTTCCTTTTTTCAGTAGGCTGTATGTAAACATTTCCACTAGTTGTACCTTTACTAAAAATATTCCAAGATGATGCAAAAGTTCTTTTCTCTTGGAGCATGACCACGGCGTGGCATCACCGTAGATACATCTAGGTCCTCGCTCACACAGCTCATACACATTCTCGCAGGGGTTTACATTCACGCCATCAGAACAGAGCAAGAGGTTTCTACATTTGAAAGCGTCAAACTGAGAACATGTTTTTTTCAAGTAGAGCAGAAGAGCCAAGGGCTAGGATTTTGAAAGCTGCTCACGGCATCAGGCAACCAAAACACGTGGAAAACCCCAAGGGGCCTGAGCACTTCCTTCCTTAAGGCTTTGAAAATCCCACCCTTGGTTACATTTCTTTAGTCAGGTACAAAACGTGTGAAAGCAATATGGCATGAGAGTGACCCATGGGCCAGCGTCACCCCTTCCAAGCTCAACGCAAGCTTGTTGTAGATAGCTCGTGAATGCCACCAGATACCTCCCGTGCTGACCCTGGGTCACCCAGCTACACCACCAGGCGTCTGTTATGGTCACACCAGAGTCCCACGGAGGGGTGTTTTTGTGGTAGTGTACAGTACTGTTAAGAATGAACAACCAGCAAAGGAGTAACAGCCAGGCAGCTTGCTCTTTGGCTTCTCTGGAGCAGACAAGTGCACACGGGGTGTACTTCAGAAGCAGTAGATACAACAAAAAAAATGATGTTGCATTTCACCACCGACTAGCAAAACCGTTTTAAATGCAAAGAGCTGAGGTTGAACATTGTGTCAGGGCACAGAAGCATTTCATAGTTTGGCTGAGCCACAGAGAAAACAAATCAAGCTGTGCCTCCTCCCTCCCCTTCACGCACACATTTCCGAATTACAAACAGAGGCCGGTTGTTGCATCCTTATTAGTCACACGAAGAGGTACCATGTTTTGCAGGTTGATTTAACTGATGGAAGGTGTCTGCATGCACCCTCTCAACTTCAGAACAGACCAACCAAGGAAGAAAATCCATCCATGATGTGTTCATGAATAAAAGAAGAATCAAGCAATTTTCAAGTGAAAGTAAACAGAAGTCCCACCAAGGACACATTGTAGAAAAAGAACAACCACCAGAGCATAGCCATGGAGATGTGGAAATGTGGGTAACAAATAAAGTCAGATGTCTGAGCAAATCACACTTCTCTACAGCAAAACTGAAACTAACATCCTTATCTGTGAAAGGTCCTTCAACTCCTGGTGAGTTGGGGTAGCACCTGGTCACTTCAGACCCTAAGCAAGAAGGGCTTGAAATATTGTGTCTTATATGTCAGGAATGATACCACCACTTACGATATTCATCAAGGACACAGTCAGGTATGTCGAGAGAAGACAGATCAGAATAAACGACTGAATGAACACATTCAGATAGTGCATATATTACAGGCAGAAGAACAACACTGAGGGAAAATTCTTTTTTTTTTTTTTATTCTGCATTAATCTATGTGAAATCTAGCAGATTTCTTCACAGAAGAGCATCTCCACACAAGCAGATGAGTGTTATAACCTACTGGCAATCTCGGAAGGATATTTGTACCTATTGTTTACCAGCCAGCATCTTGCACGCTTAAAAGAAACTAATAGCCTGTTGGCACACTCCCAGCTTAGGGACCCATCCTTTTTCTGCTGAAATTGCTAAAAAGCTCCCACTGGCTTCACCAGGAAAGCAATCACGGGCTTTGCTAGTAAGATTAAACACTTTGTGAGCATCCCTACTTATTTCAATTATTTTTACAGGTTCTCACTGTTACAACATTCTAGCAGAAAAGCTCAGGGGACTACTGAAGCTAAACTAAGGAATCCACCACCCACCCCAAAATAAAGTCACAAGAAGCAGCCAAGTGTGGGAAAACCACTTCCACCAGTTAAACTACACACTGTGTGAGGGCAAAGTGGAACTCATCTGCTCACCTTTCCCAGCAAATGTATCCTCCACAGCTACAGAAGAATTCCTTTACCCGATTACTGCTTATTGACCAGGAAGAATGAAAAAGGAATTGATACAAGACAGAAAAAAAAAAACAGGAGCAAACACATCGGGAAGAGGTGCCCTCAAAACCAAAACTTTTGCTCTTAAAGCAACAAGAATTGCTTAGTGTTTTGCAGTTTAACTGAAAGACAGAAGACAAAACCCAATGTTTTTTAAACAAGAAATTGCTCAGTGCAACTGCACGTAATCCCTAGTGTTTCTAGGATTGTAACAGTCCAAAAATAAAATCCAGAATAAAAACCCAAAGATACCAAGCGCTTGATACTGTTGAACAGTTTCTGAAGAATACCACGGAAAGGTGGTCCTCAAGCACTTTTGCATTGAAAAAAATTCCTAACAGAACTAAGCCCTAAAGGTGGAGCTACATTTAAGCCATTATTTTTTCAGTGCTGTCAAGTGAACACCAGTTCACAGCAACTGTGCAATAATTAAGTTTATTACATGAGCCATTGGAACAGATGTTTCTTCTTAGCAATTAGGCTAATCGCAAACATCTTAGTCTTTGGCCCAGCCAAGAGCATTTGTAGCTCATTGCAAAAAGATTGTATATTTAAAAAAAACAACAAACAAAACAGCTTAAAGACAGCATTTGTATCGAAATCATGACAATTTGGCAAGCTAAACTGTAAAATCTGTCTTTTTTGTACCTACCCCAACTTTAGGCCTGAAACATCATCAAAAATAGCAACTGTATTAGTAGTCTTTACATTTACACCATTATTAATTTTTACGTTTTCCCAGGAGATAAACAAAGGGTTTATTCTGTCTTGTTTTGGTTTTTGGGCTGAAAAAATAAAAAGGATGCACAACTTCAGTGTGGTTGCCTCTTTACGACGGCTGAAAAGGATTTCTTACACAACTGCACTAAGAGTTTCTGCCAGAAATCCCCGATATTGCACAATCACCCTGTTGGATTTACGTGTTGATTCCAACAGTTGTAATGCTTCACTTGTACTCTTGAAAAAAATAAACAAACAAACATAATACCAGAAAAAGTGGTTTTTCTTTTTTAAAAATTCAAATAAAACCAAAACAAATAGAATATACCAAAAGAAGTGTTTTTTAAATTGCGTCTCGTTACAACTGAATAATTATAAACAGCAAGAACACTTCTGCTTCGGCAGCGTTGGATGGAGCGGATGCAAAGCCTGTTTTCTTATGGCACACTGGAAGAATCAAGTGAGTAATTTTCTAAAAATCAGTTCACCTCTATGCTGAATATGTGCTGCTCCACAGTGCTAGTCTTGTTTAAAAGGCATACACAGACTTTCCATTCACCCTCACAGCATAGATTTTATTCTTTTATTATTATTTTTTCTTTCTGTGCAACGTGTTAGCAATCTAAACAACTGCTCCACACAAACTGTCCACAAACCACTCATACACAACACTAATGCGACAGTAGATTACAACAGGACAGCAATACAAAATATTGTATCAGATCACGTATTTCTCCCCATCTGGAATGAAATTCGACTCTTGTAAGGTAGAAGACCCACAGTTCGATTTCTGCGTGTAGCCTCTCATCTGTGCTGGGGACAAAGTCTCCAGCGTGGACCCAGAAGCATTAGCAGTCCTGACTTTATTGGCTGTGGATTGTTTAGCAGCAGAAGATGCTTTGTTACTGGCAACTACATCCAAGTTTCCAGTAGGGTCAACGATAGCGTTTATGACTTGGGGGGGAGGAGAGGGAGGGAGGGGGAGAAAAAAAAAGAAAAAAATAAATGAGACACACACAAACACATCAGCAGCACTCAGCAGTTTCTCAACAGAAGGTTGCTGCCTTCATTTTGAAAGCAGTACTCATGTACATTTTCTTCATTAATACCTTCAGGCCTAAGCAGCTTTAATAAGCAAAACCTCTCCCAAACTGAAGCTATGAGGTTATGAAGCATTGGAATGGGCCGCCCAGGGAAGTGACTGAGGCACCATCTCTGAAGATATTTAAAAGTTGGGTTGACATAGGGCTTAGTGACATGGGTTTTTTATCAGTTAGGTTGATGGTTGGACTAGATGATCTTAAAGGTCCCTTCCAGTCCAGACAATTCTATGATTCTAAGATATTCAACTTTCTGGTTGAACTGGGAAAGACAAACTACAGCAGCCAAATAACAAGCTTTGAGCAGAAGCCCAAAATGACACCTGTATGTTTTTATATGTCTTTATTAAGCTTCTAGATGATACAAAAGCTCGTCTTGCCTATCCTGCTGCACAGAGCTCCATGTGCAAAATTCAAGCCCCAAAAGCATAGCACTGTTTATTGGCTGAAAGAGCTGCTAAATATTATTTCAGCAGAACAGACCTTTGCCAGTTCATCTTATGGGAATACGCTAATTACCAAAACAAAGCATTTCCACAGCAACAGCTTCCACATTGCAAAAGTCAACAATTTTCCTCAAAAATTGGCAGCACAAGATAAATCTACTGTTCATTCCATATGCATCCATCACAGAGCATTGTGCTAATAAACTGAACTTCTGCATCCTTTCCCAGCTTTCACTGGCAAATCAAGCCATGTTATTTTACTTTATGCAACTTATTGGCATTTGAGAGACAAAAAGCAGATTTTATGTGACCAACCTTCAAGCTGTTTTTGAACTCTCCTGAGCTCCTTCAGGATAGAACTGATTTCCTGGAAACAAAAGCATCAGAATGGAAACTTAAAAACCAAAGCACTCAAATGACCATGATCAAGAAGATTCAAAGTCAGTTCCAACATCGCTTATTTAACAGAAAAGACAAAGGTAGCATCCACAGAAATGGTCCAAGGGCTGGAGCCCCTCTGCTGTGAGGACAGGCTGAGAGAGTTGGGGTTGTTCAGCCTAGAGAAGAGAAGGCTCTGGAGAGACTTTACTTAAGTCTGTAGTGTTTCAATACTTAAAGGGGGCTTATAAGAAAGATGGGGACAAACTTTTTAGTAGCAGGGCCTGTTTTCAATAGGACAAGGGGCAAAGGCTTTAAACTAAAAGAGAGAAGATTTAGAGATATAAGGAAGATTTTTTTTTATAAAATGAGGGTGGTGAGACACTGGCCCAGGTTGCCAAGGGGGCTGGTAGATGCCACATCCCTGGAAATATTCAAGGTCAGGTTGGACAGGGCTCTGAGGAACCCTATCTAGTTGAGGATGTCCTTGTTTATTGGGGGGGGGGGTTGGAGTAGATGACCTTTAAAGGTCCCTTCCAACCAAAACTATTCCATGATTCTATGATCTGTATCTAGGTGCTTCTGGTCAGTGCACAGGGACCTCTCCTCCACATCTTTTCTCCCAGTGCTACTGTACCTCCCAGTTCATAGCCACAGTGGATTTTAGATTTGAGACACTAGCCAGATTAACTGCTCAAAAGGTCCTTCACATCCTTCTCAATACCAAATGCACATTTGCAAGCTCAACTTCTAGAACAGACAAAGTGAGTGGCCACACATATACTCTGGGTCCACTACTGAAATCCCTCCTGACAGTGTCCATAACTAACAATAAAGAGGTGGTGAGAGCACAAATGCCACCCTAGGACTGAAGCTTTTTTATTGCCCTCTTATCGAACTGTTACAGGTGAAGAAAACAAACATCGATGAGAAACACCCATCTCCAACTGAAGCTGTGGGAATCACACCATAGGTAATGCTTTGGTAGATGTTTAAAAGAGGTCTAATGACCCTGAACTTGAACATCTGTTACGGGACTGGGTCTTTGAACATGAATCCCGAAGGGAAGAGGGGCAGAGTTTGGTGAAACACAACCCCTGGAGGAACTCACTTTGTCACACTTTAAACAGCAACAAACCCTAGCAGTTCAACAAACAAAAATGGACTAGAAATCACAGAAACAGATTTGAGAAGGGCCAAAGTTTGGTATTTTGTTTTCTTACAAAGCTTTCATGGATGCCAACCTTCAATATTTCACTTGTTCACATGGTCTTACTTTGTTAGATGTCTTCAGGATTGGCACTTCATTTTCTGAATTAATTTTGGCCTCCATCTCCTCCCAGGTCCTCTCTGAGTTCTGAAACAAAATCCTGCAGCACAAAAAGTTGAGCAGGTCTTAAATTGCCATCCGTAAGCTGCTTGTTTAAAGACTTAATTATCACAAGATGTGGCAACAAAGGAGATTAATGGATTAGGGGCCAGACAAAGCACCTTTCAACTGATATAGGAACAATGCAAAGTCCTTCCCTAACTGATGTCTCCTAGAGCACCACAAGGCTTGGTGACCTGCAAGCTTTCTGAGAGCATTGGGGGAGGGGAGGAAAGAGGAGACGGGCCATCAACAGGAATACATTTTCTGCTAACTCTTTGCACCAGCAACATTCCAAAATTGTAATGCCATCAACAGGCATTACAAATCCAGCAGTAAAATTCCAAAAGCCAAACAAAACAAACTTTCCAAGACAACGATGCATTATCTTCCACACTCCAACAAACTCAGCAGCAAGTCAACGTTTCAGGCCAGGGCTAAAAAAGGTACTTACTTCATTTTTTCAGCTAGGTTTTCTGTATTTTCACGGATTGTATGTGATAACTGGGACACTGGGTTCAACATCAGATTGTCAAAGATTACCTAAAATATAAGGGCAGATCAGAGAACTTTTAACAGAGCCACATATTACAAAACTGGAAATTTTTACAATTAATGATCTCTACTGAAACATCTTTATCTTTGGGGATGACATTTGAAGTTCAAGGGAGATTAAGATGACATGGAGCTTTGTTGCAGCACTTGGGTAAAAAGATTAATACTAACTTGTTCAATTTTTTTTTTTTACAAAGGGACAGAGTTGTCTGCAGTAAGATAACTATTTAAGTGTTTCTGAAAGAAAAAGCTTAAGACTTTCCAAGCCTCACAGGCATCTTTCCTCCCTGCAAAAGCTCAAAAAGCCAAATCACAACACAAGAAGTCCCACAAGCAGACTCACTGAAACCATCCAAAGTGATTTGTGTCCAAGCCACCTTCACAGCTATGTAACATCCCACCACATTACATTCTGCTTTCTTAAAAGCAACAAGAAAAAAAACCCACCAAACCCCAAATAGTCAAGTCCTGTGGTTCAAATGGAGCCCCAGGCTTCTACCAGGAAAGCCCAGATCAGTCCACTGGACCTACATATTTTATTCAGCTGTGGTTTGTCTCTACAAGGGAGTGAGGGATTGCTTCAGGAGAGTCATAGGACAGGATGGGGACACCGCTCGCTCAGCCCAAGTTCCCCTCCATCACTCGGTTTGAGTCACAGATCCCCTCTGGAACAGCAGAGTGACTGTCCTGGAGCCTGGCTATCCCTTCCTGTCCCCCCCCCCGAGCCTCTGCCCCAGTTCTTCCTTCTCAACCAGAGCCAGCAGAAGCAAAAGCCTGCTCCTCTGCTCCCCGTCACCATCACCCCATTACAGCCTTCATTCCAACGCCATTCCCAGCCTCAGGTTTCAGGCCAGGCTTCCTTCAGCATCATCCCAGTGATTTCTGGGTTACCCTGCTCTCTAGCTCCAGAAGAACTGCATCAAATCACACACATTGGAGGGAACAACAAGGGACAAATGGCTCCCTGCATAGACAGCAATCCAGCTGTGCCACGGCACTCGAGCTCAGCTGCAGAAACTCCTCATAAGGTGCAGACATGGGCCCAGTGATGGGCCACAAAGATGCTCCAAGGGCTGGAGCACCTCTCCCGTGAAGACAGACTAAGAGAGTTGGGGCTGTTCAGCCTAGAGAAGAGAAAGCTCTGGGGAGACCTTCCAGTTCCTAAAGGGGCTACAAGAGAGATGGGGAAGGACTCTTGATCAGGGAGTGGAGTGACAGGAGGAGAGGAAATGTTTTTAAATTGAAAAGGGGGAGATTTAGATTAGATATTAGGAAGAAATTATTTCCTGTGAGGGCAGTGAGACACTGGAACAGGTTGCTCAGAGCAGCTAAGGATGCCCCATCCCTGGAGGTGTTCAAGACCAGGTTGGATGGGGCTTTGAGCAACCTGGGAGATGTCCCTGCCCATGGCAGGGGCTGGAACTGGATGATCGTTAAGGTCCCTTCCAACCCAAACGATTCCAATTCTATGATCCTGCCGCTACTGCTCTACGGGCAGCTCTGACCAGCACACCGACTGCAGAAATATAAAGTGCCTTTATTGATTAGGAGCAACTCTTTTCATGCCATGAATTTCTTGCCATTAAACAATGAGTGCTGCAGATTTCAAAGTTGAGATTTTTGCTTTTTTCTTTAAAAGAGCATTGAAATAGCCTGAGTGGGCTCTGACACCAAATGCCTCCTCCCAAACAACAAGTGACCAAGCCTCAGGTTTTATTGGAGTTATACACAAGTGAGGAAATTTCCAGTCAGCAATGGCAAGAAGAATAATTCTGTTCCTCTTTTTTTTTTCTTCCTTTATTTTTTTTTTAAACACATTTTCTATACCTACAAGTCAGGGCTTCCAAGAAGTCCTCTTTTTTTTTTTTAGTACCCTCCTTTGGCAGCTTAGCAAGAACAGGTATGCATACTGCAGCTTAAAGCAACGTAACGCAAGACATATATGAAGTAAAGAAAAAGATGGCCTGCCTCCTCACGGTTTCTTGTCCTTGTTTTTCTTGAGGGATCCTCTTCTCTATTATCATTCATATTTTGGTCAAAATCCTTCAGTTCCACTGATCCCGGAGGCACTTTCTGGTAGTTCAGACTTGCTTCTGGAATGTGCTGCACCAACTTGGAAATAATGAGTAATGAGTCATTAAAAAATTAGTAGGGTAGGAGGCACACAGGCACTCACTGCAGGTATTGCAGATTTTCAGGCAAGTCCCAGAGGAACACTGATTCATTTAAGACTTGTTCAGACAGGTATGGGTTCCTAAGCAAATTACCAAATCCCAATCCTGCAAGCATCTACCCACTGGAGTCATCCTACAAATCTCAGTGGGGCTATTCTACATGATAGTTTTGAGACTTGAGCATATAGCTGAGAAGTACATCTTTGCCTCTTTTAAATTTGGCTCCAACTCAAAAAGGCCCCGTTTTCCCATATCGTTTGTTTTAATATATCAATGCAACATTAAAGCCACATTAAAAATTAACCAGTAACCATTCAGTAACACATGGAAGAGGTGAAAATACAAAACCACTGATAATGCAAATAATTAACAGGAAGAACAGAAAAGGCAAGACATCTACTCTTGTTTCGTTGACTGACTGACAAAAACTCTAAAAGAAGGGACGGAAAATAACAGTGACAAGACAGAGATACAAAAATAATGGGATGGAAAGTGCACCTGAGATGGATATGCCAGCCGAAAAGATCTACGAGCAATCTGTGTTAAAACAGAAACAAAGAGATCAATGCTAGTGAATGACTGTGACAGCAAGTATCAAAGAGAACATGTGGTTTGGGGTTATTTTGGGTTGACATTCCGAAAAGCGCATTCTTGAGCACCAGCACTCGATGCCCACCCCGCCTCCAGGATGCACTGAAGCCCGTGGAGGTCCTGGGCACCAATCAGTTCTGCAGAGGTGGTCTCGGGCAGCTCCCCACCTAATGCAAAACAGCCTTTCCTGGGTGAAATCCTGCAGATTTCCAGCAGAAATCCTAAAATCCTCCGAGCACAGAGAACAGGCTGAACGTATAGCCCAGGAAGCAGTTTGGTTGGCCCTTGTGAGGAAACCACGTGCCATCCAAGGTCCAGGTTCCCCACACCCTACACAACAGCACTTGGGTTACACACAGTATGAAATATATTATGGTGCAGGGGCACAACAGCCAAAATGTTTAGCTCATCAGCTTCGCTTTTTTTTAAGCATCCTTTCATGAAGCGCAGAAACAGTAAGTTAGGCTGCTTGCAGCAGTGAAACAGTGTCAGAAGGGAATGAGATATTCCTGAAGTCCAGCAGTTCCCAGCCCAACCAGTTGGAAACAACCCAAGGGCAGCACCTGCTCCCCATCACCAGGAGATTTTCAACATGACCTGGTCTGTTCTCCTGCTTTCTGTGCTGTCACACCCCTCTCACCACACCAACGCTCATACCCAGTACGTTAAACAACTTAATGAACATAATTGGGCTCTGAAGCTTTTGCTGTATCATTATCAACTTTAAAAAAAAAAAATACCAGCCAAAAGAATTTTGTGTTGGGCTAAAATTTGCAGAAGTGGCCAGTGATTTGGGGTGACCCAGTTGACTCCTCTGGCGGCAGCTGAGCCTTCGGTTTGACTGCTTGGCTCTGCAGAAAGCTGGCTCTAAGCTTTTTTAAGACTTACAAACCCACAACCCAAGGTATCCAAAAGAAACCACGGCTTTGGTAAACAGGAATCACAAAGGTTTCACCCTTGCTGGACCCCTTTTTTGTTTGGCTTGGGTTTTTTTTTTTTTTGCTTAATTTGTAGCAGTACTTTGCTCAGTATGCCAAGAATCCGGGTTATTATAAACTATACAGCTGAGGCTACGAAAACAAACAAAAACATCCCAAACATGCACTAGGGAAACTAAAACCCTCCCTGGCGAACACCCAAGCCAACACTGGACCTGAAAGGACAGAAGATGAAAAATAAAGTTTAAATCTTACCGTTTAAGTGAACACTCATGATTTTTAATCTTTAACCAAGCTTTTTCATGAAAGTAACTTAAAAAGCAATTCATTTGATGCTGAGAAAATCTGTGCCACACACTGGTCCAAAGTGACGCTTCTAGAATGGCTTAAACCCTCAAAAGTGATGCTGGCATCAGCCCTTATTTTTCCTGTCTTTCCCCCTACTTTATTAGAATAGATATAAATATTTATTAGTAGAAAAACAGGAGCTAGCAGAATGGCATATAGCACTCCAAGAGCCAGAGGAGTATAAGACAGTCATGCAGCAAACACTTCTTATTCATTTATTTCCTTTTATGAGATGTTTCAATATATTACTATTATAATGATAGTAGCTATTTCTCATCACTATCTCCTTTCCTAGAATATTTAATAGGAAGAACACCCACAAAATTCACAGTGTTTAGCATTACACACACACACTGATCTTCAGATATTTCCTAACGACTTCCCTGCATTAAGCCCAAATAATTATTTTGGCACAGATTCAGCAGCACCCAGACCAAGGGAAGCGTCCCTGGTGGTTCCACTCCAGTTCTGAAGACAAGACGTGATTATTAAACCCACATCACTTTATATTGCTCCCATTCATAACACGACCCCTGAGATGCACAGTTCAGGATCCCAAGTTATTCAGGATTCAGCTCTACATCTCATCATCACTAGTAGAAAGTCCTGCTGATTTAACCTGTTCCTGGCTATTGGTGACATACAGCTGATGCATCGGTGGCATTTTGGGTGTAACTCAGAGGCCTCCCAGCTGCTGGCCCTGCTGGAATCCCAGTGCTGCCCAAGCCTGTCTGGAGGAGTGTAATTAAAAGCCTTTACGGTGATTTCAGCCAACACGGGCTGAACACACCAAAGGTTATGGCTCCTGATCCATCTCCACAGGCTCCTGCTAGTGCCTCTTCTTTCACACCACTGTAAGATCTCAAAAAACACTGTGAGGGGGCCGGGTGGCACATCCCTTATAGCACATGGCAACACCACAATGCCATGTCACAGAGAAACCCTCGATTTGCCTGGGTCTGAGCAATCGTGGCTTTGCAATCCTGCTGTTCAGCATCACAACCACGTGCCTCTGGAGCCCATCATTTCACACAAACACTGGGTTTCGCGACGTCCTTCCTCTAGCAGCAGAGGACATCCCTCTGTACGAGCTGACTTATGGCCGTACCCTCCAGTGGCACTTGACAAAAAAGCAGGTACATTGATTTTTCTGGAAGGAAGTGGTGCCAAGTACCGGTTAGTGCCAACCCACAGCAAATGTTGTGTTTGAAAGTCAGAAGGCAGATTTGTCACCTCAACTGCTCAAAAAGAATAACACAAAAGGCAGTTTTGCAGGTGTGGCACTTGCATGGAAACAAAGCAATAAAACATTATCTCGGTGCCTGGAGTTATTGCACATTTGTGCACTGTGGCTCCTAACAGCCTCTGGGAAAACAACCCCTCCCTGAGCAGGCTGCAGTTAACCTCAGTTTAACACAAGCACGGCCACACTCGTCTTATCTTCTGGGTATCTCCCTAAACTTCTGCTTTGCACCTTCAGTGACAAACATGGCAGGGTCACGGGGCCTCCAGCTACAATCTTGGCAGGGGAACAGGTTTGGTCCTCAGCTTCAAACCCTGCTTAGGAGAGGTCTGCAATTCTCACAACAGTCAGAAACAATAGAGGGCAGAGAGGACCATCTGAAGAGCAGATAAAGAGCACTGCATATTTTTTTAAGCCCACAGCTGGTGGTAGACAGGAGGGAATTTGGATTTAAAAAGCACCAAAAGCAATTTTGCTTTAGCAGCTGGAGCCTCCTGGTGACCTTGCCGCCAAGTTTGAGCTGAGTCCCTGCTCTGGTGAGCCAAATGAAGAAATCACCTCTCTCCTCCCCATTCCAGTGCAGACAATCTGTGTTACATGGTTCAGGAGGAAGCCACAACTTCACTAAAGAGCTGAAGGACAGCACGTCCCCTCCTACCTAGCTCCCTCCTTGCCCTCCTTGTTTGCTAGAAAGCAGTGTCCCAGCCCTTGCCCATCAATATACAGATGGAGGGAAGGGATTCAAGTAACATCTCACAATGTTTCAACAGCCCTGGCAGAAAGGACGCAGGAGAGGTACAAAATATTCAGCTCATACGGAGCGTGCAGTCAGAGCACATCATTGTTTGAAACAAGGAGGGAGGCTCTGGCTCCCTGGTACGGCAGCACAGCACGCCTGCCCCATCCTGTTCCTCAGACACAAACTTCAGGGACCAAAGTCCAACTACAGGCCATGAAATCCTTAGGAAATAATAGAAGGAATCTAACATTTTAACTCTAGGGCTCCTCCTGCTTCCTGGAGGCACAGTAAGGAGCCCTCAACAAAAGCCAAACCTGCCCAGATCCAATACAGCTCTTGACTCATGCAGCCCACTCCCACCTCTTGCAAGGCTGACTGTGGCACGAGGGAGGACAAAATGAAGAGCACCAGTCAGTCTTTCTGCTGCTGTTTTGTAGGGGGGACAAGGGGTGAGATTTTTGTAATGCCACAGCAACTAGGGACGCTGCCCTGGTCTTCCACTGCAACGGTACCCTGCAGACTCGCTCGCATTCAGAGGCAGAGATTTCTGTCATTAAGGGTCTTACCTCTTCTCTTGCCGATATGGTAGAAGCAGGAGTGTTGGGCACAGAGCTAAGGGAGGTGCTCGGTCCCGTCCCCGATGAACTCTGCGAGTCCCCATCTCCAGCAACATCGTGAATCTCTCGAGCAAGGATGGCCACGTCCTTCACCAAAGTCTGGCTGAGTCTGAAGCACAGGGCAGGCAGCAGAGCCATTAGGACACATGATAAAACAAGCCTCATACTCATAAAATATAAAAATAAGTTTGTACGAATTATAATCTCGGCAGAGGCAAGGAAAAGCAGGGTTTTTTTTGGGGGGGTGCCTTGGCAGGGTGCCAAGGAATACTCTGGCTGTGTACAACAGGAACAAAATAGACCCATTCCCCTTCCTGAACACAGCTTCGAAGAAGAGATTTGATAAGAGGCAAATTCTAGTGACCACACACTACCAGAAAGTATTGGAGAGAATCCATAAAGAAGCGTTATGTTATTGCTCCCTCAACCATCCATTCTTCTATTAAGAAAAAAAAAAGGAAGTAAATAGCCATAGTAAATAGTCTTGAGACTTCTTTCTTTTCCCTTTAAAAGCCTGTGCAAGGAAAAGCTTTTTTCTTTATTATTTTAATAATAAGATTTCAAACTCTCTTTCCTTCTCCTTTGTGGTTTATAGACTGTAAATCAAAGTGCGCCTCCGCGTTCTCCGGAAGGGCTGAGGGATTACCAGGGTAAGCACAGCATACTTTAGAGGGATCTGGTTTTTGGAAACCAAGTCTTCAAGCCCCTTGACAGGTGCCCAGTTAACACTCAGCAATTGCAGCACTCAGCTCTACTTGCTCCAGATATCAAAACCAGTTTCTAAGTCTCTGGATTGCCGCTAGCAGAGCTTAAAAAGCCCAACCCATCAGACCAAAAAGTAGCTGTTGAAGTAATTCTAAAGAAAAGCTTCTAAGAGAAAAAAAAAAAAAAAACAAAAATCATTTCTCAGCTAGCTAGCTTCATCTGAAAAACACTTCCTTCTTTAATTTGAAAAACCAAGCAGTGTAATAAAACTGTCAGTTTATCAAAACATTTCCTTGGAAAGAAAAATGCATAATTGAGTTAATAAAAAGCAGTTTGATCTGCCTGCCTAAGGTGCCCCCATCCGTGCCGGTTTGGATAGAGCTGTCACCGAACACACCCATTATATGATTCACTCCCTGTAAACAGGGGGCATTTTCCCTTTTAACTCTCTCCGACTCCTCTAAAACCCCTCCCAGTTAATTTGGGAGCAGCAACGGAAATCAGAACTGCAATTAGGGAGCAGACTCTGTGACTGAGCCCTGCATCGTGCAGCGCCAGACAAGTCTGACGCAACCACTTATTTATAGCTGCCGCATCCCGGAGCGCTCTCCCGCGCCGGGAACGCTGCCGGGAGGGATGCCGGCATCTCCCGCACGCAGGCTCCGTCCAGCACAGGTAACTCAGCCCGGTTTGAAGGCTGACAGCCACATTCAGGCAAGAAAAGCCCTCCTGAGATCAGTGTGGCGAGCGATCGGGGTGACGGTGACGTGGACATGCCGACCAGAAGCAGCCAGCAGACGGCTTCCTCTCTCGAAAGTATTTCAAGTATGGCCAGTAGAATGGAAGACCAGTATTTCTGGAAAGTTGGCATAACACAGTTGCATATTAGAGATGTCAAACCTCAAATGCCACTGTTTAAAAAAAGAATCTATTTGCTTTACTGCTGAGGTCCTCCAGGCAACCATCAGACCACCAGTACACAACAGGTCCCATATCCAGGGACATCAAACAAGGCAAAAATTCACTTATACACTGGGCCCAAGACAGATTTGGATTCAGTTGTGCCATGAAAAGAGGTTTCTGCCCTCCAGCAACTGATTACTGCTCCCTCACCGCCTTCAGGCAGAGCAGCTTCAACAGTTTACATATTTGGTCTTCACTAATGCCTTTGACCTCCTCTGCAGAGAATTAGGACAATTCACACCAACTGGTCCTGCACACAGTGACTTCCAGCAGAAAGCAGAGATAAGGAGGTCATAGACAGCTACATCTTCTGACAGACTTTGAGCTACATGAGTGAGAAGGTACAACCAGAACATCCTAGCACAGGCTGTAAAGCTTCATGAAAACCTTCCAAGTCTGAACAAGTCGAAGTTCAGATATGAAGGAGATAGAGGGGCACACAACCAACAGGGGAGAGCATCTCTCCTTCCACCTCCACAACTGGGTTGATTTGAACACCAAGGGAAAAAAAAAAAAAAACCAACCCATTTTCAACACATGAGTTGAACACACAAATCCATAAAGCCCCACCTCACCTGGCTATTTCGGCTATCTCTGCTGTTTGCGCCATGAAGTTGTAGGGGTCAGGGTGGTCATCAAAATCTTCGTCATCATCCGTTTCTCTGCCGTTGTGCTTCTGCTTGCTCAGCCCAGAGCCACGTAGCCTCGGTGTCTGTGTGGCTGTTGAAGTATGGGAGCGTTTGTGTTTAGGGGAGCTGTGATTTGAGCCATATTCATCCTCCGAAGTAGAAGTGTAATCTGAACCCTGTGGTCTCCGCCTTGACTCTTATAAAAAATGAATTGGTTTCAGACCAAGGAAAGAGTAAAGAATAACTACAAAAGGGCAAAAAGGTAACACAAAACTAGCCCAAGAACACAAGGAAAGGAGAGTTTCTGTGCAGATTTTAAGTTAAACGGCACATTCTCAGAGCTTATTTAAAAAGTTGAGCGCTTCTATGGCTCCCATTGACTGTACAAATTTGCAGTGGGAAATTCCAATGGAAAAGCAAAATGACTGTGTTACCAACTCCGATGTAATAAATTATTACCACAGACTTGGCTTTCCATGCACAGAAGCTCTGTGTGTAAGTAGCACACGTTTCAGACTCCTCATAGTCCCACAGAAGTCCTTTTTCTAAAAAAGAGCCCAATTTTCAAGCCTGCAGACACCTTTCCAATTAGCGGCGAGTACAAGCAAAAGGAGGGTTTGTTTTTTTTTTTGAGTGGAGAACAGACTATAGTGATGGGTGTTATTCGCAAGAGTCCACGCTCCCACGTTCACCTCCTGCCTCGCAATTTACCATTAATGACACGGTCAGGGCTGGCTCCCACCCCTGGAGCCAAGTGGAAGCTGCCCACTTATCCCAACCAGTTCCGCAGACACCCAGGTCCTCCTGACATGGGAAGCACCTCGATGTCCTGATTTGAAAACTGGGCTCCCAGCATTTGCTGCTGCTCTACACTCTCTACAGACACCGCTTCATTCCCTTCCGTCCTTCCCTGGAGAATGAAGACCCACCAAACACAGAACCAGTCGCCTGAATTAAAGTTACAACAGTTAAAAGCTTCACTCTGTTACCAAGATTATTGTAAGTCTGAACCACTGCAAGCGAATTAAAGCCAGCATCATAGGTGATACGAACAAAAATAAGAGATTTGGCATATAAAATGCAGGTAGAAACTATAGATAGTTACTGCATAGTGACAAAAAAAAAAATCCTAGACATTGCTGTTTCAGTTATAGCTAGATAAAATTCTTGGTTTAGGATCAAAAAAATTTATTTTTTTATATATATATACATATATTTCAAAAATTTGCTCATATTCCAGCAATAGAGAAGCCTTTGCCCAGGGAAGTCGTGGATGCCCCATCCTTGGAGGGGTTCAAGGCCAGGCTGGATGGGGCTTTGAGCAACCTGGTCTGGTGGGAGGCGTCCCTGCCCATGGCAGGGGGGTTGGAACTCGATGATCTTTAAGGTCCCTTTCCAACCCGAACCATGCTATGATTCTATGATTTTTTTTTAAACACAGGTTTAGAATCAAGAGGTCACGCTGTCACTGAACAGCAATTTTAAAATTAAGAGCCTGATTTTCCATCCCCGTACGCCAAGGGAAATCAGTATCATTTGAATGGTATGGAGGGAGGTGATACTGAGCAAACAAATCGTGTAAACAGAGGAGTAGGGGAGACAGGCCCTTAGCTTTGAGAACTGGCAATGTGGATTATTCACATAAAGTTACTTCAGATGGCCTGACAATCTACTGGCATTTCTTGTCTCGTGGCAAGATAGTTCATTCTGTTCTTCTGTTAGTGAGATTCACTTTCTCCCACTGGGAGAGTTGGAAACTCTTGAGGTTAGTTAAATGTTTTAAGAAATCCTTGAATAAATCAGCCACATCTGTCTCCTTATTCCTAAGGTTTGGCAGTCAATGTTTTCAATGTATCGTGCTCAAAAATGCCTTGATGGCACAGTACCAATAGTTCATGTTTGTCAACGTTTCCCTTTTTTTCCAGGAATGGGGCGCTCGGCGTTGATTCACTGTAATAGCATTAGTAGAGGAACATGCATCACACACGCGGTACCAGCACGATGAAGCACGAAGTACACGAAAATACCTAGAGCTTGTGTAAGGTCCACAATCCTATCAAGGAATTAGGAGGTTAGTATTTTAAGAGCAACTAATTCAAAGAAAGGATTAGCATATTTTGCTGCAACTGCCGCACGAGGGAAGGTGTTAGCATGCTGCTACAAAGCTCTGGAAATCAAAAACCAATTCATTTAACCCAAGAACTGGCCAACACTTAACATTTTTCTCCATACGATTCGAAGTTTGTGGTCCAAAGGCAGAGGGAGTGCAAAGAGTGCTTCCTGTTCGGAAAACTCTGACCACATTATTTTGTTTTAATTTTGTTATTGTTTACCAAGAAGTCAATAATAACATCATCTCAAAAAAGGCAAGAGAAGAGACTGTACATAATCTTTCATCTTATTCCCATTTTGATTCACATGCATATACAAAAGTGCAAGAAAAAAAATCATTAAAATAAAAGAGAAGCTGGATGCACTAAAACAACCCAAATCAAAACAAGCAGCAATTAACAATTTTTAGCATGCAATAAACACGAACAGTGCAAGAACAATAATTATTTCAACTGTATGAAAGCATACCAAAAGGATACACCCAGAACTTTAAGACTCCTTACAAAAAACACAGATCTGGTGACAATAGCATCCCTCTCAACAGCCCTGAGAAACCCAGCAAAAGGGGTTCTTCCCATTCTTTGCCCCTCCCATCATTCCTAAAAACCGAAGCAAACATCTGGTTTGCCACATCCATGGTTGGTCAAAGAGTATGAGCACAGACCCAAGGTCTTAAACCCAAGGTGTCGGGGACAATCCGATGGACCAATTACCATCTTAGAGAGGTTATCTGCATTGCTCACCCCATTTAATTAAAGGCTGATTTCAATATGACACGTGTTGATATTGCAAGGGTTTGTTGAGTGCACAGCTGGGGGGGCAAGAGAGACCCCAAACCACCGAAACACAACTGTGCACCTGCCTTACCTATGAGAAAAGTGAATGAAAACAGAGTAGAGGGACTCTCTTGGGGCAATCACCGTGTAGTGTCCAGCCCCACATTTATTTGCATTTACAGGAAGAACAAGGGAACAGCCTTCAAAACAGTGGGGTGCTTATTTCAAATTTTCCTGTTTCAGACACCTTCAAAACTTCCATCAACACCATAGCCAGCTTTTTTGGAGCAAACTTTTACTCTTAGGAGTCAAAGAAAAGCAGAACAGAATTCCTTATAGCACTGGAAAGGCATTAAATTCTACTTTGTTAACAGAAAAATGGTAAACATGCTCTTGTCAAATACAACTGGTTGCTTAAAAGCAAATTCACCGAGGGGTGGGGAGGAAAGAAGAAGAGAAGTAGCTGTTTGCAATATCAACACAATAGCATCTCGCTGGGTCTGAGAGATGCCCTGCTCCAAACCCACAGGAAATTTCAACCACTGTAACGCTCGTTAATGCAGACTTTAATACTCACTGGTGCAGGGCTCTTATTACTGAGATACCAATCCTTGTGCAATCCATGTGCAGCCTGTAAATCAGAAAGAGGGGAATTGGGGGGAAAAAAACACAAAGCAGAACACTTACTGGATGAGGAGGAGTACTTGACACTGCTCGAACGGGTCCTGCTGAAAGGCTGCTTGGTGGAGGCGGCAGCAGCCGCCGTTTTCCTCGCCGCGTTTCTAACCTCCGAAATACCCGTCTTCCGGTAGGAATCCACGCTCCGGCCCGAAAACCCCGACCTCGACTGAGCCGTTTCCGAGTCACTGGGCACCGTAAACGAACCTGCCCGTTTCCTCGGCATGGCGAGGATGTCCAGCCGGGACAGCTTCTTTGTCTCCGTGGATTGCTTGGAGGCCGAAGCGGCAGCTTCAGCGTTGGAGGATGTTTTCTCGGTATCAACACACTCGTTGTCGGAAGCATCTCCCAGCCGGGCACGACGTAACTTCGAAGCCCTCGTGGGCCGCGGGGTGGACAAACTGTTGGAGCGGGTGAGAACTTGCTGGATCTTCTGCACGTTCGAAGTCGTTTTGCTGTGGTCCTCCTTGGTAGCCTGAGTAAAAGGTTTCCTTCTGGGAACGGGCCGGTTTACCGAGTGCTCATGGTCAGACACAACCGCGTCGGGGACCGGCAAGTAGGGCAGGCTGGAGCTTCTCTCGTCGTCTGTGAAGTCGAGCGACCCTCGAGTGCCAGCACTCCGCTTCATCTGGAAGCGTTTGGTGGCCTCGGCGCGGTTTGATGCCTCCGGTGCTTGCGTTTTCCGCTTCTCCGTCAGCCTGTCCCGAGCACTTGGCTGCCCACACTGCTCCTGGATGGACGGCGTGGAGGACGATTTCTCCTTCTGCAAACTTGCAATGGCTTTGCGCTTTGGGGCGCTCGTCGGGACGTTCTTGCCACTCACCAAGCTGACCGTGCTGGCAGTGTCCACGTCCGAGTCCCCTGACAAGGAGTCCTCCAGCTGACCAGCAGTTTCTGAGGGCTCCAGCTGTTGGCTTTGACCCAGTAATTTGGCTTCCAGTGCTGCCAAGGCGGTTTCAGTGTCTTTAAGGAGAAGATGAGTCTCCTGACCAAAGTCCATACGGGTTGACCGAACAGCCTCTAAATCTTTAAGCAGAGGGTGACTTGAAATATGAGGGAGTTTATTTTGAGGAACACCACTGCTCGATTTATCTTTGGTAAAACTTTCCTGTCTGACAAATGATGATGTCTCCTTTCCTGCCACGTTTTCTTGGTCTTGAGGAAGACTCTGATGAAGAGAAATAACCACTTTTCCTGCTGCATTAATGTAAGCACTGACGTCTTTGGCCGGTGGCTTTCCAGGAACTGGCATGCCAGCAGACTTTAAGGAAAATTCCTGATCCTTGCTGTCTTTGTCTGCTCGAGTATGGGACACGCTCAGGGAAAGCTTGGAGGGAATCCCCACGTCATTGCTGTCATCTCCAATGTAGAACGAAGCAGTAACTGGCTCACTCACAACTCTCACGTTTGAGACCCGGGAGGCTCCTGGCTGCCGACTCTCCGATTTTGCGTCTTCCCCCATCTGCTCTAGCATTTTGTTGTTCTCTTTATATTTTTTGCCTTTTTCCATGCTGAAGCCATCGTCAGACCTGCTGGCATCGCTGAGGCTATCTGGATCCAAGTCTTCTTGGATGAAGAGGCGGCTGCTGGAATCGCCATAGGCCTCCACACAGTGGTCCTTCACAATGGTTCTCTTGGTAGCCTCAGAGAAGGACTCCTGGCAGACCAGGACCGCGGGTGTGGGACTGTCTGATTTATCACTTGGTGGGAGCTGGGGAAGAAGGCGCCTTGCTCTCAAGGGCATGGCGTTCTCTGGTTCCCCAGGTTTTGGGGCTACACTGCTTTCTGAAGAGAAGTTAAGTGGACAAGAATCAACTCTTGTACAACTACATCACTTTTTTTTTTTTTTTTAAATTTAGTAAGAGCTTGATCCTGCAAAGTGCAAATCCTCAAAAGCACTCACAAGACACATGCTTATAACTCAGCTTTTATATAATATGAACACCAATAAGGCCTGGCTCCTGCTCAGTCCCTCAGGTTTATCAATACACATATTTAAGGTAAAATTGTACTTAATTCCTTTGCTCGATCAGAGTGCTCAACACATTCCCTCTGTCAAAGTAGGATTTCAGATTCATTCTCCCGTAATCTACCTCCCAGTGCAAGCACATACATTTACAGGCTAAAGGCGTTGCTGGCATCAATCTACCATAAATCAGGCCATGGGAAGGAGATGAAAAACCACTGCAGTGATGCAGTGTTTTAAGTACCATTCTACACAACGTAGCCCTTTTGACTAAACAGATGGCATTTTTCACAGTACAAATTCTGTGATGTGATCATATCCCACCAGAAAGGCTGAGGAGAAAGACCCTGCAACAATGAAGAGGCTGTGAATTAGAGCTCACCATCCCAGCCTGGGTGGGATTATCAGTATGGGCATACTTCATAGAAAGAGTGTTCTTATTTCTTTCCATTCTGTGGCCAGGGCTTCACATCTGATATTGCCTTTAAATACCAGGATAATTGGTTATTTGACTATGGTAATGTTCAAATGCTCCAGAAGTCAGGTTCTCACACAGTGTGAAAACAGTGGCAGTGACCTACGAAACAAAGGTTTCTTCTAACCTTTAATGAGTCTGTTTATCAACAGCAAACCCCAGAATGGCCTAAAATTCTCAGTATAGCCAAACACAGAAGAAGCCCACAAAAAGGCCCCAAATTGCAAGTGAGCAATTAAGTCCAAGACAACTTGCAAAGGGCTTTCATCTGGCATCATAAGGCAGCCTAAAGAATCACTACTAAGGGCTAGTTAACACCCAAGGCCCTAACGATCTTTCTCCTTCCCAGGTGCCCTTTAGTCATGACAAACATAACACTTAAGAACTTCTTGGATGACTCTGAAATGCAAACCAGAAGCTCTCTCAATATTTACTCACAGAATCACAGAATGCTATGGGGTTGGAAGGGACCTCTGGAGATCATCTACTTCAACCCCCTGCCAGAGCAGGTCCACCCAGAGCAGGTTGCACAGGAACGTATCCAGTTGGGTTTGGAATGTCTCCAGAGAAGGAGACTCCACCACCTCTCTGGGCAGCCTGTTCCAGGGCTCTGTCACCCTCAAAGCAAAGAACTTCCTCTTCATGTTTAGATGGAACTTCCTACATTCAAGTTTGTGCCCATTTCCTCTTGTCCTGTCACTGGGCACCACTGAAAAAAGACCGGCCCCATACACCTGACACCCACCCTTTAACTATTTATAAGCTTTGATCAGATCCCCCCTCAGTCTTCTCTTTTCCAGACTAAGAAGATTCAAGTCCCTCAGCCTCTCCTTGTAAGAGAGGTGTTTCTAGGCCCCTCATCACCTTTCTAGCCCTTTGCTTTACCCTCTCCAGCAGTTCCCTGCCCTTCTTGAACTGGGGAGCCCAGAACAGGACAGAGTACTCCACTGGAAACCATTCACTCTGTCCTTCCCACCCCAAGTACATTAGCTAAACCAGAAAATAAGCCACAGCCAGATGCACAGAAGCTCTTAATTCCTGCATTTTGTATCATCCTGGCTTAGATTCAGCCATTTTCAAACAGTAACGTCAGGATGAGACTTACCTGGACCTCCATCACCCTGCCCAGAGACAGATCCAGAGTCAGAATAACTGTCCGCAAGGCTTGCCCACCTGGACACCCACTTCTGACTCCCCTGAGATGCTGCAGACATCTACAACCAGGTGGGAAAGGCAGTTTCAGAAAGAGGGTTTGTAAACCAAATTCCAGCCACAACATCTTTCCTCTCATACACACATCACTCAGTCTCCTCAAAATGGAAATCAATCCATGCATCACATTTCCATCCAGACAGAAAACCCATCTACACCTCCACCATCCCAGCAAATCCACCTGGACTGCCCGTACCTGCGCATCAGCCTGAGACCCACTCACAGGTTTTGAGGCAAATGCCTGGAGCAAGGGTGACTTCTGACTAGTGCCATTTTCACTGATTAGATGCTGATGAGAACCGGAGTCGTCTTTTTCACCTTTAATTACTGGTCTAAAGGCTGAAGAGATTCTGGAAAATTCAGGCGACTCAAGAACACCAAAAACCTGAAAAGGTGTTTGCATATGAAAGATTTAAAAAAATAAAATAAAATACTAGAAAAATATTAGCCCAAAATCCAAATCCATGAAACAGTCACACACAAACTATGATCCCAAAGGACCAGAAACACTTGCCAACGCTCCCATACAAACTATGTAAATCATTTTTCTTCTCTACTCCACAGTAGCAGCTCTAACTACACTTATTCATAGAATCCCACTCACACCCACCTTTTCTCTCACCCTCATTATTTCAGTGAGTTGCCTTTAACAGTAGTAACTTTCACTGAAAAGGAGTCCCTTTTCAGCCCTGATAAGTTCAGGATGAGTGTCAGGAAAGCTATTTACCAGTTCATGGAGAATTAGGAATTAAAAAAATGGGAAGGCTCCATCTCCAGATCTACTCTTCATAGACTGTAGCAGAAAGTGGGCTGAGCAAAGCAGCGTGAGGACCTGCTTTGGATGCACATCTGAGATGGGTAAGTGTTTGAACAGATTCCCTCTGGAGATAAACAGGCTTTCCTGGCGGGGTGACCAAGACCCACACCTCAGGACTTGCTTCTCTTCTCTGACTACAAGCTCAGACGAAGATGCCACCATGGAGGGGTGGGGGGTGGGGTGGGCAGAGATAACCATCAAGTTCTCCACTCTAACTTCTATCAAAAAAAAGTTCTGTGTGCAATGGTGGGGGGAATAAAAAGCAAAGTCACCTCAAAACCTCCACCTCTGGACCACCTTTCTTCCTGGACAGAAACACTGAGGTCCAGTGACATTTCCTAGCCAAGTCTACAGCAGAGTCAGAGGCAGAACTTTGCCAGCATGTCTGCCTGAGATACAGGCTGCCGAGACTACTAGCCAGAAATAACTGTAATTTTGTGGCATTTTCCCTGGTATTTCCCCACCAGAACAATTAACCATCTAATGTCAGTGCTAGGGCCTTGCTATGGCTTAAACCCTGCCCTGAAAGCTTCCGATCACATTTCAAACAAAATGTAAGGAACAAATGTAATAAATAAACAAATGAGGAAAGCTGGATCTAGGCTCACAGAACACTGTATACAAAGCTCTAAAGCCAGGTTCAATTAAGGATTTCTTTAAACCTCACCATCCTACTCTTCATTAATGTTCACAGCAACCTGCCAGTTTTGTTTTCATAATAGACCACAGATGAAAGTTAAACCTGAAAAGCAGCCAAACTTTGAGTTGCCCTGTGGTTGCTTAGTTGGGTGGGTTGTTGTATTTTATTTTATTTTTAAGCCTCTCCTTCATCTCTGGGGTTTTGTTTTTAGGCTCCCATTCACTTTGCAAAATCCAAACAAGTATAGATTCATCTAGGATTGCCTCTGCCCTCAACCGCACCCTTTGCTATCTCGACGAGCTGCCACTTGCCCTGGCAGCAAGCACTCCCTCTCTAGCCAAGCACAGCCAGATACAAACCCACCTTCCACTACGGCTCGGGAAGGACCAAGAGCACCAGCCCTTGGCCTGTGTTTCCTTTGGGCATACCCAGGGATGCTCCATCTGTGATGGGCAGGTGCTCCTCATCTTTGTAACAGCAGGCAGGAGGCGATGCAATGACAAGGCAGAGGCTTGGGAGCCCTCCTAGAGAGCAGAGCTGCTCGCAGCCAGGATCTCAGCAGCATCAGCCCCATCTTTATTCTGCTCTTGCCTTTCCTCTAAACAGGTGGCAAACCCACTCTTGCACTTTTACATCCAAATCTCATTTTGGAAGCAAGGCAGCTCTTTGCTGTGGGCTTACACCTTGCCTTCTTGTAGTCCGTGGGTATTTTTGTTTATTTGTTTGTAATTATGTTGTTTTGTTGGGGTTTTCTAAGGCCTCCTCTCCATTTTTTCAAGGCCTATCCCTAACACAGCTCACCCAGGATGACTTCCCACCCCTAACCATAAATCCTGCTGCACCCAATTCAAAAGGGAGCAGTCCTTCATGGCCCTCCAGGACAATATGCAGAAGCCCAGGCCTTCAGCCCTCAGCTCACTGGCCGAGCACAGAAAAGCAGCATTTACCTGATCTATCATTTTTCGCGCTTCCTCCACCTCTTTATCCTGCGACTCTGTCTCGATGGTGTACGTGCCCGTCTCGCTCACGCTGTCTTCCTCATCGTTCCTCCTGCCCTGGGCAGACTTTACCTCTGGAGGTGGAGCAGAGGCAGACTCTGGTTCTGACGATATAACCACGCGTGGAGCTACCGGGGTAGGCAGAGGTGCTGGTTTCTCAGCGCTCGGCTTCCCAGACTGAGCAGTCTCCCGCAAGTACTCGGCCATAAAATCCTGAGCCATTTTAGACTTCCTCCCGACGCTCCCGTAGGTTTTGGCTGATGCTCTGGAAGCAGAAGAGGATGAAGAGTTGATCCGATCCTCCGTCTTCTCCCTCTTGAAGGAGCTAGCTCTTTGGGTCCCGGAGGAGTTGCTGTTGGGTTTGCCCGCCTGGGTCCCAAGGTGGGACGGTGGCACCGCGTTTCCCAGCTTCTCCGCCGGCAACGCGTTCTTGCGCTTTTCGACCTTGGTCTTCAGCCCCGGATCGGTGTCGCTCTGAGAGGAATGAGCGCTGTGAGTGAAGGACTGCGACCGCTTCTTCCGCGGCGTGTCCTCAAAGAACTCGATGACGAAGGCCTGCTTGTTGTGCAGCATCTCGTGGGGGTCGCGCCTCATCTGGCGCTGGAGCCTGGTTTGCTCCGTCGCGCGCTCGCTGCCCGTCGTTGTCGTCGTCGTCGTTGTTGTCTCCTTCTCTGCCTTGGGTGCCACAGGGTCTTCGGAGTCACTCTGCGTCCCGTCCTCGTGCCTATTGCCTGGAGACAAGGTACGTAGATTTGACTTTCGTATTCTCGGTTGCTGTGGCCCTGTCATTACCTCCCAGTTGAAATTTATCATCTTTTCAGTTAAAAGAAAAAAAAATAGTCCTACAGGATTAAACAACCCCAAAGAGACCCGCTGTGGTACAGAGACTGCATCCCATCAGAGGAAGTAAAAGAGAGGGGAGCTGTCTCCTGACCCTACTTTTCACAATTAATTGGCTATCAAGTTATTAAAAAACAATTCAAGAAATCATTTCAACCCCAAGGGTTTCTGATTTTGTAACACTGTTTTAGATACTTAACGTTCTGTTTCTTTTTTTTCCATTTAAATAGAAACAATGACATTATTTTGCCGTTCTGCCCAATTACTGTAGTCCAAGATCCCCCACATTAGGTTCTCCCTGTTACAGAGCAGAAATCTCTCTGCGGGGTCAGTAAATAAACCCTGCACGCTGCATCCCGGGAAACCAAATCTCCAGGATGAAAGACCAGATCAGTGCATTAAAAGCGCATGCAGCTCCGAGCGCCCACCTTACCCCACTCTACAAGGGGAAAATAAACCAGAGGCTAAAAGAAAAGTGAATTTGCAGGGTTCTTTACTTTTCCTGAAGATTTAAGAATCACACCATGACACCCCCGTGAATTCCACCACCCTATCACCAGCCAAGCAAAGGTTAAATCGTTACTTAGAGTTCACTAAGCTTAAATAAGTCTATCATTATTTTCACCTATGTTAGCGACAACCATCTTTACAACTTTCTCTTTGTATCAGTGATGCTCTGCCCCTCAGCACCTTAGTTCAGGACTCTCAGAAAGTAAATTAAACAAAAAGTTTAAAATAAAACAAAAAAACAAACCTTTTTTTGGAGAAGGAAACGGGTGTGAAGGCACACAACACGATTCAGTCAACGACCAGGAACCTGTCATCGGGAGAACGGGGAAAGAGGTCTCTGCGCTCTAGACTGTAATATGCAGCAAGATATACTGGCTAAAATACCACGTGTTTGAAAGGAAAACTGCTCAAACCTACTTTGCAAGTTCTCCAGACACATGGATGAAGACCATTTATTACCTCGAGTTAACTGTGAAAGATTAGAATTTAATACAAGATCCATTCAACCCAGGAGTCAGTCCTCTGAAGAGTCTCCTAACACCCTCATGAAGGGAGCCAGCAAACTGCATTGCACCCTGAGGGCTGATAAGCTTTGTCCTTGGAAGGGAAAGTTCTTAAATTAAAGGGTCTTGGCTGAGAACCCTGCTGAATGCAAAACGGTAAGGACACAAGGAAAAAAACACCCACCGTGCCCAAGGATGCCCCATGCACATCCCCTCAAGCTGCTAAGACCTGAATTCTCTAGTCTTGAGACCAGGCTTTATATTCACTACTTTGCTCCTGAAAAGGAACAAATGTTACTAAAGAACCCCGGACGGTGGGCATCTCTGATCCTGAAGACCCAAAGCTGGTAGGCAGCCAGCAGTAGCCTGGAGCAGTAGCCTCCAAGTCATCTTCCAAATTAGCCCTGCCAGAAGAACACGTTACACAGCTATCGCAGATAAATGACACCCTGTCCCCTGCTAAACCAGAGGTGGAGAAATTCCTCAGGCTGTCAACACTGTATGTTTTAATCAAATGTCCAAAGAGTTGATTTTGTGATATGCAAATTGCACACTAAATTACCTCAGCTTCATTCCATGCCTTACGGACTGTGAAGAGGCAAGCGCAGTCAGTCTAGAATTCCTGTGTGCTGCTCAGGAAAATCCTAGGATGAGCAGCCGCTACCTAACTCTCTAGTTTTCTCCAAGAGGAAAGAGCAAAACTACTGAAGCACATTTGTATCCCTGGCACAACAAAATCCAGGATCAGAATAACAAAAAAACCCCAACCCAAACCCCAATGCCCTCTATCACAATCACAGTAGACTGAAAATACAACCCTAAACAATCAGGCAAAGCACCTCAACAGTGTCCCTTATAGGGAAGAACTAGAAACAAGCAATGACAACAAAACAATTCCATTGCCATGCCAAACCCCAGGGCTGGATATAAGAGACCATTTTGACCATAGGGGTTTCTCAAAAAACTGTACACAAAACAGCAAGTTGGAGGTGTAAT
Organism: Gallinago jamesoni; assembly: GCA_025769975.1. NCBI lineage: Eukaryota > Metazoa > Chordata > Aves > Charadriiformes > Scolopacidae > Gallinago > Gallinago jamesoni. Next base: position 13,589,327 of record JAOQGH010000040.1, on the reverse strand, counting down.
AGGTAAAACTCTTCATATTACAAGGAGGGTTTTTTTCCAACAAAGACCACGTAAATACTACTTTAAAGAAAAGCAAGGTATTGCTTTTGTTTAAGAAGGACCTCAAAAAAAAATAGGTCTGGTAACCTTCAATATGACTTCAACAGTTAAAGTTGTGGTTCAAACCAATTGCTTTTCCAGAGGCCTGCAAGGCAGTGACAATTCAGGAATCGTTGGTCTCCTCCCAGCTGTTCAGTGCATGACCCAAGAGAGACATCCAAGCAAGCCCAAATCTTGCAAACTATATTCCAAGTTGCATGAGAATCACATGAGTCCCACCAACTGCTCTAAGAACTGGGCTCCAAACTACACTTCAGACCTTTGAAAAATCCCCAAAGAATTCCCCACACTGACACACTTAACAGGACACAGGTCCACAAAACCTCAAGTTTTTGAACTGAGCAGGATTTCAGAGAAGCTTTAGTTTAAAAAAAGAAACCACCTTCTACAAGCACAACAATTTCCTCCATTGGTGATCATGTACATCTCAAATCTATCACCAGTCTCTGTGTCTTTGATGACTTTTGGTCACTACAGCCATCAGGACGATCACACTAGCCTCTTCAGAACTACAGTTAAAAGAAAAGTCATTCTTCCAGCTTGGAGAAGCCAAGAGAAGAAAATCCAATCCATTGAAATACCTGCATTTACCAGCCTGCCTGACCACATGGAAACTATTTTACACATTTAAAAATCAAAAATTTTCTTTTTAAATCACTGTTACTGCTGAGCCGGGCATTATAGACGTAGAGGAACCAGATTAGAGTGTCCTGAGGCCAGCATCACATGTGACAACTTCAGGGCCAGCTGAAAAGCATGCCAGTCAGATGCAAAACCATTAAAAGTCATTAAAGAAATCTTCTTCATCTTGCAAATTTGGAGCAGAGATAATTAATTCCTGTTCTCCTTGACAGGAGAAGGGTTTTCCCCCTTTACTATGTTGCATTTGCATGGCCAACAGAGAACTATGTCCACATGACATGACATTCACTCACCTTTAAGCGTCCTCACATGAACTGGCAGGTCACTTTTTGTACTGTACACATCATCTCCTGAAGACTGGCGTCTCATCAAGCTTGGGTCATTCTGGACAAGCCAGTCAGCCACTTTGCTCTCTGCTGACATCACTTCTGTATGAGCTGGTTCCTTACTATACGGTCTTCTCTGTCTGAGTGAAAATTTAGTTACATGGTCTTTTATCTTTATTTTACCGGGGGTACCATCATCAAATTCAATAGTGAAAGACGCATGACTCTGTACAACGGGGGCTACGACAGCATCAACATCCTTTGTTGGGATCTCATGGACCTGTGCTTCTGGAGATTTTGATGGCTGCTGAAATTCTTTAGTTGGAATCTCAAAGTAACTTGGCTCTCTCCGAAAGCCAAACACTGACTGTTCTTGGGCATCTCTATAAGCTGAAATATTACCATTCAGTTCCTCTTCATGTTGGGTTATCTCTTTTGATCTTTCTAGAAAAAGGAAAAAAAAAAGGCAAGAAAATCTTAATATTCACAAACATTTCACTGAAGCAGATTAAAGAAAAAAATCCAAGTTCTGTTTGAGATACCTTTGTACTCTGGCCTCATCACTGAAATTGGTGCTTACTTGTTATATTCACTTTGTCCTTTCTTCCATTGCTCCCCAAAGAGAGAGCTGAGCACACACACACCCCCTCCGTTGTATTTTGACAGAGCCTATGTGGCTGGTGGCATTTTAAGGTAATTTGAACGTGCAAAGCTAATAACAGGCACAAATTTTCTGAAGCAATACCCAATTCTGTAATATCAACAAGGATAAAAATCACATTTTTTTCCCCCCATCTGTACCCAAACTTCTCAGTTGGAGGGTCACTTATTTATTTTGACCTCTTGGGAGGGCTGCTAATCACAGCCCCTCTCTACTACAGAACATATACACTGCACGTGCACTGAAATAAAACACTTCTTTGTGCAGTAAAGTATATGCTTGATAGAAACATCATGTTTACTGCACAAGTGAAAAAAGATGTATCTTTCACGCATATAGATTCACAACAACAGGAGTGGTAAGATTAAATTGCTTCCCAAGGATGAAGTGAGGTGAGAAACAGATTGCTTCCACATCAATCAAATCCTGTCAATGCATCAGCTCTCCAAGGGCTTCTTAGACAGGAAACTCCTGGGAGAAACAGTGGATGATTTATTCAGGCGGGCTGCGTACAACCACAGACACAGCACTGCTGTATAACTCACTCTCAAACAACCTCAGAGAGGGCTTTCTCATCCATACCGAATCATTCCACAACTGCTGGTTCTAATGTTGAAATATTTTAGGGGAAACATTCTAGTTTTCCCTTATTCTGGTTTTACCAGCAGCAATCTAAACACAGGAATGCGCAAGGAGGAGCACAACAAAAGTGGTAATTATAAAATCTTGAAGAAGGATGGCTTCACACAATAAAGATCAAAAATGTGCAGAAATTTTATGTGTGTCCCCCTTGTCTTCTCCCACCCCAAATCACCTTCATTACCTGAGTAATGTTCCTCTTGCCTTCTGTCCTCCTTGTTATTGGCATCATCTTCCCCCCACCAGGAGGGCTGCCCATAAAGAGGGGTGCGGTAAGTATTGGTTTCTAGGAAGAGGAAAAGCAAATACTTTGAGACAGAAAATATCAATTTATCGGGTTCACAGAAGTCAACCACATGCCAAAAAGGGAAAACCAGCAGGGTCAGATGAGATCATGTACCTGGGACATTGCACTTATAACAACAGCAAATTATACATAATCATTAATATGTTCAGGCTTTTCTTTTCTTCCTCCCTTTTTTTCTTTTTTACATTCTTTTGCAAGATGCTGACTCCACCTCCCTTTGGCTGTCTTTCCCGAATACTGGCTTTTCTCCCTCTATAGCCTCATTATTCACAGGCAGCGGAAGCTTTTTGACAGGACAGACTGCAAATCGCTAACCACAAAATTGTCTTCAACTCACCTGCAATTCAGGTGAAAAATCAGGCTTTTGTCCTTCCCTGAACTCTGCCCTTTCTTGCCCTACCATGTACTGGGATGTTGGGAGGCCAGGGTTGTTTTTTTTCCAAACTATTCACCACTCTCACTCGAGATGACACACATCCCACAACAGGAAATTCTTGAAGCGTTACAAATTTAGGGAAAATGGTAAAACCACCTCCTTACACATACATAAAAAAAACTAGTAAACTCTTGCTCTCTAAAGATTAAAGTGAACCAAGTGGATCCTAGAGTCACTGCAGAAGAGAGGTTTTTCTGATGGAGAAGCTTACTCTAAAAAAGCCAAACTTCCATCGTTTTCTCTGCTCAGCGAGCGCTCGCTGGAAGATCAGGGCTTCGCTGCAACAACTGGTACCCAAAGGAGCTGATCCACTGCTTCTCCTTTTGTCTCCCACAGCACAAGATTGTGTTCTGGCTGTGCCTTGGGCTGCTGCTGTTTATGCAACAAGTAAAAAGAATACACCTCAATTTAGCTGTGGTATAGCTGTTATTATTATTATGTTTTTATAATAGTTGGAGAGAAGCAAATAAAATAGCTTTTGTTCTTTCATCTGGAGGTGATAGAGACATAAGGATATGTCAGGGGCTGAGGTTAAGCTCCAGCTTTGTCAGCTGCTTCTGCCTCCACCTCCAACAGCCATCAGCACACACTTTACCTGCCACGTCTTAAACCCTGGCTCCAGCTACAGAGCCACGGTCGGGCTTCTACCGCTCGCCCAGCTTGTGGTTTTCAAGCCACACACTGCTCTGCGTAAAGCAGCCCTCAAACAGCCCTGCAATTTTGCCTTCCCTACTTTAATAGAGACATGACAGAAAGCAGTCGTTAGCATAAGGGAAGCCAGGAGAGGAAGAGGAATTAAATAATTCAAAGAAAAAAAAAAAGAAGGCTGATTTTATGCTGCTGTTTCTAAAGCAACCCAGACCCAATGGCCACAGCTTCAGATGTTTTTTTCTAGAAGAGTTCCAGAGATAGATAAGCTCATACACTGACAGTCCACAGGCAAAAATTTTGCTTTTACAGATGCAGCCCATAGGCCCTTTTCAAGAGATTTTCTCCGTGTTTCAAAATCAACCACGCTGCCTTCCTTCACAGCCAGGATCAAAAGAGGCTGAAAGTACTACTCTCCTTTCTGCCTAGAGTGTGTGGAAGATAAACTGTGTTCCCATTATGTAGGCGGCCTTTGAAAGTTCAAAGGAGGAAGCATTTCTCACCATGAATAAATTGGAATTGCCAGGCAATATGTTTCATAACTGAGGACGGGTAAGCCACTCAAGGGAGAGAGGAATGGAAAGAAGAAAAAAAGAAAAAAAAAAACCTATCCACAAGCTTGTCAATGAACAGAGGCACCCAGATGTAGGGTTTGATCTCTGCTAGGCTGAGCCCTTCTGTCACACAGTCTACAGAAACCTACCACCCTCTCCTTCATGCCATGACTTGCCCACTAGACCCCCAGCCACACAGGATCTGCTCTACCAACATCAGGCACTTCTTTGGGGTCCATGCTGCAATGGATTATCACCCTCTGAAGTCAGTATTGATCTCAGGGTTGGATGGCCAAGAGGCAGGGAGAAGGAGGACACCACTCCAGCTATGTCTGGGGTAACTCATGCCTAAAGGTCAATGGGGCACAATGGAGGGCTCAACCCTGAAGAAACACACGAGATTTTGGATATTTGTCTCAGATTAATAAATCAATTATGAAAGCTCATCAGTAATTTAAAGTTGCTGGTGGAACACACTCTGCGCATACTACCCTACAGATGAAATGCAAAGACCATCTCGCACAAGCAGCACCTTTCCCAAGCAGGGGTGCTGTTACCTCTTGCACCTTGCAAGGGGTCACTTCATTACAGTTCCTCTCTCCAACACATCCCAGCCGCTCACAGGATGCCACAGACCTAATCTAGAAGATTCTAGTTACCTGTTCCAAGAAAATTTTGTTTTCAAAGGGGCAGAAATGAGCTAAGAGAGCTCACATCCATCCTGCAGGACAGAAAATTCCCAGAAGCTGCTCCAGCCCCACGATCTGTGTCCCACCTCCACACTGAACACAGGAGCTTCTGCCTTTGTCCCCCAGGAGCTTTTCCTGGGTACAGGGTAAAGGTAGCCAGGGCTTCCCTTGATCAACCTTGATCAGACTTTTTCTGTTGACAGAGAACTTTGGGATTGTATGCAAAGATGAAGGAAAAAAAAGGGATTTATAAAGAATAATAAAGCAGCTCCTTCTCCAATTTCCGCTTCTACCCTAAAGAGCTCTAATAGGTGCTTGGAAACTCCCCAAATTCCCCCTCAGACAAAAGCCAGCACAAAGCCAAAACCCCAGGGCATCTCAAGGAGCACCTACACAGAAAGCATTAGGTTAGGCAGAGCACACAGACCTGGGGCCACTAAGGTCACAGAGCTCCTGTGGCCCAACCTGCACCACTCTGGTACACGTGTGTTACACATCTGCTCACTTCTGTGGGGCTTTTTTTTCCATTTCTTCCCTCTCCCAGCCTCCACAATAAACTGGAAGTTCATTTGAAAGACTGCAAAAAGCATAGCTGGGAAGCCAAGGAGTCAGTATCTTGCTATCTGGGGACACTTTCAATATTTTAAGAGGCGTTAATGTTTCCACTGAACCTTTGTATTAATTTGCATTTTGAATAACATTATCAAGTGACACGGACACCCTCATTCTCAGCTACTGCTGAGAGTGGCCGGATCCTGAGCCAGAGTAAAATTTCCCTGACTTGAGAAGAGCTACATGAATTTGCTGCCCTGTTCGTGTCAGAAGCTTCTGCCCCTTCTAATTTTCCAGCGCAACCGACGCAATACTTCTCCCCGCTCCAGCTCTAACACGACAATATTGTATAAAAAAGGGGGAGAGAGGGGAGAAAAAAAGCGCGATGGGAAGGCAGCTAAACCAGATGGCTGTGACAGAAGTGGGCCAGGGAGCAGCTCCACATGCAGTTGTGCCAGGGGGGGCTTTGCTCTTCACCAGCTGGGATGTGTTTTGTGTAGCGACCTCAGCCTGGACCTGCAGCATCCAAAGCTGTGCATCTGCCTGCATCCTGAGACACGTGTCCCACGCTGAACCCACCGCCTGTCTGCTATATTGTAGCGTAAGGTGGAAGCTCTTGCAAGAGCAGAGAGACTCGGGGGCTTGCCCGAGTCAGCAGTGAATCAAGAAGCACCAAAGAAAACCAACTGCTCAGTCATTTTAATGAGGTGAGACTTCCTCCAATTGATGGCAGCTCGTTACCACCTCTCTCCGCTCCAGTGCCAGGCTGCCCAGATGGTGCCAATTCATTTAGACATATTTCTTGGCTCATCAATTCAGGCAGACAGCCTGAAAACCATCCTTTTAGATAACTGAATTGAGGTCAGTGCAGGCAGTCAGCCAGATGAACACTGAGCTATCCGTGACGGTGTAATACAGGGAAGGCCACTGACATGCACATGTTCTGCTCCTGGATTTCAGCCTTTGGGGCAGCCACTCAAAGGGAAAAATGAAGGTTGGTTTAGGGCAGAACAAGGAAAGTCCATTTGTTTAGCAAGTCTGACAATGACGTGGCCAGTTAAATTAATACAGACCTATTGATCACCTGAAGAAGAGGCACCACAACAAGAGAAAGTGAGACATGTCATTACAAAGGATATATTTATGAAGAAGTGAATCAGACAGAACAACACAAGGACCAAAAATAGAGTCCAGGTGATGAAAGGGAAAAAGCCTGTGTTATTGCTGCTTTCTGTCAGCGAGTGGGCAGAAAAGCTTTCACAACAAGCACGAAGCTCCCACTGCAGGGGAGCCTGACTTCCCTTGAAGCTGTCCCCTGTGGTCAAGACAGGGCTGCGCTTCGCCCAGGTCCTCACAGAGCTTCAAACCATCACAAGAGAGACACACACAGACAGCAACGGCAGATTTCTTTGCTGACAGAAGCACACACAGCTTTGAAGCTGTCTACAGCAAGTCATGACAAAAGCATGAGAAATCCAGCTTGCTTCAAGTCAAATCATTTGATTCATTATTAATAACAATAATGTCCATCTTCAGAAGATGCAGAGTAGGCTTCTTACGGCAGAGACCTTGGGGGAAAAAAGCGATGATCTAGCTAAAACATTTTAAAATTAATTCCTTACATGTCTGCTTTTTAACTCCTTTCCAAAATAGAGAATTCAGACCTAGCAGGAATAGCAATAAAGGAATTTTCTGACTGTTTGCTGCAGTATTTATTTCACATGTGCATGGCAAACTTAAGCCCTGGTCTTTTGTCCCTGCTGTGAACATACACAGATCTCAGAGGCTTTCAAATCAGGCTGATAATCACAAATTTATTTGTATTAATTACATGGTCAACATGGTCAAACCTTTAACATGCTGCAGATACCACCACCCTAGCTCAGACGAAAAGCAGATACACCACCACAACTCCCTTAAATTAAAGGCTAGGGTAGAGCTGTGTGTCTAAATAGCTATTACCATGATCTCATGGGGAAAGCAGCCAAAGACCATGGAAACCACTCCACAAACTGGGCACAACTCCCACTGCCTCCGTCCACGCTGCCTACTGACCTCAGCCCCGGACGCCAACAAGACTTTCAAGTCAGGCATTCTGTTGACAGGACTCCCCTAATGACACGGACGCCAAACTGGTGAGAAAGCCCATTTCACAGATCCCAAGAGAAGCTCGAGTCCTGCTCCTGCAGCCGGTGATGCCCATTTCAACCGGACACTGCAGGCAGCCTCCACCCTTGGAAACTCAGGCCCACTGCAGTTATTCAGAGTTAGTCATCAGATTCAGCATTGTCTAGTGCCATCAGCCTGGGAGGGCTTTAAAAACAAATAAAATAATAAATTAAGATCAGCCTGAGGATTAACTATGTGTTGAGAACAGAAGACCACAAAGTAGTTTATCTCATCAAGCACCTTAACACAGGTAGCAAACAGATGAGGATTGTGACAGTCTTAAAATCTGCTCAGTTCAAGGCAGTACCTGGCCTTCTGATCGTTTAAGTCTTTAAACATAAGAGTGGATGGCTATTTTTAGCATTAACTAGCTGAACTGTGGATACTTTTCTTATTCATATCCATATTCAAACCACAGGGCTTACCAAGCTGCTTGCCTCAAACATTTCACGAAGACTGATGATTTTCTGCTTACAGGCAACGTACACCCAAAAGCTGCAAGTTCAACGGCACAAAGACTAAAAGGCTGAGCTGTTTCCCATTCCCTCTGCTGGATCTCTTTATCCTCAGCCCCTCACCTCCTCCCATTTCTAAGCAGCTCTAATTGTTCACATTGTTTTGCTAAACCTCTTTCCTGAAAGCTTGCACTCCCTCTGCCTCTTTTCCATCCAGGCCCTGGGAAGCGATCCTTCTAAAGGCTTTTGTCACCCCAGACCTTGCTTTAATTAGTCAATGCAAATTCCTAAATACCTACGGGCTTAGCAAAACAGCTCTCTCCCCCAAGCCTTTTTCTGCTGCCCTTAAGCAAGCCCACTCCCCGCAAGAATACTGCATTCTTCTTTCCACTAATCATTTTAAATTGCTGCCACTCCTCTGAGCAGCCAAGGAGAAACTGTGCATGTGTGCAGCTGAAGACAAGGTGAATTCGTCACATCGCAGATGAAAAAGGGACCCACTGATCATTCTGCTCACGTGACAGAGATGCATTTTGGAGAGCGAGGCACTGATTTAACGCTCAGTCTCCCTCCTCTTGCTTCCGCAGGCTTCAGTCCAACCCAGCAAAACACTTCCAACAAAAAGTCCTGAGTTCCTCCATCTTTCAGTGGGGTTGGGAGCACTTCATAAATTATATTTTTTTTTTCATATGTGTCCATCAGTCCCACTGCACTGGCCCCCAATAAGTACTCGCAGCCCTTTTTGCCTTAGACCTACGGCCCGTGCCCACTAACGATGCCCAGAAACGTAATGCAGGTCTGTGAACCACACACCAGAGAAATGGGTCACCTTGCTCAAGAGTCACTCAACAGTCTGACTTTGAAGATGTTCCAAATATCAACCGCTTACACTATGTAGGTTAAATCCAACCAGGGTGTATTTTGGAAGATGGCAAGAATAAAAAATGAGAATGTTCGTGTGATCAGGCAGCAAACGCAAACTAGTTCCAATTACTGGCAAACTGGCCCAGTTACTGGCAATGCTTTTCAAGAACCTCACGGCCCTCACAATGCAGCTGGAGAGCTCTCCCCCCCAGTGAGGTTCACCTCTTCTCACCCTCTTCAGTGTCATGGTTAATCATCACCAGCTTCATCCCTTTAACTGCACGATTGTAAGGCAAAGTCATAAACGCTACACCCATGGGGGAGGGCGACACACACAAACACAGCTAAAGCAACACAAAGAAAGGTTTTGCAGTGGGGGGAAATGGGAGTTGGGGAGGTGGGTGCGTGTACATGTGCTTCCACGCACAACTGGAGGCATTGACAATACCGGGGAGAAAAACTACACTGTGTTTTAGTACAGTGTGTCAGCTCAGAGGGATTTTCGTAAAGACAATACATGAGAGATTAAGGTCAGCCAACCCATTCCAATTAGTTATCAGGAAACCTTAATGGATTTACCTGGAGTTGTACACATTTCTAGAAAGCCACTGTATCTATCTCTAGGTCACCTCGCCCAAAATGATGTCTCACTCTTCTACTTGCTTATCCTCTTCCCTCCATTCACTCCACACAGCGGGCAGTCTCTCTGCTAACCCTAATGATTTCCCATCACTCTGACATCCTGGTGCCACAAGACCACCACTGGTAGTCATCCATCACTGGGATCCCTTAAAACCATATTTGTTCCTCACGTGCAACATCAAGCTCTAGGCGACCACCAACTGACATCTGAGTTCTGAGCAGAACTATGGCAGTACATACCAGAGGTAAGGAATTGGGTGAGACACGACTGCTGGGAAGGTCTTAGCCCACCATGATGGGGAAAGGGGAGGAAGCAAGTTTGACAAACAGTCTTTAAAGGAGGGCAGCAGTGGGTGAAGAAATGGAGAACAGAAGGAATTTTTCAAATGGAAAAGGTCCGGAGGTGGGGAACAGTGAAACTGAAGCAAACATCTCCCAGTTTGGCAGTCAGTTTCAATCCCACATATTGCCACTTTAGGAAATACAGACATTTAAGACCATACAGGGCTTTTTGAAAGAAATGGCTTATTGCTTCTTTGCCTGCCAGCACCACACCACAGCAGCCATACATTTTCTACTCTGAGTCACCGTCCTCTGTTCAAACACCAACTCTTGATTAGGAAATTAAAAATAGACCAGACAAGTGCCAAAGAACTTCCCAAACCTGCTCAGCCTACAGGTTCTCCAGCACACACACATCGAGAAAGCATGTGTGAGCCATCAGACCAGCTAATTATTTTTTTTTGGAGTCTGAATCTCCAAAAAATGAGACTCTGGAATACTCAGAGGTTTAGAAAAATGACCCTTCTGGAACTGCTCCTAGATGCAACCCACAATACTGTATTGTCAGAATCATGACCTAGCGCAGGGCTCAAGCTGCACTTAGTTCTGAATCTTGATTAACTGGTTCCCAAGCAAGTACCTGTAATTGCTTTCCTCTCTCCTTTCTCCAGCTTTGCTTGCGGGGACTCGGTGTAGACTCCGTGCTCCATGGGCTGCTCCGCCCTCTTCATCGCCGTGCTTTTGTAATTCATCTGAAGTTGGCTGGTGTACTTCTCATGCTGCAGAGACACAAGGAACAGTTGTAGGATGCCCGCGCCACCTTTGTGCCAGCCCATGGAAAAGAGAAACCACTCTTCCGCACAAAGATCGGATCACGCCAAGGCTAATGCTGCAGCTACAGAATGCAGCAAAAAGGAAGCACACCCGAGTAGAATCGTAGATTCATAGACTGGTTTGAGTTGGAAGGGACGTTAAAGCCCATCCAGTTCCAACCCCCCTGCCACAGGCAGGGACACCTCCCACCTGACCAAGTTGCTCAAAGCCCCATCCAGCCTGGCCTTGAACCCCTCCAGGGATGGAGCAGCCACAGCTTCTCTGGGCAACCTGTTCCAGTGTCTCAACACCCTCACAGGAAATAATTTCTTCATAATCTAATATAAATCTCCCCTCTTTCAGTTTAAAAGCATTAACCCTCATCCTGTGGCTACACTCCCTGATCCAAAGTCCCTCCCCATCTCTCCTGGAGCCCCTTTAAGTACTGGAAGGGGCTCTAAGGTCTCCCTGGACCCTTCTCTTCTCCAGGCTGAACAACCCCAACTCTCTCAGCCCATCTTCAGTAGAGGCTACAGAACAGCAGGAATAACACTTGAGAGGCTTTCAAATACCCCGCTTAGAAGGTATTAACTGACAATTCTAGTCCATGAGAAGGTCACTGTGAGTTAGCTAATAGCTATTTAGGAAATCCTTTAAAGAATAAACTGAGAAGAATCAGAACTTAGGCCATTTTCCATTCAAGATTCAGATCCTGAAATCCCCTTTGATCTTAAAGCAACATTATAAATTCTTTCAGGGCACTTATCTGCATTATCTAATTTTTTCAGCAAAGGCAATTAAAATACATTTTAATTATTTCTCTCCAAACCCTCTTGCCAGCTAGGAAAGCGATTTTGCCTTAAAACAGGCTCCACATTAATACAGTAAATGAGCTATTTAAAAGTTGGGGTTTTAAAAGTAAATTAATAAAAGGGTGTACCCATCCAGATTACCCCTGAGTAACTTCAATGAATCATTTGCCCAATTCTAGCTGTTACATTTCTGATCCTCTCCAAGTCCTCAACATGGAACCAGGGCTAAGAAGCCAGTACCTGCTGGCCACAGGGTGATGCTTGGCACCGGTAGCCCAGTCCCTAACTGAACATGACAGCTTTCTTCCCTTGAGGGGGTTGCTCTTCTGCATTAGGCAAAAGGATGCTTGACTATTTCATACCTGCTACTGAACTCTTTGTTTAAAAAACACCTCATTCATAAGAGGACTACTCAGTAAGTAAAAACTGGGAGCTTGAAGGCAAAAATGAGATGATATACAGGAATAAATTAAGCAAACTTGGGCTGCTGGAGGAAGCGTGATGGAGCTGGCCTAAGTCACCACACTCGGAAAAAGTCATCTGTGCTCCACTTCTGGGAGGGAACAGGCTCTGCTGTGCTTCACCCACAAGTTAATGTGCTGATTGTTCGTTAATATAATACAGCTTTAGTAACCTTTTTTTGTTGGCAGTCATGAAATGATAAATAACTTCATCTACATGTTTGCACAGGGATAGGAGAGATCAGAGCTGAGATAACTGGGAAACGTAGCTCTCCTCAGGGGAAGGCTTTATTAAGCCCCAATCCAGGGAGAACCTCACATTGTGGAACATTTCACTGCTGTCAAGAGGACTTGAATATTTCAGTCTGCTTGACCATTACTGGAGCACTTAATTTTTTTTTAAAAAATGTACCTACACACAGACACTCTTACCTTTAATGCTTCTTCTGGGACTTTGTGTTGGATTTGTTCCAGGACATACATGTTGGAATGTACAGAACTTGTTAAGGAAATGGCAAAGGAATTGGGTAGACAGACAAATCAAGCACTTAGTCACAGAAAGAAAACAAGACCATAAAACCAGACAATCTTAAAATATGCAGAATATTAAAGGTTGAGTGCGATGTATCCCCCCATGGTGTGCAGTTGTGCCTGCTGGCCAGCCCCATGCCAAGTGAAGGGGAGACAAGGGGAGCAGGGCAGGAGAAATTTGGGGGGGACACCAGCAGCTCCGTGCAGAACCCAGGGAAGCAACCAGAGCCCTGGCTCAACTCACACCCCACTCCTCTCCACCCAGCTGGCATCTCCAGGCAGACCACTCTCTCTCTCCCCATGGTATCCTGACCAAGATGGGGCAAGGGAACAGTAGAGTTCAGCTCCCTGTAGGACGCCTGGGACTGTGGTGCTCTCTCACCCTGACAAGGCTTTTCAGTCCTGGTAGTTTCATGGATGAAAATTAAATCAGGTCATGAGCTGGCATGACCTCCTAAGGAAGGGAGGCATTCAACATGGTTGAGCCTAGGCAATAATCCTCAGCAACACCACGTTAATAAAAGAAAAAAAAAAAAGGAAGCATCTGGCAATGTCGTCATGATCATCATGACCAATACAATCAGCACAGAGCAACGGGGAGGAAAAAGGAAAGATGGAAAATGTTAGACTAAAAATAAACCAAGGGAAACGCTGTACAGTCTCTGCAAGAGAAAATGTAAATGGAAGAGAGACAGATGCTCTGAGGGAACAGCCAGAGCTGGCCCAGAGAGCTCAGGAGATGCTGCCGAACACACCGAGTTGGGCACGGCATGCGCAGAAAGCACTGCTAGAAAGAGTGGCACCAAAAAAGCAAAGGAAAGGAAGGGATTGTAACTGCCATAGCAACTACGCTGAAGTAAAAAGATGACTCTGAAACCTATGTTCTTTATAGCTTCCCTGTTGAGGGCAACAGATTCTACAATTCATAAAAGCAATCATTCATTTCATATGAATATCCATGTAAGGGCTGCAGGACTAAACACTTCAACTGGGCTGCTTAGAGCTCAGAATTGCTGTCTATAAACAGTTTAAACCTGTATCGCAGCCACTAAAACCTACCCATGCTCTAGGCACGGGCTGATGCCTTTGCTAGTCTGGAGTTCACAGCAAATCTTCTGCAAGTTTCCCCACACATCCAGAGACCAGAAGACACATGACCAGCCAGACCAAAAAAAAAAAAAACAAATACATTTGCAAAGTCAAGAAAAGCTAGAACTGAGGTTGCCTACAGGACTGTAACAGGCTCATCACGTGTGCACTGAGATGCTATCTTTAATGGCATGATCCCAGGTGACAGTGCTCTTCTATTGGGCAGCACTCAGTAAGGGGCTACTCAGGAATTGCTTAGTTTTCCCCCCTGCCATGTAATCCTGAACCCTCACCAAGCACACCCTGTTCAAACACTGAAGGCAAATAATATTTTTTTTAAAAAAATAAATAAAAATTCAGCAACTACCTCCCTTTAAAAAAAAACAAAACCAAACAAAACCAAAACCACCACTGTGAAGCAAGGATTTGATATTTCTAAATTGGCAAGAGACACGGTGAGGCCACGACCAAGAGTACGATCCTACACAAGTCCTAGAAAACTCTCTGTGTTCCAGCAGGTCCAGGATCACACAGGCATCAGTTTAAGCATCCCTCTTGCAACAGCGAGTGCTCCCGCGCTGTCACTGCCTCGAGATGAGGTCCCCAGATTCTTGGAAGACCTGGGAAGCTCAGCCTCTCCTCACTGTTCCAGCTCTCTGGGCTCCAACAAAGTTTAGAGTATTTCAAGGGCTATAGCATGGCCAAGCACAAACGGGTTATCAAAAGGCAAAAGAATGTGGCCTTGGGTTCAAGGATGCACAGGAGTTTTCCAGCCAAACACTTCCTCCCCCCCAAAATGGTGAAATTTAGTCTCTGCCTCTATTCTCAGAAATGTCTGGACTGTTTTAACTGAAATATCCCCACAAAAGAAGAAGAAACCCAGAGAAGACGCTTACTACTTCCAAATTCAGCCTGAGTGGGTAAAGTTTGGCAGATAGAAGCAATGGGAAAAAAATGGAAAAAACACCAATTAGATTACATAAAAAGGCAGCAACAAGAGCCTCTACTTACCACTGCTGCTCTGCAGCCTCAGAAAGGCATTCCAACATTTACGGGGCATTACAGCGAGTCATACAGTCATCTCAGGATAAAAAGGAAAGGGATGAAGGCAAAGGTGGTTTAGCAGACCCTAGCAGGGTTTGTGACTCTAAACAAAGCAGTAACTGCAGCCTAGCATCCCTCAGAGATGAATTTTGCTATTGCTAAACACAGATTTACTCTTCACATTTTTGTGGCAGAAGCAATTTGCACCGGCAAACTTCAATCGATACAGAGTCAAGGGTCTGACCACAAGCCCCAAAGCTAAATGTTTAAGGCTAGAGACCTGCAAATCGTCTGAAAGCAAGCATTTGGGTGAAATGATTAATAAAACCACACAAGTTGGATGAAAAAAAAATAAAATGTTAGTTCATACAAAAGCATATGAAATGTTTGCTCCCTGGCTAGTACCAGCTTGCCAAAGAAGCCTGATTCAAATGCCAATGAAGGTAGCAGGCATCATGATTAATATGCTCTGAATCAGGTCCGTGGTGGAGAAACAAAAGCTTATGAGCCATCCAACGGCTCCAGAAGGCAAAACAAACACCCTTATTCATTAGTCCCAATTAACACTGTTAAGTTTCCATACAGCAAACAGCAGAAAAGCCAATCAAACACCGTATCCCACTCCCTCTCCAGATGAGGATATCGTAGCCGAAGCGAATGACATCGTTCAGTTTTAGGGTGATGTACTTCTGGTCAGGAATCCTCACATCATTGACGAACGTCTGTGAAAAAGAAGCACAGGAATGGGTTTTGACTGAGGGTATCATGGTGACGCATCTCAGATGGGCTCCTGGCAGGTACCCATGCCCACCTGTAAAGGCACTGCAGACATTCAGGGTGCACCAACACAAAGTCAGCCAGGCTAGGAGCTAAGTTGCCTAGAAAAATCAGCATGGGCAAGTAGCTCCCATGGGCAAGTTAGAGCACACCAATTATGCTTCAAAGCAAAGTGCTCTGAAGGGGCCTCTAGGGAGATCTACATTTCCACCGACTCCAAATAAAATTTTAGTCCCCGACTTGAACATGTAAATGACATGCCTGAAGATAAGAACTTCAGATGCTCTCAGTTCTCCTCCATCCTTCACAACCAGCCAAACAGTACAACTCATACTCCAGTTACTAAGCTGGGAGTCAGCTTTCCACTGGAGGTCAAACAAGACTGATGTCAGCCCCAAGGCCTGATAATTTAACAAGCAAAGCCTATCCCAGAGGAAGGGGGAAATGAAAACACCCAGGAAAACAAACACTGCCAGTGGCTTCACCATGGTATCTGAGGCTACACTGTCCAACACATCATGTATCAGTAGTGCAACAGGCCCCTTGTGCAAAATATTCACCAACTCATTTTTCCTATGCTCCAGGCAGTTAATTGAAGCCCAAAGAAACTAAGTTATCCTTATAAAGGTGCAAGAAACATACTTTATGGCTGTGAACAAACACCCTGGATGTCTCAGCTGCCTGCTTTCTGAGAGGACTCCCTAAGAAATAATTCTCGCAGAACAACAGAGAAACAATTCAAGCACTCATTGACATCTTTCACAAATAAACCTGTGTGCTTTTGCAATAACCCAGACCAAATGAAAACAAATTAGAAACTCAGCTGAAGAAGCACCAGTGTGCTGATGGGGAAGAGGCATTCAGCTGCACCTGGGGCAGTCACAGACACCAGGAGTTTCCCAGCCTCACAAGGTGGGATTCATCCAGCCTCACGGACTAGGAACCAGCTCCTGGGGCTTTGCAGCCTCCCTACAAATCCAACTATGCTCTGATGAATCAAAATTATGCTAAAGAATGAATTTACATGCTTTCACCACTGAGGCACAGTCTTCTCCTTCTGCCTTCTCATCTCAGCCAAGCCAAACATGCATGATAAGACCAAGTATTAACCACAGGGGAAAAATAAATGCTAGAGGAGGAAATTAGAACCTCAGCAGACAGCAGCCCCCAGCTTCCTGGCAATTTACAGAAGAGCTGGGGAACAGGCCTGTAATTTCAGAATAAAAGCAGTAAAGCTGGTTAAAAGGCACAGAATTCCTATTTGCATGATTTTTTTTTTTTTAATATTTAAAAATCCCACAACAGTCATATCTGGAACAGGAATAATTATTTGTTGAATTTTCTGCAATTACCTATTCATCCATGGTCACTTCAAATAAAACAGCAAAAGGAAACTGCTTATTGCAGACAGAAACACCACTTTCAAAACCAAAAGGCCCATAATAGAGACTGCAGAATCAGCTGAACATTATAATAAAAAGAATACAAAACTTCTGGACAATGAATACGAACCAGATTATCCAGCAAAGCCATATAAAGTATTGTTAACAAGCCATAAAGTAAATAGAAAATAAAAGCAAATTCTGAAAAGGGAATTAAAGTCCTAAAAAGTGTTTTCTTTAGTTTCAGGAAGGAAAACAAGTTTTCATTAAAATTTTCAAACAAGGACCTATGGTTTTTTCCTGCAAAATTAATTCATTTTGGCTACAAGAGTCTTCTCCAACAGAAGTGTGTTTGAGCAGCTGCAGAAGACAGGCCCTGCTGTAACTCCTTTTACTCCACTGCCCCGCTGAGCACAAGCCTATTATTAAAATTTGTAAATTCACATGCTTAACTATGTGAAGATAGAAGAGTGGTATAAACCTTCCCTCTCTTGCAAGAGATTTTTCAGCTGCTATTTTGCTACCATGAGTTAAATACCACAGGTTTTGAATCAGGGATCCAGCTCGAGCCCAGACCAGTTACTGAAAATAGTCTGGTTTCAGCAGGGCTCTGTGCCTTCAGCTACCAGGCTGAGAAGCATTAACGCTCATTCTTGGTGTTTTCAGATGCTGGAAGAGCCAGAACAGTTGAGGTCTGCTATAGTCAGTGGTTTTGTACAAGTTTCTGGGTTCATTTTGTTGTTGTGATGGTGGAGAGCTCCTGTTTCTAAGCCCAAAACAAAGACTGCAGTAAAACCCCTACTGGGAAGACTATTATGAGAATCTAGATTAGATCTGCTCCAGCAGAGGAATAGTTCTGCTGGCATGAAGAAACAGGCAAAAAAAAAGAGGCATGTTATGACATTAGAACAGTTTTAACTAAGATGGAGTATTTAAAAATCACAGAATTCAGCTGCCGTGAATTAGGACCAGAGCAGGGGTTAACATTCAGGCAGGCTCAACTCCCAGTTCTGGGCTCACATCACCCCCCAGTCTTCACAGAAACCAGGCTCTAGGCAGGCAAGAGAGCCATTTTTATTATTAAAAAAGAGGTGGTTTTCAATAGTTTCCCCCCAAAGAAATTAAACGTCTCATCATCCCATAAATCACACCATGCACTGACAACGAATTGCCAAAAGGTCACCCTGCTCATTCTGAACAGCTGCTCCAGAATCTTCACCAGTTTAATGTCAGCATCCCCAAAGTAAGATTGAATTTATTTCCTCCTCTTTTGCAAGAGGCTGGATGATTTTGAGAGCCCTGAAGCATTCTGCAAGGACCCCAGAAGAACAGGGGGAAAAAAAAAAAAAAAAAAAAAAAAGAAATACAATATTCACCAAAGCTTTCCTCTTCTAAGATGACATGCTACATGACCTCCATCTCGGGCTTTGCAAATAATTATGTACGTTTAGCTTAACTCATGCCAACAGTTGCAGTGACCCAAAAGGGTCTAACAGCAGAATGAAACATGCGCTCGAGGACTCAGCGTGCCTCCGTCAGCCAGGAGGTTTGCTACTTACGCCGTTTAAGCTCCCGAGATCCTTCACCCAGTGCTCGTCTTTCTCCTTGTCGTAGTTGATTACAGCGTGCTGCTTATCGACACTGCGGGACTGGCAAGGAAAAGCACAACGCACGTGAGACCGGTCAGGCATAAGAGACATTAATCAAATCGCGTTAATCAAAGCAACGTTTAGACATTAAACTAACTTGATGTGGGGTAGGGGGAGAGAGGGGAAAAGCAGGAATGATTAAATGTTATTTATTATTATAAATAACCAAAAGGATAAACAGTAAACGTTTCCATGGCTGTTTAAACATTGCCCTAAATACAATACACTATTTGCATGGAGAGTGGAAAAAAAAAAATAATAAATCACTGACAGCTGTCAAGACTACACCGTAATTTCAATAAATTATATCAATACACACTGAAAACAAAACCAGTACAACTGAAAGCCTGGGGGGCATGATTTCAGCCAGTGCAAACCAGAAGAGCTCTGTTTTTCACCAGCTGAAGCCGGTGGCCTCATCACTAGGGATATTCCTATTTGGGATGATTTATTCCTATTTTTCAAAGAGAAAAAAAACATTTTCTTAAGTTACAACCCAAACTTATTCACAACAATATACTCTGTTCCCAGGATTATGTCCTGGAGTTGATTTAAACTCTAGGATGTTTTCCAAGTTGGAGGGAGGTTACTAAACTTGGGATGAGAAAGAAAGCAGCTCTAGGAAAATTCAAATTTAAAGCCACATTTGAGAACAGTGAAGTGGGAAGTGATTTGGTGCCACTGGCTTTGCCACAATGCACAAGTACCAAACGCACCTTATCTTCAAAACAGAGTATGACACTTCAGCAAGAAGAGTGTCAGACTTCTGAGGAAGAAGTGTTAGGAAAAAAATCTCTGAATAATTTTGAAATATGGTGTGTTACGGCTACGGAGACACCAGACTGTCTGTTTTTAGACCTACTGCCTCTCATAACTCAAATTCTTGCTGCAGTTGACCTCAACCAGTCACTTGAACCGGTCACTCCATCAGCACGCACGCACAACGGAGACCTCCCTGGTATCTCAGGCCAGGGGAGGACAGGACACACCATCAGAGCAGGGAGACGAGGCTGGCTCTAAATCACCTAATCCTCCTCTTCCTGGAGAACCAACAAGTTCTTGGCGAGAAATCCTTCCTTTTTCCCCAAGTGAAAACACGCTGGTTTCCACAGCACTGCTCTCAGCAAGCCTTTATCTACTTCCTTGCAAGCATGTAGAGGCAAAGATCGTTTCAGGGGAATTCCTTGGTGAAAACACAGAGACTTTTTCCAAACTGCTACCATTTGCAGTAATTTCTTCCAGCCCTGCCAATGTCAAGCGCACTGGTAATATCCCAACAGGTGATATATGGCACCTCCTCCCCCTGCAGAGCATATGTCATTCCAGGAGACCTGTTCTCCTCAATAACCCTGAAGTACCAACGTAAGGCATGCACACACTTGGCCAGAGGACTGCCCTTCCACCTCCCGATGTCCCTCACACCATTCATGACATGCAAGCAGAGGGGGCAAGGAGAGGGCCAGGTGACTCCAAGCCTACAGCTGCCTCACTAACACAGTTAGCCATCTGCTGCTGAACGTACAAGGTGTCAGCTCACACGTCCCAGATGAAAAAATGAGGCAGCACTCAATGATTGATGGCAAACTAGACAGCAAGCCCTCCCCAAAGGAAAAAAAAAAAAAAAATCAACAATTGGTGGGATGGGCAGAGACAACACTGTCTGGGACACCCCACTCTTATGAACTGCTACACCGAGCCCTAAACATAAAAAGCAATGCACAGCAACACCCTTCCAGGAGGGGCACAAGCAAAACTCTCACCCCCATGCAACTTCACAATTGGTGTCTGACCCTGACCTCAAGGTAGGGCAGGTCTTAAAGGTTTGCCACTTCTCTCTGCTATTATTCATATTAGATGCAGCCCTCAATCCAATTTGCACAGCCCAATGGCTGTGGCAGATATATGCAGCATTTAAACTGAAAGCTGGGAAATTTAGTTCAGATACCAGGAAGACATTCTTTCCTGTGAAGATGGTGAGGCACCAGGACAGGTTGCCCAGAGAAGCTATGGATGCCCCAAATCCGAAGATGCTCAAGGCAAGGCTGGATGGGGCTTTGAGCAATCTGGTCTAGTGATTGGTGTCTCTGCCCATGGCAGGAGGGCTGGGACTAGATGATCTTTAAGGTCCCTTCCAAGTCTAACCATTCTATGATTCTATAAGGTACAGATGGTCCAGATAAGAACGGATGAGAGATGCTGCCCAGGGTCTGCATCTCAACCCATGGCCCCAGTGACAGGAACATCTCCAGCCACAGCCTCACATATCACAGCAGCTGGTGCTACACGAGCTGGGGTCGTACCTGACCTACCACATGGTCCCTCACAGCCTCTGGGAGGATCTGAGAGGGTCTCCTTCCTCCACCCTGCCTGCTAAAGGTCCATCCCTGCAACTAATGGGTAGAAATCCTCTCTCCTCATCAGTGGTCATTTATTATAACTACATTTCATCCTGCTGGACTCAAAGACAACCATGCACAGGGCTTCTGCCTGCACTGCACAGATGCAAGGTCTTCCCTGGTCCCTCTGCTACCCAAAATCGTGGTCATCAATCACTGTTCCCAACAGGATGCGAGGGAAGGTTGATTAGCTGTTGCAACAGTGTTTGCTTTAGCTTTTTACAGCACATCATAGAGACTCATTTAAAGACTAACAGATTTTAAAGGCAAAACAATCCCTCTAGCCCCCTTCCAAGGTTAGAAAGGCTTCCGCCCCAGAAAGCTAATCCAGACAAAAAATTAGGGTAGATTTTATGTGGTATCTGATTTTAAATGAATCAGAAGTCATTTAAAAAAAGGTTTATTTCTGGGAACCAGCTGTCTCCCAAAAATTCAGTTTGCCCTGCATCTGACCCCAGTGTAAGTCAGCACAGCCTTTGGGCTACTGTATTTTACAACAGCTGACTACAGCCACTCAGGGGTCCCAAACCAGAGAGAGTCATCACAGGGGAGCAGAGATATATTCCAGCAGCACGACATTCCCCTACATAAAAGCAGGAAGAGGTCACCAAAGGAACCAATTTACACCAAAACTTCCCATCTTCCAAGGGAGAATTGTTCAAGATGGCCCTTTGCAAATGGAGTCAAAATGATATGCAAAACCTGGCCCACAGTCTTCGTACAACCTCTCAACATCTCTTTAAAGATGAGCACAGCAAACTGTTACACAGATGACACTTCTGTGAAATTTCATGCTTTTCTGGAGACGAGAGAAATTTTCTTAGTTTTGTTTATATTAAACCAGCAAACATCACAGGAACTGGCAGCAGGAGTTCCCTGAGGGCCTGTCTCCAAGGAAACTCAATTTAAAATAACTAAAATCACACCTTACTTATTTTGATGCAGACTTGCCAAAGGTCACTCTTACTTGAGAACCGAGGTGTGGTTTATTTCAACATCAGTCACATTTAACATAAACTGTTCTTGCGTGCAGTGGCAGCGGCAACCCAACGGCTGATCCTGCTTTTGTTCTCAGAGAGGAGCAGGCTGCCTGAATCCCACTGCCAAAGAAGAGACTAACCAGTTTCCAGACTGGTAACAGCCGAGAGAGACCCGTCCTGCAGAAGTCCCTTCAGCCCAGCAGTTTCTAATGCACGACCCACTGAATCACAGAAAGTGACTTAAGAAGCCCGAGTCGACACATGTTAGAGAGCTCCCAGATATCTGCAATTCCACTGGGAAGATTTTAGGCATCTATAAATTGAAAAGCTGCATTAAGTCGACTGAATCACAAATATAAAAGGACTCCCTAGCTAAAATGCACATTTGCACCAAATACTGAGCCTTGCTTATGATCAATCAAAACCTCCACCACAAAAGGCAAGACTGATCCATCTGTTGGGGGGGGGTCACAGGGGTCCAAGCAGAAGAAAATAAATAAACCAATAAAGAGTTGAAAAAAACCCTGAAGTGCCTATACCCAGATTTCAAAAGCAGAAAATAACCTATACATCCTCATAATTAATCTATTTCACCAGAAAAGCACTTACAATGGAGTGAGCAGCACTTCTGAGCTATGGCAAGGATCACTGAGATTCTGCTTGGATCTGAACAACAAAACCAGAGCTGGAGAACCTCAGATGAGATCAAGAAGGGGAAAAGAAGGTAGGGAAGTGAGGTTTCCTCCTAAGCACTGGTGATCTGCAGACAAGAAATAAGGCTGAACTCTGAGAGGCTGGGAATGAAGGAAGAACACAGTGTTCCCACCATGTCCCAACGCTGGACCTGTTATCAAATGAAACCAACTCTTGGGAAAACACGATGCCTGCTTTTCTGATTAACAACACTAAACATCTCTGAAGGGAATACATGGACACTAAGTTCATCCAGGGCTCACATTTCCAGACATTCAGATCACTTCCTAACAGAAGGCTGTCCCGCTTCTTCATCATACAATCTATAATGTATCATGGTTTAAATACCTAGTAGGCAAAAGGCAAATGTGGCATAGATCTGAAGACAGAGGTATTTTATAGCTCATCTTTCTACCCAGATCACATTAAACAGCTCAAATCACAGATAGGAAAGGCACCTCTGGGTCTGCCAGTCTCACACTGGTACCATTATCTTGGATCATCAGTTTTTAATCAGACACATAACCAGGCAGCTCACTTGTGATTCTCAAAACTGCATGGATCAAAGCAGCAAAAAAGCCCCTGCTCAGCACGGAAGCAGCAAAAGCAGCTTCAGAAGCCAGCAGGAGCTTCCACAGAGGTACGTACCACACCAGCTACGTGCGCCGCAGACACCCTACAGCTCTGCGTTCGGTGAAGGGCCTGAAACATAGAACAGGGCACTGGGGATGAAACCACGAGCTGCAGAGACGCCAAGCAAAACCCAGGAGGAAACAAGAGCTGCTCAGGAAGCCAGGAGGAGAAACACAGCCAGCCAGCCCCTGTTTCCCCAAAGGGCCGGGGAGCAGACACAGCTCAGCTGTCTACGGAGATACAGATGCTGCTTCTTCCCCAGGAGAATTGCCACGGGCAAAAAACCTCCTGCTCGGGGCTGAGATTTGGACCTCAGCCCTGCCGGTGCCATGAGGCATCGTGGTACTGGAGATAAAATAAACAAACGAGAGCAGTTTCCCTGTTCCTCTCTGCAGTCTGCTGTGCATGTCTGGCACCAGATAACTGCAGCGTTCTGGTGGCAGCTCGCAATAAACATTTGCTCAAATACTTTCCACAGTGAACAGGTTACATTTCTGTCAGTACTGTGCTCTGCACTAGTGTCCCAGTAAGGAAATACAAACCTCTCCCAGTGACTCACATCAGAAGAGAGACAGACAAAGCCACATTTAAAAGATAAAATAAAATAATCCCTTGCATTCTGGCCTGAAATATAATTTTTACTCCTCAGAAGTAAAACCCTGGGTAACATTTAATGACAGATACGACCGCGTCTCCCTCTTTCCCCATGGCATGTTTCACAGAGTTGTGTATATTGGCCACTTCAGTACTTTTTCCAGAATACTAGTGAATAGCCCATCCTGCCCCAGGCTGGTTGCAAATGAGACAGCCCCACGAGAGGCAGCCTGATTGCTCCCAGGGCTCTGGGCTGCTGGTTTCTAAACAGCTCTGCCTAAGCAGACAAATGTCTCTTCAGCAAGTGCAGTCACTTCATCCTGGGGCTGGACTGCAGAGGCTCCTGCCTTCAGCTCTGCTGCACTGGAGATCAGGGGCTTAGTGGATCTGTGGCAGGACCAGGGCCTGAGTAGTCATGTAAAAAAACAAGGCACTGAACAAAAGAGAGAAATCCCCCAGGAAAATGAAACTGTAATCCCCACAGCTTGGCAAAGGGATTTGGAGGCTGGCATAGTTCCCATAACTACTTAACCCGTTATTTTGGGGTAGAATGGGTGTTTGCTTGCTGGTTACCCTTTCCCAAAGTGGAGCACCAGTTCCAGTGACCCAGGGTCAGATCCTGACCACAGGCAGGGAACATGCTGCCCACAGATGCACTGGCTTTCCCTTCGTTTTATGTAGCCACCCAGGAGGCATGGCAAAGCATCACCTTAGGTGGGATAAAAACCTGAATTTCTAATGTAGCCGAGCTGTGTGCTAGTGCCTGGTTCAGGATCTCAGACATAGAAGGGGTTCCCTTTTTCCCTGCCTGCTCTGGAGAGGGAGAAACCCTCCCTCCGCAGGCGATGCTGCCAGCACCGTGCCAGCTGCATGCAGCCCTCTCACCCCTAATGACCACCCACCCGCCTGCAGTGCCACCATCACCTCTCCCTACCCTGCCTCCAGCGAGGAACTCGCCTCCCGGGTTTCCCAGTCCTGCCATGCCTCCAGCCTCCTCAACCCACATCTCATCAGACATCCTAATCTTCCCATCAACTGCACATTAACAGAAAACAATGGGAGAGGCGAGAGCCAAAATAACAACTCTAGGCCTAGAAATACAAGATGTGCATCCTTCCTCCTACAGCTGCTGCCCAGGCACCTGAAAACACTTACCTGACAAGAAACAGAGCCTTCCCAAGGCTAGATCCTCTCCCTTCTGCCTGCAAGACACCTACTTCCCTTGTGACACCTAATGAGTGACTCTCGGGACCACTGCAATTCCCAGCGCCCTGGGACTAACGCAGGTGCAGCTTTATACCCTCTGGATAACTGCAGCAAAACAACACCACCCTGTCCCAACTACAGCTTGCCACTCCAGCCCTGTGCTTCCATGGGGAAGGAAGTCCAGACAAAAAAAGGCAGGAGAGATTCCCCATGGCTCCTACCGTGAGCTCCCAATGCAGGAAATACCTGAGAGATGGAGGGATACCACCTCTGCACTACAGTGAATTCACCTAGAAGTAACAGGAAAAAGATAATCTACCAAGTTCACACCATCTGCTTAATGCTGTAGACAAGCTACACCACACCTATTCACACTTGTTTATGTATACACTCACTAAACTACAGAGGAGAGACATCGTATTATCAAGTACAGCCCAGGGAACGTAGGATATGTCAGGTCAATGAAACCTTAATTTGACCAGGTGTCACATACAGACCGAGTTCATCATCACACTGTATTATTTGGACCCTGTGTACCAAACGTGGAACAGATCCTGCAGGGAGAACGTATCCGGTAAGGGCACAGTAACAGATTGCATCTTCATGCCAACAAACACATGGGCAGAAGCAGGATTACACAGGCAATATTCACACCGATATGTCGTAACTGCTCTGCAGTTAAACACTTGTCTTAGCAGCCATAAAAATGTTCCTTCAGTACCTAGAATGGTTGTCATTCCCTCGCTTTTAACCAAAGCAAGCAAAAGAGGGAACTGCCCACTCAAGCACTATCAAGTAACTGTTTACCCAATTCACCAGCAGAATGAACTTGTATGTTCAGCTCACATGCCCCTAGCACTCAAACCGACTAATTGAGACCATAAGCAGCATGCGATGTCCCATATGGGCCAGTGACAGATGCTTGGCTAGTAGATTTCACAGCTATCTGCTGACACCAGAATTAAAAGCTACTCTTGAGCCCACCTCAGGCCTCGGAGAGATGCTGCTCAGCAGTCACGTCCTGCAATGCCCGCTTTCCCCACGCTGAACAGCTTCTGCCCGATATGCACCACTCTCCACTTTTCCAACTCCTGCTGCTCCTCCTCTCACTCTGCACAAATCATAGAATCTTCTAGGTTGGAAGGGACCTTTAAGATCTTCTAATCCAACCATCAACCTAACTCTGATAAAAAAAATAAAAGAAAACCATACAAAAAAAATCCCCATGTTACTAAACTACCTCTCTAAGCACTATGTCAACACACCTTTTGAAAACCTCCCAGGGATGGTGCCTCAACCACTTCCCTGGGCGGCCTGTTCCAATGCTTAATAACCCCTTCAGTGATGAAATTTTTCCTAATATCTAATCTGAACTATCCCCTGGTGCAACTTGAGGCCATTTCCTCTTGTCCTATCGCCTGTGACTTGGAAGAAGAGACCAATCCCCGCTTCTCTACAACCTCCTTTCAAGTAGTTGTAGAGAGCAAATGAAGAGTCCTTGCTGTGCCTCCCTGCTCAGCCGAATCTAAATCTCCTGGTGAGGCTCCGTAGAGTAGAAATCCAATGATTAAATCTCAGGATCTAGCCTCTGGCTTCCGGAAGGTTGAGCAAGTATTCTGCAAGTATCATTACACGCTTGGCTTGGCCTCGCGCTTTCCTTGACAGCTGCTTTGACCACTGTCTGAGTCAGGATACTGGGCTGGATGCACCTTGATCTAATCTAGTGCAGTTGCTCTTACGTCTAAACCCCAGCCTCGTCCATCCCTGCACATAATTAATTCTTCTTTGCCCAACCTGCGACAGCTCTGTCCCCCAACCTGTCTCACAACAACATCACTCCCAGATGAAACATGACTTAAGAAAACAGCATCCAACAAGTCCCTGCTGACCACACACAAACTCCAACCTTT
The DNA here is from genome assembly GCA_025769975.1 of Gallinago jamesoni. Lineage (NCBI taxonomy): Eukaryota > Metazoa > Chordata > Aves > Charadriiformes > Scolopacidae > Gallinago > Gallinago jamesoni. The sequence continues at coordinate 13,562,392 of JAOQGH010000040.1, read as the reverse complement.
TTTTTTTTCCCAAAGGTTTGGAACTTGGTCAAACACATTATTGATTTAGGGGGTGGGAGGGAGTAGATATCACCTCTGACCTAGGTTTTCACTCTTGAAAAGCATCATCCCCCCATTCTACAACGCTAGAACTCCAAAGAACAGGTTAAACATACTTTTAAATCATTTACATGAAAAAAATCTGCATTTTTCTTGGAGTTGCTCACAGCTAAGACTAAAGAAGGGAGCTGAGCACATTCAGAACACACTGCCTAGAACACATGCCTGGAAAATAAACTCTCATCCCAAACAGTTACAAAGTTTAGAAGAGTATAAGCAATTGAAAACAGTGTCTCCTGATAGGAAGTGTAAAGCTGGCTTAAAAGGCACACAGGACAAAGGCATAAACCAGAAAGCATAATGTCATCCACACCTACTCCTTCTGTAACTCACACTCGTGTACAACCTCACCTGGCACAGGACAACAGTATGTCCAAACCATCACTCCAAAGAGAATGAAATACTCAAGGGAGCACTGGTTAAATATATTTGCTTTCCCAAATTTTCCCATAAACATCTCTCACTCAAACAAAAACAGGGAAATCATGACCTCCTCCTGTTAAATATTTACATTTAGGGGAAAAAAAAAAAAACCACACAGAAGAGGCTTTGTTTAGGGTCAGAGGGGAAGATTTTAATGGTTAGGTGAAAAATTGCAGTTTGCAAAATATTTGCCCCCTGAGTAAATAGCCATCACATTAAGCAAATGATCAAAGCTGATAGAAATGAAAACTACATTTCCCAAGAAGAATGTTCAGGGAGGGGGAGAATTACTTTGTTCAAGGTGGTCCAAAACTCCTCTTACTTTTGGTTTATAAAAAAAGAAGAAGTAAAAAACAAGAGAATTACTTCCTATCACCACCCAGCTTCACAGAAAAATTATGCAAGTTGGTAAAGGTCTACAGATTTCCAGCTGTTTGCTGACTGTTACCTGAAAGGAGCCAGTGATACTGTTGAAGAAATCAAGCACTGTTTTTCACAAAAAAAAAAGGGCAGAATTGAGCCCTTGGCTCTGCATAACACCACCATGCATGCCAAACTACACTACATGGCATTTTCACCCGTGCATTAGCCTTCAAACCCAATGTAAATCTCGCATTTACTTTTACAAGCAGCTTTACAGCACTGCGACAACATTTAAAATATTTCTAATCCTCTTAGTAGGTATAGAAGATTTCAAGGTAGATTATGTTTCCCCATTATCAACCTACTTAAGTTTAAGCTTAAAGACTCTTGGTTTTCTTCACCTCTTTGTTAATCAGAAAGCAAATCTTGTACTTGTATGAAATGAGTAAACACAGGAGAAACTAAAGCTTGATTGTTTGGTGACAAAGCCATCAGGTGCTTTTTTTTTTGCTGTTTAGGGATCTGATACCTTGAGACAACATGTTCCAAGAAAATACCAAAAGACAAGATGCTCCTAAAACAGTAAAATAAGAAAGGCAAGACTGCAAGGACAAGGGTTATCTCTGTGTCCTATGTTTGCACGCCGTCTAATACACGTGGTCACAAACTGTATCATGATGAAATCACTAAGCAGTAACAGTCTTAAGAGACAAAAAAACACCGACCAGGTCATCCAGTCCATTCCCCAGACAGTGCCAGTCTGCTCCCAGTCATACACTTTAAGGGATTAAACGCCAATATATTGACATACGTAAGGAAAATAACTGTGCAGTGAATATACAGCTTCACAGTATCACAGGAATACTACAGGTGCCAACACCATCACAACAGCTCTGTCCATCTGCTCTGAGAATTGCCCCGCTTCTTAAGCTTTCTGCAAGACAAATGATTGTGCCAGTCTGCACAATGATTTTGTGACACAGACAGTCACAGCAGGAAAAAAAAAAAGTCTATTTTTAGATTTCATCCTCCATCTGCCCACACACAACTTTGCTTGAATATCAAGTCTCTGTTCAGGATCTCTTCTGCACTGAGTCTTACTACAATCATCTCATTTGGAGCCCAAAGTAGCTCCAGAAAACACCTTTATCAGGAAATAGCTAGGAAAACATGCTGTGCTGTTCAAAACAGAACCGTACATGTGATGCTGGAAAAAGCTTTATTACTAGAGATAGTGAATTAATATGTTTATAAAGGCCCCATGTAACTCACCCCATGAAGATGAGCAGCTGGCTTTTACAGACAAGCTTCATTCTCAAAGCCTCCTTTAGTACCACCACCACCACTCATGAGGCCCAAACACAACCACCTCACTCTCACAGATACCGCTGGCTCCCTCAATAATCCAAATCCACTATCCTTGTAGAAAAAATCATGGCAAATATAAAGTGTCACGAGGTTGTTAGTCCACGTGCAACACTGACAAGCCAGCTCAGACTTGCAAAGAAGCAAGAAATATTCTGCACGGCGTAGAGTAGCTCATAATCCACACTGTCCACTTAACCCCATAACTAGCCAGAGAAACAAGCAATGCATTTTAAGCATGATATTTGGGTACTTTTATTTTAGGGTGCACAACTCAACATGTGATTCTCAGAGTGCTGAAACCTGACAGTAAAAAAAAAAATAATTAAAAATCTCCAGTACCTTCAAAAGGTATTAACACAGACACCCTAAAACTCAGGCCATTTTTGGAAGCCAAGGTGACTGTGTATGCTTTGCCCGATAACGTCATGAGAGAACACATTTTTAATGTCTCACCTTTTCGTGCCTCACCAGTCAGACAGGCAGAAACATGAAAGAAAAGATAGTGTGATTCATGGGAAAACCCAAACAAACAATCTGCTGTCAAAGAGGAGCATCCTTCAGACTCTACCACTGCAGCACAGGCATGCCGTCCGCTGCCAGCGAGCAGAGCAGTACAAACACTGCAAGCTCTCCTTTTGTGGACACTAACATTTTATTACAGCTAGACAACACCTTGCCTTCCAAGTACACCTCGTACAAGAACTTCAACTTCCCTAAACAGACCTCCCTCTAACATATCATACCAAATCCCTGCAGTAACTACAAACACAGCATGCCTGGTAGAACATCAGCAAAGAATTTAGGACATACCTGTGTCCAGGTCAGCAATGGGAACTTACAGGGGAGGGAATTCCTGTTAGGCAGCTTCCTAATTTTGACACCAACGGGCACATTTGGCATCTTTGTAAAGGGGCAAAAGGGGGACAGGCAGGTACAATCTACCATTTTTTATTTTTTTTTTGCATTTAAGTACTCATGGCATGCGTCTAGCAGAAACACTAATTTTAATTCTGAGGTCCTATAAATTTCTGAGCCAAACTGCTCCTGTCAAAAGCTCTTTGAGAGATCGCAGCTCCATTTGTTTGGAGTGACATCCATTACATTATGCTGTCAAACATCAGACCCCAGTCAACGCTTCAGAAACGTTGGATTAGGACCAGAAGAGACACATAATGGCATGGGAAGCGCTAACAGAAGCTGTAAATTTGCCCGAGTAACACACTTACTCTGGGAAGAGGCCACCACCTTACTTACCCTGCTAAAACAGCTAGCTTCTGTTAAACATCAGTGTTTCCTACCATGATAAAAAAACCTTAGGCGGCAGATACGAGCACCAACAATTTAATCAAATTTAAAGGGAAAAACAGGCAAACAAAAAACCTTACCCCATCCAAATCACACATAGTAGCATGTATTAGATGTTACAAAAAACAGCAGCACAACCACAGATTAGCACAGAATGGTATGTCTTTGCTCACTACTTCTAGTAGCACCAAGGTAGTTAATCTATTTGTCTAATCCCCCACCACTAGAGCTCCTATCCATCTGATGACATGGCAATTTGAAAGAAACCTCACTTGCACTTTCACTTTTTTTCATGGGAACCGCAGACTCGACTCAAAAAAGAAAGCTCCTTTTAAAAAGATGTCATTTGAAGAAAGCATGCAACACCTCCACAGACCCCCAGCTTTACATTCATATCTACTGCATCTTCAGAAGAAATAACAAAAAAAAAAACCCAAAACCATGTTACCTGGAGCATCAGTTCACAGTCATCTCTGCCGACAAATATCATCTCCCGAGGGAGGCGATGGCGAATGCCGGTGCTGCTCACCAAGAACCACGAAGTCACGCTCATTTTGGCGCTTGGTACTTAATCTTTATACATCCTAAACACAAAAAAAAACAAAACCAGGACAGACAGTGAGCTATTAACGAAGCGTGGAGTACACCAGTGCATAGCTGCAGCTCCCAAATTCCCTTGTGCTCTGGGACCCAGTGCTGCCTCTTGCACTTTGTGTTCATGTCAGAAAAACGTCTCCTGGTGACAAGCAGCTGTGAAGTGTGCGCCAGGATCTGCTGCCCATGTGCCATGTGTAGGAGCTCTGCAGCCCTGCAACTATTCCCACCGCGAAATAAGACTAAGGATCTGAAGGAAGGATTGTTTTGGGGAAGAAAAAAAAAAAAAGAGCACACAGCTGAATCCAATCAATGAAATGATCAAATATGGTGGGGAGGAAAAAAAAAAGACATCTTTTCCAGAACATTTCCTCATCACCAGCACTGTGTGGGAATCGCAGCTTGAGCTTCCCCATCATCAAAGATCCGTCCCAGCACACCAGTGAGGTGACATAACCTGGCTCCTTATAACCTTTCAGGACACACTCCCAGGAGCGGCTACACCGTCGCTGGGAGGAGAACAGCCTCCCTATTGCTCATTCCACTTCAACGCTGATAGAAGCTGGGAGCCCGCAAGTCCTGCCTCCCTCCCTTCCTCCCTCCCTGCATGAGCTGGTCCAAACCCCAAACCCAGGAGAGGAAGCAGAGGCTGCCGTTCCCACCGGCGGGTGTCGGTGGGCACCGCACCTTTCCCCCCACCCCGCAACAGGCAGAAGAGCAGGCAGCTGTAACCCGGGAGGGCAGCGGGTCTTATCGGGCGCTCTCCCGGCCACACCTGTTTGTTGTCGCTGCTACCGCCCGGCTGCAGGCAGCCTGTTCCCGGGGCCTCTCCTCCTCCCTTCGCTCCCCACGACACCGCCTTTTCCTCTCCCCGGCTGCGGGCAAACACACCAGCCGCACGCACCGGGCCCTCGCCTTTCCCTCACCCGCCTCCCGGTATCGAAAGCTGCCCATCGTAAACGCACCCAGGGAAGGACATCTCCATTTTTATCTGCCTTGGGCTGCGCTGCGCTCCCCCGGCCTTCCTTCCCCGCCCCGGCGGCCCCGGGGAGGGCGCAGGTGACACCCACGGGAGGATGAACGGCCTCCCCCGGCGGAGCGCAGGCCCGGGGCGGGGGAGGCGAGGGCAGCCCGCACACCCCGCCGCCGCGGACACGCAAAACCGCTCCGGGAAGCTGGGCGGTTAAAGGCTTCCGTGCCCGTGTCGCGACATGCCGGCCCTGGCGGGGGAAACGCCGCCTGCCCGACAAAGCGCCCGGGGAGGGGAGCCGGGAGCCGCCGGCCCAGCCCCGAGCCCGCCTGCGGGGCGGCCACCGGCGCCGGCCCTCTCCCTACGGCCGCGACCGGGCCGCACTCCCGCCGCCGAAGGGAGAACGAGCAGCTCCGGCCGGGGCCGCGGCGGGCCAGGTGAGGTGTGTCGTCTCCCCTCCCCGCAACAACACTCCCGGGGCGGGCCCGGCCCTTTGTCTGCCGGAGCCCGCTTTCCTTCCCCCGGCCCCCCGCCCGCCCGGTGTCGACGGGAGCCGCCCGCCCGCCGTCCCCCTACCTGCTGCGGCCCTCGGCGCGGTGGCAGGCCGGGCGCCGCGCCCCGCCAGCCGGCTCTGCCTGCCCCGCGGGCCGCTCCCGGCGCCCGCCCCGCCCCGCCCCGCCCCGCCCCCGCGCGCGGCAGGTTCCCGACGTCAGGAGGCGGCTCCAGCCGCCGGGCCCGGCCGCGGCCCGACCGCCTCCCCCGCTCGGCCCCGGCCCCATCGCCCCGGTACCGCCCGCCACCCCCCGCCTGCGGCCCCGGGCCGTGGCACCTGAAGGGCAGGTGTGACATGGGCGAGCGGGATGTCTGGGTGCTGGCCCCTCAGCCATGCCCTGGTTCGGCACGCCTCGTTCCGGGCTCTCTGAGGGGCTCGCCCAAGGCCAGCCGAGCCCTCACGACACCCCTCTGAGCAGGGGGCGGCTGTCCTCGGCTTCGGGAGGCCCAACGGGCAAACTCGGGGTTGGGGGACTGGAGATGATGCTGCCTCCGCTAGCCACCGGAGCCAGCCCCAACAGCAGCCTCATCTCCCACCCAAGGGAGCTCCAACACCAGCCTCATCTCTCATCCAAGGGAGCCCCCACCCCAGCCTCTTCTCACCCTAGTGAGCCCCAACACCAGCCTCATCTCCCACCCAATGGAGCCTCAACACCAACCTCTTCTCCCACCAAAGAAGCCCCAACACTATCCTCTTCTCTCACCCTAGTGAGCCCCAACACCAGCCTCTTCTCCCACCCAATGCAGCCCCAACACCAGCCTCTTCTCCCACCATGGAAGCCCCCACACCAGCCTCTTCTCCCACCACAGAAGACCCCACACCAGCCCCTTCTCCCACCCAATGGAGCCTCAACATCAGCCCCTTCTCCCACCCAATGGAGCCTCAACAACAGGCTCTTCTGCCTCACTCTGCACTGAGGTTCAGGCATCAGATGTCCATCTCCACATGGTGGGCCTCGGGTCCTCTTGCAGGGCAGTACCTAAAGGCAATTGACAGGATAGAGTTAATCTATCAGAAGATCTGACCATGGAATAAGAACCCAAAATGGGTGCTGTGAAAGGACATGCTATTTTATGAGTTCTTTTCAGTTGTAGGTAAATAGAAAATGCCTGAAGAGCACTAAGTGCAGAGAGCAATGGCCCCATTTTCTTCCCATTGGGAGGGAGACTGAGTGGATCTGAGTATTTGCCAATGGAAAAGATTTTTCAAGAGTTTCCTTAGCTCCTGCAGAAGTTAGTAGGGCTTTGCACTGGTTCTCTGGCTCCAGCTGGCATGAGCTGCTAAGGAAAGGCTACGGGAAGAGAGCAAGTTCATAGTGGTGCTTCCCCAGGCTCATATTCCAGCTGGGAAGGCATCTTTGCATTTAGATGCTGTAAGTTTGGGTTTGAGTATTGTTTCTCTGTCACCTGCAGGAGCTTCCCTCGGTGTCTTCAGTGCTGTCATTAAGAATTTTGGCTCAGAACACAACCTTAATAAAGCCTGATGGCATGGAAACCATAGGTCCAGTACACCAGTCTTTGGGGGAAGTCCTACAGCAGCGTCACTCCATGGGCTTTCTCCTGGCCTACAGCCACACTGCGAGGCTGAGGAGCCAGGGAGGCAGCAGGGCCATGAGGAGGGAAGGAAAACAGCATTTCTTCTTTTCTCTCCTCTTTCTGAAGAGCAGTAGGACTTTTTTACTATTTAATTAATAGCATTATGGCCTTCTTTAATCAACATTTGACTTCTTCCCTGGCAAATACATTTTGTGCCCCAGGGTGACTTCAAGGTGTGATTATCTTCAAAGGTTTCCAAGCTGGCTGAGGCTGCAGCATCTGTGTTTTATTGGAGTGCTCTTGGTATCTCCTTGGAGCTGAGCACCACACCCTTGCAGCACGACGTGTCCCTCGGATGCCAGGCAGGAGGATGGAGAAAGCAGGAGCCACTTCCAGGGGGCTTTAAGGGCTTTTGCATTGAGTGCTGCTATAAAGTAATGGAAATCCTTTCTAAATAACAATAGACTTCCACCAGCTTGTCCTGTCGTTGAGTGATGTTTTATTATTGATTAAACTGAGCTATAGCTTAAGTTTTTATGAATATTATTCAATCTTTTCTGAACTACATCTGCTTATTGGAGAGGTCGCTCCATGAGCTGATCTGTAGAGCATCTCTATACTGCTATAAGGAAGTAGGATAATGTACTTCTTTATACAAGCCTGCCATCTAGGCAAATCTTTGTTATAAGTTACTATAAAAAGGTTAGTGTTTGCTTTAGTCCCTCTTTAAGCTCGGTTTTACCATTCATTTATACATGTGTATTTATCTGAACAATCAGTACTTCACTATTTATAGAGAAGAAAAGTAGTCCCCGTTCCTACCACGTGTCTTCTGACCTGATTGAAGATGCAGTTTAGGCCAATACACTGGGCCTGGCTGACTGCTGCATTACAGCCTCTCAATTGTATTCTGGTAATCTAAAGGGAATAAAAAGGCTAATAAGTGGAATCTTTCCTTCTCCTCTCTCCTCACCTCTCCCAAAATAGTGTACGGGCACTGGAGGCTGCAGAATAGCCTGGTGCTACATCGTCATCTTTACATCCCAGGCAGAGGGTGCCTCTGTGGGAAAGAGTAGTGCTGTACTTTGATTTTTCAGGTTTTTTCCTATTGGAACAAGCCCCATTGGCAGCCACTGCAACCCGTAGGTTGCTCTAGTTTACACCACAGGCTGACTAAACACACAACTGTCTTTGGAAATGAGATACTATAGGAGTGTCTGAAAAAACCTCTCCTCCCGCGGGGAGGAGGGAAGGCCTGGGAAAGAGCTCAAGAAGTTGGGTGCAGCAGCAGCACAATGCGGCTCACACTGAGTTTGTGACAGAAGGTGCTTATCTTGCAAGTCTCTCTACGGTCATCAACAGTGCTGTCACCTCCAACTACAAGGGACAGGCCCACGGCTGTATTAACCTCCACGACCCGGGTGGCAGGAGGTTCATTGTGCTGCACGTCGTGCAGGTGCAGAGTAAGGAAAGTAAGGAAAGCTAAAGGAAAGTCAGATTTTCTGTATCCAGAGCCCTTGAATTAGGTCACCTGCTCTACTGAAATACCTTTTGCCTGACACCCTCAGCCCACAGCTATCACAGCTTGGAGAAGAACCTCTTTAGATCCCTGCTTCAGAACAAAGATCCCACCATCCCCAGAGGAGCTGAACTGAAATCAAGCTCTTTCTGCCAGGCTCTGATGTAAGGGAGATTTTTGACAGAATTCCCAAACATGAACCGTCTTGCTGCATCTTGCTGCAGAGGAGGCTTCTGTTCCAGACTGATCATAGCCAGATCCAGATATCCCATGTGGCTTCCTCCAGAAAGGCAGTTTCCCCTGCGCGGGAGGTAAGGGAAAATAATCATTTTGGTTATTGTTTAGATATTGACGTGACGGGTAGCTTATAGAATCACAGAATCACAGATATATAAGATTATAAGTAAAGGTGTGCAGGACTGCTCAGTGAACTCTGCCTGATTAACTCATCACAAGCTGGCTGAAATCTGGTGTGCACAGCTGCATGGTCTCGATGATCCCAAGGGTCTTTTCCAACCTAGATGATTCCATGATTCTATGCACGTACATTCCCGGGCACGCGTGCAGCTCATGAATTCCTGGCTGCTTTGCATCAAGGAGACCGTAGAAGTGGTCGTCAGGCACCGCTCCTCAAGGTTATCACATTTGCTCTTTGCTGAACCTTACTGTGAGATGCACAGGGAGAGAGGTTCACAAGTAGGTCACATAGGGTTTCTTAACCCCATTCTTCACTTGGATGGATTCTGCTCCCCAGAGAGGACTTTCTTTCCCAGAAAGGCAAAAATTGCAGCTGGGCCAGTTCTTCGGGCGCCGCTGCAGGGAGCTGTGTGCCCCTGCTGTAACACCTGCAGCGTTCTCACTTGGGATCAGGATTTTTGGTGCCAGCAGGAAAGATCTGTGGACTTTTGCAAGAGGACACTGCAGGTCTGAACCTGTGTCCTTTACACAGCTAATGGTGCTATTGCCTGCCAACAGAAAGCATGGGGTTGAGCCCTTTCCTACAAATCCTGAGACCACTGGTTCACTGGTTCTGGGTATCGGCATGAGCTGGATCATCATCAAATGCAAATATTATCCTCCTTCTGAACAGGCACTTTTTAAGTGAAAATCTTTGAAATATTTTTTTTTTTGGTGTTTCTTGTTGATTGCTTGATTTTTAAACAACAAGGTATTTGTCAAGAGTGCGAATGTTTATCTTAATTTTAGCTAGACTCGTATAACAACATTGCTGAACTGAGTTTGGACCAGCAAAAGCAATCTGCCCCTCCTCTGCCAAAGCATCAATCTTTCACTCGGCCCAATATCTCGGTTGTGCCGGTTGCCAACATTCCCATCTCCTGTACAGCCGGGAACAGGCCCCAACCCTGCCTAGTCAACTGGAAAACAATAAGACCATTCATGTGCATGGTTATTCACTTGCATAAATGTTTGCAGAGATACAGTCCGACCCGGGCAGGCCTCTGTTGTTTGGATGGTTCTACAACACAGATTTTAACAAGACTCGTATTTTTAACCCATTTTTAATCAGCTATAGGCACAGATTATTAGCTGCAGTGTAGTAGCAATGTGCAAAACGGCTTCAGTTTGGTCTCCTTGTTTTATACCAGCTGGAGAGTTTTTCCTGCATTTTTTTTATCCACAACATAGTACTGTGGGTACCAACATGACATTTAATTTTACTACTGTGGCATTTACTAAAACAAAACCCTATAAGCGTTAACACTTCTTTTCAGAATACGCGGCATGGCCTTCTCCAGTCATTCTCTTTTATTCCCCTGCTATGCCACAGAAATTATTTTCTTTTTATTATGTAGCCTGAATTGTGGAGCTATTTTTAATTTATGACCCTCATAACTTGAGGGGGGGTGGGGGGGGGAGGAAGAAATATCAGTACAATAAAAGAGTGGAGCTGGTGTAGTGTGAATGTTGTCAGAATGTCTCATCTAGGATTTGTGTGGTATAAAACTTTGCTGAAAGAATTAAAAACATACGCTTAACTGATCTCATATTTGGCATTTTTAATTAGTAAAAGCTCAGCAATGATGATGTCGTGCTGTCTGATGAGATTAGGTCAGATGATACATGGTCGCATGGTGCAGCATCTTAAATAGGAATCACCTTATGGCAAGTTGGAGCTATTTCGGTATCACATTTAAAGAAATAGCTTCTCAGGGAAAGTTGATTGGTTTCATAAGAGAAGCAGCAGGGTTTTGAGGACTCCTGTGTGGGAGAATGGGAACAACGGGCAGCTTGAGATCATGTCTGTTTCAGGTTTTTTTCCCTCTTATTTGTTCAATGAATTTTCGTGGATGTGCGTGTTTCTTATGAAAAAGGTTACAAGCCTACTTAGAAAAATAATTTCATGTGGCCTGGGGAGCCCAGTGCAACTTTGCCCTCCAAATTCCTTCTCCATTCCTCTGTGGTTGTTGTTAAAACGCTAAGGCAAGAATATTTGGTTGAATACCAGAGATTAAATATTTCCTTAAGCAGTTTAGCTCCAGTAACCACCTCTGTTTTTCTTCTCCTTCCTTTTCCCCTGGTACTCCACTCATGCACTTGTGCGTTTTCCGACCCAGCTCAAGGTTTATCTTGGGAGTACATTCGCTGCAGACTCTGCTTCACGCAGCTGATCCTCTACTACCCTGTCCCAAGGGTTTGCTTGTTCAGAAGATATTTTATGGAACTTCTCCCCATTGGACCAATTTCAGGCCCTTCTAGGAAAATCCTCCTGATACTTAGTTCGCTGGGGCCACTTGATTGATATTCATGAAGAGGATGAAAATCTTGATTTGAATTAAAACACTAGTTTACACTAAAGAAAACTGAGATTTTCATTCAGGATGAGCTCACTGATTTATGAACTGCACAAGGTTGCTCCTTGCCTGAGAGAATTATTAAGACAAGACTTAGAAACTTGGCAATGGGTGAATGAGAATTTATGAAAAAGACACCATTTCCTGCATGTTTTGATCAAATTAATGTCTTTTACTGGAAATTCAAGACTGCTGAGCTTTCTTTGCTGGCATTATAAATAAGGCAAATAACGAAGGGAGATTTTAAGATACAATAGACAATTGTATCTCTAGAGGAGTCATTACTATTGTCTCTGTAGCCAAGTGTTTGCTTCAGATCATACCATTCTGGTTTAATGAAAATGTCAGTTCTGCTTGAAACTATCTTCTTGGTTTCTTGCATTCTATTGCATTGTAATTTTTGCCTACAGGATGAAAAGCTTTGATGAAATACTTAGCAGATACATTTAACAAAAAAAAAAAAAAATCATAGTTCCCTTTAAACTGAAGGATATGTCTACAGTAACACCTCTTCACCAGTGTAGAGGTGAAGGCCTTACAGGAAGAGAAGGTTCATCATTTGTTGGCCTGCAGAAAATAATATACTAAATCACTTGGAGATTCACCTATTTTCTGCCCTGGGAAATTAAAACCCTATTCCGCTATGTTGATTTTCAGCGATGCTCTTCCTTCACTTGAGAATGGTGGGGAAGAACACTATGACTATGGATGGAAAGGTCAGCAGTGTCAGGATGAGCCAGCCTGCTTTGATGGGGTCAACTGTAGGGGCAGCTTTAGTAATTTATAGCATATAAGCCATAGGTTGGAGATTTATAAGCTTGCCAGGCATTTTATGAGAACTCACCAGAGCAACATTTATTTGTTTTGGGAAAAAAGTTGTATTAGAAGCACCGTAGGAGAATAAAAGCTACCAGAAGGAGACTGGAAGAGCACTGTTTTCAAGATGTAGGCATTAGCAGATTCGTTACATGACGATTCTTAAAAGCTTCAGGATACTTTGGGATAATCTTCTTTAGTCAGCAGGTGCATGAACTCCCATGTGTTCCACATTCATTAAACCATCTTAAAACCCTGCCAAACATGTGTTAGCTAACTGTGCACACACGCTTGGGGCTGTCCTTCTCGCCATAGATTTTATAAGCAGAAGCTCCATCCATTTCAGGTAAACAGAGTGATGTCTACTGAGAAAAGTTCTCAGGCAAGCTGAGCATGGATCATTGTATCATTTCAACACTCCTGGCAAGTCCTAAATTCCAGGGTATTTCCATGCTAGTGAAGCTAATTCCCAAAGCCAAGTTGTGGCTAAGTGAGATAGGTGACTGAGGAAAGCGAAGGGACATCTGAAAAACCAGAGGCACCACAGCGTTGGTTATCTGCCAAGCACAAAGCAACTGTGTACATCCGACACACACGGGCTGCTTTGATTAAATTGTCCAGAAGAGACTCAGAATACATCTCACCTCCAGTGAGTTTCACTATCTTGCAGTATTTTTTGAGATGAATGAAATTCTGGGCCCTTTCAATACCTCTACCTACAAGGTAACAGCCGTTGTTATACAAGATAACCACCTCCCAACCGCTGTTGTTAATATCGGCTTCAGTGTTTGAGGATGAATCACATTTTCTGCAGGAAAAGCTTTAGCAGAAACAACTCTGAACTGCTTGCATCTGGCCATCGCAGGCAGAAGGACTGTGTTGTAGCTCACTGGCCAGATCTAATATCAGAGGACGGAGGACCTCACAGAGCAGGGTCCACTCATCAGCTTTGGCTGATGCCAGCCCTTTCCCTGGAGCACAGCAGATTTGTGCAGATTTCCTCTTTTTCAATGCCTTGTGTCCGTGCCACCGGTTCCAAAGAGAAAAGGAGGCAGATAAGACCAACAAACAGTGCCTCTAGGAAAAAACAGTGACCGTCACACCAGTCACTGCTTGTCACACCTGCCCAACAGCCGAGTACTTAGTGGCAAAAATGGATTACACTGCTAAATCTCACTGAGGAGCTGTAGCCATCTTTTTTGCACCGGGATGTGCAGAAAAGATTCTGCATCCCATCACAAGGCAGAGCCTTCTCCGTGGCACATCACCATCTCAGTCATGCCTAGCTTCATTTTGCCTTTGCCACTGACTGCTACAGGTCATATTTCTTCTCTTGGGATCTTGAAGAACCATCCTAGAGCTTTCTGCCCACTCACCATGAGTTGAATTTAAATACAGAGACATTCATTAGCGCTGTGTTTTGTCTTAACTTCTCATTTATTCTCAAGGGTTATTTTCCTCACTCTACATTTTAACATTAGATGTTTCTCAGTACCTGGGCCTGCATACGCATCAGCTCAAACTCATAGTGGAGAACGGAGGAGAGAGCACAGCAGAGAGAGGCCATGAAGAGGTTCTCCAAGTGCTGTTGCTGAGACTGGATGGTCAGGAAAAAGTAAGCATGAAAGAAAGTGCAAGAAGAGCACTAAAGAGGCTGAGGACTGTACACCTAGGTGTTGTACAAGAGCGAGAGGTAGCAACACCAGGTGGGGAATGAGAGTAGTCCCACTTTGCAGCTTTTTTTCCTCCTGTCATCTCTGGTACCCAAGTAAACTGCAAGCATTTTGAGTCAGGGACTGTCTTTAATACTTACTTTGAACTATGCATTGAGCTTCTCGGCACTCCTCTAATACAAATGATCATTCAACAGAAGCTATTGTATACCTGGCATGGTTGAAAATCAGATCCCTTCGAGACCCTACATAAAGTAGAGATAACGTCTTATTAGAATTTAACTACGAAGACAATAAAGTGAAGAGGGGAGAGAGATGGTGATATAGTTAAGGTTGATGACATGGTCTTTAATTTCTTTCTTTGATTGACTGGTAATAGCTGGAAAAGAAAGAAACTGAGCAAGGTCTTTCAGTCAAATGATCACATTTATAATAAGCCATCTTATTAACATAAGGAGAAGCTCAATTGGAAATTCTCCAGTGTGTAGTTTGACTGGTCCTATGATCTGTTGTTCAGCCATAAGCTGATTGCTCGGGACACGTCTGGACAAGGAGAGGAGCTGAGGTTAACCACGCTCTGCAGAGAGCTCGCTGTGCCCTTTCACAGTCAATTCAGCAAACTTTATGCAAATATCTTTTGCAAGCATTTGAAGGGAAGAAAAAAAAGCAATACAATACTGTCTTGGTGGCACAAAAGGACTTTTGAAATTTCCAGTTAATACTTGAAAGCGTTTTGAACTCTGACTAGTGTGTTGACCAATTATTTGCCAGGTCTCATTGTTCCATCCTGCAGGATGAAAAGTCTCCCCTACAGATCTACCTTTGCAAACAATAGCTTCCAAAGAGATGACATTTCCTTCTTTAAAGCAAAGAAACCCAACAAACCAAACACCCAATATAGCTATATTTTAAACTACTCCTTAAAGAAAAGGGGGATGGAGTTGGAGCACAAGAGTGATTCTATCGTTCCTACTATGCCGCAGAGCCCCACACATCATGAATAGGAGGAGAAGCACTCATCTGGTGGGACTAGAGGAGTCCCACCACATGAACCCTCTGAGCAGCAGGACCACAGCCCCTTCCCCACTGCACTGTCGCAGCAGCACAAAGCTTGAGCCCAAGAGTGTCCAGGAAGAGAGTAGTCTACCTGATGTAACATAACCCACACGAAGGGATGTCGGCACCTTCAGAGCCTAATCATTAGGTCAGGTCATAAACTGTAGACACTAACAGAGGCAGTGATGGTGTCATTGTCCATCAGGCACTTCCTCATGGTGCACTTTTGGAGCTCTGAGCCTTTTCTGTGCTGAGCTAATAAAGACATTTTTCTTCCATCTCTGCGCTACAGCTGGTTAATTTTTTACATTTGAAGCACTTAAAGTGCACGGTGCATAGAAACCAGCTTTTAAAAACATGAAAGATGCCTGCTGTTGTGAAATAAATTTGAGAATGCTATTGGCTTAAGGAAAGTACTGAGCTGCCTTTCCGACTGATTTAAAACTTGAATTGCAGCCATTTATAGCTTTAACAAAATCGATAAGACCATACGCTGCGTCAGTCATTGCCTGTTCCAATCTTTGAATTCATTTGGGCAGGCACTAGCAAAGACACTAGAGAAGCTGTGGCTGCCCCATCCCTGGAGGATCGGGCTTTGAGCAACCTGGTCTGGTGGGAGGTGTCCCTGCCCATGGCAGGGGGCTTAGAACTGGGTGATCTTTAAGGTCCCTTCCAACCCAAACCAGTCTACAATACTGTAATTCTATACCAACGTCCTCAGAGGTTGAGTTCACCCCTGAAGATCCTTCAGGATTTCAGTGGGATTTTCATATTGCTGTAGTCTTGAACGATCAGGTCCTAAATCAGGCACAAGCACTTTAAGTAGAACAGGGCAATAAGCTGTCATTTGGATCCAGTTTACATTTAAGATGATGCTTACTTCAAAAACACTTGCTTCACTAGGTGGAAATGGTAAAATCCTTGATGATGATGTGAAAAGGACCGAGGCGTTCAATAAATATTTCCGTTCTACATTTGGAAACAAGAAGAATCATGCACTGATGTTATGAGGACAATGAACTTTTCCATCCCATTAGTAACCAAGGAGGCTGTTAAACAGCATTACTAGAGATAAACATTATTACCTTAACAGGTCCAGACAACTGTCACCCTCACCACTGCAATGAATTGGCTCAAGGGACCTCTGACCCACTCCTATTTAATCTTGGAGGACTGCGAATGTTTTAGAGGACTGGAGAAATGTCACATTTTGGGCAAATGATTAAAAAAGCATCACTAGGGCAATCAAAATAATTCCAAGCCAGTCAATTTAGCAACTCTGGGCAAAGTAATGAAATAAGAGTATGGAATTCAGCAAATAAAAAATGTCAGTGGAAATAATAGGGGTCAACATGACTTACAGGGAAAAACTCTCATGAAGGAAACTTGATTTGGTTTAGTTGATAACAGCTACTAAATAGATGTGAGATATTTGCCTTTTGTAGATTGCCTGATCGTTTGCAATACTCTCATTGTAAATTACCACAATGACTAATAACATTAAAGTGTCACATAAGTGAATTAAGAACTGACAAACAGGTGAGTCTTCAGTAAAATACAGACTTTGGTGAAGACTTGGCAAGACACAGAAGTGGAACCAGGTCCTGATAATGCAGCCAGCATCAGCCAGCTGCTTTTTCTAAGCTGAGTGGTTTGTGCAGTCTATGTAAAACTGACTCCGATTGAAAAAATAGGGATGTCATGGTTTATAGGAGAGCCAAATGAAGCTGGGTTTGTACCACTGCCTCCCCTACAACTGGCTATGGAAA
Organism: Gallinago jamesoni; assembly: GCA_025769975.1. NCBI lineage: Eukaryota > Metazoa > Chordata > Aves > Charadriiformes > Scolopacidae > Gallinago > Gallinago jamesoni. The sequence goes on along the minus strand of JAOQGH010000040.1, from coordinate 13,545,536 downwards.
TTTATCAATGTATAGCTGAGCTGCAGCTGGTCCAAAATCCAGAGCGAGTGCAGGAGCTCAGCCCTGGGGCCTCTCTCCTGGCTGTGGCAGAAGGGCCATGTGCTGGTCGGACCCAGAAAAAAAGACAATCTGAACTGCTCTACTTTAGTGTCCATGGGGAGCCCCCAGATTCCGCTCCAGCCCCCTGGGATCAGGATATCCCCTGCTGGCTGGAGACAGGCCGCGTCCTCTTGTGCATTGCTCCTGGAAACCTCCCAGCCGTGTCTGACCTGGTCCATCTTCATGGGCCCGCAGGAGCGCGAGAGGCTGGACATTCGGGATTCTGGTTTTTGGCCACCAAAGGAGTCATGCTGGGAATATTTAGCACAGCTGAATGCTTTGTCTGTGCTCTGGCTGCTTTTTCTAGATGGTGTAAAAATAGAAAGCTGAGAAGTGAAACGTGGAGATGTTAACATCCTTATACAGCGAGATTCACATCCCTGAGAACTCACATCCCAAAATCCTCTTTGGGGGAAGGAAGAAAGGCAGGATAGGCTTTGAACACCCTCATCTAGTAGGAATAGATCCCTCAAAATCTATTTACACTGGGAGAGGGTCTGACCGCATGCGTTTATTCTGCTCTGTGTAAATGCCACTCTTGCCTCCTGGTAATTATTTTAGTATCCATGAAGGATTACATTAACCTGGAAGAGAAAAAGAAAAAAGCAGGGGCATGTGGGGAAGTCTTTGTACACCAAATTCATTCACCAGCTAGAAACAAAAGTGCGTGTTCAGAAGGTTAATTAACAAAAAGTCTGTCTCAAGGCAACTGCTGCATCTTACTAATGGTTACCATGAAAATTCATAAATTCCCTGCTCCCGACGGGAGGATTTGCTGCCTGCCGAGTGCTGCACCTCTCTGCTCCTTCATGATGGAAAGGTAGGAGGTGGCCAAAAAGGCCCCTCGTTCAAGTGAAGGGGTAAAATCCTGCTGACTTCAGCGAGGCAAGTTTTTACACTCCGTGTCCTTGTCTGGCAGGGACACACATCACCCCGTCCTCAGGGAAGGGTTTAAACTGCGGTCTTTGCTATTTGAAGGGAAACTCAAAGCTCTTGACCTAAAATTAGCACTGCCAGCTGCGTTTTGGGCAGCACACCAGCTTTTGCTTTGCTCTTGACACCAGACAGGAAAGTCCAGACTACAAAGGTTCCCGATGCCTCAGGGACCCGCTCCCAACGAGGGCAGCCGGAGGCCAGTCTGTGATGAGACCCAAGAGCTCACACACACTCTGGGAAGTGACAGCTTTCCTGGGAATAGCTGTACCCCATCAGGCAAGGGGCCACCAAGGCAGCAGTGCCTCTCCGCCCACAACCGAAGTGAATTCCTGGAGAAAAACTGCAAAAATACCTACTTGCCCTGGGTATCACCCAGCTGCCAGCCATTCTCAGCTCAGGAGTTTCCCGAAGTCTCTGTGGTTTCCCTCTGCTAAACAGCCTTTTGCGAATTTGCCCTGCCTCTCCTTGAACTCAGGGTAATTTTTATCATTCACAATCTAATATTACACCAAAGAGATAAAAGGCCCACGGGACCACGATTTTTGCCTTCCTTTACCAGGGCACAGCGGGCTCCCCGGTGCCGGGGGAGGCGGAGGGGATTTACGACACCTGTATTTCAAGGTCTCACCGTGTTTGAAGGCTGTTACAGATCAGCTTGCACTGAGCTTTTCTTCAGGCTTTTATGCAATTACTGTGATTTCTTGGCACCGGGCACTAATGATTCACCTGAGTTGAGCCATGCTCAAGACGACGTGGCTCTGGATGGCTTCCCACCACAATCGCTGCGCTCAGCATCTCCACGAGGTAAATACAAAGGATCTTGCAACTGCTAAGCCTTCTAGGGAAAAGAAGAGGCTTTAAAGAAGCTCAGCAGTCATCTGCACTCATCACAACCATAGACTTTATAAATCCAGCTTACCTCCTTTGCTGGAGGAAAGCAGCTTCCGAATACCTGAAGCCCGAAGGGAGATAGTGTAGCTGAGAAGGCTGGATTTGAGAGACAGGGTTAGATGTTGGGAAGGTAGAATGGGTTTCCACAAAAATAACAGAAGCCAAGGAGCCAGAGAGCAACACAGAAGTGACCGCAGAGCCTACCTTCCTGCAGCAGGCCTGGGGCAAATAGCATAGGCTGTAGAGATGGATAAAAAGAAGACAAAAGGCAGAGAGATGCCAAGAAAGCAGCAGAGAGGCAGCATCATCACTTGACATCTAGAGAGCAAGGCAGCGGCTCAGGGCTGCAGGTGCCATTGCTTGTTAAAACAGAGAGTGGAAAATAGTACAGCGTTCACCAGCACCCGACCCAAAGCCTGTTTCCATCAGCAGCTGGGACACTGCTCTTCTCAGCCCGGCACGATGGGACACGGAAGGGGGCTGCAAGACTTTGCGTAAGGTTGGATGAATAACTCTGGCAACACCTCCCCTCACCACTGTTATGCAGCAGCTCTGCAATCCAGATCGAGTGTTATCAAGAGGTTTTCTACCGACCAGATGACACGTCATTTGGCCCCACTTGGGTCTATTCATGATATGCATTAGTTGCGATGCCTCCATTGTCCATACCGTCTTACTGAAATTACTGCCAATATAAACTGAATGCTACCCACGTGCCTTGCAGGTGGGATTGCAATAGGATAACCAGAGGATACAGGGATGAGGCAGGGCAGAAGGTGAGGAATCAGCCCAGCAAGTCCATGGGCAAATATTCACACACACTTACACGCCGAATGCACAGAACCACCCCAGCTGCAGGTGGGAGGGCATCAGTCCACAAAACCCAGCAACCTGCAAGTGAGCTAGCATCTCAAACAAGCGAAATACAGAGTGGCCTTGGTGACATGAACATCTCTGCTGTTGTTTTCAAGATCTGTGCTGCTTGAACCTGTTTATCTTGTGTTTAGCTCCACGACCTGATTAAATCACAAGTCAGGAAAAGAAGTAAGCTCAAAATTGTGGTGTAAGCCCAGCGGTTCTCTTTAAGGTATTAGAACAGAATAGAATAGTCCCAGCTGGAAGGAATCAACAATGATAATCTGGTCCAACTGCAATATTTGCCTATAAAAAGCTGTGCACGTTCTCCCCAGAGCCACCTGCCTTGCCTGGTAGATATGCCCAGTAGATTGGGCTTTACTCTGTTACTTGTAATTTTATCACAAGAAACATTCATTTTAAGGTTTGATACGCCAAGCACCTTAATAAGATTGAATTTACTTACGTTTCTTGATGCTGGTGAAGATGGCAAAAAAAATCTTGCTTTGTCATGGCTTGAAATGTTGTAAAAAAACAGGGACAGGAAGTCTGAGGATCATCCAGGTGCTGTTTCGCTCCTTCATAATCATGGAATCATTTAGGTTGGAAAAAACCCTCAAGATCGTCGAGTCTGCTCTGAGGAAAATGGCAGGTGAAGGGGTGTAGGTGGCAACTTGGCCACCACCATTAGGTCCTATGTCAGTGGGTCTGAGTGAAGAAGATGGGTCAGGTGTGGGAGAGAGCCCTGTGTAAAGACCAGGCTCCTCCCAGATCTCCCCATCTTGGTGAAGCACAGCACGTTGCTAGAGTTCCTAAAGAGAGAGGGTTGCATAGAAGTAAGACTTTTTTCTTCTTTTCCCTTCTAGTCTTTCTTAGAAACAGCTTAAAAAGAAACTTGGCTTCAGTTATGGGCCTGAGGCAAAGAGAGGATGGAGGGGTTTAACCCAAATGACTAAGCCTTCAACCGAATATAACTAAGTGAAAACAGGTTTATGAGAGGAAGTTGGAAGTAGCACTGCCAACCTCACCTATAAAAGGTATTATGTCAACTGAGCTCAACAATTTGTGGTTTCAGTTCTCTCCAAGATTTATAATGGGCTGTGAACTTCTTCGTTCTTATATTTGATCACATTGAGAGATACTGTATTTAGAAAAGCTCCTAAATGAAATAAGGGATTTTAAAATTCCCTTGTTTAAAATGGACTAAGTTCCTGATTTTGCTGTGATTCCTTCAGCTGTTTCAACACCAATTCTGTACAGGGCAGCAGATGAATATTGCAATGATTGGCTTTAAATGTAAAAACATACATATTTGTATACACTAGTGTCAGCTTAATTAAAAAAAACCAACCCAAACAAACCCAAACCAAAACTAAACAATCTTAAAGAATCTGAATTCTGAATTCTTTAAACAATGTGAATTATATTTTTTGAAAACTAGGAAAAAGTTGCTGTAATGTAGCTTCCTAGTGTAAAGGTGGTTTATACCTAGCCATCTTCCCTTCCAAAAAAAAATTAATAAAAGAATTGTCACAGTCCCTTTCATACCAAAATTTGCATCTGCATGAAGGAGGGTGAGGAATTGTCTCTCACAGCAATGCCAGTATAGTTGAAGAGGTAAAAACAGAAATGGAAATTGCTTTTTCACTTGAAAGACTGTGTCTAGAATGCATGACAGAGGTGAAACAGGAGAAGGAAATGCCTTAACATGAGCTTCCTGGTGTGGTCACACTTGCTATGGGGTACACAGATGATTGGTTCCTTTCAGAGCACTTGCTCAAAATTGCCTTATTTAACTTTCTTACTGCTCAGTATTTCATGTTCTTTCCTTGCAAAACAAATGGCCTCAAATTTCAGGTCCTTTTCCCTTTCTCATTTCATTTTTTTTAGCGTAGACTTCCTTAACTGCAGTATAAAGCTTAGCTGCCTCCCACGCTGAGCCTGATCCTCTGCTAGCCTCAGGCAACCACATCACAACACCCCACATATAAACGGATCAGACCCTACCTTGAAAATCACTCTGGGCTTCTCCTCCCAGTGCTGGCCCATTCCCAGCCAAAACTACTCATGGGACAACCTGGATCTGCTGAGCTCGGTGCCAGTATTGAAGCCAGAAACCAGCTTCACCCTCCCTGGGGGATGGTCCCCATACCATTCTCAGTCATAGTCATTCCCAAGCGTCAAGCACCTGTTTCATGGCAGAAACTCTGTTGTTGGTCCATGGGTTCATGCTCACAGCAACTGAATTTCATCCCCTTCTCCCACTTTTTCCCTCTATGTGTGCCCCACAGAGACACACCAGCTCCCCTGTACTGGCAACGGTTCCCCAGTTTCCTTCTTGAGGAACTGTTCCAGTAGCTTCCCCCAAGGCCTTCCCTGCTGCTTATATTGGCTTGGCCAATTCCTTACCCCACCAAAACACTCCTACTAATTCCCATCTTAATGCATAATTTCCCAAATGGCACTTTATCAACTTCTCTGGGAGACAAGGTGCGTAATGTACAGCTGCAGTAGCTCTTATCTGGAAGATCAGTGCTCTTATCAAAGAAAGCTAACAGGTTAAGCTGGCACCGTTGACTTTGGGTGAGCTCTGTTGGATGTTATCTCATTTTGTATATGCTTCCATGTCGGAAAGCCCTCATCCCTTCAAAGTTTCTCTAAAAGTCTTTCATCCCTCTGAGGTGAGATTAATCTAACCCGTGGCTGTCCTGATCTCACCCTTCCTCTCCACTCATTTCAAGTTTGTGCACAAATAGAGCCTCTTACTTGCCCTCTTCTTCTCCAAACCAGAGTGTACGTGTTGCCTTCCTTTAATGCAGACATCTTCAGCAGTGTTTTGCTGCATGCTTTTAGCAGATGACAGCAACAACCAAATAAACCAACCACCCTGATAACAGGATGGTTTCCTCATATCAGGGTGGTTTCAGTACTTAAAGGGGGTCTACAGGAGAGATGGGGAGGGACTCTTTATCAGGGAGTGCAGTGACAAAAAGAGGGATAATGGTTTCAAACTGAAAGAGGGGAGATTTAGATTAGATATTAGGAAGAAATTCTTTCCTGTGAGGGTGGTGAGAAACTGGAACAGGTTGCCCAGAGAAGCTGTGGATGCCCCATCCCTGGAAGTGTTCAAGACCAGGCTGGATGGGGCTTTGAGCAACCTGGTTTAGTGGGAGGTGTGTCCCTGGGCCTGGCAGGGGACATGGAACCATATTTAAGGTCCCTTCCAACCCAAACCAAAGGATATAGTTGGTTTTCTGGGCTGCGAGTACACATTGCTAGCTCCTGTTGAGCTTCTCATCATCCAAGGACCCCAAATCCTTGCCACATGTCCACCCACCTGTAATATTTATACAGCTCCCCATCGTCTTTTAGCTGAGCACTCAGAATAATACATTTATTCCTTTCTGAGGCAGGAGAATTAGCCTTTTTTTCTGTTTTACTGGAGGAAAAATGAGGCAAAAAGGGACTGGATCTTTGTCATATAATAACATAAGAGCATAAATATACATAATAGCCATGTAATGGCTATTTTAAAATCTTTAGCTGCACTCTTCATTATGCACCATTTTTCAAGGTGCAGTGAAAATCAAAATGTCCCAGTGTGGGAAAACTGCTTACTGTTACCGAAAATATAAAGTAGGTTTTCACAGCAAAAGAAAAAAAATCCCACAACCTCAAAGGTGGTTTCACTTACCTTTTCTCATTAGCAAAATGTATTTATAGTCAAAACACGCCCCTTACAGCCATCACTGTAATCTATAAGTACATAATAGGCATTTTCATTCATTTCAAAGTGTTTGTCTGCAGCAAGTATTTAATTTTTAATATACCTGGCCACTTCAAAACATTTGATGTTATGGAACAGTTAGGTCTCAATGTTGCTCAGAGTTTATAGATAAGAGGTACCCAACTGCCCCATAGAAAGGCTCAGCCCCGTGGGGGTTTCAGTGCTAACTCCTCCTGAAGCCAGCCTTAAACTGGACCAAGCACTTACTGCCTGTGTTTGCATTTGCTTCCTAGGCTAGTATAGAATCATAGAATTGTCTAGGTTGGAAGGGATCTTAAAGATCATCTATTCCAACCGTCAACCTAACCCTGACAAAAATCACTAAACCACATTCCTAAGGACTACCTCAACCCATCTTTTGAACACCTCTAGGGATGGTGCCTCAACCACTTCCCTGGGCAGCCCATTCCAATGCCCGATAACCTTCTCCGTGAAGAAATCTTGTGCTGCCTTTTACCATGAACTTCATGCAGCGGTTTTCGCTCCTTTGCTCTGACAACATCATTTTTCCTAAGGCAACCGGGCAAGGGACGAGTAAGTATTACCTTAAATACACACTAGAGGATGCTCTTGGGTCAGCAGTGAGAGACAAACTTCTTCCTTCTGCTCTCAACCTGCAGCGCTTCAAGACGTTCCAAGGATCAGAAAGTCTTTCAAGGTTTGTCCAAGGCTTAGACGGTGTTTCAAGGCTTAGAAAAAATAAGAAGAAAATGTTCACATAGGGATAAAAGTGTAATGTAAGTGACAAAGTAGTGAAAAAAACTACTCCCCCTTCCTTTTGGAATGTTATTACTGCTCAATATACATTTAAAATATGCATGCAGGCAGGGACTTAGACAAGCCCAATAGTTTCTTTGTTGTTTTTTTTTTTAATGATCTATTCATTATACATTATGCGAGATGTAATTTTAAACAGACAATAGAGGGTGAATATCTGATAAAGTACATGTCTAAATCCTCACGTGTTGCAAACGTTACTGTAGTCAAGAAGGAAAGAAAGGAGGAAATTGGTGCTGCGAGGAAGCACCCGTCTCCCACCACAGCACCCATCTCCCACTGGGCAGGAGCTCCCAGGACTTGCCGAATATCCCAAATTTCAACCTCAGGGGCTCTCTGCTCTCAGGCTGCTGGGCACAAACAGGAGCCCCCATCCTCCCAGGTGTATCGAGGGGGTGTTTCTGGGACCAAGACACCTTCACACACAACAGCCTGGAGGATGGAGGCCAACAGAAGGTTTAAGCACCCGAGTTCTCCCATTCAGGCAAGATCTACCAAGATCTGTCCAACCCAGACACGCAGCGGCGCCTTCCCTTCCACCACCAGTGACAAGTGAATTTCTGCAGAGATTTGTGTTTGGACCATACGCTTGTTTATAATGGCAATAGTGTCTTGCTCTGCCATGGTTTTATTTTGCTGGTTTGAAAGTCTTATTCTAAAAGCCCCCTTTTTAGCCAACTGCCTCATTTTGCAAGATGAAACCCATTTCGGGACACTGGAACAAATCCAGTGCAACAAAACACCTGGATGTAAATTCTGACTGTCAGGTGACATTCAAATGAATAATAATAAAAAAACTGTTTTAAATCAGAAAATAGTTAGAGTTGGAAGGGATCTTAAAGATCATGGAGTTCCAAACCCCCTGCCCTGGGCAGGGACACCTCCCACCAGACCAGGTTGCTCAAAGCCCCATCCAGCCTGGCCTTGAAACCCTCTAGGGACAGGGCAGCCACAGCTTCTCTGGGCATGAAGGGCTGCAATTTCAGGGGGAGCTGGAAAACCCGGGGTGGGGGGGAATTTTTGTTTTTTAACAAAATGTTAAAAAAACCCAACAGTTAAACAATGTCTTGGCATTCTCAAAACAAAAGTGAAAGGAAAACCCACCGTAAAAGGCCACATTAATTTCACCACAAGGTGACTAGGGGCTGCTGTGTCTGTAATAACCTCGCTAAAACTCCAGCTCAGGAGGCTCTTCAGGAGCTCAGCACCTGCAAGTCTGCAGCCAGGAGAAACCTCTCCCAGGGCCAAGGCTTGCTCCAGCCTTCACAGTCCATCCAGCAGAGCTTATTTCACAGACAAAACTTTTGGTACTTTGCTCCTGTCTGAAGGGAAGGTAGAGGTCAACCGCTCCCACAGCACTAAGTCATCCATCAGCTGAAGTGAAGTAATGGGGGAAGCCACCAACACCTTTGCCGTCCACACAAAAAACCACCATGCCCAGTCCATCGTAGTGATGGTATGGCCCCAAGAAGGAAGGTGATATAAACTGTGCCACTGCTCAAACTCGTCCAGTGATGTTTGGTAAACCAGTGGCAGGAAAACCAATTATAAAGGCAGATTAACAGTGCAACCAGTAGTCGTGACACTCAGCTGGGACTGCAGGTTGCAATTCCAGACCTTGCAGCAGTCCAGAGAACATCTTAATCACTCAAACTGAAGCTGAAACTCTTGCTCTGAACTTCAGACCCCTCATTTGAATGTGAACCTTTTTTCCCCTTGGAAAAATCTGTTTTCCATATAAACCCCCAGATACCCTTTCCTCCCCAAAAGACGTGCGAAATGTTTGACCTAAGCAGCTCAATGTGGTAACAAATCCCAAAGGCTAATTGTGTGGAAAAGCATTTCCTTTCATCAGGTTTAAATTTTCTGCCTTTTAGCATCGACTGCACCCTTTTCCTTGCATCACTGGAAAGCAATGTTTAATGCACGGAGCTGGAAAGAGCCCAAGACCACCGGGCCGTTGTGCGAAGACCAGGGGGTTGCCAGCAGCTTTAAACAACTGTTGATCTCCACCACCAAATTCCAAACAGATTACCAAAAAAAAATAATAAATAGGCCAATGCCAAATCCCCATTCTTAGGCTATAAAAACAGATTTTTCCAACTGTTTTTAGGGTGAGGAATTCAGCTCATTTGCAGATGACAGGCGGAGAGGAGCTGTCAGTCGCTGGCAGGAGGAGAACACCCAAGGCTTGGGAAGTTCTGCCTTTCTCCTTTATTTTGCCTGTGTGGTTGCTAACATTGTAAACAGCTTTTTGGACGAAAATGCCAAATCAGTCCTCTTTCATTTTGAAGTGCAGCAGTAGTTACCCCGACTTTCCCCAGCAGCATCTCTAGGATGTCTTTGCAGCGTGAAGAGGTTTCTTCCTCTCTCCCCAACTTCACTTTGTCCTCCCAAGTGTCTGCAGCAGCTGGTGGTTCTGAGGACATGTTGGGAAAAGCCAGATCAAAGGATAAAGCTGGCAGTGCCTCTGCTTTACTCTTGCTAAGGAACAGCAGCAGCTCTGGACAGAAGTTGGTTCAAGCCCACCAGGCCAGTCTGGTCTGAACGGCCTTGGGCCCATCTCTCACAGGAGTGAAGCTGGGATGGCAACACAACAGGCAGCTTCAGTCTGCAGGCACAGGGTGGTGGGCCTTGGATGTGGCTACTCAACACCAAGTGGGGTCCAGGCTCAGGCCCCCTTTCCTGCTGCCACCTCCATAATCCCCAGGCTATGGCAGAGTTGGTCCCAAGGGTAGGTTTGGTGGAGCATACCCATCTTTTCCTTAAGAAATCCAAAATCCCGCAGAGCTCCCAGGAAGTTTCCTTTTTTTTCAGGTGAGGGCTCCTGCACCTGGGCTCTGCAGGGCTCGAGCAGAGACACCAAGTTGGCCCCTGCCAGCAGAGCACTGCTGTGTTTGTTCAGACCAGGCAAGGCAGAGGATGCCCTTGTGCGTGTAGCTCTGCTCATCTTCCTCCCTGCCCGGCCACTACCAATGGGGAGGAAATAACTCGCCAATCATCCTACTAAAAATGCAATTAAAAATTAAGCATTACCACCCAAATCCTCTGCTGTAACAACGTACAGGGTAAGCTCGGAGCAGGTTAGTGGGCAGCTCCCAACTATCCCGTATTCACGTGCAGAAACTCCACTTCTCTAAAACAGCTGTTCCTGTAACCCGCATCCTCGGATAAACCGGCACTGCTTTGCTCCCTTCCCTGAGAAGACGGTGGCGTGTGGGGGACAAATGGTTGCCAGAGGCAAGAAAGCCCTGGAGTAAATCCCTTTTTATTATCTGTGGATGTAAACAGAAGGGCTGAAAAGAAGTCACTTCAGAAAATATCTGGCTACTACAGATGAAAAAGTGGTGTTTGGGGAAGTTACCAGAAGGACAGAAGCCTTCCCGAGGCTCAAATCTGCTTCCATTTAAGTCAATAAACAGGAATCCTAGCTAAACTACTTAGCAGAGATTTCTTCAGAGATCCTTCATTCGAAATCTTTGGGTGAAAAAAAGTACAGTTATGATTTTTGCAGGTTTATGGCCAAGTATATGTAACCAGGTTCTTATAATGGAAATGGTGTTGCTTGTATCACCACAGGGACAATGCCAAAGTTGTGGCTGAGATGGAGATATGAATATGCATTTTTTTGGGTAAAGTAAAAAAAATAATACACTTTTGGCTCTACAATATAGCCAAACATAGAAATAAGAAAATTTCAAAAGTCAGAGTTCTGAGTTCCTTTTTTGAGCTTCTGAGGGTCATCTTTTTTTTTTTCCTACTGAAGTTTGAAAGTGGGCTTTTTCTTAGGGTGGGGGAGCTGGACTAGCTGAATTACAGTTTTGAATAGTCTCTTTATTTAACTGGTCTCATTTCCTTCAAACAAAATCCCAAAACAAAATTCCTCAAAACAAAACAGGATTAAAAAAAAATATCTCTACTTCATCCATCCATCCATCCTCATATTTATCTTTGCTTTAAAAAAGTTTCTGCGTTCAGTTCAACACGAAAATCTTTTCTGTCCACATCCCACCCACACTCGGATGGGCAGTTACGCACGCTCCTGACCTCAGTAGTTAAATTTTTTTTTAAACACAACTTGCCTCAAAGAGCTCCAGAACAAGCCAAAATTTGTTGCCTGCTGTACAAAGGCTTTAAAGCACGGTCTGTTTGCCTTCACATGTCATTAAAGACAATATCATAGGATCGTAGAACCGTTCAGGTTGAGATCATTGAGACCAACCATCAACCCTACCCTACAAAGTTCTCCCCTACACCATATCCCCCAGCACCGCATCTAAACGACTCTTCAACACATTCAGGGATGGTGACTCAACCACCTCCCCGGGCAGCCTATTCCAGTGTCTGACCACTTGTTTTGTGAAGAATTGTTTCCTAGTGTCCAGTCTAAACCTACCCTGTTGCAGCTTGAAGCCATTGCCTCTTGTTCTGTCGCTAATTGCCTGTGAGAAGAGACCAGCACCAACCTCTCTACAACGTCCCTTCAAGTAGCTGTAGAGAGTGATGAGGTCTCCCCTCAGCCTTCTCTTCCTCAAACTAAACATAGTGATGAGTTAATGAAAGGCAGAAGTGGAGCAAGACATCAAACACTTGACAATAATCCAGGGGTGATTTTACATTGAGAGAAGAGCTGCTCTAGTCTAAAAAAGCAGAGAAAGAAGTGGAAGCAGCAGCAGAAGTGCAGGCAGATGCTAATGCAGCAGAGGTGGAGAGGAGGGAAGAAACTGAGCTACAGGTTCTGCTTGTTGCTGGCTAAAACCAGCTGAAGACAAGCAGATAATTTTCCCATCCTAGTTTATTTCCCTTTCTTTATGCTTATGATGCAAGTACAGATTAACATGATTTTAAACAAAACCTGAACTGTTGCATAGATTTAAGGTCTACAGACTGTCTTGAGGGGAAAAAAAAAGGGGGGGGATGAATATATGAAAACAAAATCTTAATACAACTGGTTTCTTTAGGATTGTGGATGTGATTTTGCTGTTTCTCCCTAATAAATAGCCAAATGGATATTGTTGCCTGGTACCTCAAAGGGTAAAAACTTGACCAGACTCAGCTTGAGGCTGGGGGAGAACCCACGTTCTGTCAACATTTGCCTCCGAGATGCCTTCAAAGTAATTTTCCTACTGCTTTTTCTGTTGCCTTCCCACCACTTTTTCGCAACTGCCTTTTGTAAAGAGGCTTGTGCTCGTGGCACCCCAATGATGGAAGGACTCTCTTGGCCTTGCTAATAACCTGCTGTCCATTTGGTGCTGGAGTGAGAAGCTGTGGTTGGTTTAGTTCAGCTTGTTGAACCATTTTGCACATGCTCGAGGTTGAGGAATCACACAACAGGTCTAGTTTGACTTTTTTAAGGGATTAAGAGGCAATATGAAAAACAGCACATCAAGAAGCCTCTGTGGCCCAGGTTTCCTTCTCCCACATCCCACGCTACAAATGTTTCATGCCCTCAATTCGGTTTCTGGGTCGCTCTGGCACTTTTCCTGGCCCGAGCATCAGCAGCAGGGTATGTGGAGGAGCTCAGCTCAGGGACTAGATCCTGCTCTATCACCCCACCTTCTTCGGGTGCTCTCAACACCATAGAATCATAGAGTTTTGCCAAGGTTGGAAGGGACTTTTCAGATCATCTAGTCCACCCATCAACCTAACACTGACAAAATCCACCACTAAACCATGTCTCAAAGCACTGTGTCAACCCATCTTTTAAATACCTCCAGGGATGGCGACTCAACCACTTCCCTGGGCAGCCCATTCCAATGCTTAATAATCCTTTCAGTGTAAACATTTTCCCTAATCTCCAATCTGAACCTCCCCTGGGGCACTCTTGAGGCCGTTTCCTCTTGACCCATCGCCTGGGACTTGGGAAAAGAGACTAACCCCCACCTCCTGACACCTTCCTTTCAGATAGTTTTAGAGTGGGATAAGGTCTCCCCTCAGCCTCCTTTTCTCCAGGCTGAGCAACCCCTGTTCCCTCAGCCGCTCCTCATAAGACATGTTCTCCAGAGCCTTCACTGCCTTTGTTACCCTTCTCTGGACGCGCTCCAGCACCCCAATGTCCTTCTTGTAGTGAGGGGCCCAAAACTGGATACAGCACTTGAGGTGAGACCTCACCAGTGCTGAGTACAGGGGGACCATCACTTCCCTAGTCCTACTGACCACACTATTCCTGATACAAGCCAGGATGCTGTTGGCCTTCTTGGCCACCTGAGCACATGAACCCAAACCACACAGATCCCAGTTTGGCCAAAACTCAGCTCATGCAGGGAACACATCCACACCGTCTCACCTTGCTCCATCGCCACTTTCTGTGCAGCGTGGAAGTGCTTCCCAGGTGGGTCTGCAGGGCCAGGAGCCCAGGGACACATCCCATCCTGCTGCTGGGAATAGCAGAGTTCTCCTTCATTTCACAGGACCCAAGATATCACCCAAATATCTTTTGCTGTTTGCTGTTCTAGGGACGGAGACATTTCTGTGGGAGATGGCAGTATTGCAGAAGTGATTTCAACATTATTGGCTCTACTGCAGCCAAGAGACAAACACTTTCTGTTATTTACCCCTCAAACTCCGGTCAATATTTACTGTATTGCCCTCAATGCATTATGAAGATGTTCACTCAGAGCCAGTGCTTGCCAAAAAGCAAGTTAATTTAGCTTGGTGATACAATCCAAAGCGGTTTGAGTCATCTACTTCCCTGACTATTGGTGTCCAGACAGACACTGCATCCATCCACGCACGTATTAATAAAGACTTCAAAATAGACCATCGATTCCTCTAGACCTGAAATAACACGTCTAATCCCAGGAAAACAAAAGACCCGACAGGGACTACCTCAGCTGAGGGGATGCAAGGCAGGTGGTTCTCCTAATGTATCTTCAAATGGTAGTGGCTGGGTCCTCCTGGTCTCCTGGAGCCCATGGCTGGGGTGGGGGGCACTGTAGATACTCCAGCAGTGCCAGCGCTGGGCTGAGGTGCTGAGAAACGGCAGATCAATTATTCATCAGCTAAAAGGCAGACTTCTATTACAACAGATGTTTCTCCGAATGTTTGACACTGCCCATTAACTCACCCTTTAATTTTAATTGCTTAACTAATGGCTATGTTCAAGGTTAAATGAGTTTAAATCTTCATTCTTCTCTCACGATGCTTAATATAAAGATACCACCCAACCTAACAAGGAAAAAAGAGGGAGAAGGAACTAAACCAAGCATCATCTTTGACAGGGTATAAACAAGTTAATCCTCTGTGCACCTGCCCAGGGGTAGGTACAACACTTGGACCTGGTTTTCTCTAAAGCAAAGAAGTGAATAGAAGGATCCCTCAGGTTGAAAGCAGATGTTGGATGCAAGGCCAGGCTGGACCTGGGACTGCAGTCAGGAAGGAGGTGGCATGGGGCGAGCATCTTTCTGAAAGCCAACACAGAGAAGAAGCTCAGGGAGGTAGGAAGAGATTGTTCCAAACAAGGTGCTTAGGTGGCCTGCAAACTGAGAACTCAGCTTACCTGAGCTATTTAGGTTTGTAAGTCACAGCAGTGTTGGCCTACACAGTGCTTCTGTGCTTCCTCCTAGAAATATTTAGAGCTCAACTGAAGAGCGGAGTTTGCCAGACGGAACTCCCGAGGAGGAGGAGAGCTTCACCTCCCTGCCTGGGGCAGCAGGGAGGGACTTGTCCCTCGGAGGATACTATCCCGAAGAAGTGCTGGGCTCTGATTGCATCCTTTTGGCTGATTTCTCCTCTTTTTTTTTGTGCCAGGCTGGACTACGCAGCCGGTGCTTGGCATCTTAGCAGGATCACAAACACATGAATTTCTGCAGCACACATAGCTATGGTCCTCTCTCTGCCACACCAATAAATACCATGTGGTTTAGCTCTGTGACCTGGTACCCCTCAGGAACGAGCAATCCAGGTGCTTCTAATGCCACAGAAAGAAGCGTGCCCCTGTCCCTTCACCGGTCCCCACCACAGGCACTGGGACGTCCCTACAGTAGTACCCGCCTTCACCGCCAGAAGCAGTCCACTCAAGCAACACTAGCAGAAAATAAGGACTCACTCTGGAGAGGCCACATCACCAGGCAGGAGGTTTTTTCCTCAGCTCAGGCAGGCTCAAAGACACCCTTTGTCATTGCATCTGTTGATATAACTCAAGAATATGTTGCACCGTTTTTCTAGCGGGGCCCATGGATTTAGTTTGGATAGTTCAGATCTGTCCCCCCAGAATAAATTACCAGTAGCAGTGGGAATGACAGGAGAAGCAGGACCAGACCCAACCCTCCCCAGACCAGGGAGGAACAGCACCAGAGCCCTCCCATCCCAGGAGATGACACACACTTGACACACACGGTCAAGGAAAAGACTTGCTGTTCTCTGCGTCTTACTGCACTAAGGACATGAGGGAAGGAAAGAGGAAGCAGACAGAAAAATAAGCATTTTTTTTCAATACAGAGAAAAGGAAGCATGTATCCTTCCTTTCTGTCTTGCTTTCCTTCCTTTGATCCCTCTTTTGAGAGGCAAAGGAGCAGAGATTAATGCATGTCATTCACCAGGTTGCTCTCGCCCTTCAGGATATATTGATCCAGATACTTCTTACCTGTTCTGTGAACAATTTGGAGACTGAAAAGTGAGCAGACCCCATGCTAAGGCTACAGGAGGCCAGGGTCTGACCTCTGCTTCGCCGGTGTAAATCTAGCTCAATTCAGCAGTTACAGCCAAATCAGGCTCTAACATGATGTTCCTACATGGACTTTGTAAAAATCCTTTCGTCACATCATTCATTCAGATTCAGGAAACCTCGACCCCATTTTTTGTCCTGGAAACATTCAAAGTCAGGTTGGACAGGGCTCTGAGCAACCTGATCCAGTTGAAGGTGTCCTTGCTCATTGCAGGGGAGGGGGTGGCCTAGATGACCTTTCAAGGTCCCTTCCAACCCAAACTATTTTATGATTTACCAAGGAGGTTATAACCAGTTGCTGCACTGCCATCATGCATCAGCCACCACTATGACCATGACCATGACCTAGAGCATGCCCAAGCCTGGTTGTCCGCGTGGGAAGTAGGAAAAATATTGAAGGACATCAGTCTGTCCCCTGTTGCCCCAACCAGCATGTTGGGCTGTTAAGATCAGGGCTGGCCATGGTTAAACTTCCCTCTGGGCTCCAGGGACAGTTTAGCATGAGAGGAGATGCTACCTCCTTCCTGCCAGAGTCTCCTCCACCCCAAAACGGTATCAAGAAGAGGCAGCAGGAAACCTGTCACCTTCCAATTTCACACACAGCAGAAGTGTTCCCAGCCCTTCATTCCCAGCTAAGCAATTACAGAGTGGAACAGGCCTCTTTAGTTTAGTTTCTCAACTGAAAAAAAGTTCTTAGGGTGGTTTTTTTTTTTTTAAGTTGTTGGGTGTTTTTTTTTTTTTTCTCCCAAGCAGGCTCACGAGGACATCCACTCGTTTGATTTTTGGCTCCAGCTCAGCAGCGTTCGGTAGTGACAACCATCAATCCTGCCAGACAGCCGATGGCACAGACTGTGAGGAGTGGGCGAACTCCCCTTTTTTTTTTTTTTAACTTTTTTTTTTCTTTTTTTTTTTTTTTTTCTTTGCAGCTCTGCTGCAATTTGTACAGCGGCTCAACGCTAGCTGGCAGGCAGCCAGGTGCTCGGCATCCTCCTCCTCTTCTTCCTCCTCTTCCTCCTCCTCCCACCCAGGAAGGTGTCTCTGCAGAGCAAGGTGCTGCCAAGACCACGGCCTGAACTGTGCCCATCCCATAAACAGACACCGGGTCCCAGAGCTGTTAATCCCACTCGTTTCAGTGTCGCAAAGTTCACCGCTGAGATGTTAGGGGGTTGGGTTTTTTTTTTTCCTCCCCCTCCCTCTCACTTGAGTTCAGCCTGAGTGGTATAAAATTTAATTTTATGGCTGGCCCAGCGCAGCCCAATTTTTGGCAGAAAAGGAGAAGGCTGCACCAAGCACCGGAAACGTCGAGGACCGGCTACTGGCTCGCCCCTACCCTTTGGCAAATATCGGATTTCTGAGCGTAGAAGTGAGGATTTCATTCTTTGTTCTTGAACTCATTCTTTCCATCCCAGGGGCCAGTGGAATGTAATCTCTCCAGATGCCAGCACCTCTTAGGAAATTGTAATATAGCAGCTATGCACTGTAAGTGGCTTATTCATACGCAGAGAAAAGAATAGTAATATCCTTGGGGGATGGTTTTGAAATGGTGCATGGTGACACAATCCCTGGGACAGGCAGGGTTTACTTCAGCTGAGGATCCGTCCCCAAACAACGCTCGTTTCCAAGAGAAGCGGCAGAGCTGGCATTTCATATTTTACTCTTCGTTTGTTTAAAGTCTTTTCTTGCTGTTTAAAACCACCAGTGCTTCCTTCCTGGGGAGGGAGGCGATGCTTTTAGGGTTACTGTAAATAATCAGAGCCAGAACAATTGGCTGAGTAAATTATCCTGTCTGCTGACACTAACAGACTCCACTGAGCTACCAGGAATTTGATCAGCCTTTTTTCCTTCTTGCTACTGTTATAATAAAATAAAGGTTTTGCTGAAAGTCCCTCTTTGGAGCAAAAGCAAAAGAAACGCCTCGTCGAGAACAATTCCAAGGAGCATTCTCAAAGCTCTCATTGACCAACTCTGAATTAAGAGGTCTGTCGAGAAGAAAAAGCGTGCAGGAGAACAAGGGAGCCCGAAGAGCCAACTGACAGATTACCACATGACAAAGCTAAAAGGGAACTCCGAGCCCTGCCAGCGCGGCTGCCCGCAGAGCCTGCCAAGAGCCAGATGCTGCCACGGGGATAATATCCCCCAGGGCTGGGGAACCGGGCGCTCCTCAGCCGACCGAGCCGAGGACAAGGGGATGGAGGAGCAGCTGTGCACCCCAAGCCCATCATGTCGATAAGAAAAGGACTGGAGAGAGGCATACGCAATGTCTTTGGGTGGGAAAGAAAAAAAAAAAAAAAGACAAAAAGAAAAAAAAAAAGACAAAAAGAAAAAAAAAAAGACAAAAAGAAAAAAAAAAGACAAAAAGAAAAAAAAAAGACAAAAAGAAAAAAAAAGACAGGAAAAAAAGACAAAAAGAAAAAAAAGACAAAAAAAAAGACAAAAAGAAAAAAAAAGACAAAAAGAAAAAAAAAGACAAAAAGAAAAAAAAAGACAAAAAGAAAAAAAAAAAGGAGAAACCAACCAACCAACCAACACCCCAGGGTATCTGCTTCTTACCCAGAAACTCCTTTGGGGAGTGTCTTTCCTCCTCATGCAAAGCAAGGCGCCGCTGGCAGCGAGGGGACAGCAAACAGGCCGGGCAGGGGAAGGAATGACACAGCAGCAAAGGAATAACCTCCGCGCTGGCAGGACGAGGAGCCCAGCCGTGCCCACCAGGAGCTCAGCGCTCACCCCTCTCTGTTATGGGCAACCAGCTCCCCCGGTTCTGCAGTGGGATTGTGCCCAGGAAAGGGCCCGTGAACACCCATGCACCGGCGTTAACCATCCCTTGGACTGGAAGCAGCATAAACACAAAAATATTTGTTTTGCTGCTACTGTGCAACATCTGTTCCCCGTGACTTACTCCTTCCCCGCCCTCCCTCCCTTGGGGGTTTCAAAGTACAGGAGGAAGAAGGAGAGGCTCCCAGGTAGCCCACGCTTGGAAGAAGTTGTGCAACACCAGGGACCGTTCACCAGCCTTCACGTGGGTGAAAAAGGGCTGCGGAGCTGCGCTGGAGTTTGCCCCACCGGGGCAGGGCTTCGCAGGACGCAGCCAAGGAACCAGACACTGGCTGTAGAACACACATCGTGTTTTCCACAATTCATCACCTCCACGTGTGATCATCTGTGGGGATGGCAGAGCTGAAGGCTTTTACCTGAAAGGCTGCAAATCTAATATTTTCCTTAGCAGATTGAAGAGAAAAAAATAAAAAAAAAATCATATATTTTAAAATGATAATTTAAAACCCACCAAATGAGCCAGCCTTGGCTGCAGTGCGGTGCAGGAAGAGCTCTGACTCCATCTATTTTTCATCCCCCAGAGCCCTTTAACGCCATGCAGTTGTAAAAGCTAAAGGGAGATTGTGCCAGGTCACGAAGCGGAGACGGGCTCTCCCAGGGAAACTCCCGGCGCTGACATTTTAGCAACAAGGCTTTTTAGATATGTCAGCCTGAGAGGAGAATTAAGAGATCCAGATATCATGACTGCGCGTGAGACCATCCTGGGGGACAAATCCGGGGTTTTGTAGTTACATTCCCAGTACCTCCCTGCACTCCCCCATGCTCCATCAACCGCACGCAGCCACGCCGCGTACCCTGAAGACCCAGCAAAAGGAGAGAAACACATACAAAAAGGCACATTTTGAGAAATGATTTTTTTCCCCCAGATAAATCTCCCACGTCTTCTTACTCTGCAAGCAGTTGACATTCTTTGTTGGGTTTGAAATAAATGAAAGGAAAAGCCAGAACTTCCGATCTGAAGGTGAATAATAAAACATCGCAAGAACCTGCCAATATGCTACTGGAGGCACCGTGAAACACCACAAGAAAGTCACTGTGCTCATACCATACTTCAGAGCAGCGTTTAGCAACTCTTGGCATCTTTTGATGTTTGAAAATACTGTAGAACAAAGCGTTGCCTGATCTTTTAAATTCTAGTTTTACAAGAAGCAAGACTTAAAAAAAAAAAAAAAAAAAAAAGATAGAGAGACCAATAAAACAGGTGGCTTTTGTTGTTGAAAGTCTCGGGTGACTTTTTAGCCTAATTTTAGAGAAACAGGAGTTTCTGATTCTGCTGATGGTGAGGAGTTAAACGCAGTGCTCAGGAAGTACTGCAGTTTCTCTGCCCCGCTGGAACTGGGTGCTACTGGGAGCCAGAGCATCTTGGCCCCATCAGCACCAGCACCAAGAAGCAGCAGTGCTATTTCAGCATCATTTTAGAGTGAGGCTGTGCCCAGGGCCCCGTGCTTTCATCCCTTTTGTGTTCAAGTCTGCAATCCGGGTGCAGACCCTGGCTCTCATCTTTGGTCATCCCTTCCGACCCCATCCTTGCAGGAAGAGATAGAGAACCACCTGCAGGCGCTGCAGGTTGTGCCCGAGGCAATGAGACACTCATCAAGGTTGGGAAGAGAAAGTTCAGGTCCTCAAAGACTGTGAAAGACCTGAAGCTGAAATCTGCCTCCCTCCCAGGCAAGCTGCCACCCCTGGGTTATTGCACTGGACGGCATCACTGACTCCAGCTCCTTTCCTTCCCCAGGTTTGAGAAGGTCCTCATGAAGCAACATCAGGTGCTTGAGACTGCACTACCTCTGGATACGTAGAGCTGAACAGAATTCAGTGCTCCAGTTTCATGGCAGCGAAACTAGGACTGGGTGGCAGCCGAGCAGCTCAACAGAGCTTCCTCAAGCCCCCTAGACCAAAACTCAATCCCAAGTTGAGGAGAAGTGCCAAGTATAGGAGAAGCACCAGGGGACAAAGCACTGCCCAGAGGAGGGGACTATGGTGAGCAGGCATTAATCCCATTTCACCCTTCCATCAGCCTGGAGCAGAGCAGAGATAGGGGTACCTGCAGCGCCAGGTCTCACAGACCAGGTGTCTCCTGGCAGTCCCCCAGCAGCACCAGACCCTTTCCCCTCCAGCAGTGAGTTTCTCCACCACACTCTCAACAAACATCAGCTGAAACACTCAGACCTTTCGGGGCAGAACACAGGAAGGACCATCACCTTCACCACCCCATTCACTTACCAACACCACCACAGGCTATGGTGTTCTACACTGGTCCAGCTCCAGCCTAATGGGTGTCACAATAAGGCCTGGTGCAGCCTGGCCCCTGGCTCCCCTTTCCTAGTGTGATGTATCTCAACACCGACCTTTCAATTTAATGCAAGACAAATTAGTTTCATTAATAAGAAGCTAATGAGGTTATTTCTGAAGTCAGAACCAGAGGTTCAATTTGAAGGCTACAAGAAAGAGAAAGCAACCACGTCTAGGGCTCTTTTTCCCCCTAAAAATTCCAATGTCCCCTAAAAATTAAATTAGAAAGAGCTCAAAATTCTACCTTAAGCTAAAGCCTAAGACAGGCCCCAGGAGAACACAGCCTACCTGTTGTCCAAGCAGAGGTGGGTCCTTAAGAGTTTCCTGAAGAACAAACATAGCGCCCAGGTCTTAATCCTGCACATTGTACAGAGGGCACTTCTGCACGCATTGACCCAACGGCCTATTTCTCATGCTGCCCACCTACAGACGTCCTGGGCCCTCCTGGATCTTTACTGGCCATGAAATAAAAGACCCACGGGGCTTGAGAATAAGTTCCCTCTGCAGTTTGGCTGCTTTGCCCAAGACCCCACATCCAGGTTGAGTGTGTGCATTGGGTCACTTCACCACATAAGCCCATTTCTACAGCTCAGCCACCACACTGCTGGTAGAGCCTCCCTCCTTATCCACCTGGAAAGACAAAAACATCAGAGTATGTGACCTGGGCAAGAAATTAGGGGGAGAAAAAAAGCTTTTCAGGCTAAGGGACAAGTAAGCACCGCAACAGATTGCCCGAGGGGGTTCCCACGAGCAGGTTAGACACGGATTTGCCAGATAAATCAAACGATGAGTTGGCCCTGCCCAGCAGCAGCAGGACAGACCAGATGCCCAGACAAGGTCTCTTCCCATCCTTTTCCAAGGAATTTTTGTGTCTTCTTTGACAGCAGCAGGGTGAAAGGGTTTGCCTACACATCATTTTCAGAAACAAAACCATTAGATGTGTAAGAATCTCTCTAAGGAAATTATGGAAAGGAATCCAACTTCTTCTGACAGCTGGTTAGACATCAGAAGGGTTGAAATCCTAGTCACTGCCACTACTCCTGGTCTACCAAAGCAAAGGCATTTTTATCTCATTTACAAAGTAAGGGAGAGAGAAGCTTCTGCTCCTTCAAGTGTCACTGGCCCTCCATAAAATAAAGGCAGCTTCTGGTACACGAGGAATGTCAGGACCCATTCCTGGTCCTTGTTCAGTGCTTGTTGCCATAACCTACTGCACAGATGCGATGGATTTTTGAACACAAGATCCATTATGTTTCCTGCCAGAGGCTCCACCGTGTACAGTCATTCAAAACACCTTGCCAGGTAGTTACTTTTTACTCGGACTGGCAGCTGCTGCCAAGCATTAGCTCGAGTCCTACCGATGGGTCGGGAAATCAGCGCTGCTGCCACAATTCTCCCTATTGCCTGAACCATCATCATCCCCCCATCCCAGGGCAAAACTCAAGCCCTTCTCACACTCGAGGACCCCCCCCTCCTCCAAGGCAAACGAGTGGAACCCGTGATACCCCAGGCAGAACTGGCATCACCCTCTTGCTCCCATCCCAGCCCCACATCACACGTGTTCTGCAAAGTCCTGCTGCCACACAGGGGGCAATTCAGCCCCTTATTTCCTCCCACTCTGGAGACACTGTATTTTTTTTTATTATTATTTTTCACACTTGTGCTTTTGAGCCCAGGCTCCCTGAGGATGACCTTGGGAAGGAAGATGGTGCTGTCTCGTTCCCATCTTGTGCCAGCCGGGAAGCCCAGCGCCCGCCAGACACTGCAGAACATCCCAAAGCGCGAGGGAGGTTCCTCCCTTCCACGGCCAAAGCCAAAACAGCCATTTGATAATTAACAGCCCGGATTGAGCCAGGCAAGTCACGGCAATGAAGGTGAAGATCGTCGTGCTCCCCCCAACCCACACACCGTGTGCCCCACGGGGTGGCCGGGAGGAGGTGAGGGGCTGACCCCAGACCTTGCTCGCAGACACAGCGGCAGATGTGCCGGGCTTCCCCACGGTCTCCCCCTTGCCTGGCAGATGCCGGCCCCTCTGGGAAAGCACTAAATGGATTCTGCTGAATCACTGCAGCAGATGGTTTGTAACACCACCTGGATAGCACGGGGCCGGGGGGGGGGGAAGAAAAAAAAAAAAAAGAGCCAGATAAGGAAGATTGGGGAACAGAGAGTACCTAGTGTGTGGGCTGAGCTATCCCCAGGGAGAAGTAACCTGTGGGTAAGGTTGTCACTTGAACTTCTGTTTTCCCCAAATTCCCACGTTATTAAGACTGGCAGCATCCCTCTCCCAGCGATTCTGTCCCAAGGTCTACAATGCATGGTGCTTCAAAACCCCCTTGGGGTGCTGGAACCCACCTTCTGCCACTGGAGAACACTTGGCAGCACTGCCCGGCACAGGCTGCTTTGGCTGAGCAGCACCAGCCATCCTTCATCCCTGCCCGTCCCAAACTCCTCTTGCTGGGGTAGGGCACGCACGAGGCTCAAGAATACTAACGGGGGCTTTTGGGTTTGTTTATTTATTGTTTTTTTTAAAGCCGGGTTGGCAAGTACTTTACTTTTCTGCGACAGATCGTGCTGGAAGGGCAGAGGAGCCAGCTGTGTACAGAAGCGCGCAGCTGAACGAGAGGGAACAACAAACAGGAAACAGGTAACAATAACCATCGTGTTTGCTCACCCTCCTTCTGTCAGACAGAAGGGGGTTTTTTTCCCCTTTTTCTTTTTTTTTTTTTTTTTTGTCAATCCTGAGCTCATCAGGAAGAGAGGGAGGGCTACAACACAGAGGGTGCACCCCTGGAAAGCGCTCGGCGTCCGTCTGCAGCTGCTCATCCCCACGCGAGGCGAGGGAGAAACCAGGATCCCTGGGTCCAACTGTTGGGAAAAAAGACAGCCCTTCTGCACCAAGCTGCTCCATCCCCAGCACTTCCAGCCAGATCCTCCCCGGCACGAAACATCAAGCCATTCGAGACAAAATGTTCTCCAGGCAGGTCGCTCGCAGCCCCGTTCACGATTCCTCCTCCTCCTCCTCCTCCTCCCAGGACAAGGTGTTTTCACACACCAACTGCACCGTAGGCTCGACTGCGCTTCGCTTGAGCCCAGCTTTGTCCTACATAGGCTGTTTTTGCTGGGTCACACCTGCCATTGATTTCCTCAGATAACAGCTGCTGTTTCATGTTCTGCTGGGCGCCTTCCTCAGCAAAACGGCGCAGAAAGAGACTCACCAGCGAGCAAAGCTCAGGGGAGCACAATCCAACCCTGAGCACCAACACAAGCTGGATGGTGATGGCACCACCAACAAGCTGGGCAATGCAAAAGATCCCTCTACCCCTCCGTCCCAGCTACTTCTCACAGGGAACCTCCCTCTTTAACAGGCTTGGGAGTGTATTTCGCCTGCAAGAATCTAATTTAAACAATAAACATGGTCCATCTGCAAGCTGCTTCCCACAGCATAGGATCCAACAGCACCAGGGACCTCACCTGCTGACGTCCACATGGCTCAGCATGAACTCTCCTCAGTGGTTGGGAGGCGCTCGGTCCAAACCCACACCCCACCACCCACGCCGGGAAAAAGCCATTCCTCCGTGGTCTCCAGCTGCACGGTGGCATTCGGTGACACATGGCCAGATGCACCCGGGCATCTACAGCCACCCCTGCGCACGCCCAGGCCAGACCACCTCCAGAAGGCACTTCACACTTCAAAACAAAAGCTATAAATAAATAAAAACGTTTCACAACGCTCACCCCAAGGAGAACCAGGCTTTGCAGGGGCAGCAAGGACCCAAGCTGCTGGCGGTGGTAGGACTGACCCTTGCCAACCTAAGGAGACCGTGACACGCGTCAATCCTGGGAGACAACAGCCCTGGGGTTAGGACAGCAGATGCTCCTGGAGGTCACCCCCCTTTCCCATAGGGAAGGGCAGGATCGCTCCCGGTATTCCCATGGACTGGCAGGCAGGGAACCCTGCCCAGAGGGATCCCACGGCTTATTCGGAACGTACGCACCCCACATCTCCCCCCTCCCTTTCCAGTATCCGCTTAGTGGCCTGGTTTCCTCTCAAAGCTTTTTATATTTCACATTCCTAAGATTTAATTATGTTATCAGAACAACAGGCATCAGGATTTGGAGTGCCAGAATTCACATTAGCAATTGCTATCAACAAAGAAAATGGGCACAGCATGCCCATGCCAAAGTGCCAAAGTAGATGTGGGCTGCTCTCCTCAATCTACTCACGGCTATTTATAGCCCATTTGCAACCCATCCACCTCCCAGGTTCAGCTTCAAGATCCTTCTTTCTGCATTTCTTTCTGCACACCCTCTCCCTCAAAGAAAAGCCTCTTGCTTCCCCCTTCCCCAGCAGAGCACCCAGATTTAGACATATTTCGTTAATTTGGGGGGGGGGGGGGTAAGGGAGGATAAAACACCTTTGAATCTTCCTTCCAAACATCCCTTAACAGCGAAAAAGAGTGAAAACAGAGCAAGCCACAAATAAGCAGCTGCAGGGACACCACCAGCACCCCCCCTCCAATGGCAGAAATTAAATAAAAAAAATAAATTCAGATATTTACAGTTTCTTAACACTTCACCACGTGGGAGAAGCAGGACCGCTGTGCATCTCCAGCGGCTTTCTGCCCTCCCCGCAGACAGGGATGGAGGCACAAACTCCCCGAGGCAGGACGCACGCTTGGACGCAAGAAATGCCAGAAATACCTATTTTTGAGCTGATTGCAAAGAAGCAGCTACGCCATAGCAGGAGGGGGGAGAGAGAGCTGTGCCCCCGCACCAGCATTAACTGTAATTTGCCCATCCTTCAACCAGCACCATTTTGAGCAGTCAGATTCTTGCCGGGATCCTTCACCTCCAAATAATTCAGGAACACAAGACACAGGGCACGTTGTACAGGTGCCAACCTACCCACCAGCTTATTTCCCTGCCCCGAGGAGCAGCTGGCACAGGCAGCTCCTCTCTTCTTCCTCCTGATCCCAGCTCCAGCTAAAGCCAGCCCAAGTTTTAAGGCGGACATTAGTGGGAGCTGGGTCAGACCTCGGCTCTCCCAAACCTGGGAGAGATTCAGCCCTTGAAGGGAACCCCTTCATGCCAAGGTAGAATCCTAGAATCATCTAGGTTGGAAGAGACCTTCAAGATCATCTAGTCCAACCAAAAGTCCACCAAGGTTGGAAGAGACCTTCAAGATCATCTAGTCCAACCAAAAGTCCACCAAGGTAGCTGGTGTGGCTGGGTCAGCCCTACGGCATGAGGATGCTGGTGGGCACTAGTGGCCTTGGAGGGGTGGTCCTCGCAGGCTGCATCTCTCCTGCATCCCCAGGCTGGTACCCAAACGCTCGCCCACAGCTGTAAAGCAGCATCGCTCGGGGCAGGGCTGGCCCAGAGCTCACTCAGGGCATGGGAAGGGAGACTGGAGCCCCTTCAAACCTCCCTTGATGCTCTGGTTAAAATGCAGAAGTGGTGCTGGTTTTAGTCCTGCCCAGTAAGGAAACGCTCGGTCAGGGTCCGACTGGGATGCGGCAGCTCCTCACATGCCTAAAATTCCACATGGCCCTGAAAAAGAAATTCACATTAGAGTATAGAACAGCGATTTTAAAAAGCATCACAGCCACCTGCAAAATACTACTATTAACAATA
Source organism: Gallinago jamesoni (assembly GCA_025769975.1). NCBI lineage: Eukaryota > Metazoa > Chordata > Aves > Charadriiformes > Scolopacidae > Gallinago > Gallinago jamesoni. The sequence goes on along the minus strand of JAOQGH010000040.1, from coordinate 13,518,768 downwards.
ATAATAATATTTAAAAAAAAATAAACCCAAACACTATGCTTTCTGCTAAAGGAGGGAGGAGGAGAGGAGGCTCGAGCTTACAACTCTAGCACGTTTTATTTTGTGTGTAAATTTATAAAGACAACAATCCTAGTCACGATTGTCACATTGTACAGCACATACCAATACAGTGGCAAACAGAACTCCACGCAGAACTAAGCGCTAACAGTAGCTTGAATCACTCTTCCTGCGATTGTCATATCTAGACTAACAGCATTACACTAACACTGAGGAAAAAATAGTTCACTATAAAACAGTGATAGAACGTTTTTATAAAATATATTCCATTCCAATAGCTTTTCTACATACTGTATACTATAAAACTCTCCCACAAAAAATTAGTGTCTTTAAATATACATATTTAATCTGAACTGCACCAAGATTAAAAACAATTAAAAATATCAATGATTTTTTTTTATTTTTTTTTTCTTTACATTAACTTCACAGTATTTGTTTGCAGTAGAAGACAAATCCAGTGTTTAAAATGCAGAGCAGGGCTGTCCCCTCCAGAGACAGTAACCGCCCCGCAGTGAAATAGTTGATGAAGAACCGAGCGTTAAGTGTGCAATGTTTTTAGTACTTCTCTGTAGAGCCATGAACCATCTTGAAAACACGCTCCGAGCTATTGCAACTTAAAAAAAAAAATAATAAAAAAAATCAGAGACACACAGAGAGATAGCCAAAAAAGAGCCACCTTAAGAACAAAAATAAGTGCAAACATATATATATTTTTTTTTTACTTTAGAAATTCAAGCTATGAGGAGTGGGAACGCAAATACCAGACTATGAGAACAGCGTGTTCATGATGTAGTAAAGAATGAGAAAGTCTTTTTTTTTTTTGCCTTTTTTTTAAAAAAAAACAAAAAAAACCAAAACAAACCTTTTGCCCCATATTCACTGCAGTACAGAGCACGCTCATAGCATCAGTTCAATGAATTATTTCTACACTAAGATCAGACACAAACTTGTTTCAACTTTTCCCTGCTCCATACGCTAATGGTGTTCTTATGGCACATCCTATTTTATGATCTTCTAAAAAAAAATAATAATAAAAAGAAACATTAATTGAAGAATGAAATGCAAAAAAAAAAGTGTCACAAAAATGCAAAATTAAGATTACCAGCTTCAGTAATGCTGACGCTAAACTCTTTACATGTTGTTCAACATGCAAAACCCACTGTTATAAAATTTAAAGTGAAGTGTAAATTAACTAGTTTTCGAATAGGTTAACAGTAATAATTCCACTTCAAAAAAAAAATTCTAATAAATACTATATCAAGTATCTTCAGGAGAAAAAAAAATAACTTAATTTTAGTAGAAAGAAAAATAACTTAATTTTAGTAGATTTTGTTCAGTGCTATTTCCAATCACAGCAAAAAGAAAAAAAAAGAAAAAAGAAAAAAACAACTGATTAAGTAGAATAAGACCACAGTACCAAAGCCACTTATGTTCAAGATACAGTACTCTCCCACAACTTTCATATGTAACAGGTTCAGCAAAAATATTTTACAGTCGAGAAATTAGACTGAAAACAACAAAACCCAAAACTATAAATAGAAGCAAAATTTCACATTACATGTACATTCATAGTTTAAGAGATGAATAATAAGAGGAGGCTGTAACAAGTATATCCTGATTTTCTTTAAAAGAGGAAGTACTCATTTAAAAATAATTAAAAAAAAAAAATCAATCCCATATTATTTATGTAGGTAGTGCTCAGTTTTTGGACCAGAGGGGGAAGGCATTGGGAATTTTTTTTCTTCATAAAATGAAATACAGTATTTTAAGCACAACTTTTAAACATAATCTAACTCAGTGCTTCAAAAATTCATTTTAAAATAAACGCTTAAGTTTCACAAAAAAACTCCAGGAGTGTCAGGGAAGCTGGTGGAGCGACGCTAACGCAGCAGAACGACATTCAAAACCCTCGGATATTATTATTATAATATTTCAGTCCCATATATGTGTACCTTGAGTGGGTAATTTGACTGGAAAGGAATAATCCCGTATTTACCAACATGCACACGCCAAAGGATGCTCTATTAGGCAAGTAATTGAGTTATGTGGAGTGAAAGGGGTTATAGTTACAGGCAGCCTCAGTTTACCAACAAACTAAAAAAAAAAAAAAACCAAACCAAAAAACAACCACCTAAAAATACCCCAAAATTCTTCCCTGAAAAGGTGGGTGGGACATGGGGGTAAAAGTTTGGCCATGTTTTCCCTCCAGCAGGTTATCTTCACACTGCCCCTTCAAAACGCCGACGATTACACAGGATCTGGCCCAGAGGGAACGACCAACTTCTTCTTAAAAAAAATAAATAAATAAAAGGAAATTATTAATAAAAATAATTCTGAGCTGCTGATTTTTGCATAGCAGCAAACCTTTCAGAGAAGATGACACGCCGCCTCTTAACACACACGATATGTTACCTTGAACTAAGGCACCCCAGGAGCCTGATATCTAGAGGGGTTATTTATCCGCTTTTGGGCTGCTGTCCCCCACAAAAGGGGACAGGATCAGCCCCTGGGTGTGGGTATGGGAATGAAAATATTCACATATTATATTATTTTAGGTATGTCCTAGCTCGCATCCTTCAAAACTGCTGGAGTGAATACGCTGCAGACAGAAAGAGGATCTTCCATCCACATTTTTATGCTCAAAAAGCAGCTTTTAAGCAGTTCCACGGGGAAGGAAAGGGTGGGAAGGGAAAATTTAAGTCAAGTCCCAAAGCAAAACCTTCTCATTCAGATTTTAGGACCCACAGCAGGACAATTCTAATATAATTAAGAGAACAAAAAACAACCAGTACCAAAGATGCAGCCAGGGATCCTCAACCCCCTCTATAATTTGGGCCAATTTAAGGTCTCATCTAGCTTGAGAAAATCAGAGTATGGCCGCTTACTCTGGGATATGCGGACAAGTTCCTCTATGCTGAAATGTATTTAAATCATAGTTCATCTCCTCGGATGTTTCTATGCAACACGCAGAGAGCATTAGGGGAGCTTAATGGAATCCAAATTTTTCTGCAGAATTTGCTGATAATCTTTTTTTCAAACTGAAAAAACCCAAACCCAACCTCCCCCCCAAAAAAACCCAACCAAAAAAAAAACCAACCCCTGACCGCGAAGCAAGTACTTCCAGCCTGAAAACAGATGCTAAATCACTGCAGAAATACTTAGATCATTTCACATTAATAATGTAACATGGGTGCGCAAGAGAAGACCTAAAGGACAGGGCTGGGAAGGGAGGGTGGCAAGGGGAAGCGGGGAGATGGAGGGATTGCATTAAAAGGCCTCTGGAGTGTAATACCTCTGCATCTTTTAAAGATCATATACCTGAAGTGAATATCACCAACATAAAATAAAGGAGGGGGGGGAATAAAAAATTAAAATTCAGATGCTGCCTTTTTTTTTTTTTTCCTGTTTTGCTTTAAAAGGGTGGGTGGGGGAAATAATTAAACAATAAAATAAAATTAAAAAAAATATCACACGTCTCAAACAACCAAGGACTTTACAAGGCCACAATGAAATTTGCGGATGTGTCTGTACAGGTCCCCGGACTGGGTGAACCGTCTCTCGCACCACTTGCACCCGTGGGGCTTCTCCCGGGTGTGCACCACCGCGTGGCGGCTGAGGTTGTGGGAATACTGGAAGCTCTTCCCGCACTGGCCGCAGGTGTAGGGCTTCTCCCCCGAGTGAGTCCTCTCGTGCCTCTTTAAGGTGTACATGCAAGAAAAAGTCTTCCCGCAGAGGGTACAAGTGGGGACGGACCCGTCGGGGGACAGGCGGGTCCGGGAGCCGTCCTTGTCACGGAAGTGAGAGCTGAGGTGGAGCTGAAGGATGTGGGGGCTGGGGAACACCTTGCTACAGAGGGGGCAGATGCAGATATGCCCGGGAGGCACCAGGACGCCCGAGGAGGAGATGTCTGACGAATCCATGTCGTCCTCGCTCTCGTCTCGCTCTTGATCTATATCCTCCTCCCGGGCATGAGAGCTGCCATTCCCCGCGAACATGTGTCCTAACCCTGTCACTAGGCTTTTGGCTGAATTCCCGAAATGCTGACTCTCCGGACTCCTGGCCTCGCCGTCCTCCTGATCTGACAGCAAGTCTTGTTCATCTTTAACAAGTGGCTCGGTACCCTGCTGCTGGCTGTCGGAAGCCAGCTGTCCAAAGACGTAGGAGGGGTGCAAGGAATCTCTCCCCGGCACGGGCTTGAAAGACAAATCCAGCGCGCAGTCCACATCGCTGGGAGCCAGGGGATGGCGAACAGACCTTTGGGACAAAGGTCCTGTGGAACTATTGACATTAGCCTTTGTTTTTCCAGCTGCTGCGGCGCACGGTTCTGCCTCTGCCGGCGCAGAGCTGACACTTAGATGATCGGAGGACCAGGCGGGGTGACTGCTGACCTTTTCTTTGCCCGCCGCTCTCTCGTATTCCGCGACGCCGAATTTTTGTTTGCTCCCTGGGTCGAACTCGTGGACGGGGGGCAGCCCGGCGTCTAGAAAACGCTCCGCTTTCTCCGAGCCCGCCGCCTCGTCGCTCGCCCTCTCTTCCGAACACGATTCTTTATCTTTCAACTTGCCCTTGCAGACTTTCACAATGTCATACATGTGAAGGTAGCTCGCCGCAGCCAGCACGTCTTCCACCGGGAGACTGTTGAATTCCAGCTTCCCCTCGTACATGAATTCGAGCAGCAGGCTGAAGGCAGGGGCTGTGACAATGTCACTGTTCAGATGCACAATATCCCTTTTGTCTAACTGGTCCCTGTAGAAAAGATGGAAGTACATACTGCAAGAGGCGAGGACGGCTCTGTGAGCCCTGAATTGAGCTTCTCCAACTAAAACAGTACAGTCACACAGGAAGCCCTGGTGACGCTGCTGACTCAGACACTGCAGCAACTGGCGGCTATGGTCTGGAAACTCCATTCTTCCTTCATAACCTGTTCAAAACAGGAAAAACTTGAATGCTACTGTAAACTAAAGCCTCCTAGCAGCTGTAACAAACAGATAGGCTTGGGGGTAACACGAGCCAAAGAAACAGCCTTGGAGATAACGTTTACTGTTAATTGTCTCTAATAGTTTTATTGGGGGGGGGGGGGGGAGGAGGGGGGAGGGGTTGGGAGGAGTGGAGGGGAGAGGGGGGAAAAAAAAAAAAAGAAAACACAACACAACATGCTTCTCATCCTTTCGCACCTGCTCCGAACAGGAAAAACTTGACTGTAAGTAAACAAAAAACTAGCAAAGCAGCAGCCCCTCCAACCTTTGTTTCTCCCACTAAGCGCTTTAATAAAATTAAGAGGAGGAAAGCACACACCAAAAAAAAAAAAAAACAAACCAAAACAAAACCAAACAAACTAAACAACCAAAAAAAACCCCCAAAACCAGCAGCATAAACTCCCGGGCTGTCTTCCCAGCAACGCGAACTCGGGGCATCTTCTAATAAAGCGTGTTACCCTCGTCACGCACACACACACGCACATTTAAACTTTATCCTCAGTCGTTATGCACCCAAATCACAACAAACCAGTCGCGCTGGCGAAGCGGCGCGGGAGGGAGGGGGACAGGGAGGGCGGGGGGGAAGAAGCGCCCCCGCACCCGCATGCGGGAAGTTGCGCGGAGAGGGTGGTGCGTGTGTGTGTGTGGTTTGGGGGGGGGATAAAGGGAACGGGGGTAACAAAAAGTTTCCCTGGAAGTTATTAAAAGGCAAGGAGGCAAAAAATAAGCGGCGGGAGGGCAGGGCTGGGAGCCGGCTACCTGCGGCGGCGGGGCGCTTACCTTCCTCCCCGCGGGGCGCGGCGGAGCCGGGCGGGGGCGCGGAGCCGGGCGGGCAGGAGGGAGCGCGGGTGCGTGCGCGGGTGCGAGCGAGGCGCGGCGGGAGGGAGGGAGGGGAGAGAAGGGAAAGGAGAGGGAGGAGGGAGGGAGGGAGGGAAGGAGGAGTGCTCGGTTTGCTAATTACACCGCAAGCTGGAGAGTCAGCTGCTCTGACTTCACTGCGATGGAAATGCTACCTCCAGCTGTGCGCCTTTTAATGCCATATGTTACTCCAAATCTCGCTACCAGCCAACCACAGCTTGCTGCCTTTTAAAGTTCCAGCAGCCCCATTTATAGCCTGCGATTAAATCCCACAAACTTGCCCCGAGCCCGCCCTCCCCACCCCCCCCTCCCTTCCCCTACATACTCACAACCCCCCCCCTCAACCCCCCCCTCCCCACCGGATCCCACCTCCCACCGCAAAGTTGCTCCCCGCAACCCCCGCCGCGGTGACCTTCGCCGGCGCCCGGCTCCGCGCAGCGCGGAGAAGCCGCGGGGGGGCAGGGGGGGGGTGCGGTGATGTTGGGGGGGGTGGCACTACGAAGCTGCTTTTTGGATTCCCCCCCCCAACTCCCCTTCCGCGCTCTTCCGCAGCCGCGCTCCCCAACTTTGCAGGGAGGACTTTCCCCTTGCAGGGGGGTGGCGGGGGGGGGGGAGTAGGAAGGTTTGGGGGGGCGGGGGGGGGCGGTGTTTTACACACCCCCCACACGCAGACGCGGAGCGGCTACCCCGCGTACTCACCGGCGTGGTGCGGCGGCGGGGCTGGGCGTCCGCATGTGCGCGGCGCTCCGCGGGTGCGGCGCGGCGGTGTTGTTGGAGCAGGTTGTTCGGCGGCCGGTTCTCGCGATACTTTCCCTCCGAGCCGCGGTTGTGTGCGTGTGTGTGTGTGTGCGTGTGAGTGTGTGTGTGTGTGTGTGCGTGTGAGCGTGTCCCCGTCTGGTGCACACAATAGCCCCCGCCGCCCCGGCCAGCCCCGCCGGCGGCGGCCGGTGCGCGCTGCCGGCTGCGCCCTCCCCCTCTCTCCTCCTCCTCCTCCTTCTCCTCCCCCTCCCCTTCCTCCTCCTCCTCCTCCTCCTCCTCCCCTCCCGGCCGCTGCATTGGCAGCGCTGCCGTCCCGCTCCCAACTCCGCTGCGCCGCCGCGGAGAAAGCGCGCAAAACCCGCCCGCTGCAGCCCGACGTGCCGGCTTTGGGCTGACGGGGCCCGGCGGAGCGCAGGGCTGCCTGCGCGCCCGCGGAGGGCACGGGGATGGGGTGGGGGAGGAGAAGAAGCGCGGGAGTTGCGCGGAGGGGCTGGGGTCGGAGGCGGGACGCTCCGCCGGGTTGATCCGGAGTTGCGCGTCAGCTGATAAAATAGCAGATGCCGACGGATTTTTCACGAGATGACCTTTTCGGTAGTTGATTTGAATTTTAAATTTCAATTAGCTGTAATCCCAGCAAAAGTGAGCGCACTTCCGCGGGGAAACGTGGGGGGGGAGCAAGGCGGGGTCCGGCCGCCCAGCCCAGCCCAGCCCCCGGGGGTCCCCGGCGACCGGAGCCCTGGTTTCCCCCCCCTGGAACCCGGAGCTGGGGCGGGGGGGGATCGCGGCCGTGGGTCGTCCCGGGAGCCCACGGGGAGGGGAGGGCTGGGTTGAGGCTGTGGGGCCAGGTTGATGTTTGTGGGTTTTGCTGACCTCGTAAAAAAAAAAAAAAATAAAAAAGGGGGGGGGTGGAGGGGGGAGCAGAGCACGGGGTCACATCGGAGCCCCCCTATCAACACCCTGCCCGGTGGCAGTGGGAGTCTCCAGCCCGTGCTTAACCTCGAAGTAAAGCAGGGACACTCCTCTCTTCCTTCCCTTAGGTGGCCTTCTCTAGGTTATAATATCTTTCATATTATAGCAGCTTTTTATTTATTTATTTTTTAAATATATGTATTCCACCTTAAAACACCAGGTCTGTCTATGGGTATACTTTTTACCGATTTCAGCCGGTTCTTCAGTATTTCTCTCTTTGTCACAGAAGTCAGGGTCTACTTTGCCAACACCACTTGTGTCTCACAGACCTCAACTACCCAGCTCCATTGGCAGCTTAATGCCAGGATATTGGGGTGGCTTTTGAGCATTAAACGACCACGTCATCACAAAGCTCTTTCTCGGGTATTTTTGGTAATGCTATCACCCCTACCCTTGGAATTGGGAAGTTTCAACCCAAAATACGGAGGTGCTCAGCTCCAGCAAAAGAGTTAAAGGTCCTGGGGTTGAATCTGTCCCTGTTCAGTGAAGCCGAGAGCTTTGTCTATTTGTCCACAATCACAGACATGATGGGGGAATGGGAGCTTTCCGGCCTTTTAAAAAGTGTTATCCCACAGTCTCAGCCTGATCATCCGAGCTCTACCTAAAGTGGAGCAATTTCTTCCCCAAAGTGCAAGTGCAGTTTCCATTAAGTTACTCCGTGGGTTTGTTGGCTTGTAGAGTTTCACTGTCTTTGTACCCTGGAAATGTTAGGCAGTCTCTTGTAATCATATGAATTATGCTGCTTGGCAGAAATCTCTTACTTTGTGTAATTAATTCATTGTTCAGTTTTTCCCTCTCCCCTTTTAATAATACGGGGACAAAAAATATGATTAAAAAAAGATCCAAGGTTTTAATTCCTGTTTGGGTGGCGTAATTGTCCACAATCGAGCAGTGTCTTATTTTTAGTAAACCAATTACAATTTCACAGTAAGTCTATGGTCATTACTGAGTTTGAAATGTCAGAAAACACAACAGCATTCCCCTTTTCTCCAGGTATCCATTTTTTGCCTGGTGTTGGCTTGTTATTTTTTTTGGGGGGGACTCGGAAATACTATACTCACCTTCACACCAAGGCAACGACAGATACAATGCAGGTGTTTGTACTGATTTAACTAGGGCTGTGTAAAATACTGGTAGTACAACTCCCTAATGTAAACAAGCCCCAAGTCATTACTGGAGGCAAGGCAACAGGAAGAACTGCCCCAGAAACTTTTTTTCTGCCTTTCTGAAGGTGTCCCCCCCCCCCTCTCACCCCCCCCCGGGTGAAGGCATGACGTGGTCAGCAAGCCGTCTGCTGTCACCGCTCCGGCCCCGAGCCCTTTGCCAGCCCAAGGCTCCCCCGGCACGAAGCTGAGGGAGAGAGAAGAGGCTCCATTTTCAGCCCTTCCCCGAGGGAACGGAGCCAGGCGGCAGCTGCTGGGCTGGGAAGAAACTCTCCGACCGGCAGCCACGCTCAGGGGAGATCACCACCGTGATGGAGGATCACAGAATCATAGAGTGGTTAGAGTTGGAAGGGACCTTAGAGTTCCAACCCCCCTGCCATGGGCAGGGACACCTCTCACCAGAGCAGGTTGCTCAAAGCCCCATCCAGCCTGGCTTTCAACACTTCCAGGGATGGGGCATCCACATCTTCCCTGGGCAACCTGTTCCAGTGCTTCACCACCCTCACAGTAAAGAATTTCTTCCTAATATCTATTCTTCCTAATACCTATGTCGGGAGGTACCATGTCAGACCTCCTGCCTTCCTGGGTCCAGCTAAATTGCTGCCGCTGGGTGCCCAGCAAACCTTTGGCTGCTTTCAGAGCCTTCTAGAGCCGAGCAGAAAGCCCAGGTTTAGGGCAGAGAGAGTGAAAATCAGTGGTGCTGGCAGGGCTCTCGTTTGCCAAGCAAGGCTAGCCCTGCTCTTGGTTGTTTATGCTGCCTGGACACCAGCCAAAGCCCACAGAAATTAGTAGAAAAACCAACTGGATCAGGTCCATAAAGCCTGAGGACTCGCTTCCATTCTTACCCCTTTGATCCAACAAGAGTATGTATTTACTGAGTGGGGCCTCTCTAGCCCTCTTTGTTGGCCAAGTGCAGAAGTGGTAGCAACAGGTTTTTCATGCAATTTAATCATTTTCTCTCTCCCCGCATTGGGCAGAAGCCTCTTTGTGTTTGTTTCTACATGATTTCAGTGCTTTTATGTTCTTTTTTTATTGGTGGTGGTGTTTTTTTGTAGGGCATCTTCTTTGAGGCACAGTCCAGTTGCATTTCGGAGGGAGAGTCAGGGCCTGAGATTGTTTGATACTTGTAGGGACTGAAGGTATTTTTCAGTGCGTTGGTCATGGTGAGTTTTATTTGCAGAAGTTCTTCCAAACTTTTCCAAAGGCTGGTTTATCCCACGCAGACAGCACTGGGCATTAGAAGGACCGAATGCTTCATTCCCTCCTCTGAAACAAGGAGGAATTTAACCCCAAAGGTTGCTGGTGTTGAGAGAAGGAGCTGCCTTGGTTGGTGTCCACGGCTCTCCCCCGATTTGCAATCTACTCCAACACTTAGCCCACAGTCAAATGCAAGGTCAGCATTCGGTGGGGTTGCTCCATTTGCAGTCAGGCCATAAAAGTGGGTATGACCTTCCCCAAGATCTTTTCTAGCACGTCATCTAAGACTCGAGGAAGCATTAACTTGCGCTATTGCCATTCCAGACGTTAATCAGGGCATATATTGCAGACAGCCTCCTGAGCAGCGTACTTATGCCAGTCGTATTTGTTTTATGGCTGTCCTGCTGATTTCTCCCTGATAATGAGACCCTGCGTGTGCGCTGGGGTGTTTGTGAGTAGATATTGTAGCGTCTTGGGCCTTACATCTCCGTTGTCAAATCATCCTCCCAAACGGAGAGCCTCATACCACTATGCTGCATATATAAATTACATATTAACTTGTTGTATTGGCTATAACACGGCTGTCAATATGGATACAGCAATGTCAGTACGGACACACAAACGTGCATTAAGGACTCTGCAGAGGTGCCACCAGTCACGTTCAGCTCCGCAGTGAGAGCCTGCGACATCCCGATCTGCAGCAGCCAGGCATTTAATATCACGCCTGTACTTCAGCTCCCCTCTCACTGGCTTCCCCTCAGTTATCCATCTCCTACAGTTTCACTCAGCTGGCCTAACCTGCGACTTCTCGTTGGCTTTGTTACAATCTGCCGCGTCCTGGATTTCTAGAAATGGTAAATGAAGGTACTTTTTTCAGCCTTTAACAATCCCTTGGGCTTTTTTTTTTTTTTTTTCCATAAAGGGAACCCACTTCTTGGTGAAAAAAATTTGCATGGCATTGCTAAGGCATGCTTTCCTCTTTTTCCTCTTTTTTTTTTTCACCCTTACTGATCACCCTGGCAGCCATAGTTTTTTATTGCTTGAGTTTTCTCCAGCACATTCAGAACATAACATACATTTACTTTAAAAAGCCTAATACAATTAAGCAAGTTATTTCCTTTCTAATATTTGTTTCATTTATTTATCTATCCTTTCCCAGGAAGGAAATCTGAGAACCTATGTTATAAATTAACAGTTGTATAGAAGTTTGTAGCAGGATATGTAGGGAATGACAATGAAAGGCCATAAATAACAGTGGACAGTAAGAGACAAAATTGGTGTCTGCTTTGGGACCAAGCATAAGATTTATCAGGCCCAGACAAAGGTCTTTAAATCAGAAGCTGATGTATTCTCAGATAAGCCAAGCAGTGCTGGTGAGGTCCGGTGTAGAGTTACTAATTTCTTATTAAAGGAGAGGTTCTTAATTGGCGTTGCTCTATTTGTAAGCAAATAATACACTGTGTTAACAATGCACTTTATTTTAGTAACTCCCAGAAGAAAACAGGGCTAAATACTGCAGAAGTGTTTTGCTAGATTAGGACTGGGAAATCTCACAATGGAATTCCTTGCTAAGCAAAAAATATAACCTAGAATAAAAGGCTTAGTACTAGCGATGTCCTGGTGCCAATTTAGCAGCAGTTCCTCACAAAATGTTTTGTCCCAGGACAAATCAATTTTATCTCCAACTATTATACTGAGCTTTGTAGGGAAGAGAGCTGGTGTCCCTACCCCACCATCTGTAAAAGGTCTCTTGGCAGGATCCTCTCTTGGGGAATGTGGGTTTGGCCAAATGTGTTCTTGGAACAAGTGTTGGGATCCTCGTTAGGTAAATCTTCAATCTCAGGGCATAAAAGGCTGTATATTTTCCCATGTGTGCAGCATATAATCTCAGTCTTTTCCTGGCTTTTCCTTTTCCATGAGGTTTCCAGATCAGCCCAGCCTGAGCAACTATAAACAAGCATAAGCATCCCAGATGCGAGTTAGAAAAATAAAACCCCAAACATCTCACTTTTCCCCATTCACCATACTAAAACCTTCACATGCTACACGGTTCACACCATCATTGCTACAACCTCTTCATCGTCGGCCTTAGTGATGCCCACTTCTGCCCTCTCGAACCCGTCCAGATAGCTACAGCAATCACCTCTACTATCTCTTGATCATTTCTTCACCTAGCAAATAAAAAACAAGCTCCTTGTTCCCACCTCTAAGCCCATCCGTAATCTGGAGTGCTCACAGTGGTGTCATTATCTAGCCCCTTTCCCAGATATTTTTTTATTCCCCTCACTTGTGTATCATTTTTGTGCTGTTCTTTGGGACTAGAACTGCCTCCCTGGCTCAAGGAACCACACTTCTTCCATAACAAAACACTATTTCTGTCTCCAGATACATAAACCAACAATTTTTAAATGTATTACGCCCCTTCAGCATGGATACCTGTCCCCTTCACCATGCCTCAACCCTTCTTTGGTGTCGTTGTCCTCACTGTAGTCAGAGGAACTGGGATGAGGATGTTGGGAGAGGTGGCACTGGATATAGGAAGGATCCTTGGGAGCCTGGATGCCAATCCCATGCCTCTGAGAGCAGTCCAGCCCCAAGGGATGGAGAGAAATGGGAGGCTGGGGATGGGGAGAGCCAGACAGACGATTTTTCTAGTCAAAAAGAGCTGCTGTCGTCTCAGGGCTGTGCAGTAGCCATCACACTGGTCTCTCCGCTTCCCTCTGACGTATTCCAGGTGGAGGGGTAGTCCAGAGAATGTCATGTAAGAAATGCAAATAAAAATGTCTTTCTAGACTTCCTTCTCTTATGTACTGTCTGCCAAAACCTTCGCTCCCCTCCTTTACTCTTTTGCCTATGGATGTGTTTTATGCTTTTATCTTGCTCTTCTGGTAAAAGAAGAAGTACTTGCTGCAAGTTTACATAACTCGCCTTTTACTGCTCTGGAAATGAATGTGGAACTTTGGTCTTAATTAGGCTCTCGGTGTAAGTCAGTCCTGTTTTAATGAATCACTGAAACATATGAATAACATTAAGCTTAACAGTATGGCTGCAGAGTTGGGTACTGAGAGCTCGTTGCATGGCTGGGTCCGTGGGGAGAGGAGCATGTAGTACCCCCGTGAAGGTGTCGTAAAGGGGAAGGGACTCCCTGAAACCCGAATTTATCTGCAGGTAGACCTCTCCACCTGTGGAAGATGTTTGGTTTCAGAGCTGGTACTTGTACACTGAACATTTCGCTCCTGCGTTAATGCTTCATTCTTCAATGAAGTGATAGACAATCATGACCACATAGGGCCACGAAAATGCTCAGGGGTTGGAGCTCCTCTGCTCTGAGGACAGGCTGAGGGAGCTGGGGTTGTTCAGCCTGGAGAAGAGGAGGCTCCGGGGAGACCTAATAGCAGCCTTCCAGTACCTGAGGGGGCTACAGGAAGGCTGGGGAGGGCCTGTTTACAAAGGCCTGCAGGGACAGGACGAGGGGCAATGGATTTAAACTGAAGAAAAGCAGATTTAGATTGGATATTGGGAATAAGTTCTTTACAATGAGGGAGGTGGAACACTGGAAGAGGTTGCCCAGGGAGGTGGTTGAGGCCCCTTCCCTGGTGACATTCAAGGGGAGGCTCGACGAGGCCCTGGGCAACCTGGTCTAGTTGGGGGTGCCCCTGCTGACTGCGGGGGCATCAGGCTAGATGACCTTTGGAGGTCTCTTCGGCCCAGACCATTCTATGATTCTATGATTCTATGACATTATGAGGTTCAAGCTGCAGTTTTGAGGTCCAGGCTATTACATTACCGAGTTCCTTCTGCAACACAGCAAAGAGCACGAGTTCCACCTGGACCCATTGAGGAGAAGGGTTGTAGTAGTTTGCCCTTGGAAAATTAAATGTCTCAGAATATGGGATGGTGTCATATGATGGCATGTTAGCAAACAGGCAAAACCTTGTGAAAAAATATCAGCTCGTTAAGGCACACTCCTGATGCTTTTGCAATGTGTCAGTCATGTCTGGCAAACCCAGGGACACTTACTAAAGAGCGTTTAGAACAAAGGGCTTCCAAAGGACACTAGTTTCTTTTGGGTAATCACCTGTCAGGAGCCTGCGGGTGTCACTGGGGAGATGTCACCTGTTCAAAGCAGGATGGGGTGAAGATCACTGTCATGGAAGCGTGACACTGAATGGACCAGGAGAGTTGCAGAAGTAGCAGTGGGCCAAAACCTCATGGGTTTTACACCTCCCTTTAGTTTGGCTGACCTTCAAGACCCAGACTTGAGGATGTGCCTAGGGGGTCTCTTGGGCCGGGGTGACTGTAGGACCTTGGTTTGCGTAGCCAGCAGTGTAGACAAGGTGACGTGCTGATGTTTGCCTTTAGTTTCATAGTCCAAAAGGCCAAGTACTTATTTTCAGCTGAGTGCAGCAAAGGTAGCCTCCAGCTCAAGTCCAGAACAACGTTCAAATGACACCTTTGTAATCGGGATACTCTCAGGCTCTCTGCTGCATCTCGGGGATGAATATGGGGGAGGATTTGTGACTATAACCATTTAGCCCAGACTTGTAAGAAGGCAGGGAAAGAAAAGGAAAACAGAGGTCCTTTCAAGGCCATTTGTGGTAAATAAACCTCTGGAATTCAAATTTTTTTTTGGTTATTGGGAGTTACACCTGAACGCTTGCAACTATAGCCCCTTCCAGTACGTAAAGGGGGTTATAGGAGAGATGGAGAGGGACTTTTTATCAGGGAGTGGAGCGATAGGACAAGGGGTAACAGTTTTAAACTGAAAGAGGGGAGATTTGGATTAGATATTAGGAAGAAATTGAGGGTGGTGAGAACCTGGAACAGGTTGCCCAGAGAAGCTGTGGCTGCCCCATCCCTGGAGGGGTTCAAGGCCAGGCTGGATGGGGGTTTGAGCAACCTGGTCTTGTGGGAGGTGTCCCTGCCCAGGGCAGGGGGGTCAGAACTAGAAGATCTCTAAGGTCCTTTCCAACCCAAACCGTTCTATGATTCTATGATTTGATGCAGAATCAATACTGAGAAGACTGGCTCTGGTGCAGAAACTGAAATCCAAACAATCTCTCTCTCCTAACTAGGAGATCAAACTGCTGATTTGTCTCATGTCTGTCTACAGGTAAGGTAGGCAAATGTAGAGAGATTTTATACAGAGGAGGGATTGGAAAAAAAGAAACTGCAAGTTAAATGGTGTTTGAATTGATAGGGAGCTCTGGGGAAATAGGCAAAACCTGAAGAGCAGCAAATGGATTAATACTGTGAAGTTCTCTAGAGTGGATGAAAACAGTACATTTTATTTACTGGAAAAATAAGATGGGTAAAAGCTAAATCCCACAATCCCTTACTCATGCAAGGAATCCTGTTGACTTAAATACTTGTGTAAAAGTATTTCTGTGGGTAAAGGATTTGTTGGACGGCACCCAAAACCGGGTTAAGGTTGATGTTTTCACAGAGACGCCAGTCCTTCGTATGCCACCCTGGGCAGTAAACAGGCAACCATGGAACGCATTTTACAGGCCACACCAAATAAATAAATTAAAAAAAAACAAAACAAAACCCAAACCCCACCTTTCTTTTAAGTGCGTGGGAGGCTCGGGGTGGCAGGGGGCTAAGAGGAAGGTGAGCTGGGAGGCAGGTGGTTAGGATTCTGCTGCGGCCGAGCGCGGACCCTGTGCCGGAGAAGGCCGCTGCCAGCACAAACTCACACAAAGTTGTTTTGGCGTTGGGCCTAGAACAACACGGGGCTGTTTTTTCCCTTTTGTGCTCGACTCCGTTGCACTGGGACAATGTGAGATTTTTAATTTTATACCCAGAAGGAAGAATGAATACAACCTTTTTTTTTTTTTGTTCTCCCCTTCTTTTCCTTTTTCTCTGTTGTACTTATCTTTGCCTGTGGTGATGTTATAAAGCCAGGCCAGCAAATATATTTTATTCCGGTGACAAGTTTTTGTGCAAAGGGCACAAGGGGTTGGCTGTGAGTGACCAGGGCACCTGTAATAGTCACAGACAGAAGAGAAAACCCAAGATGTGCAGCTCCCCACGTTTAATTCTCTACAATGGGTTCTTCAGCTGCAGGCTGCCACCCCCAGCTGGTGCAGAAGGAGGGAGAAAGCCACAAGTGGAGCAGGAGAAGGGAGGGTTTAGGTGCTTAAAGCCCAATAGACAAATGAGATAAAAAGTCCCATCCATGCTCTTGGCACCAATGACTCAGGGAACCAAGCTGCAAATCTTGCACTTGTCCAGGTGCTCCTGGACGGAGATCATAGAATCTGAGAATTGTCTAGGTTGGAAGGGTCATTTAAGATCATCTAATCTGACCATCAACCTAACTTCACTAAACCATGTCACTAAACACTATATCAACCCATCTTTTAAATACCTCCAGGGATGGTGCCCCAACCACTTCCCTGGGCAGCCTGTTCCAATGCTTAATAACCCTTTCAGTGTAAAAATTTTTCCTAACATCCAATCTGAACCTCTCCTGGTGCTACTTGAGGCCATTTCCTCTTGTGACTCTTCCCACACCTTCAGCGCAGCTGGCGGGGTGACCCTCACACCTACTGGCCCAGCAGCTCCAGGAAGGGCTCCACTCTGCCTGCGTAAGACCGGTCTAAGGAAGAGGGAGGAAGAATTGCTCATTGCCCTCATCCTCCTCCAGGACTTGGCAGAAGGTGCCGAGGATTAACGCTGGGCAGGTGCTCCCTGCATCAGGACCTAAATGGTTAATTTTCAAGTGGCTTCTTAGAGCAGATGTTCCCATGAGTATCCCCTCCTTCCCTCTTCTGACACATTTCCTACACAAACAGCAGATTGCATTGCTGCTGTCCTTTTGATCCGCGGGAGGGGGAGGAAAAGCCCACACAAATGATATTAGTTCTCTTTTCAGGCGGGCTGGTGACGGGGCGTATGGGCATGTGCCTCCCTCCCACCTCTCCCTGCCCAGATGTCTTTTCTGGGACTCTCTCCTTTAGCCTCTGCCCACTTCTGGAGCCGCTCTTAAAGTTGCTTTACCTTCAAGCCTGGAAGGAAAGAGGTAGTACGGTTGGGAAAATTGCAGAAAAGATTATGATTGCAAAATATTGCTGTCGGTCTAAACACGTACAGAGGCTGATCCGTCTGCTGCCACGCTGCTGGCCCTCGTGCGGTGCCTCACACTAGTGTACCTGCACTCCTTCTCCTTGCAGGCGCTGATGAACCAAGCCACACTGCCTGGGTGAGGCTTAAGGTCTCACCAGACAGGAGACTGCCTTTGAGCTTGTGTCTGAGACCATTCCTAATCCCAAACTTGCTGTTCAGGCTGGTGGGATGTTGACCCACAGGCCTGTGTGGCCTCAGGGTGGTCACAGAGGGATGGCTCTTGCAGCCTCCATGCGAGGAGGCCCAGGGAGGGATGGAAGGAGCCTCCAGGATCAGCTCAGTATGGGGAGATCTGTCCTTCCCTCTTTCCTCCAGGATAATAGCCAGGGACAATAGATAAACTTGGCAAGACAGCAGGGTCAGGATGAATTTAGGAGGTGTTTCCCCCCCTACAATGGGATTGTGGTTAAAGCGTGGATCTCCTTGGTACAGCACCTTCAGGGTGCCAAGACTACAAGGAGGACCATGAAAAAATGTCATGGTCAATAAATAAACCAAAATGTGTTAAACAGAATGCACTGGTTTTGGCTGAGAAAGCCACGCAGTGTGCAGAATATACTGGGGAAGCATCACTGATTGCTCATCCTGTTCTTACATTCATCCTTCCATATCGCTACTGGTCTTTGTGGGAGAGAAGACTCTAGACTAGCTGTACCTTTCATCTGCCCCAGGATGGCCTTTTTTATATTATTATCTTGAGACAGTGAAGAAGAAGGAAGAGGCAGGGAGGGAGAAGCCCCAGGCTGGATGGGGGTTTGAGCAACCTGGTCTAGTGGGAGGTGTCCCTGTCCATGGCAGGGGGGTTGGAACTCTGTCTTTAAGGCCCCTTCCAACCCAAACCATTGTGTGATTCTATAAGACTTGCTTTTGCTCTGCTACTGGTGGCAGTTGCAGAAGCCCTCTAGACGTGGATGATGGAGATGATGGAAGTAGGTGCGGTGGCCACTGATTTTGCTAGCATCATCCTCCTAATTCCTTCGGGTGACTTGACTGCTGTGAAAAAGGCAAACAATTCTGCCTGAGCTCATTCCTAGGAAGACCACACATCGCTGTTCAGGAAAAGCCTTCGGGATGGCTTCAAGCTGCCGGTGTCACAAGCTGCCTTGCCCCAGCAGCCAGGTGGATGCATGGACACGGGGCAGGATGCATGCCTGAGCTGGCCTAATGCTGAGCTGGCTGCCACTGAGAAATCTAAATGTAGCCAGCGGAGCTACAGAAATTGGATCTTTTTCTTCATTTAATTTTGTCTTCTTTCCCTGCTGTAGCATCATCCTCATTTCTAACCCCCAGCAGTAGGCTTATAGTATCAGGGCTCTCTCCTGTTGTCTTTGGAGTGCGGTCTTCTATAACAAACACCTGATTATTATGAGAATGATGTTTCTTGAGGCAGGGGATGGAAAGGCTTAAACGTGACACTGTGACCAGCCAAAACAGCAAGCCAGGGAGTGACTGATTGAGATGCTCTAAATAACAAATTCTTCTAAACCAAAAAACAATTCCAAAGAGACTCAGCATATTTGCAGATGTTATTCATATAGAAGGAGAGTCAAATATCATCAAACAACCCACTAAGCCTGACTTGCTCCCTGGCTTAGGGAGGATACACTAAAGCGTCGCGCTTTATTTCCCTCAGTTTCTTGAGCCTGTAACCAGAGCCAGGCTGTTTCCAGCAGTCAGCCCGCCTGTTCAACACAGCTTCTTCTTCTCTAGTTGAAGTTCAAATCCCTCAGGAACAGGGAATGAACCCTTGGCCGTGTGGCAGTTCACCAACGTTTCCACAGAGGCTTAAGGTCCCCATGGGTGCTGGGTGGGGGTCTGTGCAGCTGGGTGTAGCGGGGAGGGTGGTGGTGGGGATGCGGGCTGGACCAGCAGCGCCGGCACCTCCATTTTCCCAGCGCCGGGACATCTGTCCCCAGCACAGGGCAGCAGCAGTTTGGGAAAAAAAATACCCATAGCAGAAACAGGCAGCAGCAGGGAAAGGAACGAACGGCCTCGTCATAACCCCAGAAAGAAAAGCTCAAGTTGTTTTTCTTTGCAGTATTTCAAGTGCAGCAGCTTTTCCAGTTGTGTTTGGGATACTTCCTTAGGTGGCAATTTTCTGATCTCCTTGGATTTCCCAAATTTCTGATGTTTAGTTTTTGACCTTGGCTCCAGGTGGGGAAGAAAAACCCACCCAGTTCTTTGTCTGAGTTCGGAGCCCAGTTCTGAGCGTCCTAGAGTCTCTTTTCTTTTCTATCACATACTCCCATTTTAATGTTTCCCTATAGAGCCAGAATCTGTTATTCAAATTGATACCACTACCTATTGGCAAAAGAGAGGTGGGCACTGCAGAAATGTTCAGCTTTAAAAGCCCAAATGGTTTCTGGATGCTCTTGGTAAGAGTAAGTACTGAGATCTGTAATGATTAACGCTGCACAGCATATATGAATGTAACTGGTTTTATACTGGACGTTCTTTATGTTCTCAAGTAAGGAGAAGGAACATGATTAAGCACGTTCTAGATCTGACCCCTTAAATAATTTAATCAATGTTTATCCGATTTTGAAAGGTAGCTTTAGAAGTCCCAATGAAAATTTGCATTTTCTCATTATTTCTCCATTGCAACCCACCAAGTAAGCTCTCATTTCAAAAGGTACAGAGGTAGAAAAGCTCCAGTTTGCTGTACTTTTACTTTCCTGTAACTTTTCTGAAGCTGAAAAAGTGATGAGAAGTTAGAGACTGAAAAGAAAAGCAGTTGGGAAAATGGGGACAAATTAATCCCTCCCACTCCTCACCCTGGCACCTCCCCAACATCTTTCATTTTATTTTGTTCAGCAACAACAACAATAGGAAACAAAATTATTTATCAAGTAATCAAATGGCTTTTGTGAATGCTCAAAAAAAGTTGATTTTTTAGTTTATTTCCATAAGTATTGGGCTTTGTTGCTATACATTCTCAGGGCTGTTTAAAAGGGGGGGTTGTTTTTTGGGAGAGCACATTTTGTGGAAAGGGCACCAGAGTTGCCTGAAGCGAATTCATCTCACATTCAGATGAAATAAGGTGAAGGAGGTGTAAAAAAGGGAAAAGTTAAAAATAAAAGCTTTGGAGAAAAGCAGGTTATGGTATGCCCACTCCCAGCCACCAGGAGCTCGGGATGAATACGAGAGGTGAAGATCCACCCAAAAGCATGGGAAGACCAGGGTCTCCAGGGCCACACTTGCACTTAGATATTATTATGTCCATCAGACCATGTTCTCTCTGCAATATCAGTAAAACCTGAAAGCAATTTCTTTGTTTGTGCCTTTTGCCAAGTTGGGGCGTCCCTCGTTCCCACCTCCCACTTGTCCCGTCGTGTGGTACCAGCTCTTCTCCCCAGCTGCTTTGAGGGGTCACCCCAGGAGTGTTACCAGAGCCCAGGGCTTAGGTGTTCACCCTTCACATCAGGAGACCATAAATGCATTTCAGCATTTAATAGTTCAGTTAAAATTATCAGTTCCATTGCCTTGTGTGTAATATATATGTATGAAGCCTGTGTCCATACGATTTCTACCACTGAGCTTCTAACCCTGTGGCAGCCCTACGGCTCAGGAGACCTACACGCAGCAAGACTCAAATTCTTTCCTTTTAACATCAAATCATTCATTACTGTGTGATTTATTCAAAGGCTGCAGCATGGAAAGTAAGAAGTGCCCGTTGTTGCCAAAAATATAATCACATGTGGGGCTTAATCCTGTAAACATGCACAAGTAAAGTTACTTATGTATCTAAGTCTTTGGTGCACGCAGCCATCTGAATTTAAACCCCTCAGCCTGAACGTGCATCTGTACAGTATTTAACGTGAAGGGTTTGAGCCAGCCTGGGGTCTTTGTGCTAAATATATAATAATTATTATAATGAGGGTATTAATGATTTGTTTGTGTGCTGTTCTTACATGTAGTGCCAAATATTCTATAGGACGTGTATCTGGGAAGAATTTAGCCCTTCATATTTTATATCTGTAATAATCCATGACTGAGTTGCTGGATTCCATCTCATTTGTATATGCCATATTTTTTTTTCCAGAACATCTGTTTAAACCCACACTGGATTGCTGCCAGATTAGTGGAAAGGATATGGTATAAAGAAGACTTTTGTTTCCTCCGAGCAAGGAGAAAAAATAAGTTACAAGTCGGTGCATATTGCCGGGAAGAAGCAACTCTTTCTCTCCAGAAGCAGATGTCCTGTAGTGTTTGAAAATGAAATGTTTTTGTGTCTTGCAGGCAAAGGTTCTGTGCTTCAACAATATTGATTGTCAGTTAGTACAGGCTGTCAGCCTGCCGTGGTTAACCTACCAGTTGTTGGAGAGACAATCACGAGCAATTAAGAATCACATTTCGCCGTTTCAAATGCATCCATATTGCCACTTTACTCAAAATCTTTCCTTTTTTTTTCATGTTGGAAAGTACGTTGGTGAGAGAGAAGGAGTTTTTGTTTCTCCCCCTGCCAACCATATTTTCATTGCTGGCCAAATTAAGGGAGATATATACTGCTCATAAACTTGCTGCAGTTTCTTGATTAAAATCTTCCATGCAGCACTCCTTTCAACATCAATCCATAAAAATAAGGCGGGAGCACATTGCGTGGCACATCTTTGTGTTATGCCTCAGCACCAAGGAAGCACCAGGGAAAGACAGAATCATAGAATCATAGAATTGTTTGTGTTGGAAGGGACCTTAAAGATCATCGAATTCCAACCCCCCTGCCCTGGGCAGGGACACCTCCCACCAGACCAGGTTGCTCAAACCCCCATCCAGCCTGGCCTTGAACCCCTC
>JAOQGH010000040.1:13434512-13483169 GCA_025769975.1 Gallinago jamesoni | reverse complement strand
GGGTCGGACTAGATGGCCTTTGGAGGTCCCTTCCGGCCCAGATGATTCTATGATTCTATGATTCTATGATTCTATGCCAAGAGGTATGTCCCACACAGCCCCAAAGGGATGCCCCTGTTTTGCAGAGCCTCTTCAGACCCAGCTTAATGTGTGAGCCATTCTGTTGAAGGCTGGGCTGGGAAGTTCAGCAGACAGGAAATGTTTGCAGACTTGATGTCCAAGAAAACCAGTGTTATGTGCTGAGTATGGTGAGAGATGGGGTGTCGAGGGCAACCAAAGAGGTATGTTGGAAGGACATAGACCTGTTGGAATGGGTCCAGAGGAGGGCCACAAGGATGATCAGAGCACCTCCGGAGCACCTCTCCTACAAAGACAGGCTGAGAGGGTTGGGGTTGTTCATAATGGAGAAGAGAAGGTTCCAGAGAGACCTTATAATGGCCTTCCAATACCTAAAGGGCCTACAGGAGAGATGGGGAGGGACTCTTGATCAGGGAGTGGAGTGATAGGACGAGGGTTAGTGGTTTTAAACTGAAAGAGGGGAGATTTAGATGAGATCTCAGGAAGAAATTCTTTCTGTGAGGGTGGTGAGGCACTGGAACAGGTTGCCCAGAGAAGCTGTGGCTGCCCCATCCCTGGAGGGGTTCAAGGCCAGGCTGGATGGGGCTTTGAGGAACCTGGTCTGGTGGGAGATGTCCCTGTCCATGGCAGGGGGGTTGGAACTAGATGATCTTTATAGTCCCTTCCAGCCCAAACCCAAACCATTCTATGATTCTATGACTCTAGATCCCACCACCTCATGTAAGAGCAACGTTCTCAGTGCCTCCATCTACATTAGCAGGTTTGATTCTGGAATGTGGCTTTGAACCAAATATTGGGATCACACCGACTTACTGTGCCTCTGCTTAAATCATGGACCAGACTTGGAGTGCATGAACCCCTTCCAGTGAACCCAAAGCAGTGACCTCCCCCAGACCAATTCACATGAATTCTGGCCACCACTGGGCGTGCAGTCCAAGGGACCCCATTATAGCTAGCCCGAAGAACCCCACTTCACTGAAACATCTCTGGGGTGGAGACAGCATCCTCATCACCAACTGAATCATAGATATAATATATAATAATAATAACCCCCCCTATATTTATATAGATACATATTAATATTTATGTAATATATAAATTATTATCGGGGCTCTCCTTTCGTAGGACTGCTTCTTGTATTATAAACGCAGCAGAAACTCCTCTCTCTTGTTGCTCCATAAGCCATTTGGTTGTTGTCTGATGGGCATGGCTGTAGAAATGAGGAGGCTCTGAAGTAAAGACAGCACCAAAGATACAAATTTGTCTTTCCTCTCCTTTCCTGCTTTTATTCTTATTTTTATTTTATGCTTTTAGTGTCACCTCTTTTACCTATGAAGTGTGAATACAAATGCAGGTGTCACTAAAAGAAGTTTTATGGCTGCAGTAGCCAGAGGGTCAGACCAGAATGATGCTAAAACGGTCATTTCTGCCCTTAAAAGTTTCCAAACTATGCAATTTTGTGGAGATAATTCAAAGGGTAGCAGACTTCCGCATGTGTGCAGATGCCATTAAAAATGCACTGAAGAAATTAAAAGCAATCCCTTTTCTTCCAGCATTAATATACAAATAATAAAAAAAACTTGCCAGCCCACTGGATAAATGTCATATATATATATATATATATGTTTTAACGGCTCTCAGAAGCCTCTGTCACAATAACGCCCAAGACCTTAATGGTTCAATTACAGCTCTGGATCTTGAGGAAATTGAAGGCATCATGAGGAGGGAAGACTGCTCTGTGCTGACTTCCACCTGGAGCTCAATGTGGCCGGTGCTCCAAGGACCCATTGCTGTGCCCACGTCCAGCAGCAAAACAGCTGCTCCTTCCACCTTTCCACAAGAGGATCTGCAGGGGTAATCAACCACTGAAGCTGCACCCAAGTTAATATGCCCACATCGGGTTTAATTGTGCAATTTTAGGTGAAGAGCATAATCAGTGTTGGAGGTGTGAGAGCTGGGAATGCCATAGGATCCTGAAAGTTTTTACTTTTGTTTAAATATGTGTGTATAACTTCAGTATTGCTGACTATGATTAAGATTGTGGTGGTTCCTCACACAGATCATTGGAATTTCAGCATTTTCAGGTATCTTCCCAGAACTAAGAACTCGTGAAATGTTACTTTATAAACAAGGAGGGAAAGCAGTGGTTTGAAGTGGACTTCAGTCCCTCCAGATCAAAGACCATGTCTTCTGATGTGTTTCTACAGAAGACTGGGTCAGACTGGGACTTGTGGTTACCGCTGTAACAACAAAAGCAACTGTGGTGGTGTACGGGACAGAACTGGTATATTTGCTATTTTTGTGTGTTCTATACCTAACTACCGCGTTTTCTACACAAACCAATTCAGTTCCTGTTTACAAACCGCTGGGTTTGCTGCCCACTGTCACGGCTATTGTTACTCCTGGCGAAGAGGACTCTACTGCTCTTGCTTCGGAGTTTGTCACCAGAGTTCGTGATCCAGCCCAAAAAGCTCTTTGCTGGACTGTGAAGTGTTTTTTCTTCCACTCCAGCTGGAGAAAGCACACTGTTTCCAGGGCTGTCTGGCTTTAGCACCTGTGGTGACCAGGAACAGAAGATGGAAACCAAACCCAGGTCTCCCATCTCACTTCTCCCAGAGCTTTTAGCAGACCATCAGGAAGAGCTCCCCAAAAATGCTTCAGCAAATGGGCATTGTTCAGTTCACTGATGCCCAGCCTTGTAGGAAATTCGTCAGAGAAGTACAAACAAAATCATGCATGGATTTATTCACAAGACAAATTTCCAGAAAGCAAATCTACAGCGTTTCAGTATATTTATTATTTTTTCTGGATAGCCTGCTATTGTTTTTCTATTGAGAAATATACCTTCAAACACTGGATTAATTCAATTTTAGAAGCACAACTCTGTTTATTATATTTGGCACTGTGAAATGCACTTTTAACTTGCATTTTTATTGAGCTAGATTTTTGTCTGAGACCAAACCTGAGTTGTTTGTTTAAAAGTTGTTAATGCCTGGACTGAGATATCAGCTCTGAAATTCTAACAGGATGTCAGATCGTCTCTTCCTTTGAGTAGCTTTGAGTACAGCCCACCTTTTAAAAAGGGAGGAACAAATTCACTGTGGGGCCATAAGGGTGCTGTCATGGAACAGAATTTGTTCTACTGAGGCTTACCTCAATAATTCCACTTCATCTTACCATGGTAGTCTTTCCTCTCATGCCTGGCTAGATTTAAAAAAAAAAACCCACATTGTTATGCAAAGCTGCATAATTTCAACATTTTAAAATAAATTTGAAAACTTGCAGTGACTTACATGTTACCTATATATGTGTTAAAAATGGATGGGAACAGGGGTGCCCATGGCACCATGCCATGATGCCCATGGCCCATGTATTAATACCATGGTGTGGTATTAATACAAAGTCTAGCCATCAACCATCCTTTGCCACTAACCCCTATGTCTGGTATTTTCAGGTAATATAATACCAAGGAACAGTTGATGCACCTTATCCTGAAGCACTTTAATAATCCAAAGTCAATAGATGTGAAATTTGAGGAAGCGCTCAGGGAAATCTAGGGACTTCCCTGAAAATTAGGGTTTGTAGACTACAATCCCATTGATGATAACTGAGAGATAAAACCCCCATTGCATTTATAACAATTCTTGAGTGACTTCATTGTTCTCAAAGAAAAAAAAAAAAAAAAAGCAGCTGCTTTTGTTCATTGTTGATACAAAGTCACTCTTGTTGTTGTAGACCAGGCACTTCCTACTTTACCTGGGTATTTTTATCCATGGCACTTTGCTGTGTTTGAGAGATAAGCCCTTACTCCAGATTCCGAATCACACTTCCCCCTCAAATTTGGGCCATGTCAGATCCAGAACGGGATCCAAACTTTCTCGTTTGGGCCTGCCTTTCATCACAGTACATCAACAGCCGGCAAATCTAAACAATCTCTTCATGTTGAATTTTTTTTTTTTTAATTGTACTTCCTTTCTAGCAAACAAGGGAGGTTTATTTTCTTCTCTTCAGGACAGAAAACTGTTTACTGTATGACCTTATTTTTTAAGCTGCTGCTTCATTTGCAGGGGGAAGTCCTAATGACCTTGCTCACCGCGCCACCTGGGAGCTTATCAATCAGTACAGGGTTTGGCAGGAAGACAAGAAAGCTCTCCGGCAACCAGATCTATTACCAGAGATCCCCCTGCCTGGACACCAGCGTCCCACAGCCAGTGAACTCCTGTACCTACACCCGTTCTTTATTGCCAGACTCAAAATTAGTTCATGAATGAATTTTCTTCTTTTTTTTTTTTTTTTTAAAGTTCTGTACACATCCATAATTAATTTAATTTTAAATATATCTTTAGCACCCACCTACATTTTAATCGACACTAAATATTCTGAATGTAGTGCATGGTAGATTGAAACGTGATCACAAACCAAATTTTTCCTTTCCGTTACCTCTGCATCTCAGAAAATTCTCACAGCCCTTTCATTCTGCCCTGAAATCTTCCACTGATGGCAGCAGACGAGGATCTGACCCTGAAGTTGGTAACTGGGCCTGTACCATGGGATCTGCTTATTCCGCCAGGTTGCCCGAATGGTACCTTTCTAAAACTGTGCTGAAATATGCCCCAGTAAACCCAGTAGAAAATACCATGTTGGTGTAGCAGCTCTCCCAGGAGGAACTGGGCTGTTCCTTGGAGGGAAAGGAGGTCTTGCTCTTTTTTCCCCTGAAGGCCACCATGAAGATGAGGGAAGCCTTTCCTCCTCTGTCTCACCGCTGGCTCCTCTAGCACACCCAAAATCCCAGAGATTCATCTGATGCTCGGGAACCCTGGTGACAGCTACGATTAGACATGTGATTAGTCAATCAAAATGGAAGAAGAAAGTGAATTTCACTCAAAGTGTATGGGACAGAAACTATGGGACAGAAAAGCCTCTTCTGGTATCAAAGAGGTTTGCTACTGGTGCAAAGGCGGAGTCGTATTCCCCAGCTTTACTGCTGGAAATGCATTTTATGCAGCTTTGTGTCGTTAACAGAGCTGGGGGAAGACGTGCCGCTTTCTAAATTCCAGCTAACTTCTGATTGCAGAAACACGACCATCAATGTACATTTCTGAAGAAATCCAATCAGTTCTTACAGCCCAGTTGGTGTTCACGGCACCGTCAATTAGAAATTAAACAAAACCCCTTCATGACCAAAGAGGGCAAATTTCGATACTGGAAAGGCAGAGAAATAATAAATCTGTCACAGGCCTTTCCACAACAACGTTTCTCAGAGCGGAGCGGCTCTTGAAAAAAAAAACTCTTAGAAAATATTGCCATGCTGTAAGCAATGGTTCCAAGTTATTCGTGATGTTTTGAGCCATTCCTGCTGTGAGAGAGAGCAGGACGGCCCCGAGCGCAGCCTCCAGACCCACTGCCCTGGCCCCATCGCTGCTGTGAGCCCCCGGGGGGGGGACAACTTTCCACACCACACAGGGAAGGGACACTGAAGTATCCAAGGTATGGTGATACCTCGGTATTTCATCAATCGGTGTTTTGTGGGTGTGAGGGAAAGCTCTGGCACCTCATGTTTTTAGGGAACCTCGCTGGTGGCTCCCAGGAGGTTTACGGGGGTCTCGGCCCTTCCCAGAGGTTGAAATGCCAGGGGCGGCCCGGGCTTCTCCCCTGCCCCGGGGTCGGGCCTCTTGTTTATTTCGGGGTAAATTGTCCCCACTGCGGGCACCAGGCTCCCAACGCCGGCGGCTTCCCGCCGTGCCGAGTTGAGGAGAGGCCATATCAACCTCCCGGGGCACGACGACCCAAACGCCCGGGGTCAAGGGCCGGGCCGGTCCCAGAGCGCTGGGGCAGGGGGAAAACAAGCCTCGCCGGGGGCCCGGAAACGCCGCCAGTGGGGCCTGGGGCCGGCCCGCCGGGTGGGCGGAGGGGGGCGGCAGCAGGGCCGGGCCGGCGGGCGCTGCCCCGCCGCGCTGAGGGGGGGGCCTGGAGGGCGGCGAGTCGGGGCCGGGCGAGCGAATCGACCCCCCCCCCCCCCCATCACCCCCTCTTCTCCCTTCCTCCTGCCGGGGAGCGGCGCGGAGCGGAGCGCGGCGGCCCCTCGGCGCGGCGGCGGTAGGACCCGGCGGCCGCTCCCCGGAGGATGTGAGCGAACGCCGCGGAGACGCGTGTGGGGACGAGCCCGGCCCCGGCTGCGGGAGCTCGGCTCGGTGGCGCGGGGGGAGGCGGTGGCTGCGAGGGGGGCTGCTGAGCGAGGCGAGGGGCGGCCTCCCCCTCCCGGCCGGAGGCAGGGCGGCGGCGGGGGCGAGGCGGAGCGGCGGGGAAGGGAGGCCGGCAGCCGGAGCGGGCGTGTGAGCCCCATGGGCCGAGCGCCTGCGAGAGGGGGAGGAGGAGCCGCCCCGCCGCCCGCCGCCCGGGGATGGTGAGGAGGCGGCGGCTGCCGGGAGCCCAGTGAGGCCTTCGCTCGGCACCCGCCGGAGAGCCCGCCTCGCCAGCCTCCCCCTTCCCTCCCTCCCGCTCGCTAGCTGGCTCGCTTCCCCCCTTCCCTCCCCTTCCCCTGCCTCCCTCCCCGGCTCCCTTCCCCTGCCGCCGCCACCCTCCCATCACCTCCTCCCCGGGCTCCAGCCATGTAAGTGACCAGCTCCCCCCCGGGCTGGGAAGGGCTGGGGGAAGGAAGCGACGGGGCCGGGGCCTGCTCCGCTTGGCCGCGCCGTACCCGCCGCATTGTGCCGGGCCGGGAGGGGAGGGAGAGAGAGGAGGGAAAGGGGGGCGGCCGCCCTCCGCCTTTCCCGGGCGGCGGCCACTGACCCGCCTAGGCCGCGGCGGCGGCCGGGGGACTGCACCGCCGCCCCCCCCGCCCCGCACCGGGCACGGCCCGAGCTGCGGCGGCCGGGTGGGGTGGGTGGGTGGGTGGGTGGGTAGGGGGGGCGAGGGGGGAGACGGGCTGCGGGCGGCCCCCGGCCGGCGTCCTGCCGGCGGGCCCGGGGCGGGCAGGAAGCTGTTGGCTCCCCCGGGATGCGGTGGATGAGAGAGCGGTGGGGCGGGGGGCTCCCCCCCCGGCGGCCCCGCGGCCTGTCCCGGCCCTCTCGGGAGCCGCGGCCCTCCAGCGCCGGCGGGGGCTGGGGCCGCCCAGGACCTGCCTGAGCATCCCCCAGGGAAACGGGGGTGGCGGCGGGGGTATTTCTAAAACTGTGGCAATTAAAGTCGCCGAGTGCCCCCCTCCACCTTCCCTTTCCCCCCACCCTTTTCTCCTATCCCCCCCTTTATCTCTCCCTTCCCTCCCCCCTTTTCCCCCCTTGTCTTGTGTAGCCGCGTTGTTCAGCCCAGCTCCGCTTTGCGAACCACTAAGTGTTTGCCGACGGGGGTGTGATTATCTCCGTGGGCATTTGGCGTGTGTAGGTGGCAGTGCAGCGTTTGTGGACTTGATTTGTATTTTTTTTTGCAGTCGTGTTTTGCAGAGCTGTAGGGAGCTGTCTGCGGATGCCCACCCACCCCCCCCCCCTCGCGTCCCCGTCCCCGTCCCCGTCCCCGTGTCCCCCTCCCCCAAGTGAAATTCTGCAATTGTGGAAATGTGCTTGGAGACTTCTAGGACTTTTGCTGCTGTTTCTTTGTAAAACACAAAATTATAATCGAGTATATGAATGTATTGGGACTTTTTATATATTTTACTGACAGTACGCTACTGATGTTAATGCAGCTTGCACCTTATCAGTATCCCCCCTTTCTCCCACCCCCCTCGGGAAAACATTTAACTCTTTTTCTTTTCGCTTTGTTTTCCTACCACCTCTCACATATAAGAAGCAAATCCCTGATTTGCACTTGTTTGTTTTATTTATACCACAGGAGGGATGTACATTTCAAAATACAGTTATAAAGGGGAGTTACTAACACTTAATTCAGAAGAATATTTGTTTACAGGTAAATAAATTTGACATACTGCATGACTAGTAATTACTTTTATGTAGTAGTTAATTTCCTGATGACAGCCACAACATTTGTCTGAGTTAACAGATTTAACGACACTGTGAAACTACCTTTGATTTTTTTTTTTTTAAATAGGAGGGGTTTTGTTGTGTGTGATGTTTATAGGACTGCTTTTGGTGTGCAGCAGTGGTAAATCAAATTTAAGAATCGATCCAATGCCCACAAGTAACTTGTAGCTCCAGCATTCACTTGCTGGCTTATGAAAATGTCCTCTAAGTGATTACATTAAGAATTAAATAGGTTCACGACTGACTTGATTTGTTTGGGGACAGAACAAAACTTCTGTTATAAAGACTTGAAAATGGAATTTGATGAAATACATCTCAAATTGGTACAGAAGTTCTGAGTAGTACAGTTGTTAAATTATATGAGCATAAACTGTAAAAGGACTTGTTCTTGTTTGGGAGCATAAAGAGGATTTTGTCTGGGCTGTGTCTTTGACAGAGAGGGCATGAAGAAGTCTCTTTTCTGCCATCACTCAGTTTTGAAATAGGCAGCTTAAGTTTGTCCTATCAAAGTATAGTCGTGGTTGCCGCTTGCCCAGCTGGATGTCGTAACTCTGGCCCCTCACCTGAGCAATGTTAACCTCTGTCGATTGATCAGCAAAGGCATGGGAGCACAAGTATTTCAAATTACAGTTTGGTAAACCTGGACCAGGCTAATGGATTGGAAGAAAAGTGGATTTGGCTTTAGGGATTTTCGTTTTCTCTCCCACTTACCATTTTCCTTATAGCTCTTAGTAGCAGAGAAGCCTTTCCGAACCTTGTGATAAGCTGCCATGAAATACCAGTTTAGACGTGGTGCCATTCGACACACAACATATGGTAGCAAATACTAGTGACCACATCTGACTCGAGGCCCACGGTGTGTTTTTGTAAAGTAAGCTAAGATGCTGGAAGAACCTGGTCCTTTTAAGCTTTCTTGAGAGCGCTGTGCCCAGATTTGGTAACTGGGTCATGGTGCAGAGCTACTGCTGCGTGCTTGGAGGGCCTTGAGCGCGTTGGAACCGCTGCTGCTCCTGCAAAACACCCAGGGCAGGATTTGCATAATGCAGGAGATGGTACTTCACTGGCCAAAGCCTGGTGGGGACACCTATCTGTACGCTCCACTTGAAACCTTGGCTGGAGCCCAGCTTTGTTGTGACTGTGCTGTTCAGGTGCAGTTGGCCGTCAGCTGGGAGCTCACACTGGGATCTACTGAGGGAAGAAAGATTAGGTTGCTCATGATATCCCATGTAAATGGGCCGAAACCCACACCGCTCCAATTCCTGCATGTTTCATCTGCTCTTGTGACAGTGTCATGTGCCCAGGGGCAGCTGCGTCCTTTTTTTTGCCTGCTCCTGCTTTTGTGCATTGGAAGAAGACCTAAGGATGTGTAGCACGTTAGAGCTCAGGGTGTCCTGGGAGCATCAGGACTGTGCCACAGGACAGTGGGCATCAGTGAGTGGTTGTGTGACGGGCCGAGTGTTAGTCCAGGAGCACGCTTTGCTGTAACCTGCTTTCTCATCTGGGCTCACGAGTGCAGCCTGGACATTCTCTAAGACACCAGGCGAGGCAGCAGCAGGACCAAGGTTGGGGGGTCTCATCCTCCTTTATTATCTTCTTTACTCTCCCTCATAGACAAAGAAATTGCCACAGATGCTCCTGCATCCTGTAAGCTCAGGTTTCAGCTTCAGCATTGTGGAAAGAGTTCATTTTCTTCCTGCTCTGCTTTAAAGTGTGAGTAGAAACAAATATAAAATTCCATTTTGGAAAGAGGGCGAGGTGGACAGGTTCATCTCTTGATCTTTTAGAGACAAAAGAAGGTGGGCGTAGGAAGTGGAAGAGTGAGAGAAGGAGCTCTAACGCCACTCTCCCAAATACAAAAAAAAAATGGTTCTGCTGCACCTTCTGTTGGACGGTTGGTTTGATTGACTCCTTCAAGCAGGTTTTGCTGCCGCAGTGCCTAGGGAAATGAGTTATCTCGTTATTTATGAAGAAGTTAATAACCTTTAAGGAATTAATATATGCGTAAAACCAGCGTCACCAAGATACGGTGCTAATGTCATGCCATTCATGATTTACTGCACTTCAGCCACGTGAGAAATACTTTGGCATTGAAAAAGGTATTGCAGAGATGCATATTGAAAAACAAGCAAATAGAAGGCGAAGAGAAAGATGGAGTTGTTTAGCTTTTGACAGTATTCAGTCATGTGCAGACACGGGCTGGAGCAGCCAGGTCATACTTACCTCAGATGCCCTCTGTTCACTGGGAACCATTCCTAGATGGCCATAAATGAGGACTGTAATCATTCTTTTTTTTCTTTTCTTTTTTTTTTCCACTCTAAGGATTTTATGGAAAAGGAACTTTCTCTGGTTTACGCATCTTCAGTAGCACGTTGACCTGTAGTTAACTGGCTCTTCTGTTCCCAGAAATGACTCTTACTTGCTGCCGCTGTCTTCAATAGCGTCTTTTACTAAAATAGATATATTAGGAACAGCTTGAATGTGTGTTTGAAAATATACCGGATAGAATGGGTTTGCTTCTGTTGGAGCTGTGTCTGTGGACATCTTGTTGGACAGTGAGAAAGGAGTCCCAGCTCTTCATACGGTGAGGAAAAATTTACTTTAGATCCCCCTTATAAAATTAGGGATGGCTGATTGAAGGACCGAGGTGGAGCTCACGCTGCAGGTTGGTGTGGAGGAATGTTTAGTGTTAGCCCGCCTCGCTGTGCCATGCCACCCCATCTTCCGTGGGTGGCTCCTTTCTAATGCCCCCTACCCCCTTCACCACCCCTCTCCCCTTGAAGGAGACGGGCAGGTAAAGACACATCCCTGGTAGCATGGCTGCAGTAGCAGGTGGGGAACGTTTCTCATGTAGAAATTGTAAGGAAAAGCCAATCCAAACTTTTTGGATGCCACAGAGAATAGAAAAAAGTAGTTCCCCTGAACTTTGGATTTCTTTCTTGATCTGCTTGTTTTTTGGGCTGTATTGTCATTCAAATTCGGATTATGAGATGACAGTTTAGCCGATGACAAGTAGGACGTTGCCAAGTGGTAATCTTGGCAAGCCTTAACCCAGAAAAACCTGGAGTAAGTTAGCTGCAGATTGCAGAACTTTGGGCCCGTGTGCTTTTCTGGTTTTAATTAATAGAATTGTCCTTTCTACGGACTAGTTTGGCTTGTAGCTTCCTTTTTTTCTATGTGTGGTTATCGAAAAGGATATTGATTGTTCATTGCAGCTAGAGCATTAAATTCAAGGTGCAGAGGTAGGTCGCACAGTCCCTGCGTTGTGTTGTGGCAGAACCTTAGAAGTGTTAACTTTCACGCCTGGGTGTTGCATTTCCAGACGTTTGCTGTGATAATCGCAGGGGGTTTGTTCAACACTTTTGCAAATCGCTCAACGCTTAAACGAAGCCTCTTAAACGAGGTCTGGTCTGCTCTTGACATCAACAAGTAGGTCTAGCTCGCGTGCAATTTTGGAAGGAGAATGAAAGCCCTGCTGTCTTAGGTTCTATCCTAATTGCTCTAGAACTAAAGGAGTTTGTTCCAAGGTTACTGGTCTCTATTCTGCAGCATATGGTCTTCTCGTATTTATTTATGAAATCAAGGAGTTCTTACCTGTCTCTTGTTCCAATGTCATTTGTTTTCCCTCCCTCAGGCAAATGACTTGTCTGTTTCTGGGAGCTGATAATTACAACTGGTGAGATACGGCAGATTCATAATTTGGAAAAAAACAACCCAACAACAAATATCCAGACCCAACTTGTTTCTGGGGAAAAATTAGAAAATAAAATCTTACTGGAAAAGCTGAGGAATAGTGATAAAAAGTCAAAATTCACAGCAAAGTAATCAGGGGAGTGACCTCCTTTCTCCCAGTCCGTTGCTGCTGGCACTGATGGGACATGTTCAAGGTTGACCTGCCTGTTTCAGAGCACTGGGGATGTTCAGTACAAAGCCTTCTGGCCCTGCTGGGCTTTCAGTTCTAGGTTGGATTTGTTTTGACCACCTGTTTCTTCCATCCAGGGTTGTGTCTTAGTGAGTTATGGGGAATTAGTTGCTTTTTAATCTAGTTTCTGATGGATGGCAATCACCTGCGTGTTTGGCAATAATTGATGCACACGTGCCAAATGCATGCAGAGACAGTATGGATTTGTTAGGTGGAAATGTGATGTCTCTGTGGTTGGAGAGAAACTCCAGTAAAAGCCGGGTCTTCGGTGGCAGGTTACAAAATGTGGCTGTTTTTTTTTTTTATTATTATTAAACTTTGTGGTTACTGCTGGGAATTTGTCACCAATTACGTATTTTTGATCACCCAAGTAATACCAAAATGAACGGCGGTATGGACACTTCAGAGAGCACAGAAGTCATTAAAGAAAAACAAACAGAGAACACTTGTACCCCAAGCAGAAAAATAATCAGATTCAATTTAGAAAAATAATAAAAGCTAATGCATTTGGGAAGAGATTACTTTCAATGAGGGAGAGAAACGGAAGAACATTTCTGTGGTAGTCAGCCATGAGCTAGGCACATTTTCAATAAGATACGGCAATTTTGAGCTATTTGGATGAGGACTTCATCTCATAAAGCAGAGGGGTAAAAATCCCAAGTTGCATTTAGGTGTATTTCATTGCAAGAAAGACAGTGGCAAACTGCAGTGCGTTCAGGGCAATAAAATTGATCAGGGTGCTATAAGGGCTGATTTAGGATAACAGAAAGGTACATAAGATCATCTGAGATTTTCTGTATACATTTAGGAGAGGTAGGAGTGGTAAAGATCAAAGGTAGAGAAGACACCTTTTGGGGAGTCGAGGAGATCTGAGCAGGAGTAACAGGATGATGCCGAAGGTAGAAAAATCTGAAGCAGAGTATTGGGAATTTTGTTTGGTGGAGATGTATCTCCAAGGTGCACTGTGTGTTAGCTGATAGACTGCTATACATCAGGCTGTAAAGAAACCTTCCGGAAGAGGTTCTGGAAGTCTCCTTACCAGGAAATACTTAAAACTGGACTTTGTGAAATCTCAGAATTTTTATTGTTGTGGGGGGCAAGGTGTTGGAGAAACAGAGGTCTACTGGGCAAGGTCTTGCATCCACCTCTAATCCAGATGGTCTGCTCATGATCAACCTGCTCGGTGAAGAAGCAGGGCTTTAGTGAGCACATATTTTGGCACCCCCACCTGCCAAGATAGAAAAACCCTTGTGAAGAGCTAAGCCCTTGTTTAGGATTTGTAATAATAATAATTATTATTATTAAAAAAACAACCCTAAACTAACAACCCAGCAATGAAAGCTACTCCCTGTTGTATCCCTTACTGTACATATGTGACACGCTTCAAAATGATGGTGCGCTCTTCTTTTGATCCCTTTAGAAACAGCCGAGAAGAGGAAGAACGGAAAAAAACCAGCCCCATCCCTTTTGTGGAGCCTTCTGCGGGAGTTCAGGAATTTCAACAGAGTGATCTTTCGGCATAAACTGGTTTTTCAAGAGACATTCCTGCCATTATGAATGAAGTAGCAATAGTGAAGGAAGGGTGGCTTCACAAACGAGGTAAGTGTCTGTTCCCTCCAGGATGGCAGATAGATGTTCTCTCGCGCGGTGATCTGTCCTAGCAGCATACCTTCAATAGTCTGCTATTTTCCCGTTCACCTTAATGGGAAATGGCATATAAGGAGTGTGTGTGACTTTCTCTCAAGTTTCAGAAAACGCATATGTAAGGGGTTTTCTTTGGGTGTATGTTGACCGAAAGCTGCGTCAACTGCTTTGAAAATGATGATAAAGATAGCGACCGGAGGGGATGCTTAGAGTGAGAAAGGTTAAACGGTGGCAAATTATTTTGGTTTGTATGTAGGTCTGTAGCTTTAATTTTTATGTTAGAAGGTGGAATTGGCTTGAGGTAAATCTTCATGTGAACGGTGAAAAATCTGCCTGTATTTTGTGAGCGGTGCTGTGCTCTTGCAGAGACTTGCTGGAGAATGTGCTGTTTTGTTTGTGTCTGAACTGTGCTTGGGACCAGTGTCCTAGACAGGAAGAACAGCCTCAAGTTTGTGCACTCTGTGCATTTCTGTGGTGCCACTAATGACGTTTGATTTTTATAAGAAGCCTTTATTCTTGACTCAGCGGCAAAACTGAAATAACCTACTCACACGTACCCTTATGCCTTTCGCATTCTTTAATGTTTTATTCCCCAAAACAGTGGGTTTGATCTTTTTGGGGGGGGGCAGAGGGGTGTTTTTTTTTCCAGTACTACAGCGTTGGTCCTATAAAGTGCTTGACTTGCCTGTTTCTTTGTATGCTGCTATCGTTTCTTGGAAAGGAGAGAGCAGTCTTAGGTACTTTCCATGATACCGTCATTTTTTTGGATCAGAAACAGAATCCGTGTGCTCCAGCGGTAGGGAAGCTCGTGTGGTTCTGCAGACTCAGGATTTTTCTAGAGGGTTTGCAACAACTTGCCTGAAGGTGCAAAGGTGTAGCATAATTACTTCTGGGAGAAAATGGAAATACGTTATCATAACCTTGATAAAGGCTGATGGTTCTGCAACAGTAAGAAATTTCTAAGAATTTAGAAAACCAGTCGCTAATTGTGTTATAAAAGGGTGGAAACATACGTTTCTAACTGCTGAATATACAGCTTAGTTTAGCAAATTGTCTGATGCTTCATGTAGAAATGTTCTCATAAAGTTTTTCTAGTTTGTTTTGGTTTTGTTTTTGTTTTGTTTTTGTTTTTCCTTTTCTGGTCTATTTCAGTTAGAAGCACCTTTCTACTCATTATCTTCACTAACTCATTTGAGAATTCTGGTGTACCCGGGCTACCTTGTTCTGATAAACTATTTGAGAATTGTTTGCTGTGTTTGGATAAAACAGGAGAATGAAATGCAGAATTATACTTCTGTTCCCATTTAGGAATCTAGAAACTCTTCAAAAGAGAGAGATATGTTTTTAGTTTTAAATGCTTTTAGGCTGAGTGGTTTTTTTACCATCTGTTGTTACAATTCTTTCTGCGCTTACCTGTGACTTAAAAAAAATAGTTTGTTATTTTGAGGAGCACTGCATAAAAATCTGGGGGAGAAACATATTTTAAAACATATGAAAATGGAATTGTATTGTCAGGATGATTCAGAGGCAGATGTGTCTGAAACTTTAAAACAGTTGTGTTATATTTCAAGCTTGTCTGTATTTACTCTTGAGAATTGAATTTTCGTTGTTTCTAAGATTACGATAAAGCTGCTTTCAAGTAAGGAGACCTCTGGAGGAGGTCTTAGTAAAGATGCCCTGATCTCCTGGTCTGATTTTTTATTTTATTTTTTAATTACCTTAGAGAAACAGATTATTATGTCTGATGGTTTGCTGATAATATTACAGTGAGATTATCTGCTGAATGCATTTCCATTTCCAAAATATTACTCTGCATGTTCTGCATATTTGAGACTGCAGATTTGTGCCCAAACGCCCAAACTGTTAAACGTATCGTGGCGTGTTTTGGATGCCTGGTTTCCTAATCTTTTTAACCTGTTCCCCAATGCCTTTTTGCCTTCCCGGTATGTGCGGTGACACCTATTTCATTCCACTTCGTTGACCTTGCAGCTGTTAATTTGGCATTGTCCACGGGAGGAGGGTTTTAGAAAGCAGTGTTCTTTCCTCTTCAGCTTGCCCGTGTCTCAGCATTGTTACTCTCTTGGTTTTCATAGCTGTTTTGAGATCAGTTGAGAAATTCAGTTCTTTTGGCTAGGGATGCTTGTGGGGGGGAACTGATCCACCCGTGTGTGTTTTGTAAAGGATTTCTTTTTCTTTTTTTTTTTTTTTTTAAATTGTCTGCATTTGTTGCCAGACCCTATCAGTTTGCTGCCTCTGCAAGATCAAGTGCTTCAACCACAGGATGTTTCCAAAACTGATGTCTGATACTATAAGCTTCTGAAGTTAAGGCATAAACAGTAATTACTGCAGGGAGGGACTGCTAAAGGAGGATTTTAGATGTAGGAAATGTATATTGCTTGCCTCTTGGATCATTCGTAAAACTGAAAGTTGCACTGTATGTGCTCCTTAAAGATCCTAGGACTTTCCACAAATATTTTAAGTAATGACTGGCCAAAATCCAGATTGGGCAACGATGTTCTATGTAACGCTCCCCCTGTAGCTTTGGTTGGATATGGTGTCTCTTAGTTCACGTCCTGAGCAGCTGAACAGCATGGCTGTGTGCAGTTAAACAATTGCTACATCTCGCCCCAGCAGTGGCTTAATTTTGGTGGTTTTAATGATTTGTGTACGTATAAATCAGGCTGTGAAGTGCTCTGGACCCCTTCTGGATGGCAGGTGTATATAAGCATAAAGCCATCATTAGCAGGAGCAGGTGTTTTGGCCTGGCAGGGAAATAGCAGGGCTTTCTAGAATCGTGGGGTTGTTTTCTTTTGTTGGTGTGCTTTACATTTCTGTTTTTGTTTCCAAGATTAAAA
Organism: Gallinago jamesoni; assembly: GCA_025769975.1. Lineage (NCBI taxonomy): Eukaryota > Metazoa > Chordata > Aves > Charadriiformes > Scolopacidae > Gallinago > Gallinago jamesoni. The sequence goes on along the minus strand of JAOQGH010000040.1, from coordinate 13,466,700 downwards.
ATACAAATGGAGAAATGAAATTAAACATCACCGCCTGGCCGAGAGCTCTTGGCAGTTCTGTAAGTCATTCACTGAAAGGAAGCTGTACTTCCAGTACTGCAGATGTTTGGGGGCCAGAGTCATCTCCATGACATGTCTAACCTCAACCAGGCAGAGATAGAAGAATTCATGAATGAAGCTTTCCCCCACACACACTCCGTTTCCTGGATGGCAAGTGCTTGGTCCTGTTACTCTAATGACAGTGAGGTGATAGACTCTTGCATAAAGACACAAGCAGTAATTAAAATACTGACAACTCTTCACATAACTGTGTGGCTGAAGCATTCCAATGTACACGTAGAAAACGTGAAGAAACTCAAACGTGGGGTGGGTGTATTGTATGTGTACATCCAGAATACTTAGTCCCTGGTTGTATTACATGGAAGATTTGTTTAGTGGGTAAGGATGGGGGAAATGGGTCGATGTAGGGGGTGTTGTAACTGTGACTGAATGTGAGGTAGGAAGGAGAAAATTGTCTGCCCAAACTGCTGCTTGTTGAGTTCTGAGATTACTGTTTTTCTGGATGCATGTCATGAGTATTCTAAATTTTGGTTGTGTGTTGTGGAACTTTTTGGATAAAAGAGGTATGCCCAAGTGTATTTAATTTGCTTTGCTGATCCATTTCAAAGATCTCATTGGATTTCTTGGCATCTTTCTGCTCTGATCCCTGCTTATAAAGGTCCTTCTATTGTCTTCAGTCTTCATCCTGTTTTTTTTTTGTTGTTGTTGTTTTTTTAAAGTCTTTCTGCAAGGCTAACAAAGAGGGGGATTGTGCGTTTTGATACTCTGTCATCTTTGTCTTCCCTAGTATGTCCGGTTTTCTTATTAGGGCATAAACTCGTATGGAAAAAGGAGTCTTTTGGAGGCAGGGAAAGAGGGGTAGGGAAAAATGTACACTGACATTTAAAAAAGGAAATAGAAATCTTGGTTTCTCACTCTGAGAACTCTGAAGCAATTATAAGCAGAGGAGAGACCTGTGTGTTCATCCATTAGTATTTAGCAGGAAATGTGGAGCTACATTTTGCTTTTGTTTTTAAATAGTATTTAAATGCTGCACAGTAATTTTAACTGTGAAAACCAGGACATGTCCTCCAAATGTCAATTTGTGTGGACTTTAGGCAGACAAAAATATTTGATTAGTTGGGAGTGTGGCTGCCAAGCTGATCAGAATTACTACAGGTCCTTAAATGAAAAATTATATAAAAGATACTTACTCCACTGCTGGAAATACCATTGGGTTTTTTTATAAAAGAATTATTGCTGTAATGAAGTGGAGAGATACTGATGTTCTAATAAATAACAAGTAGTCCTTGGTGATTTGTCTTCTCATAGCTTCATTTCATAAAATGAATGCAGGGTCCATATATAAAATACAAGCCAAGAATTAAACGCTGATTATTGCTCTTTTAACGTTCTCTAGCAGGATAGCACAGATGGTGAACTTTAACTTTGTTATTTTGAGCACAGGTTCATACTTTCAGTATTCTGTTAGTATGAATCAAAACAGGATCTTATGAGGTATGGCCAGAAGTTAACTTTTTTTTTTTAAAGCCAGTGGGTCTCTTGTGTTGCTGTTTTTCTTCACCTCTTCTTTCTTCTCTCTTTTCTGCCCTCACCATGTTCCCTACATCTTTTTGTGTGTGTGCGTTTTGTTTAGGGGTGGTTTTTTTTATTTTTTACCTTGGCTTCTGTCTGTCCCTGGGATGTAGTGGTGCGCTTGCTTGATGACCTGTGTAACTAGAACCTTCAAGGTTCAGATTAGTTCAAGGATCGTCTGGCTTTCACGGTATTTCAAAGGAGTGGCTGTGGCACTTGATACAAAGGATCCTCGGACGCATCTGAACTCTGAAGATGCCAGCTGTAGAGGGCACAGCTGCCTCAGAGGAAAAAAAACTGGGGGGAAGAAGAAAGGTAAGACACAAGATAGGGGCTGAAAAAAGAATGGAGGAGGGAAGTTTGGAACAGAGGGAAAGAAGCTGATGCTACTTCCAGGGCTGAAGAGGTTGGGTTTGTAGGGAAATCTGTGGCTCGTCTTATTGGAAACAAAAGATAAGCTGTGTCAGTTTGTGGTTTTTCTTCTGTGTCTCTTTTTTCAACACAACGGGCAATAGTTTTGCAATGTTAGCTCTCGGTTGCTTTCATTTTCTTGCCCTCTTCTGGGAAAAGGGGACTGGGGAGGAACCAGGAAATCATCGACCAATAAATCTGACCTTGGTGGTAGGCAAGATGCTAGAGACATTAAGAAAGGATGAGATCACAAAACATCTGGAGAAATATGAGCTGATAATGGCTAGTCAGCAAGACTTTTGGAGGGTAAATCTCATCTGATGGAATTATTTGTGGAGAGATCATAGGAAACAGGCTGGATCCAGTGTACTGTAAAAAAGTCTGCTTTGGATGACAGGGAAGTCAGATGCTGAGAATTACCTAGTACGCTGTAACTATACTGTATCACATCTTCTAAAGGGCTAGCATAGCCTAGAGATTGCTCATCTTCCTTCCACTCAGCTGACTACTTAAGTCTTTGATCATCTTTTTTACTTCTCAGTGTCCTTTTAGAAGAGTCTTTCTTCCAGAACACTTTTCTTGTAGGAAAACCCATTCTTTAAGCGACAACTTCACACTTTTGAAGGGTGAAGTCCAAATGTTTCTTTTTTCACTAAAAATTACTCCCAAAAAATCTTCATCCCAGTATTTTCCCTCGCCTTTTTTTTGAAAAAAAAAAAAAACACACCACCAACTTTCAGTTCTTTAGAGAAGTCATGCTAGGTTAGATGTTTTTCTCTTGTGTTTGTAAACTGACTCTCTGGAACTTACATGCAAGTGACACAAAACACACTCTCGCTTTGAATGGCAAAGAGGAAGAGCTCAGATGCTGATGCCCATATTATTTCTGTCAGTCCTGGAAGTTTACTTTCATATTCTGTTTTATTGTACATCAGAAGTAAAACAAACTAGGTCTCAATTTTATCTCTAAAAGTGGGGTAGCTTCATAAATTACTGTTACTTGTCGTTAAAAGAGATTTGAGAATGAGGGATCTAGAACGTTTCAAGCCCTGTAAAAGCGAGCTGGGGAATGCTTGATACAGTGGATCATCAGAATCATGCAGGAAACTGCCTGCATTGGCTTTGATCCTCTCTTTCATGTTTTCTTCGTTTTTTAAGAAGGGAAAGGTAGGCCTGTGCAAAAAAAAAAGAAAAAAGAAGTTGCCCATGTGTGGTGTTCTGTTCTTTTTGTTTCTCAGTAGGCATATTGAGAAGTCATCAGGTTTGGATTTAGGAAGAAAGAAGTGCTAAGTTTTGAGGTAAAGAGAGATCAAGAGAGTGAAGCTTGCTCGTTGTTCTTGCAGGAGTGTTTTTAGGCAAGGTGCTGTGCCATGCATTTTAAATTTGGCACCTTGTCCTCACTTGAAGGTGTCTTCCCCTGCAGCCCCTGTGTGGATACCAGAATGTTCCTTCCCTTCCACCATTCCCTGCTGGCACTTTCCCTGCGTGAACACCATCAGCTGCTCTCTTTGCCTGTGCCCACGGCTTCCCCTGCCTAAACTTGCTCTGTGGTAGCACTCTTAGCCCTAGACTTCATCATCTGAAAAGATGGCAACGACTTTGATGCTGTTAGAGCAGTAGGTGGTGACATGGTGTATCTCCTCCACTTCTTAGGTTGCTCATAATGCCGTTAAATATTAGGGTGGTAGTTGGTTTCAGACACATTCAGGAAACAAACCCTCGTATGTGTTGGAAAAAAAGATTTCCTTAACTTTTGAACATTTAATTTGAATGCATTTTAAAAGACAGCATTGTAAAAAGCAAACAACCATCTCTCAGCCTTGTGGTTTTTTTCCCCTTTTACGTATCGAAGTAACTGATTTACTAAGGAAAAGAGTTAAATCTTATTTAAAAAGTCCCTCGTGGGGGGAAGACAGAGGTGGGATTATTATTTTCAGATGTATTATGTTGTAGGTACAATGTGCCTCTTAAAGGGGGAACAAAAAACAGGAAACTATATGAGGAAAGAGGAAGAAAAAGAATGGAGAAAGAATAGCACCGTATTAGGTGTGAAGTAGTATGCTTCTGTGAGAAATATTTATTGCAACTGAAAGGGGGAAATAATAAAGACCAACTCTGTGTGCAGTTGGAAAACATGTTACAGAACTCTGGGATTATTCTGCCACCTCTTCCAGTTGAGCCAAAAATGTGAAAAAGATAGTTGGTCAAACAATATTGTGAAATTTGTCAATCTATTCAAAAGTGCATGGTCATATTTGAGGACAGAAGAGGTAAACAGTCACTGCAGACTGCAGGCAAGCCAGTGACTGTTTTCCTCAGTCTCTTGGGTAAACTGGGAGAGTGTGTTTTGAAGTGCTGTCCAAAGCCCAGGCCTTTAGTGAACTGCGTGTAGGAATATACCTTGGAGCCAGTGGTTCTGTGAATGACTGCAGTGATATTTCGTGTTAATATCGAGAAGGAGCGCAGCATCTGACTCATTTACAGGGCTATCAAATCAGTCTCTTCTGCTGGTGCTTTACTAATGTGCTTTTAATGAGGCCCACAGAACGTGCATGCTGAGGAACTGAGTTCTGTGTTGGTTGTGAACCGTCATCCTCATGGGAGATAGATACCTGGTTTGGGAGGGAGCTCTTGGAACGATAGAATGGTTTGGCTTGGAGGGGACCTTTTAAAGATCACCTAGTCCAACCCCCTTGCTGTGGGCAGGGATGTCCTCTACTACATCAGGTTTTCTAAAGCCCCGTTTAGCCTGGCCCTGAACATCTCCACTGGTGGGCCAGCCACAGCTTCTGTGGGCAACTAGTGTCTCACCACCCCCCGCAGTAAAGAAGTTTTTCCTTGTATGTAATCAAAATCTCTCCTCTTCCAGTTTACAACCATTACCCCTTGTCCTACCACTACAGGCCCTGGGAAAAAGCCTCTCTTGAGTCTTTTTTATTTTTTCTTATAAGCCCCCTTTATATGTTAAAAGGTCACAAAAAAGCCCCCACAGAGCCTTCTCCAGCCTGAACAACCCCAGGTCTCTCAGCCTTCCTTCATGGGAGAGGTCTTTTAAGACAAATGTTATAATGCTGATAGGAAAGTCTAACTCATGAAGTTGATGCTGGCGTTATTTTAGTGGACTTTTCGTGCTGATGGGGGTCAGGGCTGCTTACAGCAATTAATGAACTAATTCTCTGATTTTAAGTGCAGCCCTTATGTTTGTTTTGGCTTTGTAAATTGGTTCCTAGCTGTAGAAGTCTCAAGATTTTGAAGGTTTTGTCCCTTTTTCTTTCTGAAATAGAGGATGTAGAGGAAAAACTGGAAAACATAACCAGAGGACCTTCTTCACAGTTTAGAGTAAGGAGAAAAAAAAAGGGCTGTTTAATTACTTTTAAATAAAAGTCCCCAAAAGTATATAATTTAAAATAATTTATCATGTGTGTTTTTATTTTTCTGAATGCTCAGCCTTAGCAGTATACCCTACGATTTCTGCAATTCTGTCAAAAGATCTGGGGATCAAGAAGTGTACCCTGATTACAGAAACCAAGTGATGTGAAAGAATAAATTTTGCCTTTGCTGCAAGAGGCATGACTGGTCCAGTGGTTAGTGTATATGTATATATATATTAAAAAAACTATATTTGAACTGCTTTGTTATCCATCAAACTCAGTTAAACTAAATCTCAAGATTTAAGAGAAAAAATATTTATTTAAAATTTTTGCCATGTGTTTCCGTATCAGCCTTTGTACACGCCACGTTACATCTGCCAAATAAACACTACCTCATTTGGAATGATGTAGTTATACTGGTGTGGAAAATACTCAAAAAAGGATTTATGCCCTAAAATGCAAGGACACCCACTATTTTATATATTCTTGCCATTATGCCTAGGTTAGAGCTACACAGCTGAATTGTCAGTAAGAACTTACACCGTTGAAGAAAACCATTAAGCAGTTCAAAATCCCTTGTCACACCTCTTCAGCCCTGCAAAATGGGAATACTACCTTATATTTGCTGCTTGGTTTTCAAGGACTTGCAGGCATGGATTGTCTGGATCCTTTTTTTTGTGGGTCATAGATATCCCTGGTGCCTGCCTGTATTCTGTAAGTAGCAGTCAGTTAAGTAAATGGAAGTGTTTCCTCTGTAATGCAGATTTGGGGGGGGGTTTGTTTGTTTGTTTAACTTTCGATCATGCAATCTCTTTCTCCTCCTTTCCTCATTGAGGAGAAATGAAACTGTGAGAACACCAAGAGAAGGAAAGACATTTATTTCTTCATTCAAGACTTGACTTAAATGCGTGGTTTTATAGCTTTAGCTGTGTTCCACTGCAGTTTTATCAACGGAGCAGGCTAGAATCCAGTTGTGATAATCTGTGATGACAGTGCTGGTTGTAGGGATTGGAAATAGTTTTACAGGTAGAAACTGATTTCTGGATGTAGAATATGAATCCTTTGCCACTATAAATGAAGTAATCAAGTCACTCTGTCATATGTGTTCGTTGTGCTGCTCTGGCAGAGTCTTGAGAAGACTGTCGTAGGCCAGGAGGTTAAACACCACTACTCAGCATGGCTTTTTCTTCAATAATTTTTTTTAAAAAAGAAATCTTGCTTTTTTATGTGATTGTTAATAGAGAAATGGTTTTGCTCCTTTAATGCTGCCTTTGGTGATACGTTTCATACAGTGAAGGAGCAGGATAGTACTTGACTTTTCCAACTTGAATTTTTCTTTGCATCAGAGATCATTGTAGTTCTAGGTCTTTTCTGTTACAGATCCATTTTCACAGTAGCACGAACATTTGAAGGTGTATTAACTGATGTAGCTCCTGGTGCCAAAGTTGCCTTGTTACTTGCACGATAAAAGTATTTATTATAAATAAGAATTAGGGAAAAAATACTTTTTCATACATGGAAAATCACTGCAAATATGCCAGCAGCAGCCTTCAGCCGAGCTGTAGAGATATTGCCTATTGAGCATTATTGTGACAGCTTGTTTCTGTCGTTTTCGCTGAAGTTTAGCCTGTAAAGTCAAGATATCTTGATCATAGAGAAGGGGAGATAGTTAAATTACATCATCATGGAAGAATACCAGCATACTTAGCTTTAAAGCCATTCAAGACTACATTGGCACCCCTTTGTTATACAGTGTAGCTGGAAACGAACTGCAGCAATAATGAACCAATCCATCTAAATCACAGCAGCTGAACAACTGACTGTTCTATCTCAAAATGCAAATGCCTTGTGCAGAATGGATTTAATTGTAAATGTTTGCTTAGTAGGGAATATGAGCCTTTTAGTTTGCGACAATAATCGTGAATACAAAGCCCCACAGAATTTTAGGGTTTACATAGCTTGTCCCTGTTCTCATAACAATATTTCAAAGTCAGTTTTTTAAAATGTACCATTTGGCTTTTTTCTAGCCAGTGAATAGGACTCTAAATGCCCAATCTCTAAGCGATGTTTTGAAAACGGAAAGATAAATTTAACTCTCTGTATTTAGATTAGGCAGGATTTTCTGTTGTATTTCTTTCAAATCCATGTTAGGGCTTTTATATAGCATCAGATAATAAGAAGAAAAAGTGCTGACTTTCAGAGCTTGGATTTGTTTTGTGGTGCAGAAATGCCAAGTGTAACTTACAGGATTACCATTTTCTTTGAGGTTCTAGTAATGTGCCTCTCAAACAATTTAAAGGTTACTGTTACAGATTTCTATTCTAGGGGAAAAAACCAATCAACACCCACACACCCCACCTCCCCATATTAAAATCTTAATTTTTTTTTTGTTAAATTCTTGAAACCTGACTGGTGAATGCAACTAATGAGGATGACTCTCAATTTGAATGAATTAAAGTAAAATAGCATTGCCACTTTATAGCAAGGAAAGGAAAAAGCTTTCAGAGTTTCACTAGTGAAAAGAGAGAAAGCAGAAATACCTGCCTTCAGGCTGTTCCGAGGTATCTTTCTGGGTGAGGAAAGGCAGATTTGAGACCTTTGAGAACACATGCACACACAAAAAGTGTGCATGTTTATGCTTCTGTTGGCATTTTGTATGTGTTCTTTAATAGCCTTCACATGTGGATTAGTCCTTCCTAAAAAAAAAAAAAGGCAACCAAGCCCCCTGAAGAATAGGCCTTTGTGACACTGGAGAAGTTTACTGCGCCAAAGTTATGGTAAGAATTTGTAAATTTTGGCTGCTGGAGTACTTCCTTCCCCTGCTATGTTTTTAATGTTGGAAACTTATAAGTGTGGAAGAGAGGGTGTTTTTTGTTGGGTGGTTGTTTTTTTGTTTGGGTTTTTTTTTGTTCTTTCTTAAATGACAATGCAAACATTCATTTAGCAAACTGAACCGCCCGTTCACATGACGCTGCTGGCTGTATATAAACACCCTGTTGATCTTGTTCTGCAGAAGTCTTCATTGGGCTTCTTGAAATGCTCCTCTGCTCTTTTTGGGGCTGTGCTGGGGACTCAGGCTGTATCTGCTCGGATTTAGTTTGCCAAATTAACGTCCCTGAAAGAAATGTTTTTACTTGGAACAGGGCCCTCAAAGCCGGGGTGTTTTTCTATGTCTCTTTTTTTTTTTCTCCGTGTGTTTAAAATTTTTGATTCTGCTATCTTGGGAATGGTTTTTGTTTTGCCTGTATTCCTCAGATAAAGCTGAACCTGTCGGGGACATGTTTAGTGTTTCTTAGTTGCAGAACCGTCTTCCTCTTACGTACGATGTTGTTTCTTCATGTGGATCTTATGTTGAATGGTTTAGTTTGTGGGTGGGCAAAACAGCTTGGGATGAGAGAGCCCTGCAGAGCATGGATGGCCAGGAGGTAGCCACATTGCCAGGTGAGCTTTCCCAGTGGCCCAGGATGCAGTGACGAGTTGTACAGCACAGTTGACTTCACAGGGGTTTTCTGGAGCAATAAAGGCAGAATTGGAGTCCAAGGCTAGACTGTCATGGTGACAAAATATTTGGAAAACATTTTCTTGCTTGAAACAAAAGCTTGGATTGTGCAACACAAAGTACCGTCCCAGTGTAATAAATGGTGTTGTGTATTTTTAAAGGGTTCTGTGTGTTCCCTGAGCATCAGCTCTTGCCAGATTCAGCCTGTTCAGGTAAAACAAGGCGTTTTTCCTTTAGGCTCCTGCCTTTAAAGGCTGGGTTAATTCTCCTGCTTTACAGAGTGGGTTTGAAAAGATGTAGTAGCCAAATCTGGCCTCACTTTTTGAACATAGTGAGCAGCCCTGTTAATCATAGAATAATGGAATAGTTTGGGTTGGAAGGTGATCTAGTCCAAAACCCCTGCAATGAGCAGGGACATCCTCAACTAGATCAGGTTGCTCAGAGCCCTGTCCAGCCTGACCTTGAATGTTTCCAGGGATGGAGCATCTGCCACCTCTCTGGGCAACCTGGGTCAGTGTTTCACCACCCTCAGTGTAAAAAATTTATTCCTTATATCTAGTCAAAGTCTTCCCCTTTTTAGTTGAAAGCCATTCCCCATTGTCCTACTGCAACTAGCCCTGCTAAAATGTTTGCCCCCATCTTTCTTATAAGCCCCCTTTAAGTATTGAAAGGCTGCAATAAAGTTTCCTCAAAGCCTTCTTTTCTCCAGGCTGAACAATCCCAACTCTCTCAGCCTGTCCTCACAGCAAAAGTGCTCCAGCCCTCTGAGCATCTTCATGGCCCTCCTCTGGGCCCACTCCAACAGGTCCACGTCCTTCCTGTGTTGAGGGCTCCAGAGCTGGACACAGTACTCCAGGTGGGGTCTCTCAAGAGTGGAGTAGAGCAGCAGAATCACTTCCCTCACCCTGCTGGCCACGCTTCTTTTGGTGTAGCCCAGGTTATGGTTGGCTTTCTGGGCTGCAAATACACATTGCTGATTCACATCCAGCTTTTCATCCACCAACACCACTAAGTCCTTTTCGCAGGGCAGATCTCAATCCTTTGATCCCCCAGCCTATATTGATTGCTGGGGTTGCCCTGACCCAGAGGCAGGACCTTACACTTGGCTTTGTCGAGCCTCATGAGGTTCACATGGGCCCCCTTCTTAAGCTTGTCCAGGTCCCTCTGGGTGGCATTCCATCCCTCAGGCATTCCAACCGCACCGCTCAGCTTGGTGTTGTCTACAAACTTGCTGAGGATGCACTCAAGCCTACTGTCTATGTCATTGATAAAGATACTCAACTGTACTGACTGGTCCCATTATGGACCCCTGAGTGATACCACTTGTCACTGATCTCCATCTGGACATTGAGCTGTTGACTACTAGCCTCTGGATGTGACCATCTAACCAGTTTTTCATCCACTGAACAGTCTGCCCATCAAATCCATACCTCTGCAATTTAGAGAGGAGGATGTTGTGGGAGACCACATCAAAGGCCTTACTGAAGTCCAGATAGACAACATCCGTAGCTGTTCCTTTGCCCGTTGATGTCGTCACTCCGTCATGGAAGGCTGCGAGGCTGGTCAGGCAGGACTTGCCCTTGGGGAAACCATGCTGGCTGTGCAGACAGATGCAATGGAGCAGCTTCTTCAGCTGTGGTGGCTCAGCTGCATTAAGAGCAGTTGCTTAAAACTTACACCTTGTCATTGGCGTAGACTGTTCCAATCCCAGGTGGGCTCTAGGACTAGACTTGGTGATTGCTTTTATTGGGTTAGAACGTGCTGTCTTGCTGCTGTAGGGACTTTTTGTACTGTAGGTGTTTCATCTCTCCATAATAACTGCTATAGTTTGGTGGGTTTTTTTTTAAACTAATGCCTGAGGTTTTGAGATGTCCCAGCCATACTAATATCTACCCTCTGACTTGAAAGGAAGCCAGAGGTCTGAAGTGGCTGCAGCAGATTGTTCGTCAGGAATAATATAAAATGATTTTAAGATGAGCGAACCTGTGACAACTGAGTGAAGATTTCTGGCCAGTCGGGTACAATTCAGTTTGGCGTAACTGCACCATTTGGAGTTAACACATTTTTTCCCAGTCTGATCTGTGTTTCCTGGGTAATATGAATGGTAATTTGGGACGAAAAGCATGATTTTATGTGTATACTGCTCTCTCTGCTTAGAGCAGCAGGTGGCCAAAGTTCTTTCTGAAATAGTGACTTGTCCGGGCTCTACAGCAACTGTAGCCAGATCGTCTGCAGACACTTATTTTTTAGATCTTAAAAGAAGCTGATGTTTTCAAAGGTGCTGTAGTTGTTGGGGTATAGTGTCGTTCGTGAAAATGGAAAACAAAAGCAAAACATGGAAGAGGGGGGGCCAAGTTTGTATCATCTTGCATCTTTGTATGCTTGGCATGTCACCCTGTCCCATAGAGCTGCCCTGAGCGGGGCAGAGCTCGTCCTTTGGGGCTGCTGCTTTTGTTGCCACCTACTAGTTCCTCCGTTGCATTGAGCTGCAGAACCAGCTGCTTTTGCTTTTCATACCTATTTTTACCATTTCTAATTTGCTATTAAGATGTTAACTTCTGCCTCCCGTTCGCCTAAGCGCGTCTCTGTGCTGCGACTGCAACGTGGGGGGCAAGCGAGCGCTTCTGGGCTTTCTCTTGTGCTTCCCTTTCACACTGGGGAAACGCTCCCTCTCGACAGCTGCGGCGCTGCTTTATTATCCTCTTTAAAAGCTCTCCCTCCTTGTGTTGCTTATAAAAGGCCTTGATGAACTTGCAGTGCCTGTGTACCGAGGCTGCTGTTCGCTGCCGTGCCCGGTATTGGTCCTCCTTTTTTGTGTCTGGCTGGCTGGCTGGCTTTCCGTTGTCCCTGTCCCCTGACGGTAAACTCTGCGGAACAGGGAATATCTCCTTGTTTTATTTGTACAGCAGGTGGCTCAGCTCTAGGTGTGTGTCTGAAGTTGCAGTGTACTGCAGTAGTGCAAATCATCACATACACAAAGCTGTATCTAAAATAGAGGAAAAAAGAAAAAAAATAGTCAGATTTACTGTGATATGTTTTTTGCAGGTTATTTTTTGGTGTGGTTTTTTTGGTGTCTGTTTGGGGGGTTTTTTGGTGTTAATCCTCTGGCAGGAAGATGTAAAAGTCAGTTTTCTTCCCATTTTAAGGAATCCTCCTTCCTATAGCCAGAGAAAAACTTGCTTTTCTCAGCAGCTGCTCCAGGCTCCCAGGAACGGGGCTGCTCCACAACAGCTCTTCCTGGTGTCTTGGGGAGGTTTGTTTATTCCCGCAACTTGACTGTGTGTGCTTATGGCAAAACCTCATCTTTCTGAAGACTTTTCTCTTTTCAGGCACTATTTTAGAAGTGGAATGACACCCAACAGGATGTGGGGTTGTAGATACATGTTCATGCTTCAGAGGCTGTGCATACCTTTTTGACCATGTACAATCCTGTGCTTATTTCTCTCATCATTCATGTGGTGAAATGAAACATGGAGGAACACAGGATTCAGTTCTTTCTCTGCCCAGCACACACACAGAATGTTTATTGATATTCATCTTTCTGCTGACTCTCACAATCCTCAAACCAGTTACTGGAGGCAAGGAGATTAAGATGAGGGCACGTGGCCAAGCAGACTTGAGGTTTTGGTCCTTGAATTTGATTTGGAATTTGCAGTTTGATAAAGTTGCATTCGTTCTGTTTTTTGCCTTTGTATTTTTGTAATTCTCCTGAGTTACCCACATGTCCTGTTAGTGTTAGGATTTCTTTTGTAAAGTTTTGAATGACCCTGCTTTGATGGAAGAATATACCACATCACCTTTCATGGCTCCTTTCAACATAAAGTGTTCTATGATTCTTGACTGGTTTGATACTGGGAGTTGCATGCAAAGCCCAACCTGAGTTCGAAGAACAGCAACTATGCTTGTAGAGGTGTTTGGTTTTACTTTTGATATTCTTTGTCATGGCTGTCAAACAGAAAATAAATAGCAGCTCCTCTGTTGTCAACAGGCCTTCTCATTTTTCAGTGTTGGCTAATCTGCTCAAACACAGAAGTTGGGATTTTTCAAGGAAAAGGTACAAAACGTGGAATATAAACAAACCTTGCTAACTTACTGCTTGTTGTTAGTGTTCTGGGTCTGTGCTTTGGAATCAAAAGTTGGTTTTTGCTTTAATTATTAGACTGTCTGGTTTACTAAGATTGCTACGTAGCTGTGAAGCTGCTGGGAGTTTTTGCTCTCTTTTGTTTGCTTGGTTGGCGGTTGTTGCTGTGAGGCTTGTTGTCACAAGGCAGAAAGGTTTCTAACCTCATCCCAGCCTTTCTCCTTCACCCTTTTGTAGTCCTGGTGTAAAAGAGAGGAGGGAAAATAGGGGTAGCGGGATGTATGGTGGGGCTGTCTCTGTTCATTCTGGTCCTCTCCAAGCAAGGCTTCAGTTATTTTATGTCGCTGATGGAAGCTGAATTAGGTGCCTTTGTGGTCACCTTCAGCAACAGCTTGTTGGCTACGGCTCTTTGAGAGACCCGCCATGGCAGAGGACTGGAGTCAGACCCTATAAACCAGGTGATCCATAGGGGGATGGGTCTCCGCTGTTTGTTCCACAGTAATACCTCAAACAGTTGACATTAAATGCTGCTTTATGAATGCCCTTAAGTTGTAGAAGCTTATTTCACAACTGGTGCTCTGGGTGGCTGCAACTGGAGTCCCAAAGGACAGAGTAAATTTTGGACCTGATGTGGCATTTCACTTAGAAAAGAGAGCCTTTGAGGGCAGGGTTGAAGTCTGGCTGAGCCAGAAATGGGAAACCTTGAGCAGTCTCCAACCTCTGGAATTTGTTTTATCTGAGACGAGATTGTTGTGTGAAGTCTGGAGCCAAGGTCTCTGTATGAAACTACATCAGATCTGTGTTTAAATCTGTGTCTGAATTGAGATAGCTGCAGTTCCAAAGGGATTTTTTTTAATTTCATATTATTTTATAACCTAAAATTTCCAGAGCGGGGAGGTTCTAGTAGGATGCATGTCTAATACCAGCTTCCTATTAAAACTTTCACTAATTATTTTAAAATTATATTTATGACCTACCGTGGATTTGTTTTTAAATTATTTTTCTACTTTGAAAACTTGATACGTCTTCCTTCCTTTTCCCACAATACCAGGATAGCACTGACTATTTTGGAAATTGTTGTCTTTGTTCAGATTTAAGACTTCTGAATGCAAACAATGCCTGCAACTGATGCCCTCTTCCATTTTTTTTTTTCTGGACTGGAAGTACCATTAATAAAAGGTGTAGGCATTCCCCGTTCCCTGTTGGAGATAGGTAGGTCGGTGAAATGGAAGGCAGAGCATCCAGAAGCTGAAGAAGTGGGTGGTGTATTAGAGTACCATCCTGGAACTGAGACTCAAAGCCAGTCGTCCCCTGCTCTGCCACAAACTTCCTCCTATACGAGCATCTTGTATAAGGTTATTTTTATCTCTCTGTGCCCCAGTTCCCTATCTGTAAAATGGTGATAACAGCACTTCCCTACTTCACGGGGATGTTGTGAGGACAAATGCAGCTCGGGCTGTGGGGCTCTGGGATGCTGTGGTAACTGGGGGCACAGATGGAAGAAGGGAAACGTTCCGTGTAAAAAGCTTTCTGTTCTTGAAGCCCAGCGGTAGGTTACAGCACCGATGTGAGCGGGGCTTCCACGGAACTCATGGCTTGGTTGGTGCCACATCTTTTCTCTGAACGTTTCCTTGCTCACCACTGTGTGAGGACCCAGCAAAGCCCCTAATGTCCCGGCTAAACGCTGCTGTTTGGACCCTTGGCTGCAGACTCTGAGAGCCCAAGAGCCTGGGTGAGTCTTGATACCCGTGTGTTTGCCAGCGTGGGCTGCTCATGGTGACTGAATGGAGTAGGTGCTTCTGGCACCCTGCACGTTTCACAGCCTCTCTCAGACCCTGGAAGGAGTTAAAAATACGTATGAATGGATTTTCGCTTGCGAAATTCAAACCACTGTAGCAGTTACTCTGAGCAAGCCACGGGCTAGAGTCTGACCAGAAGAAAGCAATTGTCCTTGAAATAACTGGTTAAATTTCATAGAAACCACATCCTTTGTGTTGCCACTGACAACATAACATTCCTTAATGTTTGATTTCAAGTGGTGCTTTATTACCCAGCCGTACATGCAAACGTACTTTCTTCGGAAGAATTTCTGTCCAAAAACACCGCAGAAGAGTGCAAACCTCTTTCCGTTTCAATGTGGACTTCGTAGTGCTTGTTTATATATAGTACAAGCAGGTAAGGGACAGGAAACCTATCTGCTCGACATTTACATTGTCACATGTCCAAAGGGAAGGCTGCGGTGAGATGAATATTTGTTCAATCAAATCTCACTCATGCAAATTGCAGTGCGTTTTGGGGGAGCTTTTTGGGCCGGGACGTAGAAGTGTACTTCGTTTATTTCTTGCTCCTTGAGACATGTGGTTCATGTAATCTTCCTTGTTCACCTGCTTTGATAAATTCTATATTTAGTTGTCTCTGCCCATCCACTTGAACAGGACAAAAATAACTTCAGTGTAATCCATCCTTTCTGTCCTTTCCTCTCCACCCCTTCCCTCCCCTTTCCTTTCCTGCTGCTGGGTTTAGGGCGTTCTGTTGTTTGGGAAGCGCTGGATTTTTTTGCTTTGTTTTGCTGTGTTTCCTTACCAGGAGGGTCGGGGGTGGAGGGGGAGGAAACGTTTATATGCCCTGCAATAAAATTGTTGTGAAGAGTATGTAGAACTGTCAAAAACACTTCCTCCTCCCTTTTAACACTGGCTGAGGGGTCAGAGTGTGTGCAGAGTGCGGGGAGGTTGGGAAATGCCTTGCATGTGGCATACATCTGCCTGACAAAAAGCCAACCGTGCCAGGGGATAAAATGGACAAACAAACAGCGTTTCAGTTCTGAACCCGGAGCTTGAACCTAAAGTTTGCGCAGGAGCAACTCGTTAGATAAAGCTGCCGATGGACCTTGACTCCTGTCGTGCAAACACCTAGTAGCTGGCACGGAGGAGCCTGTCCTCTAAATCCCTGCTCGGGGTTGGGTCTCTGCGTGGGCTTTGCTTTGCTCCCCTTCTCCCCTGTCCCCACCATGGGCACATCTATACATTGTCATAAAGTCTGACACAAATCACCACTGGCCTGAACCCCCAGAAGTATTTAAGCTCCGCACCCCTTGACTTTAGCATGAATTTAGCAAAATTAGCGAAGCCCTTTTGTTAATCTGACTGTGGATGTTGCCTGCTGTTATCTGCGAATTGGATAAGGAACGTCCACTCAACTTACCAAAATGTTTGCTGCCGGTGTTATCTGAAATATTATTGTCTTCCACTATTAAGCTGATAGGGATTCGAGGGAAACTGTATTGTGTTGGTGAAACTGCTTGGAGATACAGCCTGCCAAGTTGTTGTATCTTGGGCCGGGTGTTGGGTACGTTGTTGTTCCCGACAGACACATTGTCTGGGGATGTAAGGGGAGGGGTTGTTCCCACAAAAAAAAATGTCATGTTTTGTAACTTCAGCGATTTTTAGGTCGTGTTAAAGGTGGTGATGAGGAGCAGGAAGATTGAGGTGGAAAAACCCTTAATTTATGCCTGACATAATTCAAGTTGTTTCTTGATGAATTTATTCATTCGGTATCTGCTTTTCAAAAGAAAGTGAGAATTTTATTTATTTTTTTCCTTATTTTTGCATTCCTGGAATTACTGCAGGAAAGGAGGAAGAAAGAATTGGTTTAGAAAGCCGATCACAACTTGAAAGATTAGAATTCTCCTTTCTTCCTCCTCTTTGGTGCCGATGACAGCCCCAAGGCAGTGGCAGGGCAGCGGCACTGCCCCGTTTCGACTTGCACTGCCCTGGGTGACACAGGGGTGGAGGACACCGGATCACACGGGGACTTTGTGACACCGTTAACCAAACCTGGCTTTTACGTAGGAGCCTAATTCCCAGTTGGAACCCCCGGGCAATGGATTTGTAACAGAACTACCCGAGCCTGCCTTGCCACCTCACCTCTGCGAGGTGCCATCCCGTTGCCTGGGCGCCCGTCCTCTGTCCCGCTTCTGAAGCGAAGGGCGGTTTAGTTTGTAGAAAGGTTAATTCCTGACTTCGCAGGCACAAATGGACACTCTGGGTGTTTGAAAAGGAGCGGGCCCTGAATGGAGAGTGCTCTTCTTGGGCTTCCAGGCATAGTGTAATCCCGTTAGCAGTCTGGGCTGCTGCCATCGTACCCGGCCTGGCAGGCATCTGCCTCTCTGCCTACCGAGTCAAGTCAACATCTTCAAAACTGTAATTTTCACTGTAATGATGGATTACGCTTGTCACGGTTTACAGAATTTTTGTCTTGCGTGTTTAATAAAAGGAAACAGATCCTAACGCTTATTATTTCTGAAGTCCAATACATCTGAACTAAAGCTCAGTGTATACGCAAGACAAACTACGCTTTAATTTTACAATTGTCTGATGGGACTTTGCGATTTATTTGTTGTTACTTCCTTAATGATGTTGCAGTCAGAGGCACTGTTTTGCTAAATGTTGTGTAAAAAGTAAATTGTAGCACAGCAGATGTTGGTATTTGGATGGATGTCGGTGCAATGGGGGGACAGCAACAGTCATCTCTGTCAGCTGTCTTCGGGCTCGGCAGGCCTGCTGCGTGGTTACTTTGGTGTGTAAAAACAGCTCGTTTTGCAACTGGGAAGTTTGGCATTACATTTGGCACCGAGCCACGGAACTGGGTTAACGCGAGTGTTTATCCAGCAAATTTTTTTTTTTTTTCCTCCCCCCCTCAAAAACGGTAACTTGGAGAAAATGTTTATTAAACTTCAGTACAAAGGAAGGATTGGGGGGGGGGGGTGGGGGAATAAGGCTCGGTTTCTTCTTTTCAAAAGGCATCAGTGTTTGTAATGCTGAAAACCCATTTTTATCACTATTTTTATTTCCTCAGCCCCTGTCTGTTGCTGTTCTGTCATCAACCTTTTTGCAGCTTAATCTTTATAATTTCCTTTGTAAAGATTAAAACATACCTGATTAAATAGAAAGTACACAGAGTGTTGTAACTACTTCTCTCTCCATCCTCCGTGCTGTCACAACTTAGGTGCAAGGAATTGAGGGCTGCAAATGAAGCTACTTAATTACCATCACCCCCCGCCCCATTTGATAGAAAATCCAACTGCAACATGGAATGGGAGCACTGATCTGCAGAGCGATTGATTTTTTTTTTTTTTTTTTTTTTGGTATGATAAATTACTGTATATTTAACCTGTGATTTAAGTACAAGAATACCTGCAGGCCAACAATAATTTGTAATAGGACTCATGTCTATATCAGACGTTTCTTTATGGAAATAGCAATTTGGACTGCATTTTTGGTACAGAGGGGCAGGAGAAAGCAGTAGTTTTGCAAAGCAGTTTCAATCAGACCTTATACCTGAAATTGGGAACCTGTTGATTTCAGAGAAACTTTATTATAACAGCGGCATTTAATTTGGATTAATTTTTATAATCTATTTTGGATTATAAATCTGTTTGGATCCATGGTGGCTATCCACAGGGCCAATAATGCCCCTGTGATTAAATAAGGAATTGTCTTTATTAGTTAAAAAGGCACCCATTTCTTTTGGAAAAGGGAATATGATTAAACTAGGAAATTTGGATTTGCTGGTGAGGGGGGAAAAAAGTATGTAGAAAGAACATATTTTCAAACCAGTGACAGTGAACCAATACTGGACTTGTGCTTAGCTAATTTTGTTGTTGAACTGCAATTTTATCACCAAATATAATACTCGGGACAGTAATTTCCATGTGGGTCCTTTGTTATCCCTTTTTTCTTTAAAAAAAAAAAAAAAAGTGTGTTATCTGTACCTTCCAATTTCTGTACCCAAGCGTGGCTTCGTTTAGAAAACCATAATTTGCAAGAAGGTCTGCCCACTGCAAAGATTCATTTACTGCGCTGTGGATAAATGAAAATTGCAGATTAGCCCCTGCAAGCGTGCAGCGACTGCTTTTTGGAAACTTTTTTTGGCCTCTTAGCTTGATACTGAAACTGCAATCCTGATGGTAAAATGGTTTTCTCACAGTATGAAGGGATATATATATATGTATACATACATATACATATATATATATATATACACACAAACACACATGAAAACTTTAATTTGAGAATAATTCAAACCTGATTGCTTCCCCAGGCCAGAGGGTGGGCTGAGGCTTCGTGGCCGGGCTGACTTCTGGAAGATTTCTTTGTGGGCATCAGCTCTGCTTTTGAAGGTACAGCGATGTCATGTGCTTGTGGATGGGCTCCATGTTAGCCATCTTCAACGTACGTGTGGACGTTGGGCTACAAAGATGATGAGGGGACTAGAACATCTGTCTTATGAGGAGACGCTGAGGGACTTGGGTTTTTTTAGTCTGGAGAAGAGAAGACTGAAGGGGGATCGGATCAATGCCTATGAATACTTAAAGGATTGGTGTCAGGAGGATGGGCCAGTCTTTTTGCAGTGGTGCCCAGCACCAGTGACAGGACAAGAGGAAATGGGCACAAACTTGAACATAGGAAGCTCCATCTAAACATGAGGAGGAACTTCTTTACTTTGAGGGTGGCAGAGCCCAGGAATTGGCTGCCCAGGGAGGTCGTGGAGTCTCCTTCTCTGGAGATACTCAAAACCCACCTGGACATGTTCCTGTGCAACCTGCGCTGGGTGGACCTGCTCTGGCAGGATGCAGTTGGACTAGATGATCTCCAGAGGTCCCTTCCAACCCCATACCATTCTGTGATTTTGTAATTCTGTAAATTTGCTCAGATTTGACCATGTTTCAAGAACAGTTTCCTGAACGGAGGGTGATAGTTTCCCTGTGACCTGTTCAGGTGGCCACCGGCACAGCTGGCAAGGCCAGGGTTGAGGGCCAGGCTCCCACCTTTCCCTGCCCTGCCTGTTCTCAACAGCCCAGTACCTTCTCCCCCTGCCCAGCAGAGACCCAGCCTCCAGGACACCCCACCTTGTCCCTTTGTCGGTGTCCTCCTCTCTGATGCAGCAGACTCCAGCCAGAATTGTGGTAGCCATATCTTAGCTCATGTCTACCATGCTCTTCCCTCTCCACAAGGTGCCTCTGTCCTTCCCCTTTCTTCTCCTCCTCCCTTTCTGCCTTGCTTTCAGCAACAGCAGCGTTTTCAGGGTGGCCTTGCTTGGCTTGATCCCTGGGGTGGCAGAGGTGTCCCTACCCGCTGCCATCTGAGCTGATAGCATCAGATTGGGAACCGGTAGAAGAAAATGCTGCAACCAGAGCATGTGCTGAGCATGGAACGACAAAGCACGGTTTTCTGTGTGTGTGTCTGCATGTTCTCTCCTTTGTACAAGTCCCTGAGGCACCAGCATGGCCCCAGATGACCTTCTTCAGGAACGTTACCCCAGGTGACCCATAGGTTTTCATACACTCTCTTTTTTTTTTTTTAAGTATTTTATAAACAAAACAAAGCAGCCCCCCCCCCCCTCGTATGACTTTTTAAAGCTTTATTTATGTTTTTTTGGTGTTCTCACGCTTAAAAGTGTAGGAATCTTCACTCTCCTGGACAGCTACTGGAGTTGTTGCAAGTTCTCCTGCAAACCTGCAGGGTAGCTGTAACCCAGTGAGGCAGGGGACGTGTTCTGCTGTTTGTTTTGCTTCTGTTCTTTGGGAATGTGCTAGTAGGAGTGGGAAGATAAACCACAGAGAGCGGATAACAGTTGTGGGACAGGGCTTTTAGAATTCAGGTGGCAGAGGGGACGTGCATGGTGAGAAGCAGTCGTGATGCTCTTGGAAAATCAGGTGGGGCCTGACTTCTGAAAATGCAGTGGGTCGAGTGCCAGGTTTGATGCCCACGGAAGCTGGTGTGATGTTTGGTTTTCCCCCTGGGCATAGGAGCAGTTTAAATAAAGAGGAGATTGGTGTTTTTGCCATGTCTTCCCAAAACAACAGTACAGGGCACTGCAAGCTGGAAAGGGTAAGCTCCCATCTTCCTGTGCTTATCTGCTTCTCACTTCTGTGTGGTGTATAACTTTTCATTTTTTATGCCTTTTTAAAATGAAAAGTGGTTTTAACATACCAAGATGCTGTTGCAACGTGAAAATAATTCATGGTAACGATGTCAAAGCAGGTGGGTCTTTCATTCCCCCTTGTGTAAGAAACAGGTTTTCCTGTGACTGACTGGAATGCACATCTCCTGGAGCTTGGAGCTGTTAGGGAGAGGTATGGTGACCTTACTATAATAGATGACTTTGGGGTTCAAAAAATAATAAGTCATAAGAGGCTGAGGGACTTGAGGCTTTTTAGTCTAGAGAAGAGAAGATTGAGGGGGGATCTATTCAAAGCTTATAAATACTTAAAGGGTGGGTGTCAGGAGGATGGGGCCAGTCTTTTTTCAGTGGGTCCCAATGACAGGACAAGAGGAAACGGGCACAAACTTGAACATAGAAAGTTCCACCTAAACATGAGGAGGAACTTCTTTACTTTGACGGTAGCAGAGCCCTGGAACAGGATGCCCAGAGAGGTGGTGGAGTCTCCTTCTCTGGAGACATTCAAAACCCACCTGGACGTGTTCCTGTGCAACCTGCTCTGGGTGGACCTGCTTTGGCAGGGGGTTGGACTAGATGATCTCCAGAGGTCCCTTCCAACCCCATAGCATTCTGTGGTTCTGTGAATTATATGTGTGTGCTTTTAGTAGTACATACTAACACGTTTTGATATTGCAGGGCTAAACCATGATACCACTGAAATCCAGCAGGAATTTTGCAGTTTGATTATATCCAGACTCAACATTTTTACTGCATATTGTAAAAAGAAATGAATTTTCATAGTGTTTAAGGTGACAGAAGTGTGTTTCTCTGGGCCCGTGACCCTGAGGGGGGAGCAGCAAGGATTGGGCTCTGCTCTACAGTGACAACACACCTCAGTCCAAGACACAAAAATCCTTGGCAAGGTTTCTTATGCCTGCGTTGCGCGGCTAAGCTTGGCACCAGGGCTACAGTGGCTGTTTGCTCTCACGTTACTCCGTGGTGAAGCTATTTTAATAAATTCTGAGTATGCAATGAAGTTACAAAATTCCTCTGAACCGAGGCAGGCGTTTCTGTTATCTGGAGGAGACTTAGTTTGGGGTAGTGACTCAGTAGAAGTTATCTGTGGAATACTAAATTTGGAGGCGTAACCAGGAGGTTGCCATGATAACAAATATTAGAACTTGCTTTCTGGGAAGTGCTTGTAATTTTTCATTTTTCCATTGATGGCCGTTAAATGGCTCAAGATAAATGAAACTTTTTATTAGAACTGACATGGTCTCTGTCTGCTCCTCCAGGGTTTTGAGGACTTGCTAGTGATGAAATGAAGAAAGGAAATCCAAATTAGCCCCAGCCATATAAACAGCACACTCTTTTTTTCATGTTGCTTCTTATTTTTGCCATTGAAATATTTGCTTAACTTGGCTTTTATGCATCTTTCTATGAAATTTTTAACCAGTAACTGTTTGTATAAACATGTTTAAAACTCTGCATTGATTTTTTTTTTTTTCTTTTTCCTTGGCACTTAAGAAATTTCCTGATGCACAGCATGATCACACAATCACTGGTAGAGCTTTTATTGTAAGTGGCCTAAACCAACTCTGTGTATTTATGTTGAAAATTAGGATGCAAACCCAGAAGCTAAAGGATTAGAACATGATGTGTAAATTTCTTACCCTCTGTAAATTACTTATTTATAAAAGTCTGTGTTCTGCAGCTTAGTTTTTACAAATAGAGCTTCCCCCCCCCCCATTTCAAACCTCTTCTGAAGTTGGTCAATATCATCTGTTTTAGAAAAGCTGCTGTTTCCATAAATCTCCCCAAATGTCCCCTAGCCTTTTTTTTTTTTTTTCCAACATTTCTTTACAATTCCCTGAGGTTTTTGATTCGCTTTGTGAATGACACAATGATCTAGTAATAGGAGCTGAGAAGAGCGAGCCAGGGACTGGCGAGTCATCGCCGCGGATGTTTTCTGCGTGGCTGCGTCCTGCTTTTTCCTTCCCCTGCTCCTGATTTTCCCCGTGTGCCCCCACCCCCCTGAGTTTTACCAGCTCACCTCTCAGCCCCGCCAACTTTGGGATTTTAATGGTGAGCCTCTGCTGAGTGCTTCTCAGGTTTAATGTTTGCAGAGCAAGTAAATTCATCATAAAAAAACCCCCACTCTCACCTGAGTTTTTGGCTCTGTTAATCTTTTTTTTTTTTAATGGTGCAAGGTGGGGGGTGGGACCTAAAATGAATTTTTAATCAATTAATGATGCTTTTCCTGAACATCTTCTATGTGTAGACAGCCCTAGGTATAGAAGCTAAAACTGTGCTTTTGGACTTACTTTGTTTCATCTCTGGAAGAGCTTTGGTTTGTGTGTGTTTCTTTTCTTTGTCCCCTCTTACTCTGTCAGTCTCCAGACGGGATTTACTGAAGAACAGAACTGGGTTTGTCATATTCACATAAGGCACATGTTCAGATAAGCACAGAAGTCATGGGTAAGGATGCTAAGAGGTAAAATAATTAAATCACCTTTTAGATGACATCTAGAAAACCTCTTCCTTGTTCAAATACAAGGTGTGGTGTGTTTGGTAGTTTTGGTTTGGGGTTGTTTCTCCTCCCTCCCCTCCTTTGTATTTTTAGTAGAGATCATAAAATCTTTGGAGGATTAAGTCACACCCTTTATATAAATACACGCAGTGTATTTAAGAGCCTGATTTGCAGAAATACGGATTGTATTAACATCAGATGGAGCTCGAGGAATAGTTGTAGGTACCTCCCTCCTCCAAGGCGAAGATATTTTAAAAGTTGCAGGGGCTTATTAGCTTAAGTGCCTTGTTAGCTGCTTGTGCTATTTTCCATCATAGTGTCAAAGTAAAAATTGCTTGGGGAGAAATCATTGTTCCAAATGCGCTTAATTCAGTTCAGTGAATCTGACACCTCCTCTGTCATTTTTATTTATTTATAAAAATGAGAGAGTGTCGGGCACCTGTCAAAAGCAGAGGAATACATGATGGCACTTTCTGTTACAGGAATGTTTTATTTTGTTAAAATGCTGTAGCTGCTCATGAGCATCTTACTAATTGTGTTGGACACCTCATGGTAGTTTGAAATCCTTTTGCTCCCACCATGGAGTAGTGGAGGTGCAATTCACTCGGAGGTAATTGTTTTCAGTGTAGCATAAGAAATCACTTTATACTTTACTGTAATTTATGTAGCTATCCTTAAAACTGCTGTTTTTAATGAAACTTCATTTACATCTTCTCCCACTGGAGACAGCTGTAGGTTAGGACTAGCCTGACTAAGCTGTGCCAAAGGTAGGAGTAAGGAGTTTTTTACATGCTGATTAATTCTCTTTGGCTCCTTTGGGAATATCTGGTATTGCTTAAATTGATTGCTGTAAGCAATATGGCAACATTTTTGACCTTCTAAACTGAAATTCAGCAAAAAAAAAACAAAAAAACAAAACCTCTGTGTTTCAGTTTTACTTACATAACCATACAGTTGAAACACAGTGATAAAAAAATACAGAGGTGTCATCTTCTGTAGCAGTGGTGTTGGCTGGTGATCCTAAACCCTTTGACAGAGATGGAATTGGAGAACGTGGTAGCTGTCCATCCCCTTTGCGGAGAAAGCGTTGGGTGAGAATCTGTATTTCTTCCTCGATAATCTGACTTCTGACCTCTCCCATGGCCTACCTTTGCCAATCAAGAGTTGCCCGTTTCTTGCCTTCCCTAGGTGTTTCCCATCCGCGCTGGTGTGTGACTAAAGACAGGAGGTAGCTTCCAATGTGCTTATTTTTCAAGCTTTGTGGGAAGCGCTCGGCCAAGGCTGTTTAGTTAATTTACAAGTTCCTGAAGTTAATTTACAGGTGTGAGGTGCCAGGTGACCAGGAGCAGTCCTGGCAGGGCTCCCTTTGTGGCTGGAAGGACAGACCTCTCAGTCCCCCACCTCCAGCTCCCCTCTTCCTTCCTTCCCTCCCCCCCTCCCCCCTCCCCAAATTCCCCCAAGATATGATAATGAAGCAGGTGCCCTGTATTGCAGCTTTGTGTGAGCGTGAGAAAACGGCAGTAGGTTTAGAAAAGCCGGAGCCGAGCTGGAGGAGGAGGAGGAGGAGGAGGACGTGGCGGCGGCGGCGTTTCTTCTTAACCTGTTGGCAGTCACGTCAGTCACGGCCATGCGGGCTGCCGCCGCGCCACACCACCGTCCAGCTGCCCCGGGGAGAATAAAGCGGGGAGTGGATTTACCCTGCCCTCAATTAGCCCGTTGCAACCGTGGGGGACCCCGTGTTGGGGCCGTGACGGGCACCGGAGAGGAGCCGGGCTGGGAGCTGGGGAGCCTTGGCCGGTTGACCTCCCAGCCGGGGAGCATCCCCAGCGGCAGCCCCGGCCGCCTCATTGGGATGCAGGGCACGGGCATCGGGATGCAGGGCACAGGCGGCCCCTCCGCAGCTGTACCAGGGAGGCATCCAGAGAGGGGCCAAAAAAACCCAACAACAACAAAAAAAAAAAACCCATCAAAGAACCAGCCCCCTTTGCTGCGCCTCTGAATAGGCAGACAAACCAGAGGTCCTCCTCTCCCTGCAAGCATGTTGGGAAAAACATTAGCATAACCTCTTTTTTTTCTTTTTCTTTTTTTTTTTTCTTTCCCCAAGCTACTGAAAACCTGGCACTGTGTTTAAATATCTCGCTTTGACAGTTTGTTGAGGGAAGGGAAGAGTGCCGCACCAGCCTGGTGGGTGTCTGTGCAGCTATTTTTAAAAAAAAAAAAAAAAAGGCCATATTTGAGCTGAGAGTTTTCTTGGGGTCACCCTAGACTTGTTTAATTGTTTGGTGTCAAGCCGTTAAGATCCAGAATTAGCTTGCTGCATTTGGAAAGGGCTTTCTTCCGAGTGCTTTAGAAATGCAAGGGCGAGTTTTCAAGCCCTGCTTTCTTTCTCTTTTTTTTTTTTTTTTTTTTTTTTTTTTACCCAAATGTGTTTTGATTTCAGCTGGTTTTGAAGTGAGTGGACACATGCCCTATTTACTGGAGCAGCGGAGACTTAACTGTAAATCCCCATCCCGCTCTCCGGCACGCAGGGGATGGCAGCTCCTGAAAGCTTCACGTCTTTCCGAGGAAGCTGGCATCTGTTTCGCCAAAAGCCTTCTGAGGCCGACAGGATGCGGACCACTTCTCGCGGCCATTGAAGTCCCAGAAATGAGTCATTCTGCCTTTCACCGGTGGCACATTAGCGCTGCGGTTGGCATCACTTTCCTGTTTCCCTCCGAGGGTTCAGGGCTGTACAATCAAGGAATGTCCTACGTCTTGGGAACATGTGGGAACGTAGCGGAGGCTCGCAGAAATCAGAAGCTCTACTATTTTTTAATTATTTTTTGGGGGGGGCGTTAATTGTAACTAACGGTGCTACTTCTGATGCTCAGAGTGGAAAGTTTAATGTGTGATTTATCCATAGATTTGGGGTGTGTTTAATATAACTGAGACCTTGTTTTCAGTCGGTGCTCCTGGGCTTGTTCTGGTTACTTTGGGGCATAAGAAAGTTAATAGTTAGTCCAGTACTTTTGTAAATATAAAGGGCATCATTGAATGCTGACTTGGTTAACTTAATGATTTCTTTTTTTTTTTTTTTTTCCCAAACCATTGGTATGTATGAGTTGATTAAAGAAAAAAAAAGGCAGAGGCTTCTTAAATATAGTCTGTTCTGAATTAAAGGGTGTGGTGTTGGCTTTGAATGAGCTTGATGCAGCAACAAGCATGCAGCAGTTGGTAAATAAAGATGGATTTTCTTTTGTTCTGCTGGTGCTTGCTGCTCATTATTCTCCACTTACCCCGTGAGCTTCCCAGGGAGTGGCAGCTGTTTCTGATGTTAGACACTCTATCAGTGGCAGACAGCTCCAGATTCGGTGAGATACTGTCGTGGGGAGGAGAGGAAAATAACCTAACCCTGCATTATTGTAAATCCTCAGTAGAATTAACTTTTCATGAACCGAGAGAGTTTTTGTGTTTAACTTTTTTTTTTTTTTTTTCTGAAATATTCAGGCGTAAGCGGGCTTTGCAGTATGTGTTACTGTGAAAAAGCTTTTCTGGCATGAGATGGATTTACATTCTAAGTGTGTGTTAAGTATTTTAATGTGCAGTGTGTGGGGGCAGACACAAGGCAATAAAGGGAAATCGGTCTATAACAATCTTTGGGTATGTTTCCAGATACATACAGTTTGGAAATCTTTTCAATTTGGAAATTGCTCGGAGTAAACAGAATGGTACATAAAGATTTTAAATAACAAAGCTAGCAAGCTACAGAGGAGTCTGTTTGGTTCCAGGATTTTATATGTAGGATTTATAACCCATGCTTTTGCTTTCCTGTCTCTGCAGTGTTAGCATTCTGTTACTGAAAACAAAGAAGACTCTGCCAGGGCATTACACAAGCAATGAATCACAGAGGAAAAAATGTTTTGCTTTGTGAATTGTTCACTTTTCCATGGTGGATCATTATTATTATTATTATTATTATTTAGTGTTGTCTGATAGAATTTGCCACACATGCTTGTCTTTACTGTACTCGGCACAATCTTCTAGTGTGACTACATGACTGCTAATATTAGTGACTTCAAGTAACTTCTTGCTTATGATTGTTTAAAAACAAAACCGCAGCAGGAATAAAAAACACAGGGCAAAAATTGAAACAGCTCAGTTCACTCTTCAGGCATGACAGCTTACTGAATGTATCAGAGGAAGGAAAAGTTGTTAATGTTTTTCAGTCAGCTATGTCCCAGCAGTTCCACATAGTTATTTTTTGCCTTTATTGACAAACTCCTTTTCTGCCTAAAATTACACGGATTTGCTGCCATGATCAACGTGGTCCTCCTCACAGGTCGTAGGAAGTTTGCAGTGTTTTAGCTAATCATAAAAATAGCAATCTGTTTCTTAAGAATACGCACTTCGTGCTTTTTCTCGATGGTGAAATCTGTGTTTCAGAACTTCTGTAAAGGAGTGCTAGTTTGCCGGGGCTTGAATGTAAAATTATATTTCTTACTACATCTGATTGGGAAGTCACACACCAGGGGATGTCTTGCCACTTTGCTGCGAGATGCAGAAGTATAACCTCAGTGTGTTACAGAGTCAAATGGATACCACAGATGCAGCAGTGAGCCTCATGCTGTCCTCGGCAAGAGCAATAATCCATAACGTGTATGCTGGCCGTATTACGGGATTCATTAAGCTCCAGACACATGGAAAAAAAAAAAAGTTGAAAATCACGTTGCTCATTTCCAAATTCAAAAGGTGGGTCAGGAACCAGAACCAGCTAGAGCAATGGATGAGGGAAGTTCGAAGCAGAACGGTCCTTACAAAAACGCCTGGAGGTAATGAAATCCTGGATTTTTCACACAGAAAAGAGTGAGTGTGGAGGAGGATGCTATATACGTATGGAACACACCATTTTACAGACTGTGTGATTAATCCTGTTAGATGATGTGTTTCTAACAGAGAAACAGATTGGGGGAATAAAGCTGCAAGAAAGTATGAGAGCCAAACATAAGCATCTAATCTAAGAAGAGTCTCTTGTGACAGTACAGTGTAATTTTCTGTAAAATTATGCATACTTCACTGAAAATAATCAGATAATAGTTTCAGAATCTGCAAAAAATAATGTCTCTTCTTTAAATACAACGGGAAAGATGTGGAGCATAGATTAAGGAGTAAGGGAGATTGAAACTCTCGATGTCTTGCCCCTTTTCAGATAATTTTTGCCCCATCCGATCTGGATTTAGTCTTAAATGTGGGTATGATGAAGGGGTGTGTGATGGTTTCTAGGTCTCCTGGGTCTGCTTTGTGCAACACAAGAAAATACCAATGAGTCAGGTACGTAACAGCATGTTCCAAAATTGTGATAGTCTGGGCAGCCGCCTCCCCGACCTGCTTACCTGGCAAACCTCTTGTCGGGAGCTAGGCTGAGCCTGCCATGTGTCTTCTTGTCCCCATCGTCACGTCTGTGGTGTGATAGTAATGAGAGTGGAATAATCTCCCTGATCTGGGCTGAGTTGGACGGAGAATTTAAATGTGAAAGGCTTCATAATCTCCTACGGATTCCAGGAAGTTTGCAGCTTTTAATTAAGGTCAGAATTAAAAAGACGGTGGCAACAAAACCTTCTGCATTTACTGTCTTGATTGTAAATGTTAAGCCGTGACAGCTTAGGTGAGTTCTTCTGAAGTTCCTAAAGCGTTGATGACATTTTTGTAAACCCCTTATAGGTTAATATAAGACTTGTAGCTGTAACAGACATCTCTGAAAGAAAGATGGAGAAGGTTTGTGCTCGTTCCTTTTCCTCCCATCTTTCTTGCCCCGTGTCCTGTTTGATCAGATGTTTTTTGCAGGCACGGCCGGTGTTGGAGAGGTACCTCTGTGTGACTCTGCTCTGGTTCGGTAACTCTTAGGACTTTTATTGCTTCAAATGAAAAAATTAAAATCCTGGTGAGGTCTAAACAGGTGAAAGCAGCAGTGGCCGCGTGGCGTGGGCGTTGGGGTTGCTTTACTTCTGTGTGCAGCAGAGAAAAGAGTCGAGTCTGAGCAGAGGAGAAATGCCACGGCTGGTGCCCAGAGCGTGATGAAACCACGCTGCAGAAGGAGAGGAGGGCTGTGGGGAGAGGAAGGAGGTGAAGCAGCTGCAGGGGAGTTCCTGGGGCAGGGGTGCACATCGCTGGGAGAGAAATTACCTGGCGGAGGAGAGCCGAGCAGCGGGAAAAGAGGGTGTGAGCGGAGCCTGGCAGAACGGGAGAGCAGCAGAAGGTTGCCAGAGCTAATAAACCTGGGGAGCTTTTTTTTCTCCCTGCTCTCGGTGGTGGTTTGAAGAGCTCGCCAGCAGATGAAAACTGGGGGCGCTGGGTACCAGCCGCAGCAGGGGCAGCCTCCTGGGGTGCACAGGCCAGAAAGAAGCTTGGCTCTCGGTCTGCTCCCCTGTCCTCTCCCTGGTGTTGAACAAACAAATGAGAAACCACACTGGAGGGAGGAGGGTAGAGCTGCTGCCCACCTGTGGGTGCTTTGTAGTGACCACTTCTTTTTTTTATTCTTTTTATATTTTTTTTTTAATCGGTTGTTGTTGGGGTGAGCGAAACTGGAGAAGTGTGGCTGGTACCCCGATTTGAATAGCACCTTGAGTGAGGTTTTTGTGATTCAGCTGAGTAGAAACATTACTGCAGGACCTCATAGGAGCTGGAGGCCCAGCTTGACACCCTATAAAGCTGCTGGAGGTTCTGGAGAGGCTGCCTGAGAAAGATGGTGCAATGAGCAACAGGGGAAACTGAGGCACAGATTAACAGGGTCTCCCAAAAGAGCCACAGGTGGAACCCTGTCTTCCTTCCATGAAGCCCAACTGAGTTATTCCAGTAAATAACTGAGATTTTGATCAACTCTTTTCTTTTTATTCTGCTGCTGGAGATGTTGAGCATGTCTGTTGATATAGTTACCTGTGCAGGTTACTCAGACGAGCAGCAGCATCATGTGAGTGAGAGATCTTTTCTCTGACAAAGAAAGTAGAATATCTTTCAGAATAGATGTTTGTTTTCTTCTTTGTGGTGGCTATACATCATCCAGTGTTTTCCCCTTCGTATTGTGATATATCATCTCGTGTTTCACGCTTGAGATGTTGTGAGAGGAGTGAGTGATGTTATGTAACATAAGCAGAGAATTATCTTCTTATGCTCTAAAAGTGACTGTTGGTTTGATAAAGCAGTTGACTAATTAGTAAATTACCCATTGTTGTTTAAAATACTTGCGCTGCAAAATGTAAATGAAAAAAATTTTTCCACTTGTCAGTATGAAAAATGACAATAGCAAAAATAATACATAGGACATCTGCTCTGATTTTTTAAAAATTTAAAATGCATTTAAGGCAGATGTTGCAGAATTTGAATGGAAATCGGAGTAGATGGAAGAACAAAACATATCTGTTTACCTTTTATCAAGTCCCATTTCTGTGGTTAACATTGCTAGCAATATCTGACTCGGTGCCTGTATTTTTCCACTGTTTGTATCAGAATGAACTGAATGTTCCTAAACCTGCTGCTATGTCAGGATGACATATAGTTTCAATAATTCAAAAGAAAACTGTTGGCAAGTCAGTATTTCGGGGTGTTTTCTGATGATCTTTCCCTTTGTCCATACTTTCTTTCCAGGAGAATACATAAAAACATGGAGGCCACGATATTTTCTTTTAAAGAACGATGGCACGTTCATTGGCTACAAGGAACGACCGCAGGATGTGGACCAGCGGGAATCGCCTTTAAATAACTTCTCAGTAGCTCGTAAGTGTTTTTACACGCTCCCTTGATCTCTTCTTGGAGTCATAGCACCTGGATCTGCATCAGTTAGGTTTGAATCTGCCCAGAGAGATATATCTAAACACTAAATGTGTTTATTTGAGATGATGAAACCTCCTTGTGTTTCTCAGGAGTGATTGTGATGGGGAGGTTTGATGCTCTGCTTTTTTTTTTTTTTTTTTTTTTGCAATTTGCTACTAATTTACTGTTTCTGGTTATAGATTGAAACGGGTTTATTTGTTAATATTTTATATATCTGTTATTCAGCAAGTTGCTTTACAGTGAAAATTAACCCAGCCACATGTCTTGGCGTTTGGCAGGTAGGCACAGGCGAAGCATTTCAGCTTCTCTCCTGCCACCAGGTCTGCGTTCAAGTGGCGTTGACAAAGGTCAGAGTTATTTGATTGTTAGCATAAGAGAAGATGGAGTGAGCAATGGTTTTAAAGACAGACAATCAGTTTTTCTTTATTTTGAACACAAAACCATATTTCTTCTATTACAGCAATAAAAAGGTTTGGAAATCATAACATTTCCTAAACTTGGTACTCTCTCCCATGCAAACATTTCTGACCTTGCTCAGGGGCTGCAGCACAGGTTGTGATAGAAGGCTGTGAAGATAATTTCATTTTCTTGCTCATGTTTTTAACCTTTTGCCTTGTACTTCCAGCTTTTCATTTCTTCCCTTCTTGATCTTTTCCACCTCATGATCTGCCTGTGTCTCATTCCACCACTTCAAGATCCATCATTCCGGTACCTGAAGGGGGCCTGCAGAAGAGATGGGGAGAGACTTTTTATCATGGGATGTAGTGATAGGACGAGGGGTAATGATTTTAAATTGAAAGAGGGGAGATTTAGAATAGATACTAGAAAGAAACTCTTTAGTGTGAGGATGGTGAGACACTGGAACAGGTTGCCCAGAGAAGCTGTGGCTGCCCCATCCCTGGAGGGGTTCAAGGCCA
>JAOQGH010000040.1:13412424-13434412 GCA_025769975.1 Gallinago jamesoni | reverse complement strand
GGAGGGGTTCAAGGCCAGGCTGGATGGGGCTTTGAGCAACCTGGTCTGGTGGGAGGTGTCCCTGCCCAGGTCAGGGGTTTGGAACTGGGTGATCTTTAAGGTCCCTCCAACTAACCATTCTGAGATTGTAACACCTGTTATTAACAATGATCTGTTCCCTCTTCATGACAGGGTAGCTTGAAATACATGGGGTTCATCTATGTAGTTGACCTTTAAGCAGACAGGTTTATTTTGGAACACCCTGGGCCTAGAAGGCAGCTGGGCAGCGCTAGGAATTAATGCAAATTTTAGTTTTCTTTCTGCTGGAAGCAATATTTACCTGTTCTGACTGATGATGGGAATAAATAATGGACGTGCTGTTGCCTGATGCCTCCGTGCAGGATGCCAAGAATGCTTTGGGGTTTTTTGTCTAGTTTTAGAGAGAGAATTGTTGTAGTGTTTTCATTTCAGTAACGACACGGTACTTTCCTCTTTAGAGTGGTATCTCCTTATGAATCAAGAAGGTAAAGAAAAGCAGCAGAAAGCCATTAATTCATAAATTAATTCAGTACTTGGTCTGTAGCCAGAGGCTTTTAACAAATGCACTTTTTGCAGGACATTTCCATCCTGCTGCTGCTAACTGCATTTGTTACAATTATTTACTGCAGCTCAGTGCCAAGGAGTAAAAAAAGACCTGTCCATTGCTTCCTCTTTGTCCAAGTTGCCTTCAAAAGGGTTAACTTAAATTGGTTTTCAGAAGCACAGGAGTATGGTGATTTTTTTTTATTTTTTTTTTGGCAGATAGAGCCCATCAGTCTTGGCATTTATAGATAAACAAGTTTGTTACCATGGTATTGGAGCATTGTCAAAAAAGACACCACACGTGCCTGTAAGTGAGGTGTAACCCCCCTGAGAGACACCACGGGGAGGTTGGTGGGTGGAAGGATGTCCCTGGCTCTTGCCTGGTGACCCAGTGGCAGGTCGGGAAGCCCTTGATGATGATGGGGCGGAGGGGGACGCTCCTTGCTAGAAGTCGTTATTGTGGTTTTGGGCTCACAGAAGCAGCTGTTGCCCCACCAGGATTTCATTTCTCGTGTAGGCACTGGCGTGCAGCGCTGCCAGCACCTGATGTGCGGTTCCCTTCTGGGTACCCTCCGCGCTTCTATCATTTGGATGTGTTTTGCACCATAAGTTTTCCCTTTGAACCTGCTCTCCTGGTCCTTTCATTTGGGTTAACTTGGCCAGTTAGCGTGGGTGAACTCCAGCTGCCTCTGGAGGAAGGCTCCTGCCAGTGAAAGCTGGGGGGAATGGAGCTTAAATGTTTTGTAAAAATTCATCCTTTTTTTTTTTTTTCCTCCTTTTTTCCGAGAAACCATGATAGCCCTGACTCTTTTGTTAATTAGTGAACTAGATTTTTTTTTTCTTTTTTAATGAGATGGCAGGCTGTCTCTGTCAGTCTGTTCTTTGGAAGTGGTCCCATGTTTCTGATTAAAATCTTTACCCTCTTTTGCTGTGAAATAATGCAGGCTTTTTAATCTTTGCCAGTAAAAGTTTTGGTGGTTTTTTTTCATAACTAGGGGGACTATCCTTACTTGTAGTGTAAAATTCGTATTAAGTGAAATTGTCAACCCATGAGAGGTAGGTAATACTAAATTTGGGAGAAAATAGTGAAAGAAGATAACCTCTAATGATGATCTGTCTTTTCCTTTAACAGGTATGAAGGTATTAGCAATAAATACAATGTGCTTTCGATGTGCTTGACAGACTCTTCTTTCTCCTACACTGCCCTTTTTCTTTCTAGTTTGTGAGGGTTTTGATCATACATCTTGGAAAACTTGTTTCTAGGGCCCTCCATGGGTAAAGAGAGGCTCTTTTTTTTTTTTTTTTCCCTAGGTACCTTTTTTCTCCACCTAATTTTCCATTTAAAATAGCCATATATTTATGTTTGCAATGTAATGATATATTTACAGAGTTTATTTTCCCTGGAAGTTACCCATTGTTGATTTATTTAAAAAAAAAAAAAAAAAAAAAAAAAGGCAGGACTTCTGAAATGTGGTGCCTGAGCATTTAACTGTGATTTCTGAGTCATACTTGTATTCATGTTCTGTACTTCACCACTAGTTAGATAATAGTTCTGCTCCAGAGACCCTGCAGATAAATAACCAATAGAGCCTGTGTTGTAAATCTGCAAGATAAGTAGCCTTCATACCGATTGTAATCTCGGATTATCGTGTGTGTCTGCCTATTAAATTATAAGCCTTTAAAACCATATAGATGAGAAGAGCAGTATATTGTGAAAAACCACACGGAGAGAGAGGCTGTACCTGTTAGAAGGAAGGGATTATTTCTCCAACTGGGGAAAAGGAGCATGGACTGTGGTGGTTTTGTTGTAGGGCTCAAAGCATAATTGCACAAACAATATTTTTTGTCTGCTGTTATGAGGGGCCACCTTAGTGCAGGTTAGTAACTCCGGGCTCCCAGCTCCTCGCTTTTTGCCCTGCTGAGCTGTTTGGGGGTTCTGTGGGGTTTGAGCTGTTTCTATCTGGTGCTAGCAGAAACGGAGCACTTCATCATAATATGGTTTAGTCATTTTTATTTCTTTTTTATTTCTTTGTCAGAGTTAGGTTGATGGTTGGACTAGATGATCTTTAAGGTCCCTTCCAACCTAGACGATTCTATGATTCTATAATATTCCTGTTTTCCTTTCCAAAGTTTTTTATAAGTTTTATTTCTACATAATTCTTTTTGCACGATGTACCTTTTTTTTTTTTTTCTTCATTCTCCTCCTCCCCCCCATCCCCTTCCTTGAACCAAAGCAGGAATGGGAAGGATTCTTCCTTGACATTATTGTTTTAAGTGTGATGTCATTATATAGGGAGCAGAGTTTGACACTTCCATCCCAAGTAATCTGTCTTTTAGCTTAAGTGCTGGGGAAGCAAATATTGTGACATTTTAGAAAGTCACTGGGATAATACTAAGTGTCTTTCAAATACAAAATGGTAATTTACATTTGAATGCCGTGGTGTCTATTCCTGTTAGGAACAATTTCTCTGTCCTACTTTACTTTAAAAGACCAAACGCCAGGAAAGAATCAAGAGGGTCTTTAGAGCAATTTAAATCATTTTTAACAGGCTGCTGTTTGTAGTCCTTCCTTTGTTGCAAATGGGCAATACTTACATTGGCCTGTTTGACTGGAAAAACTGTCTTCAAAGTGGGTAAGCGATCCCTGGCCTGTATCTGAAAAGTGAATATTTTTATACCAGAACCCCCAAATATGCCACGAATCAGCCCCAATGTTTACAGCATCTGTATCTGTGTGCTGCGTGTTGCTGTACATGATTACTGAAGGCAAATTTAGTGCTTTTCTAGCTTGCCAGCTACAGTAAAGAGCACAGACCTGGTTTTAAAAGTAAAAGCAAACCCTACTGCCTCATTGTTCCATTGATAAAATCCATGTGATTGTCGTATATTGGGAGAATTTAGTTGCAGCTCCAAACTTTCTGAAACCTATGTGGTACTTTAGATTGCTTTGGTAAAGGAATTTAAAAATAAAGCCTTCTGTATTTCTTGATATGTGCTGTTATGATTGAGCAGGGTAATTAGACAGCATATTGTTCACTAAACAAAACACTTCTATGTGACATACTTGAATTATAGTGGTTATTAACTGACAAATCTCTATTATTCATCTTGCTGTATGCCTTAAAGATTGCTGGATCAGCAAGCTTAACAAATATCAATGGACAGCACTGATTTAGGGGAAAATTGGTGATGTTTAATTGGTCCCCTTCTATGACAGAAAATGCCTTGTGTGGTTTATTATACCGAAATTAAATGGTTAAAGTTTAGGGTTCATGGCTAGTTTAAATATCTGTGCTGCTACTTCAGAATACTTAATCTAAAGTCTGTTATTAAAAAAATAAGCAAACCTGTCAGTTTCTGTTTCTTCATAATGCCTCCCTTCTGGGTAAGTATAGGAGAACAGCTCTGGATGAGCACGAGGTTAGAAATAGCCTGATTTTCTTCTTCAAGTCTTCAGCCAAATTGAGGATCTGTTCGGGCTGCATCGTGTATATTTCTCAAATATGAGAAAAAACTTCTTCACAGTGAGGGTGACAGAGCCCTGGAACAGGCTGCCCAGGGAGGTCGTGGAGTCCCCTTCTTTGGAGATTTTCAAGACCCGCCTGGATGCAGTGCTGAGTAACATGCTCTAGCTCTAGGCAATCCTGCTTCAGCAGGGGATTTAGACTGGATGATCTCTATGGTCCCTTCCAACTCTAAAAATAATTCAGTGAAATTCAGTGTAGGTTCATAGAGGACAACCCCCATCTTTAATCACATTAAGCAGACAAAGATGGGAGGCAGAACAAACAAACAGCAAAAAAAAGAAATGCAGCTAAGCTAAGGTGGGTGATTCCGGGAGCAGCCGTGAGATCTTTTGAGCTGAATTGGTCAGAACTGGGCTTACGGGGCTTGACTGTCTCGTGGAACTGTGTTTAGCTCTCACCGTGGAAGAGGATGGAGCTGGAAGGCTCGGCACTCGGCAAACATGGCTGCATCGCCCACTGGAAGTTCTTTAATCTCAGTGAATGAAGGAGTGCCTTTTATCACACTAAAACCTTTTCATGACTCATTAATAAACTTTCTCTTATCTAATTGCAGTGCTTTAGTAGGATGCAGCATAACTTCAGCGTGCTGTTAAAGAAAAATTAGATTTTTCTCATCATGAAAAATGCAAAGTTACTCATTGAAAAGCTTATAATTCCAGTAGCAAATGAGGCATGAAATATATTGCCAAAAATACAGCGCCCAAAAACACTGGCGGTAAATATTTTATCTTGGTGCTAATTAAGAGCTTGAATTTAAAACTCTGCATTATAAATTTTCACAATAATAAAATTGACCTAACGATACCAGCGTAGCCTTAGTAACGTGCACTGTTGCTCTGGCTGGATTCTGTCCTCGGCTTGCACGTTGCTGGTGGTGGAGGATGTTCATAGCTTTAGCAGGAGGCAGAAATTTCTTCCCGTCTTCGTAGTGCCTTTTTATTTATTGGAAGTTGATTTGGAACCTGAAGACCAAATAATAGCAAGCTTATGGTTTTAGTAACAGCAAGGAAAATAGTTTAATATAAGAAAAAAGAAAAAACCAACCCAAATTATATCTTTTCTTTTGAAAAATTTTTTTCTCCCCTACTTATTTTCTTAATTTGACTTTCCTTTAGCAGGAGCTGTTTAATTAGCATTAGATTTTCTATTAACAGAAATCTGAAAAATGCGGTGTTTTGGCTTCTGTTGTTATTTCATTGATTTTATTTTGTTTTTTTCAGATCCTCTGTTTTAGTATAGCTAGGGTACCCTTAATCAGGTGCATTTTCAGGCCTAGATTTGAAGGAGAAACACTCAAAACATCCTATGAAGCTTAAAATAGTAGGTGTGTTTTTTTTTTTTTTTCCTAAAGAAAAAAAGACTTTGTGCTCAGCTTGAGAGAGGGCATTTTTATGAAGGAAGTGGTGTTTTTGCATGTACTTGGGCTTCCGTAGCCTTTTTAGGTTGTGCTGGAGCCCCGATACCGATGAAGGCTGTTACTTGCGTGCCGGTACAGCATCCTACTCCACCGCAGATGTCCCGGAGGCGTTTTGAAATCCCAAGGACGGGGGTTTGTGTCTGCAAGTCAAAGGGAGGGAACGCAGGGGCTTGGCTTTGGTTTCGGTGGATGTAATTGCTGCGTTATCAGCTGACTTTGTCCGTCTGCTCTGCTCTGGGTGACCTTTGGAGCGTAGGACCCGAGTCTGAATGGCTTCTGTGTCATCACATCACATTTCCACTTACCTTTCTGGGCAGACCAAACGTGGAGCCTTTCTAAGCTAAGAATTTGATTTTGGTGCTGCTTAGATGACTATCTCCCAAGCTATTTATTGATTTCATCAACACAGTAAATTGTCTCAAGTCTCCTAAAGAAGCACTTGCAGAGATTTCTGTGGCTGATTAATCGCAACAGTTTGCTAGATAAGAATAAAGACAAATGATTATTTAAACCTGCTTATGTACCATGACTCTTTCTTCCTTGATTGTGGTAGAGTGCCAGCTGATGAAGACAGAACGACCTAAACCAAACACATTTATCATTAGATGCCTCCAGTGGACCACAGTAATTGAAAGAACATTTCATGTGGAGACTCCAGAGGAGCGGTATGTTTCATTCATATTTAATACATAAACTACTTGAAAAAGCAGATGCAAGCGTTCAGCATTAATAGCGAGTCCTTTGCTGAAGCTCTTATTTATCAGATGATGTACGTCCAGACTGAAAAGCGACAAATAATTTTTGAGCCCCTGAGTTTTAGCGCGTGTTCTGGTATAAAAGGTGCCTTAAAAGGGGATTTCAAAGAGTGGATTTTGAGTAGGATTTGTAAATGAAATGTTGCTGGGTTGGGTATCCAAAACGGACAGGTGCAGGTGTGTACCAGCGCACGGGTAGTTATTTCTGGAAACTTAAGGTTCATTTCTCTCTGGAAATGTTGTGGAATGTGAAATGAAGGGTTTCAGACCTGGGAGTTTTCTGGACGGATGAGTGCAAGTGAAACAGAGATTCAGGCAAAGTTGAGTTGTATCAAAATACCAACCTTTTAAAGTCTTTTTAGACACCTTGTTTTTAAAGGAAAAAAATAAGTTAGTTGTATCATTGCTGATTGCTAATGTTTTATGCAAATTAGATAATAAAGGTGATAGTTATCTGCTGCAGGTGCGGATTTCTGCTTCAGCTGTTAGGAAACAAAGCTAAGAGCGTGCATCCTGTGCTCTCATCATTGGAGAATTGATCTCTTGCCTCCTGAGAGAACAGTTTTCCAGTACAGCTATTCTACAGCTACAGAGTATTTAAATATTTACTTGCTCTTCAGGAACTAAACTTAAATTATTCCAGTACCATTACCCTAGGGGAAGGAGTATTTTAAAACCCTTGTCCTCCCCAAATATGATGTTGGCACATCTTTATTTTTAAGATCAGCAAATTCTACCTAATAGTCTTTGCTCTTTTCTTTTGTAGCCTTTGCATGCACAGATTTAAAGAAGGTTCCTGTTTATTGCTTTTGACTCTGTTAGATCAGAAGAAGGGGAAATCAAACTAAAAGCAAAGAAAAAGAAGCTGGTCCTTGTTTCTTTTAGTAGCTTTGTGGCCAGTGACCCTAAAGGGAGTGAATAACTGTTTCCACTTGGGGGAAGATTGTATTTCAGTCTTGTTTTGTTCCCTCCTCGCCAATTAAGTCAGCTTTGTGACACTTCAGGGCTTGGAGTGTTAGTCACCTCTGTTGTGTACGCTGGAGACATAAAAGCTGAGGGTGAAATTCTGGTGCCCCAGAAATCAAAGCTATTCACTTCAGGAGGGCTGGGATCTGAACCCAAGTCGGTAGCAAATCTTAAAAGAGATGTGGAGGTAGATACACCCTTAGCATTCTGTGTCTTTAAAACCAACATTTGTTTTCTGAGAGAGATGGAAAGGTAAAAATACAGAAGAAAAAGTTCTTTTTGTAATCATTCCGGATATGAAAAATGACTAATAAATAAAGGAATTTGTTTGTGATGGTGAATGAAGTAGTCTGTGCTGGGAGAGCATTCAGGATGTTCATCATTACCTTGCTGCCCCGGACAGGGCTGGATAGTTCACGTTAAGATAAAATCCAAAATAAAAAATGCACAGGGCAGGAAAGACCCTACGTGTAATTGGTACAAGTTTTGTTACAATCCTGTGTTGAGTGCTTTTTCCCATGGACTTTGCTTCCTCTGGGGAATGATCTGCCTCTTCCACCCTCACAAACTGAAATTCGTATGTTCAGATGTAGGTGGTTTTTTTTTAATAATTTTGTAGAACTAGTGAAAAATTTGATACTAATTAGGGTGGAATGGCTTCAGTGCAGAGCATGCACGGAATTGTTCAGCATTGGCTACTTCTCCTCCTGCAGTAATAGCAAAGTATTTTATCTGGGATGTCCTTGGGAGGAGAGTTTAGCCAGTGCCCAGAAAATATCAACTAAATCACTGCATCCCCTTCCCTACAGATACAAAATATAATTAAACATGGTAAATTCACATAGTCCACTGAACATGTTTTCAGCCCCTGGACACCTTAAAGCCTGTCCTAGAACCCTGTAATCCCTTATGAGTTGTATGCTTTATGTTCAATAAATTTGTAGTGAAATGAAGTGAAGGCTGAGAACTTTCACTTTGGTAATTTTCAAAGGTGTGAAATTTCCCAAAGGACGCTGGAGTGGAAGCGGTCTCTGTGGGAGTTGAAGGGGTCAGTATTAGAGCACCCATTTCTGAACCAGCTGTGGAGGCTTCATTGTGACCAAGACCTATCCCTAAGATAAAATGTCACTGCTTTTCCTGACATTCTGCTAAAATTTACTCAGGAATTGCTGTGCTTCTGTCATCATCTTTACAACAGAGGAATAACCTCAGTATCCTGGGTTTTAATACCTTTCCCTAGAACATCCCTTGCCATTAAAATTTGGGATATGTGTGCGAAGAGGTGGCGTAGTGCCCCCAGCAGTGGGATATATGTGTTTCAGTGCATCCTAGGAATGGAGAAGCTGCTTTAATTGCTTTGTGCTGCATGGGAGCCTTTTGCTTTTTGGTTTTGGGAAGTCTACTTTTGTTACGTAAAACTCAGTATCCCCAGGTAGTACCTTGAGCTACTGACTGAATGCCTGTTAGGAATTCTGTTGCCTGAAAAGCCTCATGTTGTATCCAGACTGGGAGGACTTCAGAGGTCTCTTGTTTCTAGCGCTATTAATGAAGATACATGTTAAAAGTGCACTTAAAAATGCATTTTTACAGTGCTTGAAAATGCATATAATTGATTGTATGTTGCATTGATTCATCAGAGAGCATTAGTTACTCTGTATTCCTTGGTGACCCATCTAAAGTCACAAGTAACGAATGTCTTTGCTTCTATTTTGCCAGGGAAGAATGGACAAAAGCCATCCAAACAGTAGCAGACAGCCTCAAGAAACAAGAGGAAGAGATGATGGATTTTAGATCTGGCTCTCCCAGTGATAATTCAGGTGCTGAAGAAATGGAAGTTTCTATGACAAAGCCAAAACACAAAGTGGTAAGTAAGCATAGAGGGAATAACAATATTTTTCAGGTCTTCTCAAACATAGGCAAGAAATAGCCATCAAGACACATCTGTTTCCATAAGAATTACACAGTTGGCTGTAGGTACAACTTCTGGAGGAAACAATTGTCTGAGCTGAGCAGGTACCAGGCAAAGCCAACAGATTCTCATTTTCCCCAAAGTTTTTCCTAATGGTGAAACAAATAAGAGCGAATGACTGATCTGTGAGGCACGTGTATTGTCTGTGGGTATTGGTGCTGGTCAGTGAAGGACAAGACAGTTCGTCCCCTGGAGAGGTAGGGAACATCACAAAAAAGGCATGGATTTAATCCCTGGAATCAGAGCAACACATGCCTTTTTAGTGGACAAAATGGTCAAATGTCTATGGATTAATAATATGTTGAGTGTCTCAGTTGGGTATTGAGTCATGTGAAAGCTTATGGTTTTTCCTAAATAGTTTGATTGATTAGTTATTTTTGGGATTGCACTGCTATTCACTTTTATGGAAGAATAATTTCTGCTCCTGAATTCTGGTAAGAAAAAGGATTAAAAAAAACCCACATACACAACACGTGCAATGTATTCTCACATGAATGACAAATTCTAGTCTGAGAATGATATACCTGTTGTTAGTTCGCATAGTTCAGTTCTTGTTTATCTCTCTCATTAACAGACCATGAATGAGTTTGAATACCTTAAACTACTGGGAAAAGGCACTTTTGGAAAGGTCATTTTAGTTAAAGAAAAAGCAACCGGACGGTATTACGCTATGAAAATTCTGAAGAAGGAAGTTATTGTAGCAAAGGTGAGTAGATGGGGAATGTGGTTCGCCCTTGATACAGCGTTTGGGAAAGTCATACCCTGGAGTCTCTGAGTACTTGTCAATAACTGCTCCGTTAGTGTTTGAAATGGACCCCTGAGCTGGGGAATCACTTTGCTGATTTCCTTCTGCTTGTGTTTCAGGATGAAGTGGCGCACACGCTGACAGAAAACCGCGTTCTACAGAACTCGCGGCATCCATTCCTAACGGTAAGCGTTTCTCCCTCTGCTGAGTGGAACTTGACATCGTGACAACCAAGACTTCCCTTGTTTTTTTGTTATTTATATAGGACATCTACGATCTGTGTTTCCAAAGTGGATGTGTATTTTTGTACCCTTCCATTTTTGGGAAGCACAAATTAAAATGCTTTTTTAAGTGTTCTGATTCTTGCAGAGCAGGTCTTTGATACCTCTTGAAGACAGTGTTTCAGGGTGTAGTGGCTTGCTGTCTCTGAGAGAATTATCTGCTTTCCTTGTCTTCCAAATGCTTGGTCTCCTCTTTGTAGCAGAGATCAGGGTGACCCTGATCTTGTGACAAACAAGTCTAGGAAGATACAGTGGGGGGCAAAAAAACCCTTTAATTTTGCCTTTCTTTGTTATTTTTTTAAACTCCCAGAAGCAGCCCGCTCTGGAATCGGAGCACTGGTACTGCCAGCCAAAGGATAGTGGTGGGATGGGACAGGGAAGAGCAGGACAGTGCTTTATCCACTGCTTTCCTTCCTGGTTTAGCTGTAAAATCAAACCACACTCTTAGTTTAGGTCTCCAGCACCAGCAGTCTCTCTGGATTGAGGTCAGATGCCAAAGTTCCACCTCAAAATTTTGTTTCTAGTATTTATTACAAGTTGGCTCTGAATTGTTTCCAACTGCTTAAGCCCTTTAAGAGACCTGTGCAGGATCCCGGTTATTTCCTTTGTCCAGGGACACAAGGGCTTAGCTGGAATTTAGACCTTTTAAGCGTGGCCTCTGGAAGTAAATATTGGCTGCATTGGGTATAACTAGTAAATGTTTGTTGACGTGTCTAAAACCTGATCCTCCCTTTCTCTCCAAAAATATGACTGGTTTAAAAATGCCACCCCTAGCAATGAAGATGATGATATCATATGCGGTATTTTCTTTTTAAAGCTTTTCATAAACCCAAATACCCAAAACAAGGGCTGTCTCCAGAAATCAGCTACGAGACTGGGTTATGACCAAAAATTAATAC
Organism: Gallinago jamesoni; assembly: GCA_025769975.1. Classification (NCBI taxonomy): domain Eukaryota; kingdom Metazoa; phylum Chordata; class Aves; order Charadriiformes; family Scolopacidae; genus Gallinago; species Gallinago jamesoni. Next base: position 13,423,292 of record JAOQGH010000040.1, on the reverse strand, counting down.
TGTGGCAAAGGAGTTGATGTTACTCTCGCCGCAGGAATACACGTGCCAGGGCTGGACAAAGGCACCTTGTGATGCTCCATCACACCCACTGTCTGGGCTGTTTTTGTGAATTGCTCACAAATTGATACTGAGAGCGTTGCTCAATCCTCTGGCAGGCTGTCAGTGGGGAGCAGTTGGAGGCAGCAGGGCAGGGACCAGAGGGCTGGTGTGTGTAAATATATGTGTGTTTTGTATAAGATGGCTTGTAGCCAGCATGGTAGAACCTTCTGCTGTGGGGTTTGGTCACGGTCTCTTGTCTGTGAGATGAAAATGTGGGAGATGGTGGCCTGGGAAGGAAACTTCAGAGCCACAACTGGTATGTTTTGTGTCACTGGTAACGGGCCAGGACTTTCTTTCACAGCGTTATAGGCATTACTGAGCTTCTGCAAGGGAATGTATTAATGGTTTATATTAAATGTATTTAATGAAGTAAGTTGGCAGTGGATCAGTCCTCAACTGCAACAAGAAAGTGTAAGTATTATATAAGAGCCAAGGACAAAAAGTCCACTAAAATAGAAAATTTCATGTCTGTGCCTTTTTAGAAATGCTTCTATAACTGTCAGTGTGATCTGTCTTCTAACCTTTGGTTTAAATCTGTTTTCAGGCTTTAAAGTATTCCTTTCAGACACATGATCGCTTGTGTTTTGTTATGGAGTATGCTAACGGAGGAGAGGTAGGGGAAATGTAATAATGTTAATACTTTAGGATTTTCCTGTACTACTGCTAATTCGACTTGACATTATTTAGCTAAGGTCCATGTTTGCAATTCTAATTAATCCAAGTTGTCCCAGTTAAACAGAGCTGTTTGCAGGTTTAACTAATATTAAGAATTAAGAATCTTAATTTTCTTAGCTCCATTTTTAGAGAATAGAGGGGTTTGGGTGTATGTTCTTACTTTACATGACAGCAACATATTGTAATCTGAGATTTAGTAATTCAAGAAAGCAGAGTTGCTTTCTAGCTGCTCTTCAGACAGCTTTTAGCACTTTTTAATGAATATCGTGAACACGTGTTACTTTGGAGGGAGAACTGGAAACAGTGAACTACTGTTAGATAGCTAAAAATGAAAAATTGGAATATCAGCTGCAGATTTAATATATAATTATTGTTCAGTCAAAATGGGTTTTTATAATTTTCTGTACGTTCAAGAATGTGAAATACACAAACTGGTTATCAGTGTACATCTGTGAATATGAGATATAGCTGTCTAGTCATTTCATTCATTATGGTTTTTAACACATTTGGTGACACAGCTGGGTGGGGATGGGAAGGGGGTTTCTCTTAGGTAATACCACATTCCAGGCAGGATGGCCTGCAAAGTGCGAGACATAACTCAGAAACATGTGCAATCTAAAGGTAATAAATTATTGTTTCTGCAGTTGTTTTTCCATCTGTCAAGAGAGCGTGTCTTTTCTGAAGACCGGGCTCGCTTTTATGGAGCTGAGATTGTTTCAGCACTGGATTATCTGCATTCAGAGAAGAATGTGGTTTATAGAGATTTGAAGGTATGTAGAAAAATAATTTCATAGGCTTTCTGGCTTTTTTAAGCCTGAAATATAAGAGAGCCTTTCCTGACTGAACTGTAACATAACAGTTATTACAGCTGTTGGACTTGACTTTATGGGATGCTTAAATGCTTTTATAGTCTAAAAGCTTGTATAATGCATTTCAGAGAATATGAAGGTGTATTGAGCTACTTGGGTTGCATTTTCACTTGGCCTGCTTATGTTCCAAGAGAAACCTTGCTGGCTTTTCTGCATGGCGAAACATAATCCTGGGCTCTTCATCCCAGGTCTTATCAGATAGATGCAAATTTATACTGTGGGGATGTTGTGCCTCCTTGCAATGTGCTGCACAGCACTATCTTCATAGTACCTGCTTGCAGTCAGAAAATTGGATAACCTTCAAGTTGCTTCTTTGGTGAACAGAAAAGGGGGAAGAAAACCAGAACAGCCAAATAAGAAATCTCAGGGCAAACAAACTCAGAAAATTCTTAAGGAAAATGCAATGACAGCATTTTTTTTTTTCCCCTGAAAAATGTTGTCAGGAGAGGGTGAGAGGATACTAGTATTCTGTTTAGGAGCAGTCAAAAATGGAGCATGCTATATAAAGTTTTCAGGCTGCATCACAGTAATTTTGGGATTTCTGCTGGGATTTTGTCTCCCATATCACCATGATTGCTTTGAAAGTGCACTTTATTTCATACACGGTGGAAACTCTGTCCTCAAATCTGAATGGCCTTGTGAAAAATCAGTGGCACAGGGTAGGATGTCTACCAGGTGCTGAGTAATTTTTTAAAGTGGTTCTCATGTAAAGGGTCTCTTTGGAAGTGATTCCTTGGTCTTGCGTTTGATTTTTCTTTCATTTCCTATCCTTTATTGGTACGGAATACTTCATGAAATCACTTAGAGTAAAAGCAGGGATGAAGTTGTGTGAGGGGGAACACAATATATTTTTAAAAGAACGGGTGTTCTGTCAGTGATAATGTTGTAGAAGCATAAATACAATGTCTACATTCTGCCTTCTTTCTGTGTATCCCATCAGTTACCCAGAGACTGCAAATTAGTTACCTGACATTCCCTAAAGAACTAAGGAAAGCGATATCAATGTATATTTACATCATGCGTGCTTTGGCAGCGACTGTGGTCCTGACCCCTGTGAGAATGAAGTTGAAAACTGATCTGCAGAAATTCCTGTCTTTCATTGACTTGCTCAGGAGCAGCGTGTGTTATACGTAATAACGTCTGTCATTTGGATTTTCTTCCCAGTTGGAAAATCTCATGCTCGATAAAGATGGACACATAAAAATAACGGACTTTGGACTATGTAAAGAAGGCATAAAGGATGGAGCAACAATGAAGACTTTCTGTGGCACTCCAGAGTATCTTGCACCAGAGGTATGTTGGCTATTGTACTAAATTATACTCTTAAATGCCATCTGAGATAACAGTAGCAATATGGAATAATTCCTGTGCCATGAAGTGTTCACACAGTAACTACTGTTATATAGAAACACACACCGAGAATCCTTTATTCATCACATTCTGGGATGTATCTTTAGCATAATGATATGTGATACTTTTCGGGCAGGGTAGTAGCTTCCTTTCACTTTAGGGAATATTTACATTTTGGTGGAACAGTGTATACTTCTTGTGTCAAAAATCAAAAAAACCCAACAAAACACTTTACTGAAAACATTACTTGATGGATCAATGGCTGTTTTGCAAGTTGTTTGCTGTGTGTTGGCCTGTTTGAAAGGTGTCAATAGGACTTTGGTTAAGAAAAAGTTATGTCCAATCCTTACACTCTTTGAAGACAGTGTAAAGCCACGTGTTTTCAGAAACAGGACAAACCGAGCTTATTCTGCAGTATTTAGCATGGTGTGCATTAAAAGTGCTGACTGTTTTCTGACTGTAAGTGCACAAGACGTTTCTCAATGTTAACTTGAACTTTCTGGTTTCAGAGGAAATAAACTCAGGCAGGGAATCTCAGTCCCCAAACTATATGATTTGGGGATTTTTTTGGTACTTTTTTTTTTTTTCTTAAAGTGTAAAATGCAAATCAGTGCTTGCAACTTTCATCCTGGAAAATGCTCCTGCTGAGAGTTGTGCAACACAGGTGGTGTTACAGCCCTGAGTGAGTTAACACAGACCAGAAGCGAGCTGGTGTGATGGAGGCTGTGTGTACACGCGTGGTGTTTTGCAGGCAGACACTGCGCTGCCCACGCTCCGAGCTGCCTGGAAGCCGTATCAGTAGCTCACCGAGCCTGAGCTAACGCGGCGTTGCCTCGCAGAGGGGCTGGCTGCTTCACCACCCTGGCGTCAAGGCTTCCATCCCGCTTAAAGCACAGGCAGAAGCAAGTCCTGGGCTGACGGCAGATTGTATGTTGTTGGCGCAGCCCAGGATGTAGCCTTCCTCTCAGGTGGGAGACTCGGGCATTGCAAAACTTTCTTGAGTTAAAGTACGCTGGGCTGGAGCCCCTCTGCTGTGAAGACAAGTTGAGAGAGTTGAGGTTGTACATCCTGGAGAAGAGAAGGCTCCGTGGAGACCTTAGAGCCCTTTCCAGTCCCTAGAGGGGGCTACAGGAGAGATGGGGAGGGATTCCTTATGAGGGAGCAATAGGATGAGAGGAAACGTTTTTAAACTGAAAGAGGGAAGATTTAGATCTTAGGAAGAAATTCTTTCCTGTGAGGGTGGTGAGACACTGGAACAGGTTGCCCAAAGAAGCTGTGGCTGCCCCATCCCTGGAGGTGTTCAAGGGGAGGCTGGATGGGGCTTTGAGGAACCTGGTCTAGTGGGAGGTGTCCCTGCCCAGGGCAGGGGGTTGGAACAAGGTGGTCTTTAAGGTCCCTTCCAACCTGAACCATTTTATGGTACTATGCAGAAGTACAAAGTATGGAAACAAAAATGGAGGAGGAATATTTCTACTGAGAGCTGATGACTTTGCTGATCAGTGCTTTTGTGCTCTCCGCTTGCGTAGTGGTTGCAGCATGCTCTTGGGTTTTGTTTGGTTTTGTTGGTTTTTTTTACCTCCCAGCTGCTTACAAGAGCCTCTTCATAATAATGAAAATGTGGGCACCTGTTGGCATATCTTGCAGCAAGGAGGTGGAGCCAGTCCCATGGTAGCTGCCAGCTCTCCGTGGATCACCAGAAGCCTTCAGCGAATCTAAATTGGGATCCATGCACCACCATTTGAGATGTACTGATGCAGGGAGTAATTAGCAGCACGACAGAGTGTTTATTATTCATAAAGATGGCTTTTATTTTAGCTTCCCTCTTAAAATCAATTGCTGAAGTTTCTCATCAAGGATTTTACGAAGAGACTAAAAATATTTATTGTTTTGGTTTGGGTTTTTTCCTAACTTGGAATGTGGGGATTCCCTGCGCAGGCGCGATGTTGTTCTTTCTGTTATATTATTTGCTCTTATTTTTCTTTTTAATATTTATGAGGAGTTGGCTCATCCAAAACCCTGAAGGACAGAATCCTTTTGATTAACCCAGCTCTCTCCTTTTACTCGCAAATCCCATCTGTGAGTTGGGGTGTTAAATTCTGGAGGCTTTTGTCATCTGGTCGATAGCACGCAAAAAATCTGGAAATTGTGCTTGAGTGATATTCTGTTCATTTAAGGTCAGGCATCCTTAAAAGCAGGGGTCTCGTTCCTCTCCTCTGCCCCAGTAACCGGAATCCCGTGCAGCCGGGTGTTTGTACAGTTGCTGCATCGTTGTTTTTAGGTTCCTGCTGGAATCTCGTGCGTGGCTGACGGTGACCGAGCCGTGTCAACTTTGATGTGTCAGATGCGTCGCTGGCTGCGGTGTTTACAGCTGTTGTGCCTTCTCTTTCCCATTCCTGGTCTGGGGCTGCTCGTTAGGAAATGATGATCCTTTAATTTCAGTGAAATGACCTTGTTACTTTCCTGCTCCCCAGCCATCCTGCAATAAATCATGGGCGAGCGCAGTACCTTTTATGTCACGCTATATTTTTGATATTAGCACCGTTGCTCTGCGTTGTGCAATCACTAATACGAGCGGATGCTCGTTGTGGTAAAGCACTTGGAAGAAATAAACATTTTATATTCCATTTAGAATTAATGGAGGCCAAGGAAAGCGTTGCAGTTAGCAATCTGGATTACAATACAGAGTATAAATACGCTTGCTAAAGTAATATTTGAATTATTTGAAAGCACCTGTAGCACTTATTATATACGCAACAAAGGTCTCTGTGGTTTTGTTTTTCTTTCAATCTTCTCCTCTTGCATCTCTTGCAGCAGTTTAAAAAACACAACCCAGAGGCCCCGTGACTGTTTTATTTTGGGTACCGCCGGCGCAGGGGAGTGCGAACAGGAAGTGCCTGTTGAAGGGGGGTGACCGGGAGAGCGGTGACTGCCTTGTCACCCAACCTCTCCGGTGAGCCGGAGGGACGCCGTGCCTCGGAAAGGACGTGGGGCCGGCCCCCGGGAATCCTGCCCGACCCTGGGAATCCTGCCCGGCCCCCGGAATCCTGCGGGGCCGGCAGCTGTGTGGGCCCTGTACACGTACGGGGCAGCTGCAGGGCCAGCTGTCGCTTGGTGTGAATCATACGGCAGCGAGGGCCCTAAATAGACCGATGTGGGGTAATCTAATACCTGGCAGCCTTTTTATTTTTTTTTTATTTTTTTTTTTACTGCAGGCCTTTTCCCTCCTTCAGATAATTAAGGGGAATAATTAGGGAATAAAGAGAGGCAGAGTGCAAACGGTTGTTATGTGGAGTGTCTCAATGTTTGTTTTTTTTTTGTGGTTTTTTTTTTCGGGCAAAACCTGTATTAAGGTTTCTAAGAGGTTGAGATCCTGATTTTGTTAAACTTGTGTCAACTTTCTTTGGCTCTTTCACCCTTTTGATTTTCAGCGTGAGGTATGTAAAGCTCCCACAGACACCGTGAAACCAGAAGACCCGGTGGCGGTGGGGTCGTGGTTTAAGCTCTGAGCAAGAGTAAGCCAGTTCGGTGCAGACCTGTGGAAAGAGTAAAGATGACAACTAAAATCCGAGGACAGGATCTGGAACATGAGACTGTTGGTGTCAGCTACAGACAACTGTGCAGGAGACACTAAGTCTAGAGAAGTCCTCGTAACGTCCACTCCGCAAGCCACAAAATGCTCCCTGCTCCCTTCAGCAACCTTCAGTGGGGGAGAGCAGAAATTCACTGTGACGAGGCTCCTCTGGGCCAAGCAGGAGAGATGGAGGTCACCGCTGGTGTCCAGCGGAGGCTTCATGAGGTTGAAGCACCCAGGGGAAGGGAAAAATGGACAGTGCTGGACTACTCTTGCTGTAGAAGCCCACCCCACTGACAACTCCTGGGTCAGCAGCCCTCTAAGCAGAGGCAGGAGTGTTAGAGCAACTGAGCCAATATCTTTGGAGGGAGCAGGGGAGAGGAGGAAAAACATCTCCAGACAATTTGGCTGCCATTTTATGGCCTTAGAGCCGGTCAAACGTTAGGAGTGGCGTTCTGGCTCTTAGTGTTTAGTGTAGGTTGGTCATGCAGGATTTGTGGGTGCTCTTTCAGGATGTGCAGAGCCACTCTGTGGAGAGGTGCGGGTTGATGAAGATGATGGGGATGTCTGGTTTGTCGCTTGTTGAGGTAATAGGTCCACAGTCTTTTCTCTCTGGACTGGCTCCTTTGGTGGTTTGAGTTTTTTGTTTTGTTTTCTTTTTTTTTTTTAAAAAAAAAAGAAGAGATCCCATTTGGAGCAGTTTGTGACGAATAAGTGAGAATTTAACAGCTGGCTCTGTAATGTGAGAACAGTTGTCAGCCTTTTGGGCTTTCAAAGGTTGTGCTTATCATGGTCATAATGTGAGGGAGGGTGGGAGGAAAAGGAGGAAGCTGCCATCGTGTACCTGCTGCCTCCTTTTCCCCCTCCTGCTCACCTTAGTGCAGTAAAAAGCTGGTGAGGGGTCTGGAGAACATGTCTTACGAGGAGAGGCTGAGGGAGCTTAGGTTGTTCAGCCTGGAGAAAAGGAGACTTAGGGGGGACCTTCTTGCTTTCTACAGCTCCCTGAAAGGAGGGGGTAGGTGGGGGTCAGTTCTTTTTCCCAAGTCACAGGCAATAGGACAAGAGGAAATGGACTCAAGTTGCGCCAGCGTTTAGATTGAATATTAGGAAAATTTTCATCCCTGAAAAGGGTTATTAAGCATTGGAACGGGCTGCCCAGAGAAGTGAATCACGATCCCTGGAGGTGTTTAAAGACGGGTAGACATAGTGCTCAGAGATACGGTTTAGTGATAGTTTTCGTCTGTGCTGGTCGATGTTTGGACTAGCTGATCTGAAAGTTCCCTTCTAACCTGGGAAGTGCTATGATTCTATAAATACAGATGTCAGTTCTTTTCAAATGAATCTTCTGCAAATACTCTGCTGGTAGATTTGGCTGTGGCATGTGAAAAGATGACCTTGGTGGGGTAAATTTTGCCTCTTGCATTCTGTGTTCATTCATGCCTGGTTGGGGAATATCTTCAAAAGTCTTTTCCTTATATTTCTGCAGGTTCTGGAAGATAATGACTATGGTCGTGCAGTGGACTGGTGGGGTTTAGGAGTTGTGATGTATGAAATGATGTGTGGTCGGCTCCCTTTCTACAATCAGGACCACGAGAAGCTCTTTGAACTCATCCTTATGGAGGAGATCAGATTTCCACGCACTTTGTCACCTGAAGCAAAATCTCTCTTGTCAGGCTTGCTGAAGAAAGATCCTAAGCAAAGGTAAGACTGTTGCTTAATATTTGCACTTTTAAGCACTCGTGCCTTTAGAAATACCACAAAAAAAGGGGGAAAAAAATCTGTTAAAGGCTTCACAAATAAGTTAATAATTGGGGTATGCAGAGGCATGTTTATGAAACGGAACTATCCTCAAGACAGGTGACTTAAAAGTGACTGTTTCTGTGCTGCTGTATGAAATACTCATATCTCCATCACGGAAAACCAATTGAAAATGGTGCTGCACAAGGGGCTGCTGCACACATGCATGCCGGTGATTTGTCTTTATTTGAAGTTGAGGAAGGTATTTCAGACAAAATTGTAGTCGTATTTCTAATCCATTCAAAATAATCATCCACCAGGATGCAGCGAGTGGATCTATTAGTTTTTGTTTTAACCTTTGACATGAGCTGACACTGCAAATAGCAACATGAAGCAGCTTTGGTAATCAGAAGGCAGAACTTCAGAATATTCTTTCAGAATATTATTGTTGTTAATGCAGAACTGTAGCCAGGGACAAAGCAAGTTAACCCTGCCTTTGGCTATAATGAATCTGATGGCTGCTGTGGGTTACAAGCTGCTCTGCATTGAAAACTTCCACCTTCTGTCCTAGTCCAGCCTGCCGTCCGTTTTCTATATTTTCATTTAAATCTGTGCCAGTGATTTAGCATCCTGCTTTGGACAGTAGGTGGTGGTGTTTGTACCGTGTTTGTGGTGGAGTTTATACCATGCTTAATCTACTTTTCCTATTTCCTCCTTTTGTTTTTGGGGGGTTTGTTTTGTATTTTTTTTCTGTTCTGTATTATTTAAAAAGTAACCCTTGATTTAAAAACAGAAAAAAAACCCAAACAAAACAAAACCCCCAAACCCTTAATGGCTAACAAAAAGAAAATAGAACAAGATCCAAAAAGGATGTTGACCTTCTCACAAAGATAAACATCAGTTTAAAAACCTGCCATCTTGTCAACTCAGACGTTTTAAAAACAAATAATATCGTGACTCTGCCCCTGATCTCCTATCCTGAACCTTCCACCGTAAATGGGCCCCAAATAGGAAATCTTTCATGTGAGGTGCAAGCAGAGTATTCCGCTTTGCTTTCTGATGTTTGTTTAGTCTGTGTGTGTGCCTGCCCAGAGCAGGAAAACGATTTTTTTATTTTTTTTTCCAGTACATGGATACTTGTAGTGAGGATTTTTGTAATCGCTGCAGCCTATTTCCATTGTTATTTTTGATGGAAAATCCCGTTGGGAGGTATCTTGTAACTCAAATCCCCAATTTGTACTGCCGGAGGATTCAGCTTAGTGGTGACGTGGGGAACAGGGGACAGTTGTAGTCAGGGACATGGGTCCAGCCTTGTCCTGGGTGGCAGCAGCCGCATACCCCTCATAGGTCTGGCGCCTGCCAGGGGACCTCCAGGAGAAGGTGGTGTCACTGATGAGCAGCCCCTCCGTGTGCTGTGCTCTGCATGGTCACAGCCCCTGCCAACAGGATTCCTGTCTGGGAAAGGACGGGATGAGACACAATTCTGACTCTTCTGTAGCTTATTCAGGTGGGGACTTTCAATCACAGGAAACACAAGCAGCATCTGCTGTAATTTGTTCTTAAAGGAGCATCTCTGATGAACCAAAATGCAATTTGTTTACAAACAAAGAACGCCCACTTGTTTCTAATTACAAGGTTTTCCCAATGCCAATAATTACTCCACAATATGCTCATTTTATACAAATAGCCACTTCTTCACACGTATCTTCTGCAGGCTTGGAACCAGCCATGCTCTGATCTGTTGGACAGATGATTTTCATGCTGCTGATAGAAATAACTATAGACTAGACAAGCCTGCACACATGCCCACAGCTTGCTAATTACACTGGTGCTTCCCAAGCTTTTTTGGATCATGGACCATTCTTAAATACTGGTTTCTCACCAATCACCATTCACCCAACTTTTTAACTGAAGTTGGGATTCTGCAAATTCCCTGTGCTTCGTGGTGTTCCAGGCAGTATGGAGAACTGAGCTGGAGGCACTGGGGATAGAATTCCTGAGTCCTGGCCTTGTAGTTTTATCTTCTTAAATGTGTTCTTAAATGGGTGGCTTATGTTCTTATGTTCCTTTATATGGTCTGTGTGCTGGGATGGGTGCCTGCCATACTTGGTGGTTGACTTATAGTGAGTTCGTGGAACCATATTGAAGAAAAACAGTCAGATAGCTATGAAAACACATTCAGAGAGAAGTTAAATAATCTGCAGTGATCTGGTTGACATTAGCCCTTTGACGATGCTTTGGGGAACCATTGTGTGATTCAACAGGAATCCCTTCTTCCACAAAGCTTAGTGTCAGCCAGAAGTTGGTGTCATCTGTCTGTGGCAGAAAACATCAGAATTGACATAATTTAGTAACTGCTGATGAAATTCAGAGTGGGGCGGAGGAGACAGCCAAAACCATGAGAAAAATGAAACTGGGAGGTGTTATCTGTTCCCATGAAATACTCAAAAGGAACCCAACAACAATGACGGTCGATATGAGGAAGCTCAGTGATGAATGAGGCGGGCACCCTAGTAGTGGAAGATACGGAGAAAGCGGAGTTGCTAAATGCCTTCTTTTCTTCAGTC
>JAOQGH010000040.1:13398226-13409015 GCA_025769975.1 Gallinago jamesoni | reverse complement strand
CTGCATGAAAACTAAGCTCCTTGGTTTTCTGGTCTGTGATAATACTTTCACTGTTAACTGTGTTTATACACTATATTTATATATATATATATATGTAAAATTACAGTACATAAATTTAAAAAAAATATTGACATATGATTTATCTCTGATAGAGATATCTGATTGCCCTTGTTTTGTGGAGCACAGGAATTTGTCATTAAATGGTTAAAGGGGCTTGGAAGCAATACAGGATTCCATGAAAATTGAAAACGGTTTCAGTTTAATAGGGATGTTGCACTCCACTAATAATTTTCTCCTTGAGATTTAGCTGAAATATAGAAAACAAGGCTCTCAAATCTAGATGTAAGTTAAGCAAATAACCAGAATTGTTTGGCAGGTATCTTTTAAGGAGACCAATTTAGACGGACGTTTAGGTTGTGAAGGTTTTGGGTTGGTTTGGTTTAATTTCTTTTTGGCCTCTATGCTTTCTGTTACATTTCCTTGTGTACTGTAAATCTCATTAGCATTTTCTTTTTAGGTCCTATTTATACCATTTTTGGTTCTGTCTGAAGTCTTAAATACACAAAATTGAACTTTATTGTACAATAGTCTTTTCAAGACTTTTATTCCTTTTCTATTTTTCTTCAGTTGTGGCATGTCCTTTCAAAAGACAAACCTGCTACTCTGTCGGTTCTCATTGGTGCTTAACCATGATTTTTGCATTAGGTGCTGATTTAATGTTGCTCTTCTTGAGACCAATTTCATAATAATTCTGAAAAAGAAAAGCATATTTTGGAATAAGTCAGTATCCAAAATATGAGGCTTCTATAATTTCTCCATTCATTTTTTAATGGGTTTGTTTAATTATATAGATTTTTAAAAGGTAAGTAAAACATCTGGGGTTTCTCTTGACATTTCCCTGAGCATGTATTGTCCTTGGTGGAACAAAGGTTCATATTCGGTAACGTATTCTCCAAAGCACTTGGATGTGGCTGCAGCCAGCCAGCCTTCCTGCCTGCTCCTGCAAAACATGGTTTGGGTTCTTCTTAGCTCATAGTCACTCCTGAACTTCTGGGCGGAATTGCAGTCTGTTGACATCTGTGGATAAAGTGGATCAACTCCACCCTCTTCTTCACCAGCCATCATCATAATCTGTGCTGGGGAGGCAACAAGGGGCCTGGTAGAGACTTGGCAAAGGCTCTAGACCTGTGGGGAACCAGCCCAGAGATGATTACCCACAGAGTTTGTCTCTGTGCCCAGGCTGCCCTGGAGTTTGTCTCTGTTCCAGGCCACTCTGCAGCTGTATAACGTGCTGCCAGGCATACAGGAGAGCCATCATCTGGCCTGGTTTGGCCTGTGGGACTCTAGGGTGAACTTAGGTTTGGTCTTAGAGCTTACCTGGGGCAGGAGAGCATCACCCAACACTTTGTGTCTTGAGGACTTGTGTTCCTTTCCCTGTCCCACTGCGCATTTCCTGAAGGAACGTCATGGAGCAAACCTCTTAGGTTGCTGTGCTGCTAAATGAAAGAGAGTAGGGAGGCAAGGATGGCCTCTCAACTGCCTGGCACCTCTACTGCTTGGTGTGTGTGGTACAACTGTGGCCTCTGCCACCTTCTGCTCTCTGAAGACAGTGCTTGGGCACAGTTGAGAGAGTTGCACACACCAGGATCCATTCCCAGTCAGCAGGATGGACAAAGTGTCACCATATTTGATTCTTTCTTATTAAACAATGGTCCAACGCTGTCCCAATAGCGTTGTGCCTTCAAACTATGTCCCAGAGCATGAAGTATACTCTCAGGTTGTCAAAGCCTGTTCAACTATGCTGTAGCACAGCCTGCACGTTATCTTTGACATTCTGAACCGAGACCCTTCCCTCCACCCACAAATAATCGCATATTAGGGCCACAGGGTGACCACATGTGGCCCAGAGGAGATATGGGGCCAACTGCTCTGCAGTGAGGATGAGGCCTGGCCGGGCAGCTCAACTTCAGGTTCAAAGAACAGCCCTTGGCCCGTTCTTCTGTAGCTCCAGCCTTGGTCATGCAGAGCTATTGTTCCAACCTCTTAAAATAGGGATAGTATCTCTTGGTGGCACCAAGAATGGGAGGACAGGCAGGTACCAGAGGTCAGCCTGGATGAACGTGGTGGCACCTCTTGTACTTAAAATCCTGAGCGTCGCCGTAACCTTGTAACCTGAAAGTAAGTTCTCCTGCTGATGGCTCAGCGTGTGTTTTGTTTTCTCGGTGCGTGCCTTCGCTTGCAGATGCGGTTCAGTCTTTTAGAGAACATTTTTACCTCCGCAGCAAAATGTAAGCATCTGTTAGCTCAAACCTGCAACCGAACTGATGGCATCTATAAGCTGTGTGGACAGTTTTATTTTGGAATAAAAGTGCTTTATCTTGATAGAGCTTCAGTCAGTAAAACACCCTTTGTGCTTTGGGTGCAGCCGAGGAGGAGGAAGGATTTGCATACAGCATGATACCATCACTGCAGTTGTCAACTGTTTTCTTTAATGGAAATTTAAATCAGGTTGCATAAATCAGTTTGTCTTAAAAATCCTTGCCTCTTACATGGCAAAATCAAATTTGGTTTTACTGCCGGCATCGCTCTGCCCTAGAAAATTGGAAGAGGTAGTCACTTGTTAATTTAGAGAGAGACCTTTTACTTGCAGGACCTGCTATGGTCCTTGGGACAGCATCTTTCCTGAAGAACACATCTTTTGAATTGTGATTATTTTTTTCCTTTGTTTGTTTAAAAGAGACCTTTATTCTCGTTCTTTATTCTGATTTTTTTAGCCTGTTATCAAATTTGTTAGTGGAACTGTGGTGAAGCCTAAAATAAACTATCCTGCAGCCCTAGCACAAAACCAAATATAAAGCAAATGCTAGAACCACACTTAAATGTATTATAGAAACTCAGAATTCCTTCACTACCATTTACTAAAAATTGTATGAGAAAAATAACTGTATTCAAACATTAATGATTCATTTTGCCCCACACAGGTTAGGTGGTGGTCCTGATGATGCCAAGGAGATTATGCAGCACAAATTCTTTGCTGGCATTGTTTGGCAAGACGTATACGAGAAAAAGGTATTTATGCAACTGTTCTCCCAAGGTGAATTGTAACTGTGGATGTTCTGAAGGTTTCACACTTTATTGCCTTTTGTAAGGTACACGGAAAGGGTTTGCAATGGTTTTTAATGAGGCTAAATCACTCATGTTTTTTAAAATACTATAATCGGATTACTTCTGAATTAAAGCTTTTCTTTTCGCAACGAGAATATCTCTCAAGATACCTGTTTCTGTGACTGAATAAATAGGATGTAACCAAAATATTTTCCAAATTTAGATACTATGTATATAAGCTTTAAAAACGGCTTTTCCTGTGAATTCTTGTTGCCATTGCTGAAGTATCAGAATTATTGGTGATTCCTGAGCATCTGAAGCAAAACTTCATAGAAGCCACAGTGGAAGATGGCCTGTTCGTTCCCTTTAAGTTTTTTCCTGTCTTGAATGATGAAATTAGGCTGAAAAGGGAAAGGCAGAGAAGGGTAGGCTCTTGCGTCAATCCAAACTTAGTATTTCTGGGGTTCTTTGGTGATGAAGAGGAGATGATGGTGTTTCTCATTGGTTTTCCTTGAGACCGACTGAGTTTGTTAGCTTTCCGAGGGGAGCCACTGAAATCTCAGAGCCCAGCCCTTTCCCTCTGAGCCTGTTTTATTGATTATCCGTCCCTCACGGTCCCTTTGGTCACAGATAACTTATCCTGCTTCTCCAGGATGCCCTGCTTTGTGCTCTCGGGGCAATCTGCTGTTGTCCTCTCCCATTTGATTTGATTGATCTGATTGATTTGATGAGGTGAAATGCAGCAAACTAAACTCATGGTACCTGACCTTGTTTGCTCTCTCCATACAGCCTAATTCTCGTTCCAGTTGGGGGGAGCAAGTAAGAAACTTAGCAGAAACCCAGTTCTTTGGATTCTTTCAGTAAAACTGTGATCTATTAGCAATGTGTGTAGTTTAAAAAAAAAAAAAAGATTGTAACACTGCTGGTTTCCACAGCGGAGTGGGAGAATTGTCTGGTGCTTATATACAGTTACAGAGAGTGCTCTGTTTCCTTCTCTTCTTTCACTTCCTTGCCAATTTGTGTGGTTAAAGGGCACTGAAAAAAAATATCATAAAATAAGTTTTTTGTGCCTTGAAAGTGTAGGCAGAGTTTAGGCCTCTGTCCTTTCAGAGCATCCCCTGAGAGAAAACTCTGTGCGGTCATGAGGGCGGGAAGGAGTTGCGTGGAGCTTATTCAGTATAATGTAAAAAAGATTTCTGAATTATTGCCTTGAACAGGAGATTATCCCCATTTTCACCCAGCTGACAAGCTGAAGACTTGGAGTTTTGCTATTTATTTTTTTTTGCAGTTTAAGGTAAAAAGTTGATAATGAGTCTTCAGTGAAGTTTTTTGTCATTTGATGGTCATCTTGGTTCCCTGAATGGAGGAGAAATCAGACAAACTGGAGACAATTCATTTATCTGTAGGACTGAGAAAGGCCTTCATGAATTGTCCTGTAGTAATCCTGACTCAGATTGTTGGGGAAACTACCAGGAAATTCCAAATGTTACATATTCTGGAGAAAACAGTGTGCTAATTGAGACTATTTCTGACCTTGGCGTATCAGAGGAGGCTGGAGTCTGGTTTTGCTCCTGTCCCTCCCGTTAGCCACGTGCTACAGAAATGAGGAGGTTTCGAAAAGCCCTGAGTAATTGCTGCCCCTCTTGTGGGTGGTCCAAATGGCATCTCGCAGCATTTACCTGAAATGCAGTCTCACGGATAAATGCTGAATTTTGTCAGCTGTCTGGAGGTGCTTATTTGCTAAGCTTGGTTACCCACTGTCTCCAGATAACAGTGAATATGTTTATGAATATAGGCTTGGGGTAACCGAGAACACTTACTTTGGAATTAAGCTTTTTGGAAAAAGAGCTTTGCTTTTGAATTGTAAGGAATTTTGAAATAACTGGGGTTGTCTCAGGAATTTAAAATATTCATTAGACTCTCCTGGAAGAGCGTTGTCATTTGTCTCTGGTGCAAAGAAAGGTGCGATTTAATTTGCAGTATTTTTCCCACCCGCAAGGGAGACACGGGCAGTTTTTCTGGTCTCTTTTTTTTTTTTTTTGGTCTCTTAAACCAGCAGAAACCTGCGGGTATTGTGGATGTGTATATGGTCTGGAGCACTGGGAGGCTACAGGTGTCCCCTCTCTGCCAGTCAAACTGCAGAGCTATTGCAGTGACAGCTTCTCAGCAAACAATATTTGCTGGGTAAACCCAGCCATAGAGCTTTCTGCTGCTTCCCCTCTGTTTCCAATTTAATGTTCTGAATTTGACAGGCTGGGGGGGGGGGGGGAGGGGGAAATATCTTGTGGGTGCACCATAATCTGTCTCAAATTGCTTTTAACAGATACTAAAATAAAAGGGAAAGTGATCCAGGCCGTGCCAGCCCATCACCCGTGTGTTCTGGTGTAGGTTTGCTGCTCCCGGTCCTCCTGGTGTGCGGAGCTGGGGTGTCTGTGGCTGTGCCCAAGCCCTAAATCACTCGGCGCCGGGCACAGGGAGCAGCTGGGGGCATCGCGAGTGCCAGGACCACCGTCAGCTTAAAAGGACAGACAGAACCTCGCACAGGCAGGAACTCGTCAAAAGCAAACCAAAGCTGCCTTTAAGGAACAGGCAGAAAGAGACTAGAGTTAAAATGTGAAGAAGGAATGCTTGTCCTCAGCAGGGCTTTTACACATTATACCTGGTTTGACTCGATTGAGAAGAGCGTTATTCACATTATAACGCAAAGCCTTCCCTCTTCAGTAGCTTCAGGAGGACTGTGAGGTTCAGAGTGACTCCTGGCTTTGGGAGATCCTGTTTCCTTTTGCCTTTTTAAATTCAGGATGTAAAGCCCACTTCTAAGGACCTAATATTTTTTTCACAGGAACATTTGCCAGGTTCCTTTAAGCCATCCTTGGGCACAGAGGCTCATGAATAATTCAAAAAAACTGATGAGGAATATATACTGTAATTGGTCTCTCTTATAATAAACAGAATTTTTATGTCCCTTAATCTTTAAAGATTGGTTTGAAACTGTAGAATGTTTCTTTGTATTTAGAAATACCATCTTATGCATAGATTTCACTTCTTAAAAGTCTTTACATTGAAAATGAAGGAGCTTCATTGGATTGTTGTTTGTTTGTAGGACAGGACGATGTGGGACAATGTTAGGTGTTCTCCAGACGGATCAGGAAGACGATCCTAATGATAGGGAGCTCGAAGCTTGTGCCTTTCTTCCTGATTTGCCCAGCAAATGATTTCTCAGATGGAAGAGGGAGGAAAAGCTGGGGCTGGGGAAGAGGTGTTTTGTACGATTGAGATTTGCTGTTGTTTTCCAGGCAGTGAGTTCTGTCTGTGAGAGCAGAAGCACAAGTCTCGGGGTCACTCCTTAATTCCAGCTGGAGCAATTTACCGTTTGCCTTGATAAACCTTTCCCTGCAGTTCAGGTTGGAAGCCGAATGCTTCCTCAATCACGCTCCGAAATTGTTGCCCGGTGCGGCTCCGTGCTATTAAAAGATGGCCATGCTTAACCCCAGCGGTGGGCGAACTGGAGCCTGGCGCTGGGAGCTATTACATGTCCTCGGTGGGAGGGCTGGGAACGGTGTTTACAGTCTGTTTCTAACCTCATGGAGCAGCGGGGAGGTGAGCGAGGTCTCAAGCTTCTTGCCCTCCAAATTTGTACATGTTCCAGCTCTGGGCATCTGTAGGCAGCCAGCTCCTCCAGCCTCGCTCTACCGGCTCCGCTCCATCTGGAGTTCCTCCTGCCAGACTCTGCCTTAGGTACACACGGATGATTTCCAGCCTCTCTGCCCAAGCGAGGGGCAAGAATAAACCCCAAATAGTGTCACTCGAGCTGCAACAACAGGAGGATGTTCACTCGTTGGGGTTTTTTTTGTTTTTCCTGTAAGCACTCCAGATTTTCTAAGTTCAGAGTTGATACCAAAGTGCTCTTGGGGACTGGGAATATAAAAGCTTGATGTCTCTGCTGCCTCCTAAATTCTCCTGGGTTGGTCTGACCCACACTCGCTCTGGAGCTGAAAATTCTTTGTGAACGTCACAACCCTGGTGGTGATACACGAGTCCAGCTGATGGGTTTGCTATCACTAAGCATCTTCCCGATTCCTTTTCATCCTTCTAAGTGTCAATCTGACTAGATACAGTTGGCAATTTCCATATAACTAGATGGGGAACCAGTATATACTCTTTATTTTTAAAATTTTTAAGTCCGTTATTTATTACTTGAAGAAATGTTAGGATTCTAGGTTTTTCTTTGTGCAACTAAATCCTAGAGACAAAACGCCTTAAACACCCTAGAAAAAGGAAGTGTGCACCTAAATAAATAGGTTTTACTGTGTGGGTTCTTTATGAACTAGCATTTTGAAACTTATTTTAGGAATGTAGGAAAAAGGCGCTGTAGCTTATATCTCTATTTGAAATTCTACCTGTTTCAGACAGCACTGTGAGAACCTGTAAATGGACAGTATTTCTTTTTTTCTTGCTTTTCATAGCTTGTACCTCCGTTTAAGCCACAAGTTACATCTGAAACAGATACGAGATACTTCGATGAAGAATTTACAGCACAGATGATAACAATCACTCCTCCTGACCAAGGTAAAGTTTTCCCAGACGTTGCCCACTACGTTCTTCCATCAACCAGGAATAATTCACTGTGATGTTACACCGTTGGTCTCTAAAACAGCTGAAATAGCATCAATTTAAATTTGCTGGTTTTCTGTATTATGTATTTGACCAGGAAGTTGGTCGAATGATGTGAAACTTTCCCCACGTCTTTCCAGTTTGGGAAATGAAAAACCTGGTTTAGAAGACGGTGAAATTGTTGGCACCCTTGTGTCTTCCAAATCTGCACATTCCCACTGGAAAATCGTTCCGTCCGTGAGACTTGCAGGCATGTGTCTGCGCTCACACTGCGTATGGAAGCAGTGGAGGGTGGGCTAATGTCCATATTCGATCCAAATCTGTTTTATTTTCATGGTATCTGAGTGTGTTTGATGCTCTGAAACAGCATCTGCCAGAAATTCAGAACAATGACTATGGATTTAAGCAACGCAGCTCCTGGCAATTTTAAACAAGACATGGGAACAACTGTTTTCCTACAATAGTCAGGATCTTCTGGGATGCCCATTTAATGGGCTGAGATTTAAGGCTTCTTGTTTCTTTGTCCTCTCAAGTTGTGGAAGGAAAAGGGGGTGGTGAAGTTATCCAAAATAATTTTAATTTGCATTATCTCATTGTTTGTTTACTTAAAACCAAAAAGGTAGCAAATGTTGTTTACTGTTGTTTTCTGGGTTTTTCTTCCATTTTTCAGATGACAGCATGGATTGTGTAGATAATGAGAGAAGACCTCATTTTCCTCAGTTCTCCTACTCAGCCAGTGGAACCGCTTAATGTTTTGCAACGTTTTCCCATTCAGAAACAAAAGAGACTGCATTTTGGGGACCTTACTTCAATTCAATGGACACTAGAGAACTTTCTATATTATCTGAATTACAAACTGTGTTTGTATTACGATTTAGATGAATTTGTAGGAAGCCTCACAGATTCTGTATTTAAAACAATTCTTTGATGCATTTTTTGAGAAGGAAAACAAATCCATTCTTAAAGTATTACGTCAAGGCTTTTACGCTGAATGACCGTAGGTTTTTAAGGATATACACCAAAACTGTTTACTTTAGAAATAATTAAGGTATTCAACATATCAGCAACTCTGACCAGAAAAATCCCCTTATTTTATTTATTTCATACAGTTCATTATCTAAATATAGAATCTGCACTCTGAACAATTAGATTTATATAGGAAGATATAAGACTTTAGTAGCTAGTGCAATAATATAAGCAACAAAAAGTGAACAAACTCTGGAGGGTTAAGGTTCAAACTCATTTTGGACAGCAGTGAAGTGTCATCCAACTCCAGAAAAAACCGCCTGTAGGAACAGCATTAATGGCCTCAGTGAGGTAAATCAAAAAAGCAAAAGTTATTTTTGTTATAACATCTGCTACAAGACATTACATATCAACCCGGTGAAACCGCCACGTCGAACAGATGAGTATTCCATTCTAGACAGCGCGTTTAATGATTCCTTTTGCATAGAGTTTAGGAATATTTCATGGGATTGGCTTTCTCAGAACCTAGAAATGGCTTGATTTACCCAACCCGATACGAAATGCAACAAGGCAAAATCACCCACTTTCACCACAGTATAAAACTACCACCCAGGTCGAAGTGAGAAATCAGCTTAAACGAGTGAGTCAACCAGACAGAAGTACGTTTTGGCACTGAAGTAATGACTTGTTGCCGCTTTTTTGGGTTTGTTTTTTTTTTTTTTAATGAAAAGATATATGAATATATATAAACACTTAATGATTTTTTGCGTCATGCCAGATCATTTCTTCTTTCTTGAGTGTGCATTAAAGGTATCAGCCAACGGTTCATGGTGCCTTCTCACTCTTGAACATTCACTTTAATGATGTCTCCCATGTATAAGAAAAAAAAAAAACTAGGTTGAAACTTCATATGTGTTTTGAATAATAATGGTGTTCAAAAAGTGAATTTTTTTTTGTTTGTTTTTCATTTTTAATCTTAGTGGAAAATTCCCCACACCCTATTTTTGTTGTATCATGTTTCTTTGTAATTTTCATAAAAGCAGTCTTACTCTGTCTCTGCTGCCAATGAATTTATTCCATTGTAGGTTGCGTTCTCTTGAATTGCTTTTTTTTTATTTTTCACTCTCTTGACTGTATAAAAAATGATGACATGTACTGCAGTTAACTAGCATTTAATTTTTTTTTTATTTGAAAGGGAGTATGTTATGAAAACCCTCGCTTCCCCTTTCCATCAGAAACTGCTGTGTTTGCACAGAGAGCCCATCATCTTCATTTTTTTTTAATTATTTTTATTTTTTAACAACATTCAACGCTAGTATTTCTACTCATGATATGAAAGTTGCCCTCCAAATACTTAAATAAAAATCGCTTTAACAAGTTAGGTTCTTATTTCTTGTGCTAGGAGCCTTCTGAATCTCAAGCCTGAGCATCGCATCGTGGAGGGATTTAGGCTTTTCAGCCCCTCCTCCGTTGTTTCATCTCTGGACGGATCATTATGGAAAGATAATTTTGGCAGATGTTTGTTAAAAGGAATACACCCTGTGCCAGAAATAGGTTTGTCTCGAGGTGAACGAGGGCGGGCCTCATTTTGCTGTCCTCCTGGTGCCAGCGAGATTGCGTTGCTGAGGCCCTCATCTTCCAAGGTATTTCTGTTCCAGTCACCGGGGCCGGTGGACAATATATAACACTGCATTTCTTTTCTAGGGACTAATGTTAATTGCTTCGGGGAGGTAGCTGCACAAGGCTGGAAGGTCCTTTTTTGAACAAGAATACAGAAAAAGATACCAGAAGCACAGAAGTTGCAACTGCAGTAAGCCAAAAACTTTTCTATTGTTTCAAGGAATTCCCAGCAGAATTTCCTGCACACCGGATGCCAGGAGGGAAGGTGCAAGAAGGGCTCCGTATCTCATTTCTGCAGGTCTTCTCCTCTCCTACTTTTGCTCCCCAGCCTTCGCCTGAGTTTGCAGCCAGCCCGGGAACGTCCTGCAGGTCTACGAGCCCCAACGAGTCCCGAAATCACCCGCTTCGTGCCTCCAAATGCAGGCAGCACCAGCGAGCAGAGGATACCATAGTCCGCCCCAGGAAAATCTGGTCTTCCAAAATG
>JAOQGH010000040.1:13382089-13398126 GCA_025769975.1 Gallinago jamesoni | reverse complement strand
GTGCCTCCAAATGCAGGCAGCACCAGCGAGCAGAGGATACCATAGTCCGCCCCAGGAAAATCTGGTCTTCCAAAATGTGGGAACAGACACGGATGGGGTTGTCCTGCCGAGGCTGGTTGTGTCTCGGAACAGTATTTTTCTGCCAGTTGTTGCTAATGGCTTTTGGTTTGATTCCTTGGTTTCCAGGAGAAGAAAAAACAAAAGCTGCCAAAAAAGGCTGGGAATTCTGGTATTAGGGAGGTGTGAGGGTGACCATGACGCAGGGTCTTTTGGATATTTCCCCTCATTTTGCCCGTGATTATACAAAATGCCTTGTCTCTCATCTCTAATTGAATAATTACCAGTGTTACAGCTGTCTGTCTACCTGTAAACCTGAAGTGTGTGTTCTTTATGTTTTGATTTGGCACAGAAAATCCTATCCCAGAAGTCTGTCACCAGAGTGTCGTTCACCTCTGCTCTCTTGTCTACCGTGGATGAGAGACCACTTCAATCTTGCCTTTAGCTTTTTTTTTTTTTTTATTTGAAATCCCCAAACTTTTCTAACTCCCTGTGTGGCCAAAACCTCCTCGTTCTTCCTTTCTGGCCTTCACAAATGTCATCTGGCTCTGGTGTTGTACATCACGGCAAAGATGGTGCATCCCAAGCATGGACCATGGGTGGAATACCTGTGGTACAGCCCAGGAACTTGGTTGTAAACTCAGGTTGGGAGAAAAATAGGAAAAAAGGGACCTTTGCAAGAGCAAGTAAGTGCATAAATGCAGCTAAAACACCCCTGACAATCCCATTAGGACACACCAGGCTGTTCTGCTCTTCTCCCTTGAAACTGGGTGCAGAACACCGTGGTTTGTAACATTCCCAGCTCCTCGCAGACTGTGACCTCTCACTCCTCCCAATAAACTAAACTTCTTTCTTCTGTTTTTCTTCCTGCACTGGCCCCTTTCCCGCAGGTGTCCTCCGCGTGCTCTCCGACTGCAGCTCCCGCAGCCCTCCAGGAGCTCGGCTGCTCTTGGAATAATTTGTTCCTGCTTTTCCACCCGAGAAATAATGCCGGTAGCTTTTGAGGAGGTTTGAGGGGAAAAACTTTCCTTGGTGGTTTGAATTGCTTTGATTGGGGAGGGGTCGGTAATTTTCTTGTTCTCTACTTTGGGTTGGTTACGTGTGTTTAGATGCTCAGTACAAAAGCACTGTCATCTTCATAATCCTTAAGTGTTTGTGGGTTGGTTTTTGTTTTTGTTTTTTTTTAAATAAGAGAAAAACACCCTTTGCTTTGTAGACAGGGTACACCCAGTCAGTTGTTTATCCCCGGTAACAGGATTTAGGGGTTGGGTGGTCCCATCCCAAACTGGAAGTCCTGCAGTGGGAATGCAAACTCCAGAGGAGATGGAGCTGCAGAAGAGAAGCCCCTGCATGTAAAGCACCCCCGGCGAGAGCTGCAGGGACTTCGCTGCCCGTAAAGTTGGGGAAAAGATAATTTAGCAGGAAGGTTTGTTTTTGTTTTTATTTCCCTGCATCTAAAAGAGCTTTAGAGGTAAAAAAAAAAAAACAAATTTGAAGAAGCGGGCGAACGTAAAAGGATCTTGTTTCTTCAGTGTCGCAAATTGAGTGTGTTTGTCTTCCACTTTTAGCTCAATTTTCTTAATAACGGGGAGGTTAATTGCCACTAGAAGTAAAACGAAAAGAACAGGCAGTGCCTGTAGCAAATGGGAGCTTATTATCCCCGATGCAGCTGAGTGTACAGCCGGTCGCTCGCTCCGTCTAATGGAACATATGTTGCATTCTAATCAGGCGGTGACTAGTGGCTTCTGTGTCTGAAATCATTTTAAACCAAACCTGTTTCGTTACAGCACTCCCTGCGCGCCGCTGGTTTTTATCCTTTTTATTTATTTATTTTAATATTCTTTCCCGTAACTTGGTGGCCATCCTGGTTTTGTGAGCGCGGGGGGGTTCTTTCTGGAGGACCAGATGGAGGGCTTTGTGTGTGAAAATACGACTTCCCTCTGGTTTCTCAGTGAGGTCCTAGCTCACATCTCAGGTTCTCCTTCACCAAAGCCCTTCTTCATGTGGTTCTCTGCCTCTTGGAATCATGGAATTGTCAGAGTTGGAAGGGACCTCTAGAGAACATCTAGGGCAACTTTACTGCTCATCCCCTGTTTTCTCTAGACAAGGACTTCATGAACTTCTTCCCATGTCTAAATGTGACCTATGTCTATGCTAAGATTTTTTTATGATTTTTTTTTCCCCACTATTTCCTCATGTCTTCTCTCATATTGCCATATCTGCTTAGATTCTTGAGCGCACCCTCGGTAGGTTCAGAGACAACACCAAGTTGGGTGGGAGTGTTGATCTGCTGGAGCGTAGAAAGGTTTTGCAGAGGGATCTGGACAGGACAGGGTAGATGGATGGGCTGAGGTCAGTGGGATGAGGTTCAACAAGGCCAAGTGCCAGGTCCTGTGCTTCGGTCACAACAACCCCAGGCAGCGCTACAGGCTGGGGGCAGAGTGGCTGGAGCTGCCTGGCAGAAAAGGACGTGGGGGTGTTGGTCGACTGTTGGCTGAACATGAGCCAGCAGTGTGCCCAGGTGGCCAAGAGGGCCAATGGCATCCTGGCCTGGATCAAGAACAGTGTGGTGAGTAGGACTCAGGAGGTGATCGTCCCCCTGTAGTCAGCACTGGTGAGACCCCATTTTGAGCGTGGTGTTCAGTTTTTGGCTCCCTACCACGAGAAAGACATTGAGGGGCTGGAGCGGGTCCAGAGAAGGGCAACAAAGCTGGTGAGGGGTCTGGAGAATTAAGTCATGAGGAGAGGCTGAGGGAGCTGGGGGTGTTCAGTCTGGAGAAAAGGAGGCTGAGGGGAGACCTTATCGCTCTCTACAACTACCTGAAAGGAGGGTGTAGAGAAGCAGGGCTTGATCTCTCCTCCCAAGTCACAGGTGATAGGACAAGAGGAAACGGCCTCAAGTTGTGCCAGGGGAGGTTCAGATTGGATATTAGGAAAAATTTTTACATGGAAACAGTTATTAAGCATTGGAATGGGCTGCCCAGGGAAGTGGTTGAGGCACCATCCCTGGAGGTATTTAAAAGGTGGGTTGACATAGTGCTTAGTGACATGGTTTGGTGATGTTTTTTATCAGACTTAGGTTGATGGTTGGACTAGATGATCTTAAAGGTCCCTTCCAACCCAGACAATTTTATGATTCTGTTTTGCGTCTTCATCAGGTCTTTGAGTTCAAGGTAATGACTGCACGGACAGCAGCTGCTCTATTTTCTGAATTCTGAAGGTCTCAAATTCTGCACATTTTAAAAATAATACGTAACTTTCACCCTGCAGAAGATCCTGTAATTATTTTGAGTACAAGAGTGAAAATTATTCACAGAGGAGATGTGATCCCAAATATTGTGGTCTTTGGTTAGTCATAAACTCTACCCTAGCTGTTTCCTTGCACTGTTGTGTTCTGACCGTCCCAATGCTGTTGGTCAGAAAACTTGTGTAGAGCTGAGAAATCCCATATGGGAACAAAAAACGGTGATTGTCATCTTCAGGAGAGTGCCTGGGAATTCATAGAAATTGGATAAAAATAAGGAAAATCCATGCTTAGACATTCTAGTGTTATGAGAAAAAAAAAAAAAAGCAAAGCTGGTAATAGTGTGCTTCCCTCAGCTTATTGGAGGAGAGCGATGGGAAGAAATTGGGCTTCTCTGGGGGCATCTTGCTGGTGGTGCTCAGGGAGAGGCCAGAGGAGCTCCAGAAATCCCCGGAGCCAACCTTGGTCCATCTGTGGTTCTGTTTCGCGGGTTAGTCCTGGATTTGGGAGCCCATGCTTTAGTGAGGGAGGTCATCGGTGTGTGTTTTTTCTCATGGTATATATTTATACTCTAAGACTGACAAGACCTGTGGTCTATTTCCATACAAGTCAGGTGGCCTCGGCATCAGACGTGGTTTGAGATGCTTTGAGTACAGATCCCACCCTTTTCTCATTTCCTTCTATGGCATTGGCCCTGCTCCTCCCAAGTTCACCATGCTTCATGTTCCGTGTGTCTTTGTTGAATTCATATACGTTTTGTTGCATTATAGTTTTGTGAGTAATTTTCTCAGGGCTATGAAAAGTACGTGGTATCCCAGTGTATTGTCACTTGCTGGATTGGAGGGTGTCAGCACGTTCCCTAAAGCAGGAACACCAACACCTCTCCTTGTGTTGCTGGAGATGGGTGCAGGGAGGCTGGATGTTTCTAGGGTCCCTCCTGCTGTGACCAGGACGAAAAACCCACCTCCCACCAGACCAGGTTGCTTAAAGCCCCATCCAGCCTGGCCTTGAACCCGTCCGGGATGGGGCAGCCACAGCTTCTCTGGACAACCTGTTCTAGTGTCTCTCCACCCTCGGAGTGAAGAATTTTTTCCTAATATCTGGTCTACTTCTCCCCTCCTTCATTTTAAAACCATTACCCCTCATCTAATGGCTCCACTCCCTGATCAAGAGTCCTTCCCCATCTCTCCTCTAGGCCCTTTAGGGACTGGAAGGGGCTCTAAGGTCTCCCTGGAGCCTTCTCCAGGCTCAACACCCCTAACTCTCTCAGCCTGTCCTTACAGCAGAGGTGCTCCAGCCCTCTGATCATCTTTGTGGCCTCCTCTGGACCCATTCCAACAGGTCCATGTCCTTTCCTGTGCAGAAAATTCAAAACATAAGCCCTTTGATGAACTTTATTAATGAAAAATGGGGTGATACTATTTTTAAGATGGCTGCAGCATATTGAAAGCTTTCCGTACGAAATGTTCAGCTGCTGCAGTTGTTCCTTGTTCTGATACTACTGGGGGAAATGAAACTAAACATGAAGATGGGAATACCTGCCCAGAGTCCAGTAATGAGTGTAAAACCAGAGTGGAAAAAGCAAGGTCACTTGGTGCAACTGTGGACTGGAAAGCTGCAGAGGAAGGGAAGTGTAAGAAAGCAGAACAAAATGTACGTATTTACACAGGTGAGGTTGTCATAAATTTAGTGTGTAACTAAGATAAAGGGATTAAACTTAGTATCTCCCTTTACTTGATTGGAAAGGTAACATGATTTCAAGTTTTACATAGTTTAGTTTTACTTTCTGTGCTCCTTTGCTCAGCTGTTAAGGAAGTGGAGATCAAAGGTGATTCCTTGTTTAAAATTGATATTTTTATTTTTTTATTTTTTTTTAAATTCTAGTAAGCAGCAAACTTGAGTTGTGACGAGGGTGATGCTTCCTCCTCTTCCCAGTAGTTTTCCAGGTAACTTGGAGAAACTTGTCACGCCTGTGCTTTGTTGGAGGGAGGTGAGGTATTTAACGTTACGGGAAGGCACTGAGATTGAGGGCTGAAGTCAGTGTGTGAGGGACACGGCCTCATCTGAGGTTCCTCTCTGCAAAATCCTAGTGGTGACTTCCTTTTTAGACCAGGTTTTATGAGCAATCTCTTGATAATGGTAAAAAATACAGGTACGTGTTAGGAGGAAGGAAAAGTCAGGGGTACTTTCCAAACACGGAGAAAACCCTAGATATAAATACACCTATTTTTCTAACAGGCTCAGCTGAAATTGTCACCGTACCAGAACGCGTGTGTGCACATGTCTAAGTAGCGTATGACAGGGACACACAGCCCGGTGGAGGCCCTGAGCGCTGGAGAAGGAAGGCTGTAGCAGCACAAAGAAGCTTCCAACTCCCCATCTGGAAAAATCCCCCCCCAGGAACCCAGGCACTGGAAACGCCATCTGTCTCTGCCGCAGAGCGGGTCTCCTCCCCTGGGAGCAGGAGAAAAGCTGGCACAGGGAGCTGGGCTTTCACTTCCCGCTGCACAGAGGTTGGGTACAGATTGCTGGGTGGTACCTGCAGAGACCAGGCTGCTCCTTTCTGTCCCTTCTCCCTTTTTAGCCAATTTTGTCTGAATTCCAGTTTCCTTTATTTCATCTTTTGACTTCTTCCTTCCCCTCTCTCTTCCCAGCAGACAAGGAACAATGGATTCTTCTTCTTCCTTGCCTTCTCTTATTTTTTTGTACTTTCTTGCAGATCTTCTGCTGGGCCTAGAAGGGTGTGTTATGAACTGACATAATACCTCTTACTTTAAACAATTATTTTCTCTTGGGCAACATCCCGATGCTGGCTGCTCCCTGGTTGGCTGTGGAGACTCCAGAGACCCAATATACACTTAAGCTCCCTTTTAAATGGTAAAAGAAACTTGCAAGACCCTCTTTCCTTGGTCTCTCAGACAAGTGCAGATCTAATGAGCGAAAGAAGGTAAGGTAGTTAAAGCCTGGAGTGTAGTCCTTCCTTCCTTCTCCCACCAGCACTACCTGGTGTGGCACAAACTGGGGACAAGTCCTGGCCACAGCCTCCAGTGTGAGTCAGGCCCTGCCTGTTGCCGGGCTGGGTGTGGTGGCCTTCCTAGAAGATACAAAAATACTGAAGACAAGTAAGTGTTTGACTTTTTAGGGATGGACGTATTAGCTGTACTCTGACAATGAAATCTTATTATTTTGGATAATACAGTTCCTTAACCTTGCGAAGCCGGGTGAGTTAATTTTGTCACCTGACCCAAATCTATGGGACCACTTTATGTTGTCCATGTGAACCTGTATCCTCAGGTACAGAGTCTTGACTGATGTGTTATGGCATGAAATACTGAGCTTACCAAAGAAAAGAGCGTGTCTCCCGCTGAGTTTTAAAATGATTTCCTATTCCTACTGCTCTTCTAAACCTCCTTTCTGCTGCAGAAGCGCAACTAGAAATCACTGGGGTGAGAACTGCCCAGCACCTTTCCTCATTCACTCCTGTTTCTTTAGTGTAGGTCAAAGGGAGTCAGTTGCTTTCAAAGAACCAATCTGGTCATCCCTTACCATCTGGCAGCCATTTCTGTTCCAGGACATCCCTACATTTGTGTGGGTTTCCAAGCTGGTAAATGTAAGAAACCTGGGGAAAGCAAAATAGACAATTGTGCTGCCCTTTATCTAACTTATCTTTTCATTGTGGTATGAACTATCAAATTTAACCTACCCAGAGTTCTCTAGAAAAATACAGTTAAATCCCTGATAAGACATTGACTGAAATTTGCTGATGGAAGACATTTATATAGTTTCTTTAAAACTCTTAGGAACTCTTTAAAAATCTGGGGAACTAACCCCAAACTTCTTCAGCATCTTAAGGTTCATTGCCTCAGGCTGGTGCCTGTAGATCCCGAGACCTATTTAATCCCCTTTTCTAGCAGTGTGAAAGGCCCACAGTCCAGCTCAACAAAATCAGTTAAATTCTTGGACAGAAGATTTCATGATGTCCTTTCCTACCCTACTTCTCCAGAACCACCGAGGCTTCCTGTCTCTAGCACCTGTCCCTCGTTAGCCCCTGGGAACCCACCGGTCTAATTTTCTAAGAGGAACTGTGGAGAGGTCCTGCCAGGCAGCTCCGTGGAAGTTGCCCTAGAGGTTTCAACACCCTATTCCTGGATGAGACCGTCCCATCCTGTAGTTACCCTGCTTGGCTCCAGCTAGTCTGCAGATGCCGCTTCAAAATAAAAATCAAGACAATATAACCTCCATCTCGCTCCCTCCTCCCCCTTATTTAGGCAGCTCGGTGAAATACAAACATATGGACTCCATAAATTCCGTTGTGAATGGCCTCGAGTTAAATACTCAGCCAAAGCCATGGTTATCATTAAACAAATAATGACAACGCTGGATGTGTAACACAAATTATATGCAGGAGGAGCTCCTCAGCTGCGTAGCTCCCTTTGCCCAGTGCCACCAGGCTGATTTACACCAGTGCTTTGGGCTCAGCGGTGGTGCCAGCAGCGAACTGCTGCAAAACCAAGGAGGCAGCCCCACCACCCTCTCGCAAACCTTCAAGAAGTGCTCCTCCAGCTTGCAAAACTCTGAATGAAACTGTTTTCTGTCGGGTGTACGGTACACGAGAGCAAGTCTTTCAGCAAACGTACAACATAATCAAGGAGGTATCCACGGCTACGCAAACCAGGCTAAAACAACTGAAATAAAATACTGCTGGAGAGGTTTAAATATAGACTGACTCAAAAGCATGCAAAGAGCAGCTTTACTGCTGGGGCAAACTGTCTCTCAGTGATATGAGATGCCCCATGTGTGTCACAATAGTTCGTTGTAACAAATAAACACACATACACCTCCCCAAACTACTGAAATTTTCCTATAATTAATGGTAAATTCTTCTGTACAGTCTACGTATTGGCAAAGCTGTCTGAGCAGTAATGACACTTTAAAGCGCATTATGTTATTAACATAAGTATCAAAATAATGACCATAAATTCATGTCACACCTTCCAAGAAGCTCAGTTCATAGCACTTTTGCTTGTGTGGCATGGGACCAGATTGTCCAAACCCATTCTGGCGGGGTGCTGCAGGGTACTAGAACAGGAGTGATTCATGTAGGCAGCTGTTGGAGCTGCTTGTGTTGGGGTTGTGAAAAAGCTCACGCTGCCAAGTGCTGATCTAAGAGAACTCGGATCTCCACCAGCCGGCTTGGCTCGGAGGAGTCACTGAACAACAGATGGGAGCATGAGTTAAGCAAACTAAGAAAATATTCTGAGTGGAAGAGTAAAGTTAAAAGCTGAAATTCTTGAGAAAATACAGAGAACAAGTGCTGAGGTTTGAACTACTTTTCGTGTCCGAGTGCTTAATGTTAAAGGGTTTCTGACAGGGTTCCTGAAGCACTTATCCTTATAATAGGAAGTTTTTATTTAACTTGGGCAAAAGAGATTACCTGTGAAATTAATATTACAGCCAGATCAGATACAGCTCAAAGCCACAACTCTTGCGCTCTGAGCTCTACTTGCACCATAAAACACAGCCAAAGACAATACCTGACACTAAGGAACAGATGAAAGAACCCCAACTCACGTCACTGGGCTGTAGATTCCAGCAGCAGTGAAGGGCCACCACCATGACCTTCGATGATCTTTCCAGCAGAGCAGGGACAGCACAGCACTTCCACAAATGGAATGTGTCTGACCGTTGAGGTGAACGGAAGCACACGAGCTCTTGCCGTATCCGTATCAGTAGCATCAGCGCAGAAGGGACAAGGTCAGTACGAGAAGGAAGAAAAAAAAAAAAAAAAAAAAGGTTATAGCAGTGATCCTAAACACAAATCTGTGGCTATATGAAAGGGCATGGGGTACACAAGGAGTGGAAGGTACCAGTGAAGAGGGAAAGTTGGTTTACAATAACTGCTAGTTCTTGGTCTCACTAAGACAGTGAGCTCCAACGTTGGACAGGTCAGCTATAACCTATCCAACATAGGTTATGATAACCTATAAAGATATTTTCAGGATTTATAGATGCCTGTGTTGAACGGTGCTGATACAAAGCCATGAATGAAGCAGTTTTCTATAGAATTTCTTTACTCCACACACAGGCTGAGTAAGAAAGCTCCTGCACTCACTTGAAAACCTGAGCAGTCTAAATACGCAGGTATCTCAACCAGCTCTGTAACTGCAGCACACGTGACTACACCCAGCTGAGACCAACTTCTCTCATTTTCAGAGAAGTGAGGGCTTCCAGACCAACGTGGAGTTAAACCACTCAGCAAAATAGGAAACACAGCATGGAGGAAGTATCTGAGCTGACTTTCTTCTTTTAATGTTTTTGTGGGGAGACTGAGAATTTGCACAGACTATATATTTTCAGCCTTACGTCTTAATTCCTTATATTGTTAATCCAAGATGACTACAGTCCCAGATTTCTAAGCTTGTTTTTACTGGGTTTAAAAATGTTTTAAAATCTAGTTTAGGGCAGTAAATAACCTTGCTATCATGGAAAGAGAAATCAGAACAATCAGATTACTCATTTAGCAAGGTATTACTCAGTGCAAGAAAGCGTGGGAGAATCAAGCTTCTAAAATGAAACTTGCGGGGACTAAGATACATAAAAGTGCATCAATTTTTGTATGTAAGTGACTTGGTTGATTTATTCTTTAGGCTCGGGGATCTATAGTCTGCAGAGTGCTGTGCTCTACAGCGCAGCCCACAAAAACACATAAGGATATGAGTAAGTTTCATCATATCAGTAGTTCTAGCAGAGTAAACAGGATGTAAGAGTGGACATTCTCAGACCACATATCCTTTTACCGGTTCCTCATTTCTGACAGCTCCCAGTAATCGATGCTTAGGAGAACCGAGGAAGAATGGAGCAGCTCTAGGAGTGCAGAAGAGTTTCAACAGTACTATAAATTCCTAAGTGAACTCAAAAGCACCGTACGTGAACGCACAGCCTTGGAATCCCGAGAAAAGACATAAAATACTTACCCTTCTGATGCTCTCAAGGCCACAGCGTCACCAGGCTTCCTGTCTGCTGGGGTCGGGTCTTCAGGACCAGTAAAGCCTCCACGTGGCCCAGTGACATCTCTGGATTTCACACACGAAAGAAATGGTGTTGCCTCTGCTCCTGCTGATGCAGCCCAACGGGGTTTGCCTTCAACACAGCAAGGACACGTCAACTCGGGTGCAACCAGCCCCCCAGACCACCCACATCCTTATCTACAAAGCTGTTTCCCAGTCAGTCAGCACCTGGCCCGGGCTATGGATGGAGTGACCATCCCTGGGGCAGGCCTGAGGTCAGGCCAACCAGCCCCTAATTCCTCAAATTGTTCTCTTCAAAGAATGGCATCATCCTCCTCTTTTTTCTCAATCCTCAGGACCATCCCCTGGTTGCTGCTGCTATTCAAAGGTGAGGGACAGCAGCCCTCTAGTGCCATCATCCTGCTCACTCAGAACCCCCCAGTACAGTTCAAAAAGTCCAGATTTACTGTCCCACAGAAACCACCAAACTCTTTCCCATCTTTATGAGAAGGAACTTGGGTGCAATATTTTCATTTAACACAACAAAATGTGAAATGTGGGTGCTTGGGGGGTGTAGTTGGGTCGGTTTTGTTTTTGTTGGGTTTTTTTTCTGTTGTGATTTGGTTTTGTGATAGAACTTACCCATTGCCTGGCATATAAATACCCCTGTTTATGACACTGATACCTTAAGATTCAAAGAAAAAAATAACGTGATCAATTTACATGCATGCATATGATTTACATTTTGCTTTCTAGACAGCAAAATGGTCCATTTTGTATCATTCATAAAATACAGCCTGAAATTCAAAGTATTTTGGACAAAAAATTCTGCTCTGGAAACATTTGCTTTGGACCTATAGATTTAGGAGGGGGATATTTTAAAAGACCCCCTTTCCCCCCTCCCCCCACAAAAATCTAGCACTCATAATTATAACTATCCATCAAGCCGGGAGAACTTGAGAAAAAAAGGAAGAACTTGAGTAACAATCTACACAAAACTAACAAAGCGATGCCACCCTGTGGTTACAGCAGGAAACTTCTGCTGAAAAGGTAGGATGAAGAGATGTTTTATCTTAAGCCTCTAACTTGATTAAAGTGGATTTCTGCACAAAGAGCCACTGGCAGTTTTTGGAAGGTCGGTGCCAGTTTAAAAGCACAGGTATTTAGAAAAGACCAAGACAGTCCCTGGTGAAACGATGCTGATTTTGACACCGCTGTGCACATCTGGCCCCACTGCCTAGAGCAGTGCTTGTCAGGGAAAGAAGAAATGGAAAAACTTCTGTATCTTACAGAGCAAACGACAACAGAACAAAAGAGAAGGGGATCATGATTTCAACTAGGTAAGAAAAAATGTAAAAAAACCCCAAAATAATTAAATAAATCCTAAAGTTTAAAGGAAAACCTGCAACCACAAAACGTTTAAGTAATAACTTCTGCAAGAGATAAGTAATAAAACAGCTATCATTTGGTTTTAATGGAAATCACATCTATGAGGACTAAAAGCTTGTAATAAAAGTGTAAGCTGTAATAATTTGATTCCAGCTGAGGCTTTTCCTTAAGGGAAAAAAACAAAACAGCAAAAGCCCAGAATACACAACACTAGTAAATATCATTAAAACTTGTATGACAATGATAGCAGTTCAAAATGCAAGCCAAGCAACTTCACAAATTATGACATTTCAATATCTTTAGAAATAAAGAAGCTACACAAAAGAAAAAGATAAAAGAGTGATGCATGAACTGTGATAGTCATTAAAATATAGAATATTTTTATACTAAGTTGATCACTTTCACCCTACTGCAGCCTTCTCCAGGCTGAACAACCCCAGCTCTCTCACCCTGTCCTCACAGCAGAGGGCTCCAGCCCTCTTAGCATCTTCATGGCCTCCTTTGGACCATGTCCTTCTTGTGCTGGGGACTCCAGAGCTGGACACAGTACTCCAGGTGGGGTCTCACCAGAACGGAGCAGAGGGGCAGAATCCCCTCCCTCGGCCTGCTGGCCACGCTCTTTTTGATGCATATCAAAAATACCAAATTGAAATAGCTAATAGTTGCATCATCTGCCATGATGAAACAATATTA
Organism: Gallinago jamesoni; assembly: GCA_025769975.1. Classification (NCBI taxonomy): domain Eukaryota; kingdom Metazoa; phylum Chordata; class Aves; order Charadriiformes; family Scolopacidae; genus Gallinago; species Gallinago jamesoni. Next base: position 13,385,736 of record JAOQGH010000040.1, on the reverse strand, counting down.
CGACTAACTGAAGGTTACAGAGAAGCAGTATATGTACACATACAGCATAGGTGGGATTTTAATAATGGTTAATTTTTCTAGGATTCAATTTTTTAATCTGGTCTAACCTTGTCAAAACACAAACCCATCACGTAACTACTAATTGCACGGTGAAAAAGAGAAGTACGTATTATTTGCACAACACTGGCATCTGCTGCTGACCAATTCACCTAGAGGTGATACTTGGGTGTTTTCAAAAGAATCAGACCTAACAAACCTAGGGACAAAGAAACAGTTTCCATTTCTAATTCTTGGTCACAGCTCTTCAGAAAAGATTCCAAAGAGTTAAACCATTTGTAGATTGCTGCCGCCTCTTTGTATCTCACAGCCCAGGGTAGCAAATGTAGCTTAAATGTCTTACCCATATTCATAAGGGGAAAAAAAAAAAAAAAAAAGGACATCATCTTTCACTTACACCTAAATAACCTCGTTTTTGTGCCCTGTCCTGAGATAGAATACAACTGCATCTTGTCATCAACTGCCCAGAAAGAAGAAAAAGGTTATGGGTTGGCTACAGATCAGGGTCTAAATGGGTATGACAATAAAACGAAAGGAAGGGAAGAAGGTTAGGTGTTGGCTGTATTAAACAAAAGACCTACCAGTCATACAATGGCACTGGTTATATTTGTGTCCTCATCTCAGATTATATTTTTTTAAAAAATTATTAGTAGGGTGTCTGGATCATTTGTGAAATGGCTCATGTTTCTCTGGTAAAACAAACAGGCTTCTGGTCTGCAAAACATAAACAATCACTCAGTGTACACAGGACTAAGGTTATTTGTGTAACTACCACATCTGATCTACCCACCAACAACACAACACTGAGGGACGCACCTGATGCATCGAAGGAGATAACTCAAGTGTGTTTGATTGTCTTGCTGAAATTCTTCATAATACTGTGTAGTTTTGTTCTAGTGCAGATTGTAGGTACTGGAGACTGCTGAAGTCATTTACCACCTTAGATTGTCCTTAAAAGAGTATCTGGTATCTCTGAAACCATACATTTCTAGCATTTACTTACACATTAGGCTTTAAAGAAATTGGTTTATCCTGATCAGATCACTTGACTTCCTTTTAGATGTAAAACTGAGCTCTTTGAGACTTATTTCACCAGCAGTGATATACAGGCCCCAGAGGTTTCTCATCCATCCGTAAAATCATTACTGTAAGATATTTTCACCCATCGGTATTCTGGCTCCTCTCCTTCCCTCTGAACACCAGGCAAACTGATTTTAGACACATTGCACTGAATAGCAAGGGAAGAACATATGATACCAACAAAACACAATATAAAAAAAATAATAAAGAATCCTGTTCAATTAATAAACGTGACAATTTCTCTGGCTCTCCTACACAGTCCTAGGAGTATCCAATGTACAGCTCTATGACCACTGGCAACAGCCAAAGCCCTGTAACTAGGAGTTAATTAGACAAAGAGAATAATCTTGGAACTTCTCACCCAAAGATTCTTCCCTTCTCATGTTTTTTTCTCTGCAGTCAATATAAAGATTTAAAACCAGTCCTCAGTCCTACCTCTCATTGTTCATCTAAGAACTGCAGGCACAGAGCAGGCACTTCCTTCAATAATGAGATTTGAGTCTTTTGGGAGATAAAAAAAAACACCTTCTGAAGCCAGAGAAGCAAAAGAGCTGGTAACCACTAAAAACCCCCCATTTCTTAGATGCATAATGCACCTCCCCAGTGCAAGAGTTGACACACTGTTCTTTGCTCCTCCTGCCCTGCTCCTCCCAGCCTCTAACCATTCTCTTCCAGCCCTCTTGCTTTTTTCACCTCCCAGCTCTTCACTCTTCACCGGCTTATCCGTCCTAATGAACAACCACCTTTCAAGGGGCAGGCCAGAGGGTAACAAACAAGAACTTTAAGTCATGAAATCCATGGCATTGTTTACAGAGGACAGCCTTCTATGAAATACAGCAGTGACTAAATGAGCCAAAAAAAACATAGCTATCAACTACTTGGAAACGTAAATCATTCGTAAACAACATGTCACATCTCTCCAGGAGCCTAAAAGCAAAAAAGTATTTTCAGTCTCTTGCCTCAGGAGAGAATGAGAAAAAGCAGATACACACTTAAAGGTTTTAGTTTGGAATTTATGCTTGACTGAAAACATTTTTGTTCACTGCTTAGAGCTTCACATAAAACAAAGCCATGTTTGAAAATTCTTTCCTAAAACTAACATTTAAATGCAGTAATCCACAGATTCTTCCCATTCATAAAACGCAGCTTTGTGTTGTAAGACGATTACCACAGGGACAACGTTTTTACCTGGCAGCTGGGAACTGCACCGGAGATCTGCCATCATTCTGACTTGATCAATTGCAGTTTTGAAGAGACAGATAATTCTGTGGAATCACTGTACACACTGGCTAATACTTTTACTGCCGGCTCACCTGATGGACGTAGACTTCCGGCTGGTTGTTTGGCTTGAGGATAGAGACAAGACACATTTTACAGCTGTTCAAAATGATGACTAGAGTAAGAACCACTAAACTCTCCCATTTTAACTGGCTACAGAGGGAAACAAACCAGATCCATCAGCCAGACTACCCGTCAACCAGCACACGGATGGCTGACCTAGTTGCAAAGCAACCCCCCGCCCTGACACCCTAAAGGTCAGAAATGCTTTTAGTGTCTCTGCAGAGTTATACAAGGTATTACACTGGGGCTGGAAAGAACATCATGTTGCACCTTGCTGTGGCTGATGCATCCCTACTCAGCAATATCTATCACCCCACCCTTTGCTAAAGCATTTACTGTTCTGTTTGCTTAGTTGCAGCATTCCGAAGTGTAAAAACATCTTGTATGCTTTCAACAGCACGTCAAACAAAGACATCCCCACAAGAGACCCAAGTCTCTCAGCTTTCATTGCGATGGCCTTTCAATTTCTTCAAATTGAAATGGCTAGAAGGGAGGGGAAGAGGCAAAACCCAAAAAAATTACTCAACACAAAACATACTAATTACAGTTGAGAAGACTAGGAAGCGTGAGCGGCAGATTCCTTTGGGAGTTCAGGGCAAATAATTTGGGAAACAGAGCATTAGCTATAAGTGCCATGAGAATTTCTTTTTATTCCTCCTCTCAAATCTGTTCCTTTTTCCCCCCTACAGCCTGAAATCAGCTGCTTAGATCATCATTTTCCTTTCATTAAAGACCACAGTAGTTTTGTCTTACATATGGTTGGTTTGCAAGATGAAAAGGCTGATGTTTTCATTTTTAAATGTCAGTAATTCTAAAATGTTTGTGACAATCAAAAAAAAATTAACCAGAAATCAGCAAATTCTCTATTCACAAAAGCCTTCGGGCCTGGCCAATTTTCCTAGTTAGCTCACAAAGAAATTGTTCACGGATTCATGGATTAGACAGAGTTGGAAGGAACCTCTAGAGATCATCTAGTCCAACTCCCCTGCTAAGCAGGGTTGCCCAGAGCACATCACTCAGGTCTGCATCCAGGCATGTCTTACAACCTCCCTGGGCAGCCTGTTCCAGGGCTCTGTCACCCTCACTCCAAAGAAGTTTTTTTCTCATATTTGAATGGAACTTCCTATGTTCCCTTTTATGCCCGTTGCCCCTCATCCTTTCTCTGGAAA
>JAOQGH010000040.1:13365200-13381989 GCA_025769975.1 Gallinago jamesoni | reverse complement strand
CTTGAACTGGGAAGCCCAGAACTGGATGCAGTGTTCCAGTTGTGGCCTCACCAGTGCAGAGCAGAGAGAGAGAATAACCTCCCTCAACCTGCTGGTCACACTTCTCCCTGTGCAGCCCAGAATTCCATTGGCCCTCTTGGAAACAAGGGCACATTGCTGGCTCATGGAGAGCCATCCATGTGTGTGTCCAGAATAGATTTACACTCACCTGGAAGCACAAAAGGAGCAACTGATTCTGATCCCACAAAAATGCATCCTAACAGAAGCAAAAAAAATTCCAAATTCTGTATCGCATAAGGAACACCACGTAAGAGCATGAAGTGGCCCCTTCCAGATAGGCATATAACAACTATGGAAAAGGAGAAAATTGACTCAAAATAAACTAGGAATCCTCAAAATATAAAAGTTTATTTAGCTACAATATTAAAAAGTACAATATAAAGATATAAAACATAGAAATTCCAAAATTAATTCACATGCTAAAAGGATTAATTGACCAGCAGTAAGGAGGAGACTTCATGAAAGTTATGGACATCTTAGCCATAAAGGCTATTTCATCAAGTTTCAGACTTGAAATATGGAACAACCATTGCAGAGAACTTGCTCTCCCATATCACCATAACTAGGGGAAAAAAGAGAAAACCAAAAGAAACAAAATCAATGCGTCTGCTGTTTCTAGAACGTAACAAAGAATGTCATCCTAAATGAACATTCCAAAGAAAGCTGCCATTATCAACTCTAATCATGGGACTCCTACACAGCACACTCTTTATATCACAGAACTGTTAACAATGATGGCGAAAACTTAAGATTACTCTTTGAGAGTGTATTCATTTATCACTGGCCAGCATACTATATTGCTGGCAGGAAAATAAAAGGAATTTTTGCCTCCTAGAACATTTAAACGAGAAACTAAACTGAACTTTCACTAAGACCAATTAGACTACATTACACAGGCATTTTATTTTCCATGTTTCTGACAACTGTATTGCTGCTAAAGCAACATAAGAAGAACTCAAGTCCTTCATGTGGACGAGCTAAATATCTGTTGTGTCTTAGAATCATAGAATGGTTTGGGTTGGGAGGGACCTTAAAGATCCTCAAGTTCCAATCCCCTGCCATGGGCAGGGACACCTCCCACTACACCAGGTTGCTCAAAGCCCCTTCCAGCCTGGACTTGGACACCTCCAGGGACGGGACATCCACAACTTCCTTTCACATCTTCTTATCAGGGTGTATATAATTAAAAATTCAAGAGCCACTTACTCAACAGTGGAGCACAGGGAGCAGGTAACTGTGTTACAGCAGCCGCAGAGCCTGCTGCAGTTCTGACAGACAAACCGCTCACACTGAGAACACGATTCCTTCACATCAGCGGTTCTGACACAGGAGGAGCAGGCCTTGGAAACTCCCACAGGTGGAACCGCTAGGAAAAGGCAATTAAGAAGAAAGGCACTTTACAGAAAAAAAAAACAAAAAACAAAAAACCAAAAAACCTAAAGAGAGAAAGCACCTGGAAGATCTGAGAAGCGCCCAGCGTGGTACCCCCCACCCAGCATTACGGCTACAGGCAGCAGCACAACAAGCTGGCAGAGCTGCTTACAGGTGTGCTGGGTTTTCTTTTCCATTCAATGGCAAGACCACTAAGAGAGCATCAATCATATGACAATTTGTAAATCATGGAATGGTTAGAGTTGGAAGGGACCTTAAAGATCCAAACCCCTGTCATGGGCAGGGACACCTCCCACCAGGCCAGGTTGCTCAAAGCCCCATCCAGCCTGGCCTTGAACCCCTCCAGGGATGGGGCAGGTACAGCTTCTCTGGGCAACCTGTTTCAGTGTCTCGCCACCCTCACAGCAAAGAATTTCTTTCTGTTATCTAATCTAGATCTCCCTTCTTCCTATTTAAAACTGTTACCCCTTGTCCTGTCACTACACTTCCTCAGAGAGTCCCTCACCATCTCTCCTGTAGGCTCCCTTCTGATACTGGAACAGGCTGTAAGGTCCCCCCAGAGCCTCCTCTTCTCCAAACTGAACAACCCCAGCTCTCTCCACCTGTCAAAAATCCCTCAGTGAAGCTCAAATCTAACACTTCCTTTAAAAAAAAAAAAAAAAGGAAAATAAAGAACTACGGCGGGACACACACACACACACACACAAACACCCCCTCCATCCTGTGCCATGGAACCGGGGAGCGCCCGCCGCCCGCCTCAGCCGGACCCCGGCGGGGCCACTCACCCTTCCCGGTGGTGATGGGCCGCCTCAGCAGCTTCCCGTCTTGGCCGATGAGCAGCTGCCCGCTCCAGCGGCGACCGGCACCGCTCTCCTGGGCCTCCCCGCCGGCCTCCGGCGAGCGGCTGACGGCACAGGTGGCGGCGGGGCTGGCGGGCCAGGCGCCCTCCATGTACGCCTGGGCCCCCCTGAAAAGCAGCCGCCGGGTCCTCTCTGCCGGGAGGAGAGGAGAATTAAGGGCGGCTTCCCCCCCCCCCCAGCCTCTCACCCCCCGCCGCCAGGCCCAGGGCGGCCGTAGGGAGGCAGAGGCGGCTCCGAGGGAACAGGCCGGGGGAGGGCGGCGGCGCTTCCCCCTCCCCTCACGCCTCCCCACAGCCTCCGCCCCCTCACCGAAGATCTCCCGGCGGTATTCCTCGCCCCGCACGCCGCGACTCAGCTCCCGCAGCCCTACGCGGGTTTTCAGCTGGAGCGGGGCCGCCACCTCGAAGGGGCAGGAGCGCTTCGGCATGGCGGGCCCGGCACCGCCTCCAACTGCCGCCCGCCCGGGGAAGAGACGTGAGGCGATGGGCGGGGCGGGGCGGGCCGGCCATGGCGGCGGCGCCTCAGACCCGGCCTCAGCCAACCCGCCCCTCCCCTCCTCTCCCTGAGGTATTTCTGGGCCGATACCCCCTCAGTTCTTACCGCAAGGAACCGGTCGCTTCCTCTGATGGAGAACCTGGCCGCCCAGCGGGGTTTGCGGTGCTCGCCCGGCCCCGCCGCTCCTCAGGGGTCCCGGCGGCTGGAAGCGGTCGGTCCCCTCCGGGACCTTCTGTCCTTGGTTCTTCAGAACCCGGCAGGGAAAAGCCAAGCGAGGATTTGAAACTCGGGTTTGTCAATAAACCCTCTTTCCCCGTCAGCCTTTTCCGACTCATCTTCCTTTCTGACGGTCCCGAGGCCAGGTTACCCTTGCGTTCAGGCTCAGGTAGTTCTTTCTAAAACTTAAATGCTTTGGTTGTCTCAATGCTGTAGGAGCAACAAAAATGTGAGCAAGTGGAAGAATTAACTTTTTTTTTTGATAACCAACAGGGAGGTTGGAGGAGGTCTGTCAGGCCAAAGGAGCTCACAAGAGGGGGGTCAGCAGTGACCAGGAGTCAGTGGGGTTTCAGGGACTTACCCTTGGTTTCAGTTAAATCACAAGGCTCCCTGAGACTTTCTGCTGTTATTATGTGACAAAGAATTACTGCAATTAATTCCCTGTTTATACATAAACTGTCAAGAGCAGTCTAGGTATCGTTTTATGGATTAAGAACATTGGGTCAATTCCAAGTAGCAGTTGGTCTGGTTACTATGTATTTTTTTGAAAATACATTGTTTTTGTCAGGGCAAACAACCTTTAAAACTAGTGTTGGTGTTCCTAGCACAACTCTTTGTGTCATTTAAAGAACCTAAAGTCCCTTCCAGAATCTAAACCTTCACTTTCACCTGTGCTAGGATTCCAGACGAAATCACGACCAAGTACAGGAGTGATTTTTCCATCAATGAACACCCAAACCACCCTTCCACCAGCTGCTGAACTGCCACCGGTTTGCAGGTACAACCACGCTGATTTAATACAAGTTCATATGATTATTTTTTTTTCTGTAGAGCGGATCATCCCAGTCTTGTGGTCTATGGAGTGGAAGCTACAGTTGAAATTAACAGTAATTCACAAAAATCCCTTTGGAGCTGAAAAGTCTGGCTCCTGCCAAGCTTTCTTTAGCTGTGAAATTTTCTACTTCGGCTTTTCCTGCATGTGCTTAAAAAGGATGCTTAAAGATGCTCAGCAGACAATTTTCCACTGAACACCAAAACCTCATGGTCTTTTCTTCCTCTCTAAGGAAATCTCTTCGTAAATATTCATTAGCTATACACTGACATCCCTGAAGCTCTCTGGGGAATATGGAGCCCTGACAGGATAGAGGGCAGCAGATCACATACTTTTCATTAAGACAGCATAGGGTAAGCGTGAATGGAACTCGATTGTTTGAGAACTGGATGAAATCCAAAGGAAAAAAAGTTAAAAGCACTGTTTTTCTTGTCAAGAAGGAATGCCCAGAAATGCCGATCTCAGAATATGAAACGGATTTTAAAGTCAGCAGCAGGTGCTGCTAGTGCTGTCACTAAAAGGTAAATTTAAGGGCGCTTTCCCTGAGGGCTGATTATATTTGACACATGCCACCATCACCCCACTCCAGGGCAGGGGTAGAAATCTTGTCACAGCTCTCTGAGTCAGCCTCAGGTGGTGACATCTCTTAATTGCTTGGCAAGCCTCACCCTTTGCAACATCTGTTACTGATCAGTTATTTCCTATTTGAAGTTATAAAGGCAAAATAACCCTGTGTTGTCTGTATCAACGCACCTCGTCATCCTACATGGAGGGAACTGGTTCCTCTGCCAGTCTGTTGACTTGTTACTCGGGAGAATGATCCTGGGTGTTTTATTAGCTTCGTAGCAGTAAGCCTTGAGGAAGATCCACGGATGATTTGGAAGTGGAAGACAGGCTGAGCCCTGATCCAGCAAAGCTGCTGGCATTGAGCATTCATGAAAATTAATGCTGTCGATTTCCCAGGTTCAGTAATGAGACTGCGTGTTACATTACACAGCTTCTGAATAGAAAAAAGCAACTCAAACAAGTCCCAAGCCACTAACAGTAATGGTGAAATACAATAATTTTGGTTTATCTTTGAAAATGTTTGTGAAGGAAGCAGTGAATAAAAAGCCTTTTCCTTGCTACTTTGCTTCTCCTGTGCCTGTGTGAATATTGCAAATTGCCCAGTTGATAGCTTTGTCACTTACACAACAAAGGAAAAACGTATTTCATTTTCTTCCCGTTTCCATTTCCAGTAATCAAACTTAAGGAGCATAATGGACTGGACTGTGCTTGCTGAGTCTGTCTTTCCTAATGTTCCATTTCTACCTGTGAGAAAGTCAGGGCAGATACAGAAGGACCCTGGTCATAGTTCACCTTCATTGCTTTTAGAATTCTAGCACTCAGAATTTTTCTGAGCTGAAATTTTCATCTGGATCTTAACGATTACTAGTTGTCAGCAGGCCCACTCTTCATTAATTTGTCCAGTCCCCTTCTCAAAACTGGTAACGTTTCATTTCTCATTTTGGCTAGCGAGGTCTACAACTTCACAATATATTATTTAAAAAAAAAAATGCTGCTAATTTAATTAGGTGTCTCCTATATCTGGTTTTATAAAAGATAATGAATAACCATTCCCTATTGACTCTGCCTAACATCTGTGACTGCAAAGCACCCAGCACTCTGTGTATATAACCCGGGGTGTTTTTCCCCCATGTGTGTTACCGTGTACGTACTGACACTGCCCATTTAGTGCCTGTTTGGTGGGAGTGTAGAAAACACACAGCTGTAGCTCTTCCCAGTTGGGTTTTAGATTTGGCTTTTAACAAGAACACAGCATCTCCCTTCCTCCGAGTACTTATAAATACTCTGAATTGTCAGAACCTTCCTCAGGTTCACTGGATCACCTCTGGACCTCCAGGTCCTCTGGATCACACTGATCACCTTTGTAAAAATCAGCATAAAATTCCTTTCGCACTGAGAACAATTCCATTAAATTCAGACCTGAACTACAAACAGATGTTGCCTACCAAAATGTGTAAATTTAGACTTTAAACATTCCAGTAAGCAATGACAGATTTTAAGATTTTTGTTTCTGGTCCAGCTGTAAGAGAGTTACAATGTTTACCTGTCAGCCAGTGCTTCCAACGGCTCCAAAGGATAACTAGAAATAAATAGGTAGACAGAAATAAAAATTACAGGCAGTGTAAATCACAGACATTGTAAACTGAGACCGGATGCTTTCTTAAAAGAAAAAGAACTTACAAAGCTGGAAAAGAGCACACGGAAGAAAATTCTGCCTCCCCTTTTAAGCAGGGTCAGACAAAATACCCACATTGGCTGGTTTGGCTTCGTAAATCTAATTATTCATCAGTCTTATTTCTTCCTCTCTATGTTTTTCAAGCCACCTTTACCCATTTACTGTAACAAGCATTCCATTTTAGGAACAGGTGGTAGATAAATAGCAACCCAGGAAATTATATTAGCTTTTAAACCGCTCCAAATGCCTAGCAGTAGGTTCCCATGAACATTAGACCTTAAAAATACATTATCCTTCTCTTTAAACTCAGGAGTTTCTTTAACAATTCCTCCCAGTTTGTACTGATGTAAAAAGTGTGTATTTTGGCCAAACTCGACAGTTCTTTTCTAATGCCTTACTGTAAAACGGTGAAAGCAATATTCTGGAAGTTCTTTTTGGTAGCAGATGTCGTTGGCCGTGCTGGGGTATCAGGCAGCCCACGCACCCTCTGTGAGGAGCGACGAACAGCACCGCACCCCGTGTGCTGGGTCCCACTGTGCCCCGCTCTCTGTGCTCTGCCATATGGACTCGGAGATAAAATAACCCTCCCTGCTTTTACTAGAGTAGCTGAGAGCTGTTTCCTTTCTTCACAGAATCATAGAATGGTTCGGGTTGGAAGGAACCTTAAAGATCATCGAGTTCCAACCCCCCTGCCATGGGCAGGGACACCTCCCACCAGACCAGGTGGCTCAAAGCCCCATCCAGCCTGGCCTTGAACCCCTCCAGGGATGGGACAGCCACAATGTTTCTGGACAACCTGTTCCAGTGTCTCACCACATTCACAGGAAAGAATTTCTTCCTAATATCTGATCTAAATCTCCCCTCTTTCAATTTAAAACCATTCTTCCTCATCCTATCACTATATTGGCTATATATATCACTATATCACTATATATGGCCCTCTGACCTGTTCCAACAGGTCCACGTCCTTCTTATGTCAGGGGGCCCAGAGCAGGATGCAGTACTCCAGTGGGGTCCCACCAGAGCAGAGGGGCAGAATCACCTCCCTGGACCTGCTGGCCACACTTCTTCTGATGCAACCCAGGATATGATGGCTCACTTTCTAGGCTGCCAGCACACATGTTGGCTTCTCATCTACCACCTTCTGTACCTTTTTATTTTCATATCATATTGTACGTACGCCAGCATTACCAAACAAGTTTACAACTCAGATCAAAGGGCCACGCACCACTTCAGACGTTCTCTGTTCTCGAGTGCACGTCACTTTATTATGACTCGTTAGCGACAGAGTTCACGTCCTCATCTTGATGAGTTGGTTCATGCATCAGAAGACCTTTGATAAGCCACTGCTATGCAGGATTAGGGGCTGGCTCTTGAAATACGCTGCTGTCAAGCCAAGGTCCTGCCACCTTGGCACGACAGCCGTGCTCGCTCTTAAATTAGCACGGCGTGGTCGAATGTCACGGCTTGTCACTATTCTGCCAGCTGTGAGACACACCAGTGCCGCTCCATGGTTCAAAATACTCAAAAGGTCCCTCTTACACCAGAGGGCAGACTATAAATTAGTATTTCCTGCTGTGAAAACGCTAATGTGCCTGGTTTACAAAGAGGCTGGTTTCTCCAAGGTGTACTGGGTACTGGGTTTTTTTTGTGATGGTTGTTCCTGGCCTTTCCAGTTGTGTGGGACACCTCCCACTAGACTAGGTGGCTCAAAGCCCCATCCAGCCTGGCCTTGAACACCTCCAGGGATGGGGCAGCCACAACTTCTCTGAGCAACCTGTTTCAGTGCCTCACCACCCTCACAGGAAAGAATTTCTTCCTGAGATCTCATCTAAATCTCCCCTCTTTCAGCTTAAAACCATTAACCCTCCTCCTATCACTCCACTCCCTGATCAAGAGTCCCTCCCCATCTCTCCTGGAGCCCCTTTAGGTGTTGGAAGGGGCTCTAAGGTCTCTCTGGATCCTTCTCTTCTCCAGGCTGAACAACCCCAACCCTCTCAGCCTGTCTTCACAGGAGAGGTGCTCCAGCCCTCTGAGCATCTTCATGGCCCTCCACTAGACCTGTGGAAATCCTTGCTCTGAGACAGCTTTGTATGTTGTGCTTCACACGTTAATCATTATCCACTCCCTTCAGCAGCCATTGAGCTGGAATAACCCGGGGCACATGAGTTCAGCTTGACAGGACTATGGCAGAAAACACTGGTGAAGAAGCTGGTTCTCTGTATGCACTGTTGGTAACAACAAACAGTTCTCCAGCAGCAGCCCACAAAGTGCACTTATTTTAAACATGTGTGGCCGTATTGTCAATCCTGGGTAGAGAAGATCCCTGTCCAGAAAACAGAAGCTGCACAGAGTCAAAGCCAGTCCCTGAAGGTTGCCAGGATAACACACCACAACTACAGGGACCAGCACTAGGGCTAATGTGGAAATTTTCTTAAGTACAGCCTTCTCGGTTGAAACCTGTTCACACTGGGAAGTCTTGAGGGTGCTCATTCTGCCTCTTTGCTCTCTGCTGAGCAGTTCCCATGAGCGGTGTGACAGAAGCTATAAAAATCACGTCCAGTCCTAGGCCTACCATCCAGGCTGCCAATTAATAGAACGAGACTTTTTTGTGCTGCTGGTGTGTTTCCCCTGCTTGGACATCATCAATGCATTTTGCGTAAGGCTCAGGCTTCCATCAGGACCAGCTCTGGTATTTTAATTACGTAGTCCAGTGCAAATCAATCTCCAATAGACAAAGTGTCTTATGCCATTTGTAATGCCTTAACGAGCAAATATCCTTTATTTCTTCCACTTGACCTTTTTCATGGACATTAAAATGCATTATAACTTATTCTATATATTTAAACTCAGCACATTCCTGCCATGTATATGCATTCATCTTTTTTCTATTTTTTTTTTTCTGCATGAGAATTTCAGAGAAGATATCAGTGTGACACAATCATAGATCTTCCTTTCTTCTATTGTATCTTTCCTGTCTGCAAGGTTTGGAAGATGTCCAGACTGATGGTGAAGGTGCTCAGCATGGCCTCTCCTCCTAATTCTGATTCTTTATCAGTACCTTAACTCTGGAAGGCCTATCCATCCATACAAATATATCACCACTGAAACTGCTGCAAATATAAACCTGGCATTGAGTAACTGACAATAACGGAGCAGAGTAGCCTGATGTTCCTTCTGGGTCTTCAAAATTCACAGTGTTTGGCCCAGACAACAGTTCTTCTTTTGGCCAAGTTCAGCATCCAGCACAGGAGCTTCCTGCTGTTTTATTCCAAATTCAGTTCTTCCGGCAAAGTCTTCTTTTGTCCAGTCCTCCATTTATTTCACTACACAACACAGGCCAGTAGAGATGTGTATACTTAAAATCAGTGGACCAAACCCTCAGGAAATGGGTTTGATGTCTTAGTTACCTTTTCCAGTAATCTTCTTTCAAAGCTGCAGATAGAAACTTAATGCTGTTTCAGAATGACAAGGCAAACCTTTTGTGAACTTACTCAGTAATTGTCTTCAAATTCTATTTTCTCTCAACTAGATATGATTATGGCCCCATCGGTACTGACAGAAACTGCATTCCTGATTTCTGAAAGAATGGGTCTGTGCAATTGCAAGGCAGGAAGAAATGCTTCTAACAATCTCCCTAGTTGGGAGCGGTATCGCATTATCTGAAAATGTAATACCTTTAAAGATGGCAGGGAAAAAATTATGCTGGCAATCAGACAGTTAATAGTCTAGACTCAGTAGTTTGCAAGACTTCGGCAATATTTTCAAGGAAAGGCTCACTAAAAACACAGAGGTAAATGCTAAATGGGTTAAAATGCAAAATGAACTTAAAAATAGATGACCCCTGAGCATCTCATGTAACAGCTGATTTTATGGACAAAGGAAATGCAGTCATTCTAATCTATTTAGGCTTCATTAAGCATTTGACAGAGAAACATTAGTTATTAGTTTGGGATTAGTATAAACTAAACAGAGAAGTTAACGAGGGGAGACAGAACAGCTGATGTGCAAGAGCTGTGTCTGCATTAGTGAGCAGTTCAGTCCTACAGGAACAAAGATGCAAAGTAGTTGGTGCTCAATGCCCACACTGTAGGTGGAGGGTTGGTTCCAACCAGTTCTTTGAGGCCCCACGGACTGGACTCTGACTGGCATCTGGAGCAGAGCAGGGTGCTTCCCAGCCTGTTCTGGGACATGGGGATCACTGCGCTTCTTCCTGAGCTTCATGAGCTTCCCTTTGCCCAGTCCTCAAGTTTATCAAGGTCTTTGTTATGTGTTGCCAGCCACTCCTAAATGCAGAACCCATCAAAGGACAGGTTTCCATTCCTGGCAGAGCACTGCGCTATTTGAAGAATCTCAATGGAAACTTAACTCTCAATACAACCGGCTTGCAACTGTGAGTTACAGGCAAAGTACACCATGAAACACCTTTTTATGACTGGTAAAGCACTGCATTTACTAAGTTTGTAATTTTGTCAGGCTCACCAAAGGTTGACTCCAGCACCCATCACGCAGGACCATCTCCACTGACAAGCCAGTGGGGCTTCCACATACCTCAGCACCAAATGCCACTTCCACACATTTGAGGAATTCAGCCCAATTAACATTAAAAATTTTGTCTTATAAAGGGGAAGATGAAGATGGGATACTGTCACCTTTGCTGGAAGAGCATGCACGGTTAACTATTTTGTGGTCCTTAAGCAACACATCTCCAGTACTTCTGCCCAGGGTATTTTAAGGATTTCAGCAACAACACAAACTGTCTGAAGGGCTCTGCCACTTCTCCGGCGCTATAAAGGTATCCCTGAAACCCAACACTGTTGTCTGAGCCACTATTTACAGGCCTGGAACGTAAACTCTGCTGTATGTAGCCAGCCTCTAAAAGGTAACACCAGTCAAAGGACGGGTACCTTATGTCAACACTGAGAAAACATTCAAATATGAGTGTTATTTTTTTCCTGACAAAGACATTTCCTCACCAAGGACATTTTGTAGAGAGGGTTAAAATTTGTACTGTTTCCAGCCACTGAGAAATGCAGCTACTGGCCCAAACTCTTTACATTAAAGGAAGCTATAAAGTATATAAAGACGATCACCCTTCCCGGTTTTGGGGGGGTTGTTTGGTTGGGGTTTTTTTTGTTGTTGTGGGTTTTTTTCCTTACAGACAATCTGATGGGCAAATATTGAACTCACAATCTCTACTCCAGAAATGTACATGCATTAATAACACACGAAGGTATTTTAGAACAACTAATTTCCTTTAAGTATAGGATTAAAAGGCAAAATCTTTAAACCCTTATGTAGACTTGAGTTCTTTAATGCCTCACTCTATGGCTGACACCTACATGAATAATTTTTTTCCTTTAAATTTGAGCCAGCCCCATTCAAGAGTGAAAGGTGTTCCTTACCAAAGCTCCTTCGTGAGCTGTGATTTAGGAAGGAAAGCTCTTCAGCTGCTAGGGCACAGGCAGAACAGCAAAAAACCACTTTCAGCAAAGACTCCCTTACTTTTGGGTTGTTTTTTTGATACTGCCGGTGTCACATGGAGTTAGACAAAACTGCTTCAAATGCTTTGGCTACCCAAAGACCATTCTACCTGAATTCGTAACTGCAAAGGAAACAAAGAAAGAGAAGATTAATTAGCAGAGTAGGTGTTGTGCAGCTCTCAGACATTGCCCCGAACTGAGTACGAACCCACTGTCATTTACAGGACAAGTGACTCACCTGCTGCTCCAGACTTCTTCTAGAAAGGCTTCTGAAAGCCCCAACAGAACTTTTTTGAAGCCCTTGCGCATTTTTAAGGTGATAATTACGTTATCTGAGTCAATATCTACCTTTCCTGCTCAGTTCATAAATGGGAAAGTGTGACAAAGTTCACAGAATACATCAAAAAAAGGCCAAACACTGAGAATCTGCAGGTTGAAAGAAAATATCCATTCATTCATTGACACTGCTAGTTATTTTTTAAAATCCATGAAATAATGAACCAGATTTTTTTATGAGGTATATTGTGTTAAAAAGAAGACAGAGAGAAAGACCAAGCATCGTTACTTTAAATTGGTTTTAATACATCTTTCAGGACAAAATAAACAGGTGTGAATCCAAAATTCATCTGGAAAAAATCTGCATAAGGTGTAAATATAGTTTGCACATTACTATGGAAATGCCTAATTTTCTTTCCTTTTATAAAGTGCATTATGCCAGAACTGTAAGACCATAAATAGCCAAATTAAAAATTACAAAAAGCTTCAAAATGCCATACTGCATGTGTTAGGAAGCGTACACCTGACTACCGAGGCCATCCTGTAAGGGGAAGTGTGAGAAAATGTCAAATACATTAATGTGCATGAGTGAACCAGTAATTGCTACTTTTAAAAAAACTATAATCTCTACCAGGAAATTATGCCATTTTTGGTAGATGTTTACCCTTATTCTTCCACCCCGATATCTAACAGGATGATGCACCAACCAGTTTTTGTCATTATTATTGCATTTGGCTGGGGAGAGGGAAGAAATTAAATTCATCACAGTGATTGTTATTAAAATGAAATTCCAAACAATACAAAATAATACACATGGGAAACAGCCAAAATGAAAGCACATTTACATAAAGATGTTCTTATTAAGCATTGTGTCACTCCACAGATTAAAACGCTTCTCAATAAGAACCTGGGCTTATTCACATTTAACTTCGTGTCAACACATATGAAATTCAATAGGAGAAGAATTTTCATTTAAAAAACCCATGCCATGAAATGAAATGCATGATATTATTTTTACAGTAAGAGTACGTCAGGGGATAATTGCCAATTATTACATCATGCCCATTGACAACATCACTGGGTTTCTGATGAATGCAGAGACAGGCAAAGGGGACTTAATAGAAAGATTAGAAGGAGACTTAATAGAAAAACTACTTCATGGGAAATAAAAAGATCAGGTGAACAAGAGAAAGTAATCCTGTGAAAATTGAGCTATAGAACTTAATTTTTTCAATGTGCCAAATACTTCATTTAGAGTTGACCATTTAATCCAAGTTATTCAAGTGGCTTGTTAGTGATTGGGACTTTGCCTATAAATCAACCAAAGCTTAAATATGGTGGCCACCCCCTTAAAACAAATGCACTGATGAAGCTTGGACCAAGACAAGGAGCTGGTCTGGATCGTCCAGTAGGCAAATGTCACAGGGTTAAGCCATGTGAAAACAAAACTTAATTACTGTCTCTCCAAGCATCTTTACGCTTAAATTACCTCGTATAAATGAGGCACATTTCACAGAGCTTGTAATAATTAGGACTTACCAAGCACCTTTCAGAAGTGCTTTGCAAACATTAAATAAGGTTAGAAATCTCATTGCTCTTTCATTAGAGCACCCATAAACGTGACCGGGAGAGCTTCCTCAGCAATGTCAGAGCAAGGACTGCACCACTCGACCCAGGCACCTCCAAAAAAACCATAAAAGAAGCAAGGATGTATCCCTAATTACCATTCTAGAGAACGAGAAACAGCAGCAGGGAGATTCAACACCTCCTCAAAGATTGACAAAGGAGTTGTACCTGCACTAAGGATTCAAAGCTTTGGGCTCTTTTGATTTTTTTTTTAAGAGATAAAGGGCATTTGCTCATAGCATAAAGCCACAGTCTTTGATGAACTGGCACATGAAGAGACTGCACTGCAGCTGGAGGGTGTAAGAATTCTGCCTTACAAGCAGCAATACATCCCTAAACAGTTAAATTTAGTGCTAGGTCTGTGGACGAACCACTACTTTTGTAATTGCTTCTTGACGCAAATGGGTTTGAACATTTACCGTTATTTAGTATCGAGTAAGAAAAGACAAAGGGGATTAGTGTGACATACAATACTCCAGAGAGGTTTGTCTTTTTCCCCCATCTCTGATGCAAAGAATATCCTCATTTCCTATCCTTGGGGTTATCGCCTCAGAAAAGGGCTATTTTCACACCCTAGATAATGGCATTACTGGGGTTGTGATGCCATTTCCACAGCCCCTGGGAATGATTCAGATATATTGTTGTAACTCTGAGCCATATTAGAAAAGGAACCTTTACTTGGAAAATTCCACAGTTAGGGACTAACTCCTTTTCTAGTGTTTTGGGGTGTTTTTTATTTACTCTACAAAAAAAAAAAGGTAGGTCTTTTTTTTTTATAATGGCACAGCCATTATAAATTAGAAGATCCACAAAGAAATCCAATCATATTCTTTGAAGATTCATGGTTTTTACACGTCCCAGCCCGGGCTGCCACATGTCATCCCCTTCTATAAATACCCATTACATTTTGCTGAGGAAGGTCAAAAGGGGTGAGGGGTGTAATACTGCAGCAGTCACCGTTAAGTCACGCATTGATTTATTCTGGGAAACCTGGGAGCTGTGGAAGCGAGGGTGCCTCACGGAGCTGCGAGTCCCATGTTCCTCAACAGGTAATTACAGTAAAACTTTGTAAAGGACAATCACCACATCGGCTGGAAGAAACGTCTCGGGTTCACCGAGAGAACACAGCGTGGTGTCTCAGCTCCACTCCCCCTGGGTGTTCTGCACCCTGAGGACTCTCCTCCTTCACTCACTCCTTCCCCACTGCATAAAATACTGCACATCCGACTGTTCCCACTGGGGTTGGCTGTTACTGCACAGGGTATTTGAAACAATTATTAGACAGGTCAACTTTCTCCAGTTTGGGCCCTCTACAGAGGTCATCTCAGCTACTAGAATAGGTTCTGTGATAAAAATACTTTAGCCACTCTCCATTCATTTCAATGGGCTATTAAAAAAATCATTATATAAAAAATATAGATAATCGTGTTTGCTTTGCACAGTCAAAAATACCTTACCTAGCTTTAGTGTTTTAGAAATTGAATTCTGTATAATCTCACCAATTTAAGTCCACGCTATCCATCTTATTACTGACAATCCAGACACACAGATATTTTAACATTTAAAGTCGAAGAACAAATCCAAGCTTCACAATTCTAAAGTTATCCAGTAACTACTGGAAAAGGCTTAATACTGGTTTTGGCAAGAAGAACGTCAAATACTTTCAAATAGAAACATGGATCAAATTTAAAAAAAAATATTTTTCCTTATTTTGTTAAGAATACTATTTAGATTTATTTTTTTTTATGATGGCCACCAAGAAAATTTTACACTGAATTTACTGAAAACTTAAAGATAAATAAAATGTTACAATACAGAATATATGTTTTGTTTCTATTCGATTCCTAGAAGAATGTGTTGGTTTTGAATAGCATCTCCATTTAAAGAGGAAGCAGTAAGGAAGAGATGAACACTACATTGTGCTTCTCATCACTGAAGTTCTTCATTTGTTCAAAACAGCTGGATCATCGACTCTCTGGATTTTCCAACTCCGACCCATTTAACTAGGGAGGAAAACATATCTATTAGAATAAAGCAAGAGTAAATATTATAATCAATGAATTGCAGTAACTTTCAGCTTTCATCAGGCCTCATTACAATCAGGCCAACTTTGTGCTGGAACACAATGCCTGGGAGTTTTTCTGTCAAAAATCACTGCTGCGTTACCAGACCGGAAGTGCGATATATTGACGTTTGAAGGCATGAAATAAATATACCATAAACACAAAAGCAGATGGAAGGCCTAAAAGAAGGTCAAAAGTGTTTGTTGCAGGTTTAACTGTCTCTATCTGGAGTGACATGATATCTAGCTAGATCCCTGCAGAGAAGAAGTGAGAGCTCTACCAGATTGTGAAGCTTTCCTGATGTGGACCACAAGACAGTGATGCACACATGCTACAACATTGTTAAACATAAGGCTGCAATTAAAAACCCCAAATACTACATTGTAATTGTTCCATTACAATTTTTATTGCCCGTGGATACCATAGAACTGACAGTAGGTAGGTCTCCTTCTGCCAAACCCACCAAGAACCATGCCTTCACACTGAGAACCAGAGAAAGAAAACAAATAAGGGGAGTTTTATTTTCCATAACCCATCACCTCCACCTGTGCCCATGACCACACACAGGCCACTCACTGAGTTCCAGGCTCTGCTATCAGATCTATATCTGCTTCCTGATCCATGAACAATACCAGAATTCCTATAGCTGAAACTGCCTCACACTCCCCATATGGGACTTTTGAGGTGCTTTATGGAAAACAAAAATCACACATGCCAGTGTGTTTGCCGGTGTCTTTGCTACTGTGGAAATTCATAGAATCACAGAATGGTTCAGACTGGAAGGGATCTTAAAGATCATCTAGTTCCAACCCCACCTCCCACCAGACCAGGTTGCTCAAAGCCCCATCCAGCCTGGTCTTGAACACCTCCAGGGATGGGACAGCCACAATGTCTCTGGGCAACCTGTTCCAGTGCCTCACCACCCTCACAGGAAAGAATTTCTTCCTAATATCTGATCTAAATCTCCCCTCTGTCAGTTAAAACTGTTACCCCTTGTCCTGTTGCTCCACTTCCTGTAAAGAGTTCCTTCCTCTCCATCTCTCCTGCAGGTCCCTTTCAGGTACTAGAAGGGGCTCTAAGGTCTCCCTGGAGCCTTCTCTTCTCCAGGTTGAACAAATCCCACCAGAGAGGAGTAGAAGGGTAGAATCACCTCTGTTACCCTGCTGGCCATGCTGCTTTTGATGCAGCCCTCTTTTGAAATTCCCTTCCAAACTCCACCACTCAAACCTAGCTCATACCTAGCT
>JAOQGH010000040.1:13349702-13365100 GCA_025769975.1 Gallinago jamesoni | reverse complement strand
CCATGCTGCTTTTGATGCAGCCCTCTTTTGAAATTCCCTTCCAAACTCCACCACTCAAACCTAGCTCATACCTAGCTTTTGGCACCTGTAGAACTCCAGCAATTAGATCTGAAGAAAAATGGATGGTGCAGGATGTAAAGGGAAAGGGAGAGACTACTAAAGGGAGGACACCAGACTTACCATGCACTGAAGCATGGTGCAGAGATCCAGAGATCCCGAAAGTTTTCAAATGACAGAAGGTGTCAGTTTAACAAGAATAAAGGCTTTTCTTTCCTCTGGTGAAATCCTTGTCAGCAGCAGCTTAGAGGACTCTCCAATGCTGCAGACCTGCCCATAGAACACCACCCTCTGCTGCAATTTACCATCACCAGCCCAACCACGGGTGCTTCCATTGCCTTCTGCCCAAATCAAGCCACTACCAAATAGAGCGCTTCTATATAGGTATTCTGTATCTGCTGTGGCATCTTCAAACGTACAGTTACAGAAAGATTTACCTGGCACTCCAACATGGTTCTCCACACATCGGATATAATTCTGGGCCTTGGGTGGGAGGTCCTCCCATTTCCGTGCACCAGTTGTGTCAGTCTTCCACCCAGGCATCGTTTCGTACTCTACTTCTACCTTCTGTAGTATCTCCTGATTAGCTGTGGGAGAATAATTTTTAATCACAGTTGATTTTAGCTGCTCCACCTTAAAAGAGCACACCTATGGTTCTCAATCAACAAAGTCTTTTGACAACAGTTAAAATCTGATACGTGTAAAAACAGTATTTCTACTGGTTGGTTCATTCATTCTTAATTCAGATTAGGTTGTTATTTTGGAAGACAACCCTGGTTCAAGAGGATCCAGGAACCCAGTCTCCTCTTCTAAAAACTGTACATTGTCAGAAGACTACAGTATTATTTTTGAGGAAACAAATTATTTGAAGTTTATAGTAGTTCTACTTTTTGGTTCAGATTTGCACATAAAAAAAACCAGAAGTCTTCCTGTAGACAAAACACTGCTGCCTCAACCATTTTTGTCTTTAAGGAATAGGGTTATATCAGGCTTGACAAAAATTTCGATGTCTGCAAGCTTTTCTCCACTGGAATTCCCAGTGTGCCCACACTATCATCAATGGTGGAAAATCTGGTTGCTGCCAGCCTTCCCCGTGCCTCCAGAATCCCCCATCTCGATGGAACAAACCCCTCATCTTGGCACAGACTATCACAGGTAACTTGAAAACATAATGTCAGAAAATTACATATTATTACATCTTAAAAGCTTTAAGATCAATTCTATTGAGAGGCAACATGCATTTTTAATAACCATGATGTTGTTGCTGTTAATTAGTTATATGATGGCAGCCCATAAGCAGCTTTATTCTGCCTGTAACAGTGTCACAGCTTAAGCACTGATTTTACTTTTACTTCATTAAAGGCTGTTGCCAATGATACAGTTATTGACTTGAGTCTTGCTGACTTTCAGATCCCTGTAAAAAAAAAAAAATAATAACCTAATGGGACAAGATACAGGTTCTAACACATTCTAACACAAGATTTCTTATTTGCTTCTTGTCACCATACCTACAGATGGAAGGCGAATGGAAAATGCTAATTTATCAACACAGCAGTCTTTATACTGATACTATAGTTTAGCAAATTTCTACAGAGGTTCTAGCAAAAACGAAATCTAACCTGATGTTAAAAAGCAGCTCTTCCCAACAGGCATGAATTAACAAATCAGGAAAGAGAAAAACAAATGTTACTATTTAACAACATACCTGGAAAATATGGAATTCTTTTTCCACCCAATTTGTAAGCAACGCCAATTTTAATCTCATCAAGGACATCAAGAATATCCAGTTTTGTTAATGCCAAACTGTACAGAAAAACATTGGTTAGAGTTACAAACACGAGGAATCTTCTCTTTAATACTTTCCACCTGTCCTCTTTTTAATTTTCTTTCTAGTTTTGTATTCACAAATCCAGCTCAGGCAACCCAGCAGGCAGAAATACACAAATATATTGAACTATGAAAGCTGGTAATTTAATTGACGCCTCTGGGATGAGCACATGACTGAGTTATTACGACACACTTCCAATGGCTTGATTGCTCCTACAGGTGCAGAGTGTTTGGTTCAGTGTGTGGAAATGCAAAGTGGCTCTTACTGGACTCGTTTCAGGTGTGTATGACAGCACGGCACTTTCCGTCACTTCTAGTGATTATTCCCTCCCAGGAATGTGTCCAGGTGGGTTTGGAATGTCTCCAGAGAAGGAGACTCCACCACCTCTCTGGGCAGCCTCTTCCAGGACTTAAAAAAGTTCCTCCTCATGTTTGGATAGAACTTCTTATGTTCAAGTTTGTGCCCATTTCCTCTTGTCCTATCCCTGGGCACCACTGAAAAAAAGCCTGGCCCCATCCTCTTGACACCCTCCCTTTGAGTATTTATAAGTATTGATTAGATCTCCCCTCAGCCTTCTCTTCTCCAGGCTAAAAACACCCAAGTCCCTCAGCCTCTCCTTGTAAGGGAGATGCTCCAGGTCCCTCATCATCTTTGTAGCCCTAATACAACACTGTAACATTCACTGATCACAATAAAACCACATTTTAAAACTAGTCAAGTTCTCCAGAAACAATATACCAGGCATTGCTTAGTAAAAATATAAGTAGCTAAGGATTTAGAAAGGTCTGTGGATTATAGCCCGTACACTACATGCTCAGTAAGCAAATGATGAATGCAATGATTAAATGAGAAGACCTTTTTGGGAAAGAATCAGAACAGAGCCAGTCCGTCATCTTTTTGGAAGTTTTTATCTCCCCGTGTTTTTTCACTGTCAGTTACCAGAGATTACATAGGTTTGATGTAAATTGCAGTAATTGTATAAAACTGAAATGGAAGGAAACGTAACACCTTCCTAATACTATTTCCACATAAACATGACCTGTGTAAGTTAAAGCAAAATATAAATCCAAGTAAAAAAAATATTTTAAAACTCCTTCTGATAAATTAATGAACAAAGATCATTGTTCCTTTGTAACATTAGTAGCATAAACAATATTAAGTCTCAGTTTCTAAGACATTAAAATTCCTAGGGTCACGTGTTTGCACATATGACCAGATTTGCCTGAACACATGAACAAAACTGTAATGAAACTCCTACTTTTTTTTTTTCTGATTGGTAACTAGTTAGAAATGCACGAATTGTGATAGTTACTAGCATTTTAGCATGAGACATACGCCAGCTTGATGGCATTATGCTCTCAAACAGTTCCTATAAATGGCCGCTTTTCCTTAAAAATGTCAATTTAAGATATATTTTGAATTATAAAATAATCTGGCTACCAAGTCACTCAGTCCCAATGAAAATAAAACTCAACTCATTAAAAGCAGCGTTTATAATACAACATTAGACTACACCTTTGTTAATTGAACCTGTCAGGACCAGAATAAGAGCTCTATCAGCTGCTGTACACTGTGTGTCATCACGCTTATTTCACCGAAAGAGGTAGCGGTTCTGAATGATGCAGATTTGGTTCTACAACTACAATCCACCACAGCTAACCAAAGCTCAAACTTGGCTGGTTTTAGATTACAAAGCCCTGGATCAGGAACACTAGAGCAAACTGGGACAAAACCAATATATTGATCCAATCTACATTGGCATCTGATGTAAGCAAAGTGAAAACATATATGAAAAAAAAGTAAATCAGTGCTATGATGTTGTAAAATCACTTGATTTGGAAAAAAAAAGTCAAAGGAATTAAATTATTATTAGCATTAAGACAATTTTCAGTTGCCCACTGTGAATTATTTTACTGCTTAAAATGTAACACTTTACTGGACTTATATTAATGTTACCTACATATTTATTCTGCGAAGCACAAAATTATCACTTCCAAATGTAGCGCAAAATCTGTGATGCTTACGCAGTGAATCCGTTGATCATATGAGCATATTTCAAAATGACAAGATCTAACCAGCCACAGCGTCTCTTTCTGCCTGTAGTTACTCCCCATTCGTGGCCACGGGACTGTAAAAGATCTCCAATTTCCTAAAAGATGACAGAGAGAATGCTGATGGCAGTTCACTGAGAAATAGCAGGAAAACCAAATCTAAACAAATATAGACAAATAGCAGGAAAAATATAGTTGTTCAATTCCAAGGCTTTTCTGTAGGAAGAAAAGAATTTTTTATTAGGAGGGGACTTCGGTGGACAGTAAAGCCCCTCACACACAGGATTTCTGCATCTCAGTCACTAGCGTTTCCAGAATACTTAATACGACTGTTTCATGTTACAATGAGACACCTTTCTTCCTTCTTTATCTGATAGGAATATTTCCTTGAAATTCAGCTCTGTTTTTAATGTTGTTTGCATTTTCCTTCTTTGTCTGATCTTCTGGCATCTACTGTTTTGGGGGGTGAGACTGTAACTGCTTGGGACAACACCAACGTTTGTACAATGTGTAGGTCAACAGACTCCTTGACCATGCCAATGAGGTCATGGTCAAGGTTCTACCACCACATGAGACTGCTGACTGTTCCCTTCAGTCTGCCAGCGTTTATAATGTGTTAAAAATGAAGAAGAAAGAAACTTTACGCTCATGACTCATAAAACTAAAGGAAATCCCCAATTCATTTGAG
Source organism: Gallinago jamesoni (assembly GCA_025769975.1). Lineage (NCBI taxonomy): Eukaryota > Metazoa > Chordata > Aves > Charadriiformes > Scolopacidae > Gallinago > Gallinago jamesoni. The sequence continues at coordinate 13,360,476 of JAOQGH010000040.1, read as the reverse complement.
CTATTACAGAAAAGATTTTAGCGACCAAATCCTTAGATTAGATTCGGATGACTGACCTGGAGATTGCTGCGAGTATAGATCAATCAATACCTCGAGCTTTCTAGTTTCTCGATAATGAAAACACAATAGACAGTTTAAAAGAATCAAAATCTCTCCCCTTCTATTTATTGCTCAGTTGGTGCACGACTGGCTGACTCACACACCCCATTTATTCTATAAATCGCCCAGAACACCCGCTGTTTAGTACAGAAGTTGTATCTCATAATTTAAGCTTTCCTGCAACGCACTGACAGTTCCAGTCTCCAACAAACTCTTGCCACTGAAACACATCTAACAACATTACCTAAAATGATGAAATCTGTTTTCACATCGTTCATTACAACAGAATTGAGGTCACTGTAATGCAAGATCATCCCTCGTGTTTCACTTCTATGAAGGAAAACACCTTAAGCTTACAATGTAATACTCCTCTCGAGAGTGTGATGGCTTGGCATTATTATTACAGTGTTTATTTATCCCTGGTATACCCTTACCCCATTCCATTGACCTTGGGTTTTGGCAACCATACATACTGCATTTTGTAACATTAAACCTACATTGATCTGCTCGGTAGGGAAGGCTCCGATTCCCACCCGAGTCGTGTAAGCCTTCACCACACCGTACACATCACCAACGTGCTGGGGAGGAATTCCGAGTCCGGTGCAGACACCGCCTACGGTGCAGTTCGATGAAGTCACGAAAGGATACGTGCCTGTCAGAAACACACCACCAACATGAAACAGAGACTGATTTTCCTTTACAAGTTGAAAGAAAATTTTTCACCTGTATGTTTGGCTCTAAAGCTAAACTGAAACAGCAGCCAAAGAGCAGGGCAAATTCTTCTTACTCCATGCCCCTGTTTTTCTTTTAAGAGAACAAATTAAGCTGCTCTTCCCCAAATTGCTTCCTTCTGTAGTGAGCAAGATCCACAAAAATCTCCCCCAAATGAAGGATTTTTCCCGCTGAAACAACTGACTTATCTTGCCAATTTGCATAAGTGTATTATTAGCAAGCAAGACAAATAAGAAAGTAATGCTACTTTCTTATACTTAAGTATACTTAAGGAGGTATTCAGGATGTGTGATCTGTTCCAACCCGTAAGCTTTTCTGCATTCATCCTTTGCAACAACTTCCACTGAGGATTGCCCACGAGGGAGAAATTTAAAAGCATCTCAGTACCACTGCCATTAGGCACAGGATCTATTACAGGATGCTGCTGCTGAATAAAGCTGTTTTCGCTGTCCTATGTCTCACAAAGCATTTCCGCAACGGCCACAGAGAGCCTGGTGAAAAGTTCAGTCTGACATTCCCAGTGCTCTGCACAAGCAGCTCTCAAGACTCTGCAGCAAATTTAAGCCTTCAGAGCTCGTTCACGATCTCTACACCATGACCCTCGATTGAAGCATCTCTCCAGCTCTTTGTTTCATCTTCACCCAGTATCGACTAATTTAATCAGACTTTTGGTAAGAGAGCAGAGCAGAGATCAAGTGAAGAAGCCAGACTTACAGGTTATCTGCACCAGTTTAATCTTTCCTCCCTTGCAGAGGGAGCAGCACTGCAGTGGGTGCCTGGAATGAATGGCAACGTGCACACACATTTTGAAGTAATAAAGATAAGAATACCTGGAGTGAAATTTCAACTCCACTGGAATAAACTTCAGTAAAAATCAATATTTAAACCCTAAGCACAATCCTGTAAATGATACAGTCTCTGGCTTACTGTGCTTTACTTTTGGGAGATCTGTTCCTAAGAAAGACTATTTTCCTTCTCTAGTTTCCTGTTGTTCATAAAGCTGATATAAACACAAATCAAAATAAAGTTAATCAAAATAAAACTAACCTCTTTGGAGTTCAATTGAGTTTTCAATTCAATTTAGAATTTAACTTACCAAAGTCGATATCAAGCAAAGCTGCATTGGCCCCTTCAACTAAAATCTTCTTTGGGGAGCCATGAAGAGCTTCATACATAAAATACACGCCATCTCGAACCATGGGTCTTATTTTTTCAGCATATCCCTGAAAATTTGAGTACAACTGTCAGCTTCCACATAGAACGGCTGGAAATAGGGAATACTGTGTTCACTTTTGAAACACGATACACACAGATAACACCTAATACATCAGCTCAATAACTCTGTTTTACCTGAAAAATCCAACCATTAGCTTATCTTCTGAGTGTGGCCAGCAGGTTGAGGGAGGTCATTCTCCCCCTCTACTCTGCATTGGTGAGGCCACAACTGGAATACTGCGTGCAGTTCTGGGCTCCCCAGTTCAAGAAGGACAGGGAACTACTGGAGAGAGTCCAGTATAGGGCACCCAAGATGATTAAGGGATTAGAGCACCTCCCTTACGAGGAAAGGCTCAAAGAGCTGGGGCTCTTTAGCCTCAAGAAGAGAAGACTGAGGGGAGACCTCATCTATGTTTACAAGTTCCTAAAGGGTGGGTTGAAGGATGATGGAGCCAGACTCTTGTAGTGGTTTCCAGCAACAGGACAATTGGCATAAGCCAGAACATAGGAAGTTCCGTTCAAATATGAGAAAAAACTTCTTTGCAGTGAGGATGACAGAGGCCTGGAACAGGCTGCCCAGGGAGGTCATGGAGTCCTCTTCTCTGGAGATTTTCAAGACCTGTCTGGATGCAGTCCTGAGTGATGTGCTCTAGGCAACCCTGGTGAGCAGGGGAGTTGGACTAAATGATCTCTAGAGGTCCCTTCCAACTCTGATAAATCCTTGGATCTGTGAATTCTACTGAAAACAAGTCAATGTATTGAAACACTCACGTAAGAAAATGTGATTTGTTATGGCATTAGAATACCATGATTTCTGTACCACTTCTATTCACAGAGATGTTGTATACCTACCTCATTTTGTTGACTTAGTCTCTATATAGCGTGTCTATAGTCTAGACACACTGACAGTGGGACTTAGAAACATTGCAAGCTCCAAAAGAAAAACAAAAATCCCTACAAGTATTAAAAAGTATCTTTAAAGGAAGGGCATCAGCTCTGAACAAATACCAGACAAAACCTGGGGAAGATAAGGGATTTTTTTAGCATCCTCTTTCCTTACATATTCCCAAAAGATGTTTTACGAGTGGCTCTTCTGATTTTATTTATAAAAAGACATTTTTCTTATGATACCAGGATCTTGAACCACAGCTTCCACAAACAATTCTTCAGTAAGCATGGAAGCCTCTCAGATGGCCTAGCCCAGTCATAGCTAGAGGCTGCTAACTTCATGTGCCACCCTGTGTCCTCTTGGCTACTTTAATACAGCAGTGATTTTGTAAAATAATTTTCTGTAAAATAACTGTTTAAAAAAAATTGAAAAAAAGTAATGTTTATAGGAGATTTAGATCATCCACAAAATTTATATTAGTGCCCACAATAAAAGAATATTCTATTACAAAGCATAGTTACTGCTTATTACACAGTTTTATAATAATGAAGATGTGCATTTTTAATTTTAAATAACGAGTTAGTAAATAGTAGTTCTGGTCTGATTTTTTTTAAAAAACTAAAATAAATATTACTGTTTTCTTCTATACTTTCCTTGAAATTGAACAAATATTTTAAGTGTTAAATCCTTACCTTTAGCTTTTTCAGTTGTCCTTCTATATCTATTTCCAATGTGGGAAACATTGACTTGTACTGTTGTGCCAGATTTTTAAATCTGAAAAATATTGAAATCATAACTATGAAGAACACTCCGAGTTCACAGAACCCTTGGCAAGAAGAATTCAGCTTCAATTATACACAGTATATACAGAGAGCTATAGAGAGAAAATACCTCAACTAGTGCAATTCCCAATGTACAAGTTTTCATTTTAAATTATAAGAAACTCTGTGAAGTACAGGAAATATAAACACACACTCTTTCCAGTTTTTCTTTCACCTTCTAGACAATTTATATACAAAATTCAGACACATATTTAAAAACATCTCCTTAAAAGCAAATCTGTCAGTGAAAAGGTATCACTCTTTTTAAAATAATATTTAGAAATGAAAATAGTTGTACCTTGAAGAAAATTCATCAAAGTCAGAAAGGAGGTCACAAATTCGAAGGCCTGTTCGTGCAGCTTTGGAAGAATATGTTGGTCCAATCCCCTTCTTTGTTGTGCCGATACTAATTAAAAAGAAACCCCCCCAAACATGCGTTAGCATAAATTTAGCATGATAAGCAAAAATACACTTTATGCTAAGTAATTCTGTTACAGCTCTTGAATATACCATATACCAGGCAGGAGTTCAGAGACATTAGAAAAATGACTAAAGTTTTATAGGAATAAGAAATACATTGCAACTTTCATGCTTCAGTGGATGAATACCCAAGGATGAGGCATCTCCCAACCCCCTGGGCATGGGAAACCTGTTCCAGTGTTTCACTATCCTCATTCAAAAAAATGTTTTTCTTCCTTTATCTTGATGAGGATAAAAATGAAACTGTTTCCCTACCCCCATGCCTATTGTCAAGTGCATTTTAGAAATACAGTAATTTTGAGATCTCTACTTGTATCTTAAGTTTGGCTGAAAGTTTCCAATGGGATCAAAAACTAATAGGCGACTAACAGAGAGAAAAACAGTGTGTTCACATAAACTTTTGTTCTTTCAGAAACCAGAATAACAAAGTTTGAATACTGTGCTAAAGTGTAAGATTAAAATTAAAAGTAGAAACTAATATCTCCATGAAGTGAATAAATGTTTACAAGCATGGAACTTCAGAACCTGATTCAAGAGAGCATCGCTAGTTTGACATCAAAATTGGATTGGAAGCATCATTTCAATGGAAATTAGTTTTGAAGAAACTAATTAGGTAGTAATTTCAAAATGTCTCTATGTGTTGCAGAGAACTGGAAAATGGATATATGTAAGAACTCATACCCTGCCTTTTCAGTAATACCTCAGTTTGTTCACTAATATAAGCAGGAGGAGAACAGAGTCACAGAGTTTGTAGCATCAGGAAGGCTCTTTAGAGATACATTGCATTTCTGTTTTCCAAAATTACATCAATTTTTCAAATTTGCATAATTATTAATGATGGTGTTAAAAATACTCACTTTTTTCCTTCTTGTGCTTGACGTTGCACTTCCTGGAGCCCATCTACTGCCTGGTGAAAGTCAAACACTGCAATGGAAAGTCAAATGGATACAGTGGGAAACCAAAAGAAGAAAAACATCCTTCTTTAAATCCCAGACATCTGTAATTTCAAGACTAAGTGCCCTTGTTATTGTTGATAGTGCACAGACCTCCTCATGTGAAAACAGAACTAGGACTGCTTAAACTTTGTGAAAACATGTAAAAGATGGCACTTTAGTGAATACATACTCCATTATTATGTTTCAGATACAAAACATGCAAAGAAGCCATATTAGATCACATGTATGACTGCTCTGTGAAATAATAATGTAGTTTAGCATCATAAACTCATTTATGAGTTCCTCCTCCCCCTCTTCAATCATCACTTACCTATATGTGCTCTATCTGATATAATCAGTCTTTTCTCCCAATCTTTTAAGCCTGGCAGAAAACATAAAGAAAAGTATGATTTCAGCTGTGCTGACTGGTCAAACTTTGAGATTTACATTATAACTAAAAATTTACTACAAGTAAGTGAATATCAAATATCAGCAGTGTTTTTGTTAACAAACTTCTATCATTTTTTACTTTTTCTGCTTTCTCATTTTGGTATGGGACAGATACTCACTTCTTAATGCCAGAATGCTGTGGCTTACACGCAGTTCTTATTTTAAGGAAAGAGTCCTGTTTAATTCGCTATACGATAAATCACTTAAACTCCATTTGTGCCTCAGAAAATAGAGAATTTATGCATGTAGAATCATAAAAGAATTTAAGATGCAAGAGAACTTAGAAGGTCACCTAGTCCAAAGCTTTGCTCAAAGTAGAACCAACTAAGTTTACACTTGGGCACAGAAATGGGCAAACAGAAATTCTGGGTTAAATCATTGCAGTTTGAGGTCAAAGGGAGCTTTGTCACACACTTTAGGATTTTATTTTCTACCTAAGGTGGTATCAAATGCCATAAAACTTCCTAAAAACCCATGAAAAAAATTGCTTTTGAAAATCTGTCTGAAGATTATAACACAATTCAACATTTTAAATACTGCTTTCCTAATCAGAAAATCCAGAATGTTATTACACTGAATATTTATGGTCAGAAACAAAGGTGTAAAAAAAAAAAAAAAGTCAACCTGACTGCCAATAAAAAGGTTAAAAATTACTCGGTACAAACCTTTCTTTTCATTCTTTTCAGCTTCTTCAAACAGGCCTGGTAAATGTATAACCACTCCATTACCTTTGGGAACATAAATGATTTATTTTAAAGCAAGAAATAAACCACTCATTCTCAGGATGTAAAGGCATGTAAACACTTGCAGTCTGAAATTTTATAACGTTAAGACTAAAGTTTCTGACAAAAGGATTCTGTAGAACTTTTTGGATAAATCCTCATTTTGGGTAAGCAGCCACAAGCCTGATACAATCAGAAACAACAGAGCTTACTTGTTTCAGCTGTGAATGCGGGGCATGCCCCAAAGCCAGCTGAGCTAAGGGGATTCTTGTCTTTCTTTGTGGTAGGACTTCACACCACCACGACTTCAGCCTCCAATGTTCACTGGTACAAGCTCAAAGAAATCTGTGGCCTTACAGCACTGACACGCAGCCCGTGTGACACTATTTAAATTTTCTTCAATATTCACGTATTTGTTTTAAACTTGGCTCAAACGATGCTTGATACACCAGCAATGCCTTCTCCCTGCTTCTGAGCTACAATATAGAAGGCACAAGGAATACATTACGGATGAGAGGTGGAGTATTAGTGATGGAGTGGGCTGGAAACAGCTGCACCTTCCTTCTTGGGAAGAGCAGAAATATCTGCAAAAGTCTGTCGCAGCCTAAATTTAGGATAACTTAAGCTACAGTCTTTACTAACTGACGGGAGGAAAGCGGAAAACAAGATAGTACGCTGTATTTAGCAGAGGAGAAAAATATAAAATATGTATTTTATGCATTTCAACCATCTGTTTAGAAATTATCAAATGGAACAAAACTGCCACTACAGTTCCATGACTCACTAAAATTTACACTCATTTCTTACACAGTCTATATATGCTTTTTTCTGTCAGAAAAAAACATGATTTTGGACAAGTATTAGATTTAAATTTGCCTATCACTTAAATATGAGTTTAATGCCCAGTAAGCAATGCAAACTTTTTTTGATATGCCATTTGTATCAAATAGCTTTACAGTGAAATACAAAAATCACCTTCAACACCTTCGAACATGAACAAAAAGAAGATTGGATAATGACCTTCCAGAGCCCTGTAACCTGAAAATTATTTCTGGAAAGTCAGTAAAGAGATGCCAGAGATAAACAACATTATTTATTTAGCCTAAGTGCTGGGGTTTGTGTCCTCAAAGTACAATACTTGTATTTCTGAAAGTATAAAAGGAGTGTGCAAGTGGTGGGTGGGATCCCAACTTGTACCATAAATACAAGAAAGAACAACACAATGGAAACAGGGGGTTACTAATTTCAGTTTTCTAGTAGCAGACACTAAAGTAACACTGAACATAAAATAACCTTTCATGTTAAAACAGCAGTGAAATAAAAGTCAAACATCTGAAGCAAATCTGACTGGCAGTCACCTGTATGTTTTCCTTTGTTTGCTACTACAAAATACGGTTGCAGCTACCCACAATACAATGTTAATTTTTTTCATAAATTCAAAAATTCTCTTACCAATAAAAGAAATTGCCTTTGCATTAATGATGCCACTAGGAAACAGGTGAAAATCATATTCTTTCCCATCAACAACCACAGTATGGCCTGCATTATTCCCACCCTGCAACAGAAAGAAACATAACAAGATTAATGGTCTTATACTACCCCTCTAAACTCTCAGCAGATCATTTGATAACATCATATTTTTTTTTTGTTTATACATTCGTGTCTTAGGTCATTGCTTTCTCCACCTTAGAGGTTCTTGAGATGTTGTAGTATTGTAAAAAAAAAAAGAGTTCAGACAGGAAGATTAGGGGGCTGAAGGACTGTAGAGTTACAAAGCAGAATGACACCATGGAGTCAAGGCAGGACAGGGCAGAGCAAAAGCAATTGCAGGAGCGGTGGCAGAAGCTGGAAGAGAATTGAAACTTTCTGAGAACAAAACTGGATGGAGCTACAACCCATAGAGTCCTGTCTTCAATGTGCCTACACAAGCCCATCCTTTTGGGGCATCTTCTGTGCACGGTCATTTCTTTGGGTCTAAGCCTACAATGCCCAATATTTCCTCTTGAAGCTCTTCTTTCCCACCCACCCACCAACAGCTGCAGCTTCTCCAGGTGTTGGAGATGGAAGGGCTGCATAATGCTAGGAGCACATGTAGTCTTTGCAGCTTCATAGAATCTCCCTGTCAAGGGATGATCTTCCCAGTTAGCACCACTACCACTTTATGGAGTTTGCTACAGCTTAGACCTTACACGACCATCTACAAGACCTGAGAATGGGAACTAGTACTGTCCTCAAGAACAATGAGTTTTCGCAAGTAGCTTTAAAAGAGAATGACAGACCAACACAAAAACCTGAAGAGGTGAGTAAATCAAGGTCAAAAATTGACTTAAACAAACAGTAAAGAGGTTTTCTTGACAGGCTTAATGTTCATTGGTGTTCTGTAGTGATATAACTTTTTCTCCTACTGATAAGGCTGGGTAATCTGACCACTTGTCTGTTATGATGCTACAGGGCCTTCCGCTTCCCAAAATGATTACAAATCTTCAGATATTTGACATGAAGCCTGCATGACGCAGAAGCATCTAGAATTAGGGCGTCTACTAGAAGGAGAACCACGACAGTCAGTGGTAATCTACAAATAATGAAGAGTTTTGGCTGAATGAGTAGAGTCATCATATGAAAACTCTGAGAAAGGACAGTCATTTATGAAAAAAAAAAACAACCAATACAACACATATTCTTCCAGAGTTTTGTTTCCTCTAAATTTACTCATTTACCCATTTATTTGCATGTAATATATAGGAAAATGGCAACCAACATTCCTTTTAAAACGTGGATGTAAGCTGAAACACAATGTAAGAAAATAAAAGCTACTGGATATAAAAAAAATAAAATCAAGCTTTTTTTTTCAGCAGTGGAATGGAGGAAAACATTAAGAAATATGCCTATAAATATGAGAAAAGTAATTCTCATGTTCTGGAAGATGTGGGCTCAACAATGAAGTTTAAACAGATAAACCTAAGGGAGAGCCGAGCGGGAGCTGTAACAGAAAAACTGGCGCACACACAAATTTCATCCAATTTAGCAATCTGCTGGGGAGGTAACCCTTGGGCTGGGAAGGACTCTCAGGTGTCTCATTAATGCAGAGTTATAACTTGTCCAGAGTATCCCGAAGAAAACAGACCCATCCTGGGTATGCAGGTTGCCTCTCCCATAGAAGCAGCCAATTGTAGGAACCTGGGTCTAGTTAAAGGTACTGAACTATCCAGCAGGTTAATAAATCATGCCCAAGACTCCTTTACATGATATTTAAGACTCCTTCACATGATATTTAAGAGGTCTGAGACTGGATGGATTGCACTGGTTGAAACACCAGCTTATTTTATTATAGTTGTATCAGGCTTGAGAAAGAGGCCAGTAGCTTCTGAGACAATCGGCTTTCCTTTTCTCCTTGCCTATAGACAATACCAAGGTGGAAGCTTTAGAAGATTGTCTCAATTTAATACTGATTTAATCTCTGCTACAAACAACAACTTTTGCATTTCCTGGGAAAATGGGGAACCAGGCCCCTCCAAAAGTATTTGTTGTCACTAATACTATAGTTACAGTCTACTTTTCTTAATCAACACAGTTACGAACAAATGCAATCAGGACTCACAATCTGATATAACAGCACTCCTAAATTAGAGTCAGAAGAGTTTTCTTGTGTCCTAAAATTTTAGAAGGTAGGATATACCAGTATGAGAATGTTTATGAAAGACTGTTTATGCTTCTGGAAATTTTCCTTAACAACTGATACCCAAATGGTGTCTTTCTTTAGAAAATGCTTAAAAAGGGACATTAATCAGTCAACTGTGAAAGCTGGCATTCATAAAAAAAAACTGCTGCAGCACAGAAACATTATTTAATTGTCAAAATCCCTGAATCCACTTTCAGTCCCACTGGACAGATAATATAAATTAAGAATTCAGTGACAGACCTTATAAAACAGCACTTCTCGAATTTGAAACTAGTGTTTTCAGCTCTGGAACCATTTCTGTGCTCTACTTATGTTGGTCTGCATTTCCTAAAAAAGTGTCTTCTGACTGTATTTTTATATGGACCCTCAGGATGCCTCCACTTGGATCAAGAGACCATTGGTGTCTTTGTTTGGCTCTTGCTTCAAATGCAGCTCTGCTTAACAAGCTTCTGTTTAATATCCAGACCCAGCTCACAAAATCTCTGCTGTGCACCACTGATCTCAACTGGATTTTATTTATCTTTCATCATTTACACTTTCCTAGGTCTCTAGTGATGGTATCTCCCTCCTTTTGTGGTTCTTCGGAAACTTCTCCAACAAAGGGAGAAGTTAAGGCAACAACTTCTGACAGATTAATCACCAATGCAACTTTGGCATCACCCGTATTGCAAAATGATGGTATGACCAGAAATAACAATTAGAGTTCACTTCCAAAATCTGGGAGACTGGGCATTCCCATTAAACTACCCTGG
>JAOQGH010000040.1:13337369-13349334 GCA_025769975.1 Gallinago jamesoni | reverse complement strand
ATGGTATGACCAGAAATAACAATTAGAGTTCACTTCCAAAATCTGGGAGACTGGGCATTCCCATTAAACTACCCTGGTGTGGCAAGTTCTGTTCCCAAGAAGGGCCCATCAAATGAGCTGCTGAAGCTCCAAAAGGCTCGAACATTAGCATCCACTGGAACCTCAAGCTTTTCTTACTGCTCCTGCAGTGATTCCAACATCTTCAGTAGCACTTGGGTCTCTTCTGTTAAACCACTTTAATCTCTAATGACTCTATTAAAACTGTACCAAATGCAGGATTTCTACCAGGTGCCGGTGATTTGGGCTATCAAATACAGCAAACTGCAATAATGAAGCTGGACTTGAGAACTAGAAATTATTAAGCATGTCAAAGACAACATATACTTTATGTTTTTTTCATTGTATATGTTTTTTACAAAGACAACAGATTAGTAACAAGCCCCCTTAAATATACAGCAAGACTTTTTGACTGTACAGCCATGGCTGTTGCTCCCCGTATCGGCTATATTGAAGCTTCAGAGCAGAGAAATGCATGTTTCTAACAGTATTTGGTAGGTGTTAAAAGTTCTTCACATTTGAATCAGGCACGTAAGAAAAAAACTAACTTCCATTGCTGTCATTCATAGCCTGCAGTGGAAAAATTAGTATTCAGCCTTTTGAAAGTACCTGCACTGCTTAACAAATCACTTTTTATTAACTTTGAAAGCATTAGAAGTTGAGGCTCTATTAACAGCATTAAACATGTATAATTTAATGTATTTTGCCTAGGGAATGCTCTATTACCTTGTGGTGCTGCAAGCTATGCCTCCTTTCTTCTAATATCCAGCAGACCACCAGCAATGTGGTTTAAATTCAACAACCCAAAATGCCTGTGATTCCAGGATTGGAAAACAGACCTTAAGTTAATAGTAAGAACTGCAACATGTTGTTTTCAAGACTTAAACAACAGGAAACATTTGGCGTTTTCTTTTAAATTGTTTTTAAAGAATGTTTAAGTTGGACTGAAATAAAAATTGGGTATTTTTTTCCTGGAAGATTTTAATCTATATTTTCAGACTTCTAATAATCCAAGTGTAAAGTTACATATTATCCCAGTACCAGAAGACGCTAGAGGAATTTAAGCTACCTCAAGACATTCTCATGTTTTTTTTTCCAGTACCACAGTTTATTTAAAAAGAAAATACATTTCCAAGCTTCTAATGTGCTGATCTATTTGTGATACTGGATTCTTGCACTGAAATGATGTGCTTTGATTATTATTCCATAGTACACCAACACAAGAATTGCATCAATACAGTAAACTGAGAAGTTATTACATCTTAATCAGTGTTAACAACTGTAGGCTGGTACAAACACTATCTTTCAGGGAATTATTATTAACAGGTTGGCAGAAGAGAACACATAGTATTTATCTGTCCAGTAGATCTTACAAAAAGGAAGAAACAAATCCACCTTTCAAAGTGCTCAGCCATTTAAAGGCTGGTGTTTTGTTCTGTACTGTGTTTAAAATCATCACTTTATCCTCTGTAGTTGTAACATCCCAAGGCAGAAACAGAATTTCTCCTTGGAGCAGCAGTGAGGTTGTTGAGTATGTACAGCAGGAACTCTTTCCTCCCAGTCAGCCTTATGATGCATGTTTGACCAGGAATGAAATCTGTCCTGATGCTCAGATGAGTTTCTGCCTGCTCTTCTGCAGGAGACTGCATTCTGCTTATGGTGGGTTCCAGATGTTCTGCTGGTTTCCACTGGTTAGCGCATCTTTTATTTGCTCAGTGCTCCTCACAATCCCTAAACATACAAAATGCCTTAAAACCCAATGATAATTTCAAACTATTATCTAGAGGATGAACAGAAAACAGTTACGTTTCTGATGGGTCCCACCCTCTTCCAGTTAGCAACATTAATCAATACAACAGGGAAAGAAATAGAAACTACTGAATATCTGCAGCTGACACAACTACTCTTTGAGCTGTGTACCGGGAGTCTGAGTTCTTTAGCCAACTGGTATATGCAATAAATGTCTAAAATGTCATGACTAAGGTTTAGAATAAATGAATTAAAACCAAAAAGGTAGCCCAAACCTTGGACAGGAGATATCTATGCTAGGAAGCACATGGAGGTGTCTGAACACAGCTTCAGGACTGGCTGAAGTACTGAACTTCGCTAAAGCGAACCTCGTGTGTATAAATGGGAATATCAAGTAGGAGCAGAGAGATTGTATTACCTCTCCTTTTGGCAGTGGTGCAACTGCTACTAGAATACTGTGTCCTTGGTCCTCAGACAAGATTACAAAATGATCCCCACTGACATTATAATCTATGAATTTAAAATCTATGAATTGGAATACCAGCTACAAACCAACAGTTTGGGCAGTCTGCATCTGAAAACAAATGCTATGATTCCTGTCTATCTCTTCACCTCTTCACACCAAGTCTCCTGGCTCTGCTAATTCCATCCACTGATAAAAGGAAACGTTTTCTGAAATTCAACTAGATCTGCAGGCTAAATACCTCTCCCCATACTGTGAAACTGTAGCATACTTCTTATCCGGATTGAGCCATTTTCTTCCATTTATAGCATTTCATATATGATTCTGAATAGGAAAGAAGGAGCATCGTTACATAAATTGTTTCTTCTTTTTCTCTACAATTTTATTAATGATGGCCATTTCTAACTTATATCAGCAACTGCTTGGAACTAACCTGAATAAATGTAGCTTATAAGTGTTAGCAGCATAAGTGGCTTTGATATGAACTTTATAATGATATAAACCCACTGCCTTTCACAGAATGGTTCAGGTTGGAAGGGATCTTAGAGATCACTGAATTCCAGCCCCCCTGCCATGGGATACCTTTCATGGTATTTCTCCTAATTTACACTATTGAAAAATTAGTTGAGAACATCACTGGTTTAAAAAAATAATAAAATAAATCCTACACAGACAAATGCAATGCATTTAGTTCTTTGAACACTCAGACCATTAGACACAGTGTCACAAAATCCCCTGCGTGTAAAAGCTGTTGTCATATGACTGGAAGTGCTGTACATTTCAATCAGGAGGTTTCTGCCACAGATGCTCCTTTTACAGTTTCCTTTACTGGAAGTTCCTTCTTGCTATTTTTTTTTCCAGTTAAACTATCGCCTGATAACACCCAACTCACTCCAACTCAGTTCCAAAAAGTGGATCATAACTTTTTTTTTTTTTACAACCCAAGCCACTGCAAAGAGCTAAGTTAGGAAATAATCCGAAGTACACTTAGACCAGAAGAACTGAGGGAGCAGTGATTTTTAAAGCTATGGTGGTGACAAGGAGCTGCAGTTAGTTGCAAGTATTTATCTCCTGACATCGATCATCACCAGCCAAACCTAGTTTGCCTTGCTCTTCTTCCCAAAGAATGTCTGCAATAATGGTTTCAAGGAAGAGCAACTCTACACAGAACAGGTATGTCCAATTCCCCCATCTGTTCAAGCACGTCCCTGCTGTGTCCCTTCTCACTGTCTCACAGAATGAACAAAATCCACAGGATTAATTAAATCCAATTAAAATAGCAATCTCTTCAAAACCTCATGAATTCCCATGAAAGGAGACCTTCTAAAGTCTGGTGAGATAGCTAGTACGATTATAAACACAAACACTCTTAAGAGCTAAGCAAAACTTTTGACCTTTGTAAAAAAAAATCCTTTATAGCACAAGTATCAAAAGCTGAAGCTTATATTTTGCAATAAATATACTATTTTTCCTTTACTATAAAGAAAAAGAAACCCTAACTTATATGGATACCTTAGTCTTCCTAAGTATCTGAAAAATGCAACTTGAAAAGCCAGGTCAAATTCAACTCGGGTTTTAAACAGCAGTGTTGTCTTCTCTCAAACTTATCTTCTCTAGTTATTTTCTCTCAAAGTGTTTTTGTCAAGCCACTTAAAAACAATCTACTGTGACAGACCACTACAACAAAACACAGTAGTAGAAGTTAACTTGAGTAAAAGGTGGGAAGAAAGTAATGAATTCAAGGTACATTGGCAGAAAATGCTACAGTGGAAAAAGCATTCTGACTAATGTAAGCAAAATCCTAAAATAAAGGAAATCAAACATGAAAAACCTCGACCTGTCTGCTCATCTTTAGTCCTCTCTTGTGAGGAAGCATAGTCACATCCCTGTGGGAAGTAATACGATCCAAGGATATGAACATAACTTTTTTTATATCTGTAAACAAGTTAACAACAGCTAGTGAGTTACAACAGGAATCAAACGGAATAGATGTCATTTCAGCTTAATTTTCAGCTGCTTTCTTTTGATGCTTGTAGAGGATAATAAATTTATCAGGCTTTATAAAGGGGATTGAAAGTTAAGCTTGCTTTCTTATGGAGATTTGGAAACTTTAAACCTGACCTTCTCATACAGTATTTATAATCCTGGTGGTCCTGAGATGATCTCACTGATGCCCAAAGGAGAGGCCAGTTTAAAATAGCAATATTACCACGTTGCTCTAAAGCCTAAAATGATATAGTGTAGCATGTAAGTACATTTAAGCAAAATGAAAAATAGAAAAATAGAATTTGGATAAAATAACTGTAACTGATGGATTGGTACCAAAAAAGCTTCAATTTTGAAAGGGTGGACTTCTGTATTATAGCTAAGGAAACCACTCACACTTAATGAGTCCTCTCCTGTGTTGAACATCAAAATAAAACTTGTTTTTTTACAAGGAATCTTGCAAAAAATTACTTAGAAATATGCCTGTACAAATGTACATGCAAACAGGATTATCAACCTTCTCAAACATTAGAGAAATCAAAAATGACAGTCCTGCAGTCACTGAACACTCATGATTCCAAGGTCATCAATCTCTTCACTGAAGATCATCAAGCACTAAATCATTAGGAGATTAAAGTCTTTACATGCTACTTTATCCTGTAGGGAGAAATTATACTAAATATTAAGGTTAAATCTCACGGAAAGGAGAGCAACACATGATACATACACACAGAGAAACCCAGTAGCCATCAAGCCCCTGTAAATCCACGTAACCATCACATAGAACTGCCCCGATTTAGTCCCCATTGCAAACAGTTCCAGCAGCCCAGGATCAATAGGGACAGTCACGACAATGTGTGACTGCTTTGTCCCACCATGTCAGCAGGACAACAGGGGAATAAAGGAAACCACCCTGTTTTGCACCGGAATCAGTCAGAAAAACTTCTTGTCTGGCATTTCTGCCATGTTTTTTATTATTCAATCATTTGTACATTCTTTTGCATTCTTTAATAATATATATAGTATTTACTTTGCATTCATCAAAACACTAGAACAAGGAAATAAGGAAATTGGCAATAATATGCAACAGTGATTTGCATTGTATATTGTATTGTAAGTGTTGGACACGTCCCTTCACCCTTTCTCTGATGTTGCAACGGTATCCCAAAGCCAAAACATTGCTAGGCTTTTCTCACTGATGAGCCCCTCTCAATCTCACTTGTTAACATTCACTACATCAAGAAAACATTCAACGTCCTTGTTATATGACTCGGGTAAATCTCTTCGGTCCAAACAACTGCAAACTACTTAACCACAAAAGACCTTCACTGCACTGTTACTTTTTTCAAGCTCCTCAGCTTTTCTTCAATATTAACATCAACTATAATTTTTCTGTCTCAAAAGATCAGATGATCCCTTTTTAAAACCAAAGCAATTCTTAACTTGAAAGCAAACTGACGTGGATAGAGGACATGCTTTTAAAAAGTGATTACCTACATATTTAGTGAAAAATAAAAAGTACATTAATATGAGAAGCTTAACAAATTTAATAATAGCTCTTCTTAAGGCAATCACATTCTTAAAATTTGGTCTTATTTCTTCAATGCCAGTTCTTAAGGGAACACTAACAACATCAGGTAGATTGTTTCCACATCTCAAGATGCTAGAAGTGTCACAGATGTGACACATCCAGCACTAGAACAACAGTGCCAAGTGAAGGCTTAAAAAAAAAAAAACACCAACCAAACAAACCAAAAAAATAATAAAAACTGCCTTGAACTAGTCCCTGCTGCTGAATCATTGTCACCGGTTTCAGTATGAAGTAAAGACATGCATTTGTGCAGCAGCTGTTTTATCAATCCATTCAGTAACCAAGGTCAAACCCACTGCAGATAATGCTTATTAGCACAGGGATTCTACTAATTTTGTGTCTTTCGCATTGAGCTGTTGGAAAACCTTTGCCTCTTTCCTCCCCTTCAAAATTTTTAATCAAATTGTTTATGAGCATTTTCCTCCAATGCTTTTGGATGTTTTGTTGAAAAACAATTTATTGCACAAGAAAACTTAATCAGGAAAAGGCAGAATTGTTTACTCTCCAGTACAACAGGAATTCCTAGACATTCTTGGCACACCCCTGTACTATGAGAGTGTCTCACGAGTAATTTACCATTATTGGCAAAGATGCACGGTACTTATCCTGCCATTTATGCCAATGCACGCTATTTCCTTTTCCATTTACACCCATAAAGAACTGTACAGTAAACATGTTGAGTAAAAAGTTGCTATTATTACGTCTACCTTCCATAGTCTCAGCTTAAGGAAAGAGGCAGACCTGTGACCACCAGCTGTCCTCGGTTAACCGTGAAGTTACCACAGTTCTATATACAACTTTCTGGGAACAGAGCTGGTTTAAACCAGCGGTGCCTCTGGAAGCACATCACCTCAGCAGCTGTGACAGTTGACTATTTTCTTTGATCATGCTCCAAAACAGATCTGAGAAATTATCCAATTAAAACCCGGGTAGGTAAAATCAGCCACATGCTCTAGCTTTGAAGGCAGCCACACAACAACGTACGAGGTGATGTGAGAAACGTACAGCTGGAATGAGAGCTGCCACTGAAGAAATCACCATCTGAAGCAGTTTTGAACAACACCCAAAATGTTCTTCATTAATAAGATTATATGCATCCAAATTACTTAAGATTACATTAGGCCTTCTTGTTCTATGACAACATACTAAGAGGCTGGGTAAAAAGTGAACTTCCCTCTTCATGTCTGATATTCTATCAGCTAGAAGCTTTAAACAAACACACAAAACCTATTTTTAAAGGAAACATCAAAATGACACATTTGCAGTTGAACGCTTTGATTGTACCCTTCCCTGAAAATATAGCAAGGGTTAGAAGTACCACAGAGCACAACATGATAGTTCTATGCCCCTGGAGGCCACAATAAGAAAATAAAATATTAGCCTTTATCATTCTGCCTCTGAATGCTTTTGCTTGCTGAAAGAGAAATTTAGAGGAAAAATTATCTCCATTAATAACCTGAACATAAACAAACCTACTCACTTCTTTAACAGCCCTAAAATGCCTGTTGTTACTAATAACTTAGAAATAAATCAATATTTTATACAATATTAATTATATAAAATTTTTGGTTTTCTGCTTGTTTATATAGGTATGTGTGCCACCATATCTGGTATTTCAAGGAAAGCAGCCTATCAAATTTTTGTTCAGCGTCATCTATGTGAATATCCTGAGATCTTTTACCCATACTGAAACATCCTCTTTCACAAAGAATGCTTCAAGTATACAGGTAGAACAAAATCAATTACTTCAGGTGAACCAACATTTCATATTTAAATTATGTTTCATTTAAATTATATTTCAGTGTCACTGATGTGAAAAATGAAGTGGATTATGGTATGTTCCATTATTCATTTGTATGTGTATAATCCAGGTTCTGAGAAAAACAGAATCAACGTGATCAACACATGGAGACTCTTGTGAAATTAAATCCTGAAAACTCAGGAAGACTGAAAAGGCCAGAATTTCAATGCAGAATTTTCTTTATTTAACATATTTTGAAGCTTCCCTTATTCCTGTAAAGGACTCCCTATTCCCATTTGCCTGCTTGTCTTTCTTTCCAGCATCTCAGGAAATACCATTTCATTTCCTCTGCAGCAGTCTAGCTGTCACAGATTTTTCTCATGAAATCAACATGCTAAAAATACTCGAGAAATGTTCAATGAAAATTATTTCTTTCCACAGAAATAGTAGGGAACTAGTATTTTGAGAAAGTTCATCAAATTTGATCCTGAATTTAGATTCTACTCAGAAGGGGAGGGGAAAGCAGCTTTAAAATTGTTAGATCAAAGAGTACCCTACTATGATGAAGAATTATTCTAGTTGAGGTACTGGTTTACAAGACATAAACATCTCCCTTTTGTTCATTCATTTGCTACCTTTCCCTATTTTCATTTCACTGGGGACTAAAACAAGCTACTGAACACTGGTTCCATCATGTCTCAGAAAACAGAGGGGAGAGGGTATCAGGAAAAATCCTGATGGAACTTTTTCCTCTAATAAGGAAGACTTGCAGTGTTTCTCGTTTAAGCCATCTATTCTATTGGACAACTGAAACCGCACTGAGAAAGATTTTCCTTAGTTTCTAGGAGGAATGTGAAACAAGCAAGATTCTGGTCCAAATGCTGAGGTTTTTTATGGAGTCATTAACATGCCATTAATGAAGACCCTCTCACACTGGTTGGGCCTACAAGTTAATCACCTACCATTACGACACAGAGAACTCTAGTTAGTACTGTTCACATGAGTACACACAGGCATATCCTTACTAAAGAGTTTGGTATGAGTTCTAAGAGAGACAAAAATCATTCACTATTACCTACTTGCATAATTGGCTTTGAAAGTATGAAATTTTAGGCTATTAAAATGACATCTTTTCAAAAAGCATCCTCAAATTCCCAGATTTGCAGAAAAACCCTTTAATATTTCTTTAAATGACTTTTCATTTAAGTTGTATAATTTATCTACTCAAAAGTAAATCACTACTCATATTTTCCTCACTTTATGCAATGATTTACCATCTCCCCTAAACTCTAACCCTGAAGACACTTCCCTTGAATCAGTGCATTCCTAATCCCATTGTAGTCTCATACACACTGAGTGCACACATGTATCAGTGAACACTATTCTGAAGAGAGCCCAGAGCTCCTCTAGATCCACCTGCCTTCCATTCCATCCATCCCAGTCTCATCATCAGGCTACAGAAAGGTGATCTAGATGTGCCCAGAGGCATATGAAACCATCTAAGCCATCTAGCCTGTTGTTAATACACTAATCCTTCAGGCATGCTCACGCGTGCCTAGTCCTGTATCCTTCAAAGGGTATTCTAAGGCTGCACCTGGGGACCATCCTTGCATCCAGTTCTCTGGATGGACAGCAAATCCAGCTTGAAAGCAGCCTCAGGGCACCCCTCAAAAGCAGGTCTAAGAAGAAACAATGTGAATTCTTGCAATAATGATAGTAAGCCCATAAGGAAGCACTGCTTCATTGTGGCCTATATGAAATGCTTCTCCTCAGCTAGAACTTTTAAATTTTGTTTTCTCACCAAAGCAATTATGAGACCTGTGTTTAAATTCCTAGAAACAGCTTACCGGGGGGGTGGGGAGGAAAGGGATAAAGATGGGAAAGTAGCTATAGTCCTGATAATACATATTCATTACCTAATTTTTCCACAGAAACTTCTCCCCAAGGTGATTCAAGATCTTGGGAGTTTAATGTCCCAATTGAAAATACTTCCTCCACCTTCTAAATATTTAACTCACATGACAACATTTATTTACATAACATACTTAATTATACAAACGTCCTTGGATTTACCATCTCAGATTCAAGGAGATCTGTAGCTTTTCAGTAGCTATCATGCACTTTAAAGCAGAATAAATTTCATGGTACATACCAACTGAGCTGGACTAAGCCGACTACTTCTTGATGTGGTCACATAGTTTACAGGGACAACTGAGCAAATTACTAGGTGTATTGGTCTAGGATGTTCACAATTGATGTTTGAAAGCAGTTCTTTGAAAAGATATTACTGTTGTTTGGGATCAGCTTTGTGCCTAATTTAGTTTATACTAGGCAAAGGCAAATAGATAATTTTAAGCATCCTTGTATTATATTCAAGACAAAAATATATACAAGCAAAGCCATGTAAGACATTCCCTGTTTTCATCAAACTGTTTAAATCTTGTACTTTTACGTAACTTGTTGGGGTTGTTGTTTTGTGTTTTTTTTTTTTTCTCCGTGTTACTCACGCTCCAGTTAAAAAATATTTTTAGAACAAACTTCCAGGCGCTTTGCAGAGCACACAGCCCGTTTATCCAAAAAAGCCTCCTGCAGTAAAACTTAGGAAAACTCCTGAGGTTTATTAGCAGCTGGTCTTCACGCCGGCACATAGCATTATTATTAAGCTCCCCGGCCCAACCCCACGGAGGGGCGCCAAGCCAGGAGACACCAATCCCCTTGACAATCAGCGTTACAGCCCTCTGCCAACAACAGACCCCAGGCTTTGCTTCCCAAAACAACCCAGCGCCGGGAAGGGCCCGCAGCGCGGCCCTTCGGCCGGGCCGAGCCACCCTCCCCGGGCAGCGCCTGCCCTGCCCTGCCCGCCCCGCCTCAGGGCACACGGGCCCCGTCCCCCCCGCCGGCACCTCGGGATCCTGTGTCGCTTATCGTGAAGGGTCAGCTATTTATATTTATAGATCAGGGCTTTTTCTTTCCGACTGGCATTTCGAGGCGCTGCCGGGGAAGGTTGAGGCGGGGGGGGGGGGGGGGGTGGAGGGGGGGGGGGGGGGGGCGGGTGGCGGGGGGGGGGGCCGGGTGTTAATCAACTTCCTGGCTGCTGGTTCCAGCCCAGCGCGAAAAATGCAACTTTGGGCACTGGGGGGGGGGGGGGGGCGGAAACTGGTCGGTGCCCAGTAAAGGGGGCGGGGGCAAGCTCTCTAGAACCCCCCAGGAGAGCGCTGGGTGAGTGTGCTCCCGCGTCCGTGTGCGGGACACGGCGGGGGGGGGGGAACTCTCTTAGAATTCTACAGGGGACATGTGGGACACGCGTGGGCACGGGGGGGCGCGGGGGAAAACGGGGGGGGGGGGGCAAACTCAACTCTCCCTGCAGCGTAGATGGGACGCGGGGGTGCGTGTTCTCCCGGGTGCGTGTGCGGGACACGCGTGTGCAAAGAGTGCAAACTCTCCGCCGTTGTATAGGGGACGTGGGTGCGTGTTCTCCTGGGACACGGGGGGGCGGGGGGAGGGGGGGGGGAGGTCCCCCAGGACTCTCTAGGGGACACGTTGGTGCGTGTTCTCCCGGGTCCGTGTGCGGGACACGCGTGTGCAAGGCGTGCAAACTCTCCCTGCAGCGTATAGGGGACGTTGGTGCGTGTTCTCCCAGCTCTGTGTGCGGCACACGCGTGTGCAAGGGGTGCAAACTCTCCTCCGTTGTATAGGGGACGTGGGTGCGTGTTCTGCCGGGTGCGTGTGCGGGACACGGGGTGAGGGGAGGGGGGGCAAGGTCCCCCAGGACTCTCTAGGGGACACGTTGGTGCGTGTTCTCCCGGATCCGTGTGCGGCACACGCGTGTGCAAGGCGTGCAAACTCTCTTCCGTTGTGTAGGGAACATGTCGGTGCATGTTCTGCTCCCGGGTCCGTGTGCGGGACACGGCGGGGGGGGGGGGGTGAGGGGGGGGGCGCGGGGGAGGGTAAACTCCCTACATCGTACAGGGGACGTGGGGGTGTGTGTTCTGCCGGGTCCGTGTGCGGGACACGCGTGTGCAAGGCGTGCAAACTCCCTGCAGTGTATAGGGGACGTGTGCGGGACACGGCGGGGGGGGGGACACGACACACACAAGCTCTCTCAGGACCACGGGGGGGGGGGTCATAGTTGGGTGCACGTTCTCACGGGGGCGGGGGGGAGGGGGGGGGAGTGGGGTGCGTGCTCTCCCCAGGCTGGGGGGGGGGGGTGAGGGGGGTGGGAAGGTGGGTGCAGGCTCTGGGGGTGATGGGGGGGGTGATGGGGGGGGGGGGTGGACTGTTGCTTCCTCAGCCCCCCCTTCCCCCCTTTTCCCACACCCTGCTCTGCTCCCCACAGCCTTCCAGGGGACATCTCCACCAAGGAGGGGACACCTCCACC
>JAOQGH010000040.1:13305359-13329681 GCA_025769975.1 Gallinago jamesoni | reverse complement strand
GTTGCGGGGGGGGGGGGGGGGGGGTGTGAAGGGGGAGGAGGAGGGCACATGGCTGCCCACCGGGGCGCCTTCGAGACCCACCGCCCGCTGCGGGAGAGCGGGGAGGGGAGGAATAAAACCGCGAGAAGCGGGGAAAGATCAAGGTAGGCAGGCGGAGGGAAACTGGAAAGAGCGGGGAGAAAAGAAGGAGAAAGCGGGGACCCGCAAGGGAAGGAGGGCGCCGGGCTGCGGGGAGCGGGGGAGAAAGCGGAGAACGGCGGCCGGAGCCGGCCCGGCACCCACCTGGCACCGGCACACGATGTCCGACTCGGTGGCCAGCAAGTCGACCACCTTGCCCTTGCCTTCGTCCCCCCACTGCGCCCCCAGCACCACCGTCACTTTGTTACCGCCCGGCTCGCTGCGCGCCCGCTTCAGCCCGCCGCCGGCGGGGTGGCTGCTACGGTCGTTGGACGCCCGGGTGCCCGACATGGTGGGAGGGTGGCTGTGGCTGGAGCCGCCGTCGCCTCGCTGTGCCTCGCTCCCCCGCCGGCGCCGAGCCCAGCCCCCGCGCGCTGCCCGTGCCGCGCCGCCGCTGCTGGCCTTTAACGGCGCCGCCGCTCGCCCGCCCCGCGCGGCGCGCTGACGTGCGGGCCCGGCTGCTGCCGCCGCCGGTCGGGCTCACACCCTCACGGTCCCCACAGAGACCAACGGTCTCTTCACGTACGCACACATAGTCTCCACAGACACCCACAGTCTACACACACACACCCACACACACACAGTCTCTTCACACACACCCACGGTCTCCACAGACACCCACAGTCTACACACACACACACACACAGTCTGTTCACACACACCCACAGTCTCCACAGACACCCCCCCAGTCTCTTCACACACACCCACGGTCTGCACACACTCCTCCACAGTTTACATACACACACACACACACTCTCACACACACTCACACACACAGTCTCCTCACACACACCCGGGGTCCCCACACCCAGTCTCCACACGCTCCCCCGCAGTCTCTTCACACACACGTACACACAGAATCTCCACAGACACCCACAGCCTCCACACACTCCCCCACAGTTTCCACACACACCCACAGTCCTCACAGACACCCACAGTCTCCCTAGGCACCCCCACAGTCTCCACACACACAGCTGCAGTCCCCACAGAAGCCCACAGTCTACATAACCCACAGTCTACACACACACACACAGAATTTCCACAGGCACCCCGTCTCCTCACACACCCCCACAGTCTCCTCACACACACCCACAGTCTCCGCACACAGACACACACAGTCTCCACAGGCACCCCGTCTCCTCACACACACCCACAGTCTACACACACACACACACACACACACACAGTCTCTGCACACGCAGTCTCCTCACACTCGCACGCCCCGAGGCACACGCAGTCCTGAAGTGCACACATGTGACAGGGACAACTCGGAGGGACATGGGCCTTTGTTACCCGCTTGTCTGAGGCAGCCTGGCCTGCAGGGCAGGTTGGACAGACAGACAGACAAACAGACAGAGGTTGGGCTGGGTCACACAGCTCTCCATCACCACGAGGCACGCTTGCACGAGGGTATGAATCGTGTGGTTGTGTCACTGTCAGGGGTCTGTGGCACGTGGCTATGCGACAGAGAGACACCACACAGGCTGGTAAAAGGCATGTTGGTCTGAAGCCTGTGGGACCACGTCACAGGGACGTACAGTCACGTGCCATCCTGAGGTGCGTGACTCTCACTGAGAGACGCACAAGCAGCGCTGAGGTGTGACAGTGACACAACGAGACAGACCCAGGCGCTGGTCTTGGGTACAGGGGCTGAGTCGCTGTGAGACACACATAGAGTCCTGTGTCATTGCTAGACATACAGACAGACACTGAGTTGAGGAACACAGGCTGCTGTCTCTGCAAGACAGACGTTGCTCTGAGGCATTTTGGTCTGTCACTGTCAGGCACACAGAGAATGGCACAGGCAGAGTAGCCTGGGTACACTCGGAGTACCCCGTGGTATGTAACAGTGGGAGAAGGACAGGCGCACAAGCTCCTCCAGCACACCCGGGTCGGTCATGAGACACAAACATCCACCCGCTGGCCTGAGGGATGTGGGCAGGCGCACTTGGAGTCTGACAGAACACACGCCAGCCAAAAATACATCTGACTGTTGTTCCTGAACTGGCACATACCCCCTTGACAGGCACATACATACCCTGTCCTGCTGGCTTGAGACACTCGAGACCATTTTGGCGAGGCACACGTGCACACCCACGCATACGCTCACACACAATGCCTGTTCACTGAAAGAACACGGCACTGTCCCCGCAAGACAAATAGACAAGCAGGGAGCTGTGTCACAGGGACAGATTTACATGCCTGCTTTTCTGCTGTGACAGGCAAACGGACTGTGCACTTATCACCCCTTCTCCACAGACAAGCCATACCCTCAGCGTCACTTCTTCTAGCTCCAGGCACGTGCCACCATGTCCTTAAAAAAAAGCAACTTGAAAGATGTAAGCTCGGGGACTAATCTGAGGCCCCTGCAGCTGCGTCAGCACGAGGCACATACACAGCCCTATGAGTTTATGTATGTGCGTGTATAGAAATAGAATAGATCATATTCCAGACTACAGCACCTTGTAAGCATTCGTGGTGACAAACAGATCAGACGTTTACTCTACTTCATTTCTAGCACTTGCAATATTTCCCTTAGGAAAAGGAGGAAAGGAAGATTTAACACCCTGTGTGCTCCAGCTGCGTGCTTGGCACTGATCAGAGGAGGTGATAAATGCGGAAGAGAAGACTGGAAGGGAGCTTCTGATGTTTGAGCCTTGTTTCTCTCGCTACTGCAGTTAACTAGCTCGAGAAGTGGGTCCGTGTGAACCTCATGACGTTCAACAAAGCCAATTGCAAGGTCCTGCAATTGGGGGCAACTGGGGGATGAAGGGAGAGAGATCAGCCCTGCCAAAAAGGACTTGAGGATGTTGGTGGATGAAAAGCTGGACATGAGCCAACAACGTGCACTCACAGCCCAGAAGGCCAACCGCCTCCTGGGCTGCATCAAAAGATGCATGGCCAAAAAAAGGTCGAGGGAGGTGTTTCTACCCCTCTACTCCGCTCTGGTGATACCTCACTTGGAGTATTGTGTCCAGCTCTGGAGCCCTCAGCACAGGAAAGACATGGACCTGTTGGAGTGGGTCCAGAGGAGGTCATGAAGATGCTCAGAGGGCTGGAGCACCTCTCCTGTGAGGCCAAGCTGAGAGAGTTGGGAGTGTTCAGCCTGGAGAAGACTTTATTGTGGCCTTTCAATACTTAAAGGGGACTTATAAGAAAGATGGGGACATATTTTTAGAAGTGTCTGTTGCGATAGGACAAGGGGTAGTGGCTTTAAACTTAAAGAGAGGAAATATAGATTAGATATGCATGTTTGCTCTGTGGTGAATAGAATGAAATGAAATTAATGAAAAGTGTTTGCATCTTTTATTAGACCGACCATCTGATCTGATAAACATGGACAAACTTGAAAGCATATGAAACTTTATTAAGTTTGAAGCAGAAGCTGTGGATAAGACTAGCTTTGCTCCAAGACTGCTCCAAAAAGGACAGCATTTTAGCACAGCAGCAGTTTGTCCAGGCTGCAGGATTCCTGCATCCTTGGGCATTTTTGAGAAGAGATTAGGCAAAAATGATTCAACATCAACTGCTTTGAGTTAGACCAACTTGACTAACAGTGTAAGTCCCAGTACTGTAGGTCTTTTCTGAAGACTTTGACCCAAACCATGAAAAAGTGCACATCCGCCTCTAGATGCTCAGGTCGAATTCTTGAGCAACACTTAAAATCTGTTAAATTGCCACCTAATTCTGTAGTCTCTCTCATGTCTGGGTGGGGACATGGAATTCATCCCCCACATCAGTTTGGGAAGCTCTGAAAGGGGTCTCACATTGGGTATTCTGCTTCACTATAAGATCAGGTATAAACGAGAGGAAACCCCCCACAAAATTTTATTTGGATTGTCACTGCAGACTGGAAGAGGAGGTCAGGCTCTCAGATGTGATGTGACAGCTTCAAATCTGTTTTTCCTCACTGGAGACGTGAACAGGAACTTTATTTAATCTCTTTATTTAGCATCCTAGGGTGAGCCCTCTAATAGCTGAATTATGCAGCATCTTTCTCTGCCTCTCCTCTCCTGCCCCCTCCCAAAATACCTGATGCCAAAACCAGAGGCTTCTTTACATTATTTCAGCTGTTTGAGTAAATAATATACACTGGAATAAGATTGCCTAAAGCCTGTGGAAAGATTTGAAAACCCATTTAAATGAAATAAACTCAAATGAAATTTGAGTCACGTCTCCAGCCTATGTAACGAGATGGAGATTCTGCGGGGGTGATGTATATTTTAAAAAGAGATTAAAGGAGAGTTGCAATATTGTTATGCTTCTTTACGCCTTCAGCATGGCCTGAAGTCTGCCAGGCTCCCAGTAAGAGAACTGTGGCAAACTCATTGAACTCCAGGGCGCAAGGTCAAGCTTTTTTTTTTTTTAAAAAAAAAATCTTTGCAGTTATCTAGAATTCATGTGGCATTTATTTAACTGCTTAACAGTTTTCTATTGCCAGATGCAATAGAAAAAAAAAGCTTCTTAATTAGAAGTGTTTTCTCATTTATTCACTACCATCTTTAGGAGATTAAGAGCCAGATAGTCTGTCCTTTCAGTCGTGCTTAAAAATAAAATAAAAATACTATAGGGGTATTCACAATCAGCACAGGAAAAGCAGTTGCTCGGGATCTTATTTGCTAGTACATGATTTAAAGCCCCAGCTAATAAGCCTCACAGGTTCAGGTACGTTCGTTTAGCTCTGTTTACTAAAAGGAATGTATACAAAAGTGAAATATGTGAAATTACAAGTGAATTTACAAGTGAAATTACAAGTGAAACTACAAACACATACTGGAGTACAATAGAGTTGTAAGTAAACTCTGCACTGAAAGTTGTGGTTGTCCTTAATGCACAGTTTTTAAACCATTATTACATGCTTTAAAAAGGCAAATCCAAGCAATACAACAGTAAGCAGTAAGCTTTTAGCAGCAGAACATTCGCTTATTTCCCCAGCTCTTGAGGACTAGATGCTTTTACTATTTCACGACCAATTCATGCCGATGACATTTTGCCTTATATGTTTATTACTTACAGCCAAATGAGTAAGTCCTGTGTAAGTGCAGACAATAAGAATTTTCCCACAGTCAAGCTCTTGTATTTGCCCCTGAATAGATCAACATAAGAAATTAGCCCTTGGGTCTGCTTTTACAGTTAGTTTCTATATGTAAAGATGGTGGTTATGCTCCTGTACTGTTTATCAAAATTCACTTGCTTTTCATCCTTCAATAGCATTTCATTCTCCGCTGCAGTTACAGTATTGGAGTCACATACATAAATTCTTGCCAGATATTTTCACTTTTTGTTCTTAAGTGCTTTTGTTCTGTTGCTTACTCTGGTCATTAGCTGTGTCCCCAAATTTGTATTAGAAGCATCTTATTTTTCCACTTGGTTAGCTGAAGAAATCTCTATATGTTATTTCTCTTGAAATAACATATAGACTTGATCTTTGTATCTGATACAGTTCTCCTGAAGAATTTAAATGCTCAGTTACAGAAGTTACTGCAAGAAAAGCTGAAGAAAATAAAGCAAGGTAGTTGCTTAATCCATAATCAAGCATGGGAAAAAATATCATAATGTAAATACACATGCAAACACGTTCAGAGGAGTTAAAAATAACCAACTAGATGACTGAGTCTCTGGTATCAGCAGCAGCCTGTCACCAAACTCTTCTAGGAAACCACATCTTAAAATTTATTCACATAAAAGCTTTTTTTAATACATGGAATCAAGTAGGATATTGCTCTGTTCTCTTAATCACGCCATATATTTGAATTTTGGTAACAATTTCTGACTCAGCTTGGTTCTCAGCATTTTTTCAGTAGCTGCGAGTTCTCTCTTGTAATCAGTTAGTAATAAATCTGTGCTGGGTGCTTCTGCCTCCACCTCTTCTGTTTGAACTCGGGGAGAGCGAGATTATTTCCTGCCCGAAGGGACTTCGCTGCTGCAGACTGTTGGTGGCAGATCTGTCACCTGCAGAGAAACGATCCTCAGACAACTGGATAAGCCAGATATTGGCAGCAGCAGAGCATGTGACGGGACTTAAGATCAGAGACTGAAAGGTTGTAGGGTTGGGGCACACAGGGTTACCCCCTGTGCTGGGTATCACTGGCTTCGAGGGAGATACCTCCACAGATAAAGGTTGTACTTAATTCTTTGTGGAACGAGGCCTTGATAATCCTTTAGGCACAAGCTAATAGGGTTCCACCAGATTTATTGTCTTTTCATTCCCTCCTTCAGAAAATAAACACAGAAAATAATTACTTAACTTGCTAATTATATGATGGAAAAAAAAAGAAAAAAGGTTTTACATAGACTGAAGTATGTTGAGATGAGCCCCAACATCTTGCTATGCCAGGTCTGATACCCTCTATAATTTACATCACCATATCCTGACGGAGATTAAAATAGATTAAAAAAATGCCTGATTCACATTGCCACCAGTGCTACCCAGAGGTTTTCTAAAATAAGTACTGAAAAACAGTTCAGAATCAAATACTCTCTCATGTTCAGGTTTATACCCCAAGAATTAAATCTACTTTCTCACAAAGGACCAAAAATAATGACAGTTCCATCTAAACTGCAGGTTGAAGTGCAGAAGGTTCTCCTGGCCTGGTGCTCCTTCTCGTTGCAGGGTTGAAGCACACCTTTAATCTTTACAGCTGCTGAATATCACTTTATAAGTTTATTTTACCATACACTAAATTACTTTTCTGTACTTACAGGAAAAAGGTTTATTGTTTTAATTGGGAGCTTTACATTAAGCACGTTACGATTGCAAGTGACGTAAGAGATATTTGCAGAACAGCTTGTCAAGACAATGTTGAAAACTGGTTTGGTCACTATTCAATTAATTATATGTATTTTTAAAATGTATTTCTAAAGATGAGTAACTGTGAAAGAGGAGCTAAAAGGCGGCCATTAATTTAGATACAAGTCTTCCAAGGGGCGAGCATCCAGTGTAATATTTACACAAACTCCACTTGTATTTTCTAATGCTGTTTTTGCAGTGGTTCTCTGAAGGATCAAGAATCATAACCGAATGTTATTGGCAGAAATCTGCAAGAAAAGTGTATATGCCAGGCATTTGCCAAGATAAAATTTTAAAATACACACATGCTCAACGTTAGCACTAGAAATGCTTTACACCCAGGCGGGCCCAGCACAACAAACCCTTTCCTGAGGTTACATCAATCAGCCCTTCTTCAACAAAGCACAGATGCTCCTTTAAGCACACACATAATGGCTTTAAGGAATCTAATCAGAAAAAAAGCAAACGTTGTGATAACAGTAAGACATGAGACAACTTGCTCACCACAGGAACACAGCACAGCTTGAAGTACGTGCAGCTTTCTATACCCCTAAAATTCTCCCAACAACTATTCAGAGCAAAGGCAAGGTGTTACCCACCTCTCACTCACTGATTGGGAATGACATTTTCTCTAACATCCCTGTCATGATTTCTTTGATCACGCACACACACTTGAAAATTGATGTCTAACTATACTACCTACAACTACATCATGCATATGTACGTCACTCTCATTGCATTAGATCAGCCCCAGCCAAATAGGTAATTTCCTCCTAATTAATAAAAGGCTAGGTAACACCACCGGAATTAATTTTTGTTAAATGTAATGCTCTTTTCCATGCTCTCCCTTTAGCCTCTTCGTGTCTTCTACTTTAAGATGTTTCTTCCTTTTCTCAGCCTTTACAGCTTGCGCCTTCCTTTCTCGATTTTCCTGCATTCAGACAAAATGACAAATGAAAACAT
This sequence comes from Gallinago jamesoni, assembly GCA_025769975.1. Lineage (NCBI taxonomy): Eukaryota > Metazoa > Chordata > Aves > Charadriiformes > Scolopacidae > Gallinago > Gallinago jamesoni. The sequence goes on along the minus strand of JAOQGH010000040.1, from coordinate 13,321,751 downwards.
AAGAGTTACAGAGGAAAAGCCGGTTAAGAAACTCTCAATTTGTAATGAGTAGATGCTCTGAATATTCCCCATACACACAATGCTCAGCTGCTGGGGTTTGAGGGTTAATAGCAGAACAGAGCTTCCTGGTCAGTCCCTTTGATCTTCTCCATATGATGATAACAGCAAATTATTTCATTAGTGTTAACTGCAAGGTTCAACTCTAGACTGAAATGCATTCTTTTTAATTAGCCCCTTTGTCCGCAAAACAGAACACTAGTTTAACTTAATTAGCATTCTAGAGATTTATCCCATAGCAACCTTGATTTTATATTGTTTGTATTCAGGGATTTCTACCAGAAAATTCAGGAATTCAGCTGTGTTCAGCAGCAATTCACAGTTTCTCTGCATTTGCCAGCTCTATTTCTGCACCGGTGTTTGGTGGCAGAGTCCAAGCTGGACATCTTTTGGTAGCAGTCACACAACTGCTGGGATAGCATAAATCCTGGTGGGATTGACGCAGACAGGCAGGACTCTGGCTCCCACAGAACTGCTGGTACCGGGATGATACGATTAATGGAAGGAGGGAAAGAAATGGAACAATTATTCCTAGTAAAGGAAGACTTTTACTCAATGGAGGAGTATTTCTGGTTTGATAAGTAGCACAATCACAGGAGAGGGTAGTTCTGAACAGCTGGGATAACTGTAGCCTGTTGTAGGTAGATGAGTAGTTATTTGGGCTGTGGTCGTAGAGATTAGTGATGTTAAGAAGAGGGTTCTGCTGTGTCATATTCCAAAATTTAATAATGTCCAGGAAGATGTTGATGATTTGGTGCAGATAGGATTCTTGATGAGACGTGTTTGGTCTCCTTTGCAGAGAGTTTGGCATCAGAAAACACATTTTCCCGTTATAGTGATAGATTTGGTTGATGGCTGATCATCTACCGCTACTTCCATAAGATGGGCTGAAGAAGCCCCAGGAAACACACATAGGCTTCTTAGAACCTTTGTATAAAGTAACAGCCGAGGATCCTTTGGGCCAAAGAAATTTCCAGACAAATAAAGAAAACTTGTGAACATTAATAGAGTTAGTCTCTCTCAAGTATAGCAGCATTATAGGCTGAAGGTTATGGGGACCTTCAACTGGATGACTCGGAGAGAAAAATGGTGTACTCTTGACAAAGAAAAAGAAGGATATATTTGCCTTGAATGGAGGGTACTTCTGAAAGAACAAGGTACAAGTGGTGAGGTTTTAGGGAGCAGCTAAAAGCCTTTCATGCCTGTGTGCTAGCCTGATAGATTCCTGCTGTGCCTCAGCATGATGTCGCTGAGATATTAAGGCTGCTGAGAGACTTGCAGACCTGTGGGCCCTGGGAGAATGTCTCTCTGTAACGTGCCACAAGAAATCAAGGAGGTGAATTCAGAAATACATTGTTCTGCTACTCTAGGAGCACATACTGTACTGAAAACAAAACGAAACACGTTAGGAATAAATTTATGGATTGAACAAACCTGAATTAAAGTGTACAGAGAAATTAAAAAATACCACACCCAAAACATAACAATTCAATGCAAACACATCGTTAACAGAGTTTCTTCAACACAAGAGAGTCCAACAAGGTGAAGTGGTAGCAAGGTAGAGGAATGAGCAGTCACAATCCCTTCTCCTACTGAAGGCAGCTGTATAGATGAGATTAGATGAAAGAGGGGTGTCGCTTTAGATTTGCACCTTGTGGGACGTTAGATACTTGCTCGATCTTTGGATTTAAAGATGCTCCACAACAACTGTTTATTCCCATGCTATCTAAAGCACGTCCTGTTCCAACACCGTGTGCACCCTACTGAGGAGCAGCTGCTCCAGCTCGGTTATCCCAGGGGAGCACTCAGAGGAGCCATCCCTGCGTGGAGCTGTCTGTATAATCTCTGTCATCAACCCAGTACTTCCTAGAGCAGATTTTGTTTAACATTTTTTTTTCCTGAGATTAGGCAGCCTCTTTGTTGGGAGCTCCCCTCTTTGAACAGCTGCAAGTGCTAAGGGAAATCAAATGTTTCTCCCAATGCCCTATAATCACACAGTGTTTCTTTTCCCTGCAATTTTACAACTCCATTCTTAGTATATCTCCAGTTCTGGGTTGGTTTTTTTTGAGCTGGGAAGCTATTTTCTCTCCATCTCCTTCCTCCTGCCATCTGCTCCTTTTATTTTTTGAGAATTGGTGAAACAGTCATCAGCCTTGGGTGATAAACCATCCTCTTTCCACCATATCAGTTTTGGGAATCATTTGGGTGTTTGAAAAGCTTTCCCACCCCTCCCCTTGTCAAATAGATGGAGAAGAAGAGGGCAGATTCTTATTATAGTAATTTCATTTGTATAGCTCAGTTTTTGTTACCTGAAGGATAAGAGACCAGAAAGAACCCTCATGGAAGGGAGAAGGATTTTGTTTAAACGAAGAAGTAACAGAACCAAAATCTTTCTAGGTAAGCTTAGGAGCTGTGAAGGATCACTGTCAAAATAATTTCTCTTCTTCTTTGATGCGAGAATGGAAAGATAGCACTAACGACTGCAGTAGCGCTAAGAGACCCACTTTACACAGAAGACTCTTCTCAAAATTAAAGTTACACCTTCACCTTGAAGCTTACGACAAATGGCACTGGAAAGAGATGAGGCACATGGCCGATTCTACTGCAAAACTCAAAATCACAGGACAAAAAGATGATTTAAAAATTAAAACTTTCAGCTTGTTAGCATGTCGCTGCTTCAAGCATAGATAGTATCTTTACTACAGCGAGAGGGAGAAAGCAAGGCAAGAAGGGAGAGGAGATTCCATTCTAGGTCTGCAGTGGAGGTAACAGAGATGGGAACTGTGTGGCCAACAGCTGTGGTACCTTTGGGCTAAGGTGCTGCTGAGAAATGGAACCAAAAATAGGATGAAAAGGAGTTTACATCTTGGATAGATAACAAGAAGCTTTTTTCTAGTTGCTCCAGCCTGGCTGTGAACAGGCAGTACCCAAAAAAAGTATTTTAATCTTCTGTAGCTGTGCTAGGACACTACATAACCTTTATTTGGACTGTTTCTTTATATCCAGTTACTGTATTTACCCTTCATAGCAATTTTCCAGTGCAGCTCTCCACAGATGCTGAATCATGAAGTTCTTGACTCTCTTAATTCTTTCCTTCCTGCCTAGAGTTTTAGGAACTGTATGGGTCAGGTGTGTTGCCAAAGGGGCTGTGGTTTTCAGATTGTTTTGGAGCCTGCTTGCAAAATTGCAGTCACATGCCTCAGCAGGAGGAGCAGGTAGTAGGAACATTACAGGATATCCTTTTTCATCTTTCATCTTCCAACACTTCCTTGGATGCTCTTTTGTTTTGATCTGAAACCAGGATTTGCCCTGAAGCCCTCCTTCACCCTCTCTTGCCTTGATGTTGCCCAGCAGAGCTGTCTGTCTTTTTGCAATACTTCTGTAGAGGGAATCACCCACGTTGCAAGAAGGCAAATCCAGGCTGGGGCTCTGCTGGGCTCAACACAGGAGTGGGTGATTGTTGCTGTTAAAATATATAAATATGAAGCCGCTATTATCACCTGGCATTAGAAAAACCCTAGAGGAAGTACATTAGCTCAGATATGAAGGATGCAGTAGGGGATGCAAAATGCAAGTTCACTGGAAGCTTACTAATTGGAACATGGTCCACACAACTTTTATGGTGAAAATGCTGTTTTCTTACTCCTTACTGCAAGGAGTAAAGTCTTATAAACTAAAAAAGCGCCAAATATAATCTCTCAGTAGATACACAGTTTTGTAGGGACACCAAACATACAAACTAGTATTGAGCGAACTAGTACAATGAAATACCTTAACATAAATCTCTCTTCCAATTAGTCTTTGCCTATTAGAAAAATTTACCTTTTGCCTATCGACAAAGCCTATAAAACATGTCAGGTTGCTCATTCTTTCCCACGCCACTAAACTGCTATTACACTGAGACCTAATTAATAATTTTACAGTGGGAACAACAACTTGGAAGCTTCTTAGTTCTCCATAGCAAAAAAGAAATAAATTACATTTTATATTTGCCCACATGCTCATTCCTTGCTGCAGATGGCAAGCAAATAATCAGTTACTTTCTTTTACTTCTGCAGCCAGGATTTAGATAGTCCAGCTTGGAGTAGAAGTCAAAAGAAATGCTTGCTTTTTTAAAAAAAAAAACAAGAGTTCTCAATCTATTTCTAAACTGTCACAAATGCAAACCACCTGTAAGGCCTTGAGGAAGAGCTCTCTGAAGATTTTCATTGTGCTAAATACATCTTCCAAAGATAATTTTGTTCGATCTTCACAAAGATAATCAGCAAGTTCTTCCTTCTTCTTTTCTATGGTGTCAAACTCTTTCTGAAGGTCCTTTGAAGCATCAAGACTGCCCTGAGACACAGTTGAAAACACAATTTATGCATGTTAAGAAGTAGAATATTTCGAGCTGCCCAGAAGACTGAAGGCAGTTAACACAGAGCAGGCAGCTTTTAAAAAAAACCTGACAATTGAGATTGGTTCACAACGTGTGATATTTTCTTCTTAATTGAGCCGTCTCCATTTCCCCTGGTTTCATTTGGCCCAAAACAGCTCATTGTGTGTTGCCATTTTCATCATACAATCACTGGAAATTTGACACAACCTGGGATGACTGATCAAGGGAAATACAGCACCAGGATTTCCGCCTTTTAGCTTTAGTTAAGTGACCCTGTTTTGAGAACATGAAAGGCTGTTTGGAAATAGGTGCAAAAAAAAAGACGTGTTGCAAATCCACTCACTTTTTTCCCCGAAAAAAAGAACAGTGAGACAAAGCATATTTTTATACTGCACTGCACAAATTTAGAGTTGTGTCCTACTTTTCATTTTTAGGGCCTTCCTTTCTTTTGCCCACACACACAGCTGACTGGTCCTCAGCTGTCCCCCTGTCACAATGCCACATTACAGAAGTGGAGGAAAATCTGGGATGCTCCTTCCACCAGAGCGCAGAAGGAACGCAGTTATCAGTTCCCATAGAGCTTTATGTCTGTTTGCAACTGGAATTACAGTGCCTTTGAGAAGAGATGGAAAGTGTTTAGGAAGAAGGCCGGGGTGTGTGTGACACCCACATTACCCACCTGAAGAGATTCTGCATGCTGCATTTTTAAATCCTCTGTGGACAAAAATAAACGCTTCTCTATTTCCAATAGTTTCTTCAAATTGGCACCTGCCTCAGCTCGCACAATATCAAATTGGATTCTGAAAAGTCCACAGAAAAGACGGTACATTAAAGGGTCAGTCTTATGTTTTCATTAAGTTAAAAGATTATCATAAACAATATCATCTGTGCAAATGAATGCAGAATTACTCATCCAACCTGGACCCTGTTTTTGCAGGTAGTTCTCCTCTATATAAATCCTTTTCTGTGTGCTCAAACCCCCATCTAAGAAAGAATCTGTGCTTTTGTCCTCACTACCTCCCTGGACAGACTGTGGAAGAATCTCACTGTTCTAGTATTCAAAAAACTCCTCTGAAATTTCCAGCCTATTTTTATTCATAGGCAACACATGCTCATCTCCCTTGTGCCAATACTGTCCTTAGCTGGTTCTTTTCCCTCCTTGCCTTTTTTCCCCTCATCTATTTTTAGCCCAAATTTGTATTTGTATCTCTTCTCAGAGTTCATTTAGCTCACGTGGAGACCCAAATGTGTTACGCTGCCGAACCAACATCTTCTATGGTTCTTGGCCAGACAAAACCCACTGAATCAGCAAAACCTGACACAGCGTTTCATGGTGCATTCAGACGTAAGCAGCGTAGGAAGAGTCCCTGGCAGGATTTGCATTGCAAACAGTTCCCCACAGGTTGATTAGCAAACCAAGTTTTTTAAATTTGAGAGTTTGACTAAACTGGAGGGCACTTACTTTATAAAAAAAGAGCACGCTTATATCATTGGCCAGCAAAATTTAGTTTCAGGTAACCAAAGTATTTCTATTATGACACAACCCAAAAAGAAATTAATGTTTCAAAACAACATCCACTTAATTTCTGCACAGGTAAGTCCCCAAATCCATAATATTTTCTGTTGCATTAATGAATACAAATATTTAAAAAAAACCCCACTAGTTAGCAGCTATTTAACAAAAGTCAGTCCATCTCCAGATTTAAATTTTACCCTTGCTTCTAGTTATGAGAAAATATAAAACTCTGCAAGGTTCCTATGGACCTTGATCACTATGAATTCATAACAGGATTAAAAAATATTAATCCTGGTGCTACAAACGGGGATTCTGGTTAGTGCAATTTAACATGCATTTAACATTCTTCTGAGCTAAACAGAAAGAGCTGGTGTTGGACTCATGAGGCTTTCAGGGGAACATGGGGGAAAGTCTGCAGAAACAGATGTTTTTTCTTTCTACCTAAATATTCTAGAAACTTGTGCTGATGCTCAGCTCAGGGACTCGGGAGATCTCCCAACTGCCAGTAGATCACCCCAATCATTCCCTCCTTACACCAGGCCTCACACATGAATATGACTGAGAAGTTTCAGGGAAGATGTGTTTCTGTTACAATATGTGGAAGAACCATAGAATTTTCTAGGTTGGAAGGGACCTTCAAAATCATCTAATCTAACCATCAACTTAACTCTGATAAAAAACCATTACCAAACCGTGTCCCTAAGCACTATGTCAACCTGTCTTTTAAATACCTCCAGGGACAGTGCCTCAACCACTTCCCTAGGCAGCCTGTTCAAATGCTTAATAACCCTTTCAGTGATTAAATTTTTCCTAATATCCGATCTGAACCTCCCCTCGTGTGAGTTGAGGCCAATTCCTCTTGTCCTATCACCTGTGACTTGGGAGAAGAGACCAGCCCCCACCTCCCTACACCCTCCTTCCAGGGAGTTGTAGACAGTGATAAGGTCTCCCCTCAGCCTCCTTTTCTCCAGACTGAACACTCCCAGCTCCCTCAGCCTCTCCGCATAAGACTTACTCTCCAGACCCCTCACCAGCTTCATTGCCCTTCTCTGGACCCGCTCCAGCACCTCAATGTCTTTTTTGTGGTAAGGGGCCCAAAACTGGACACAGCACTTGAGGTGGGGCCTCAAGTTCACCAAGGGAGTTCACTATTTACAGTTTTAGTTCTAAGGTAGTACTGGAGCATCCAAAGGGGGAAAAAAAATATAAATCACGCTAAACTCCACATAAAAACTCTTAGCCAAGTTGATTTATAAATCTCAACACTGTTTGGTGTTAGCAGAGAAGTCCTGTGACCTTGTTACACCACCGTAAAATGACTCAGCTCCTTGTAGGCTTTTAAGAGGTTGGCAAGTCATACATGACAAAAACCAAACAATAATGTCCTACCCTGCTGCCTTGGAAACAGAGTCGAGATCCCTGGGAAGCTGCAGCAGATCTGTGTGGTTTTTTTCAATGTCCTAAAATTGAAGTGAAAAATGGTTACCTTGTACAGTCAAAGAGTATGAAAGTTTTTCAGCTAGACAACATCGGGACTGAAAAATTAATGCTTCAGTTTCCATTCTTATAAGCAGAGGGGTAAATTTAGGCTCGTTCATCCTTTTCCTCATGTTGGCATCCATTGGGAGTTAAAAAGAAAGCAAAAGGCTCTTTTAACTGCCCAGGTTTACACCCCATGCACTGCCACAGAGCGCAAGCTGACACGAGAATTTGTCTTCATACCACTAAAATTAATGTCATCTGATAGATGCGTTTGGAAGACACGTCAACACAAGAAGAGCAGTTGGAAAAGAGGAGAAAGAAAACGGCAAGCAGACACGGGAAGCGAACTTGAGAAGGGAAACCCAGTGTTAACTCCCTAAACGTTACTGCACAGGGTTTGATCCCGTCTGCACAGAGAGCAGTGGAAAAGTTTTCAGTGTGTTTCAGGCACGGAGGCTCATCCTCCAGGGACCTACAGTGGGGAGCTACCGAGGTTAAAGCCCTTTAGTTCCCGGGGAATTAATATTGGAGAATAATACACACGGTATTGTTGTACCTCTAGAATGTGGTGAAGCAGAGTAATGTGCCTTTGGTTTCCTTTTGTTTCTGTTAATCTGAGCAAGGCACTAATTTTAAAACCTACAGCATCTCCAGTGTGATGCCCCTAGAAGATACAGAAAAAAGTTCCTTCCTTCAGTTCCCAAGTCTTGCACTTGTATTTTCGGTTATCGAAATACAGCAATTAAAGGAATCTGTTTACTTACGTAGTTCAGAAAGTTTCCAACTTTGAGAATCAATTGGCAGAAAACCGGCAGTCGGTGACTGGTAAGAAGTGCTGAAGAAGAAAAAGAGAAATTTTCACTAAATTAAATTAAATGACCTGAAATAGAATATGCCGCAGGTTTGATGGTGGGGGTAACAAAATTCTCATCCAAGATTATGTCAAGCCACTGTTACGGATTTGAAAGTATACCAGTCCAGAAATAAATCAGCTGAATGGAAATGGAATGAGTAAGTTTCTATTGAGGTCTCGTCTCTACAAATAGATGAAAAACTAGTTTTCCCATCAAGTTTGGGGTATAGATGTGTCATCTCTGTAGCCGCTCATGAGGGAGAACTGCGCAGGAGAAAGTGTAAAAACTTGTGAATGTCGATAATGCCCATTTTCAGCACGTATTATTCTAGGTTAAGAAAAGTAAAAGGGCTTTTTGCCTCGTTATCTCGGTGCCGTGGTGGTGGGCCGTTACCGCCGGCTGCCCAGTGACCGGGGCCGGGACAGGCCGGGGCGTGGCTTGTGCCGGAGCCGAGGCCTTGGCCGGTGGAGGTGCGGGCCTGGCCGGGGCCGGTGTGGGGGTGACCGATGCCATTAGGCCTGTGTCGGCATGGCCAGGGGCACGGCCTTCGGCAGTGCTGGAGCCTGGAGCGGTGCCGGTGGCTGTGGGGGGGCGGGCAGTGCCGTTGGGGCTGGTGTTGGCCTGGCCTTGGCCGGCACCGCTGCGGGCTGGGGAGGGACCTTGCTCTGAGCCTCCGCTGCCTCTGGTCCCACCGGTGTCTGAGCAGCAGCACTGCATGAGCACAACGGTAAATACCACCTGCGTTACATTCAGTACAAACAACAGCACTGTCACAATTAAGTGACCACAACAATACTCACAATAATTCGCCAAAGAGCCCACAGGTTTTCCATTCCCTGATTCCGTTAGTATCACTTTGGGATAATCACTAACAGGCAAGGCAAACTTTCCCCAGGTGAAAACAGAGGTGTAATTAGCAACAGAATCCACCACCTGATGCCCAAGATATTCAGGTATGAGAACAATCCAACCGATCACGTTATACATCTGGTGGCAAACCCACACAAACACAGCACACTTGATCCACCGCATCCAAACACAAAAATCAAATAAACCCTTCAATATATTCAGTCAGTTAAACACCACCACCTCAATGAACTTCATACAAAGCTCTCTAAAAAAACACCATATACAATATTCTGTAGGAACGACATGATGTAAGCTATTGGTTCTCCTACGAGCAAGCTGGAATTCAGACTATTCAAACAATCTTATCAGAGCTCGGGTCGTGCCACAGTCGAGCCCCACGTTGGGCGCCAATAAATCTGTCGTGGTTTCAGCCGAAATCACTGCAACCAGACTGACAGATGGCTCTTTCCCCCCCAAAAAAAGAAGAGGAGATAAGGAGATAGAGAGAGCAGTTTAGAACAAACTAAACTACTTTAATGAAGAATTAATATTAAAATAAAAAAAGAAGAAAATAATGAAAAATGATACAATATGTACAAAACCGTATCAAGCTCCCAGGATATCAGTCCTGTCACCAGCAGGCACTGGGGAAGTCCCAGGCTGGACTCGGCAACGGATGGGAACTGAATTCCACCTCTGGAGTCAGGCACACACGGATTGGGATCAAAGGCAGGCTCCTCTTCGGCCGTCGGCCGTCCGGGTAGAAGCCAAAGGAGGGGCAGGAGAGCAGCAGAAGAGGAGGGCTGGTCCTTTGATCCCTCAGCTTTTATACTGAGCATGGGGCAGATGGGATGGAATACCCCAATTGGTCAGGTTTGGGTCACCTGTTCTGTCCATTCCTCCCTCTACACTTTTTTGTTTCTGACCCTCTAAGGGGCAAATAACGAAAATCGTCTGACCTTGGTTATTATCGCAATAAGTACAAGCAAGGCCTCTCTGCATTCCGTTCCCTGGCATGGAGCACAAACATCGGCCTTATCATCCTGAAAACGAGCAGTTTTCTCCACAATATGCTGTTAATTTCAGAGAGTCAGAGGAGGCCTAACTAAGACTGTAAAATTACAGAACGCAAAACAGGTTTGGTTTTACCTCAAACCGGGACACATGGTTAGTGAGAGCGACAACCAGAGGCCGCGTATTTTTGCAGGAGAATCTAGGGTAAGAAGGAAGTTTTTTGGCAGAACTAGAACAGAAACGCTGACCCACGCGATGGGATGGAGGGTGAGGGATGGTGACGACAGGGTGAGACTGCAGAGAGCTGTTGTTTGCAGCACAGTAAAGCATAACCATAACACTGACATCAGATGGCCAGGTATCACCAAGCTTTATGTGCAACCATAAGCAGGAGGTTTTTTAGCTGTTCAACAGGAGGTCAATGAGTCTAAAACTATTGAACTGACACTGGAATCCAAGAAAGAGGTGATGTAAAACTAAAACCAAGGCTAATTTTGTGTGGAGGGAGTCCTGAAACACTGGTGAACATCATCTGGGACATCTGGTTTGGAAGCCACACCAGATCCTGGTATGTCACTGTGGCCTTCTCCACTCCAGAGCTAAACTGGACTGCAACTGGTGTGCACTAGAGAAAAAAATGGAACCGATTCATTGTCATGGAGTACACTGCACACAAAAATTTAACTGATATTCAAACAGAATCTGGAATTGACATAAAGGAAATTTCCTTCTTCTCTGCAGAGCCACCGATAGGAGAGAGGTTTGTGTTATTCACATCGACAGAAGCTCCACTTCAGAGCAAAGCAGCACAAATGGCAGTTCTGAAGAATGAATTCTGGAAGCAGGAATCTGGAGTATCATTTTAACGTTGGCTCCGTACTAAGTGATTAAAAGGTTAATTTTGCTGCCATTGTAGCATATGCTACCACTGATGCTATTCAAGTAGAAGAAGAGCTTCCAAGGAGTGAGCCTCGGCATAGGCACAGCACTGATGTACTCACTGTCACAGGCTGTCCTGATGGCTTCTGCTTTTGGCCACAAACACTCCAGCAGAGATTTTGTTTCCTCGCAAATCAGCATACATTCAATCCGCAACTCGTAGCTGAAAGAGATCGGTGGGAAAGAAAACCCAATAAACACCACAAAACCAAAACCCACAGGCCTGATTAATTGACTTGTGTTCAGCAAAAGAATCATCCATTTTAGGCAAAGTGCAATACCAGCATTGCTCTGCTCTCTTTAATGCTCTAACATGAGAGCTGGATTATAAATAAATCAAACAGATATTTCCAAAGATGTCCTAGAAACAAATTATCATCTCCTCTTTCAGAAAGCAATGTTGCACTGACATCTGGCAGTGACTTCCTTGCATAACGAGGCCATAATTTTTGACAGTTCCTGGGCAGCACTAACCAGGATTTTTATTCTTCCTTTTAACTTCCCAAACACAAATTTGAAATACTTTTGCAGTGATGTCCTTTAGTGATATTTATGCCATGGATTAATGGCATGGAAGAACCATGAAAACGTTTTCTAAAGTACTTTTAAAGCTCGTGATAGGTTTGAGAAAATGAAAAGCCACATTTTCACCACAATGTTTTCAAAATAGCGCCTCGAGCTGTGGCATGGGAACCGATGAGATCGATGGAGGGGCTATTCCTATGAATTATGACATATCACCATGTTTTTATGAACAGCATAAAGATTTCTCTGTGCACGCCTCACCTGACTTGTTAAAAAAAATAATCAGGGAAATGGTGAAAGTGCCAGCTCTGCTGTGATTCACTCATAGGTTTGTGGGCTCTCTTTGGTAGGCTGGAATCTCTAAACCGGGGATGGAGTGAATCAGCAGGACTGAGCCTGCAACTTCATGCCCTATAGACAGTAGCTGTTACAACGGTCAAGAGTTTTCTCACTACCTTCCTAACACCAAGGTTAGTTTCACTGTAGTTTGCCAAAGGTGCCCAAGAGCCTGTTCAGCCTTTGGGAAGGAAAAGTTTCTCAAACCAGCTCTACAAATAGCAGTCAGACAATTTATCCCGAAGGCTGAATGTCGGGAACATCCCTCTAGCACAGGGAACAGGGGTCTTTAATTCTTGTAGACAAATCATAGAAGAACCACACTCACGGGTTGAAGACAAGGAAAATTCTCCTTACCTGGGAACTTCCAAGAGACGGAGATAAAAACGATCTGCATTTGCTAGTTCTGATTTTTCTTCTTTGCAAGATTTGAGGCCATTTATCTAATGGGGAACATGACAGTAAAATACCCACAGAAATATTTCTGGTTCCCAGTCACTTCACTGGCTTTTCTGAACTTGGGGCAATGGACTCTGGTTTGCAAGGCCAGACACTGGAAGGTCATTTGCATTTGTATAGCACCTTGTACGACAAACCCCTGATCCACAAGCAGGACTTCAGCAAGCTACAATGCATCCGAGTTTCAAAAGCCCTTTAAAAAGATGGGTCCCCACTGCTCTACCTTGGAAGGTCATTGACTGAGAGGGTGGAGGAGGACATGGCATCTGGTCATACCTTCCTGCTTTAGCAGTGCAAGTGTTTCAAGCTGAGCCCAAAACACACTGACCCCCACCAGAATAACACAGTTAATAGATACCTCGTGGTCTTCAGGCAGCAGCTTAAATAGTTGCCTCAGTATCTCAGCATCCAACTTGGATCTATCCCCTTTCTGAATCATGGCAGCAATCTCTTCATTGGAGCTGTAGGAAAGAGGGAGGTTGCTGTGGAGCAACAGCATAGGGAGGAGTAACACAACAAACAGAGGAGACCCCAATCTCTCAGCTAGCACTGGAGGAATAAATTAAGTCATTCTTACTATACTTGCTTCCCATTAAATTTTGAATTTTAGTTCTCAGAAGTACAGTGGAGATTGAAAAAGCAAAGGATTTTTTTTTAAGCCTAAAGCAACGTTCCTCATAATTTAGATGTGCTTTCTGAGCTTTGTTCATCTTTACATAACAAACCCCAAAGGTTCTCCTTTTACTGTGGGTATCCAGTGCCACTGAGAAGAAATTTACTTTTGAATTTCTCCAATGCTTGCAGCAAAGCCAAGGCTAAAGCTGATGGCTCTCCTCCTGCTGAGGAGTATTTATAAACATCCCAGAAGGTTTTACCCAAAATCCTTGCCTGAAACTTTGGCAGACAACCCGTCTCTTTGAAATGAGTCCAGACTGTTCTGGTTTGGGCTCTGGAGAGCTTAGCTTCCTACAGCCATCGGCGCTAATAGAGGCAGCACCCAGCTGGGGAGCAGCCACCTCCCTCACCAGCATGAGCGATGCTCAACTCTTTGATCCCACGGTCACTAGCTGCTCTCAGGAGAGCCTAACTGCTGCCCAGGGAATCACACAGAGAGAGGAAATAGCAACCGGATTAGGCTATGCACAGCTCTTCCCCACCGGGATGTGGTTTGCAATGGAAAAAGGATAAAATAATAATAATAATTAAAAAAATATCCTTCTGACTGATTCTGGTTTGTTCTTAACACAAAGGAGCATCAAGGCTGAGTTTGTTTTTGAAGCCCTTGTAACGCAGGCCATTTCACAAAGGGCAGGGAGAGAGCAGAAAACTCTGTCTTCATCCTGCAGTAGTTTCAAGGCATGAAAAAGTCAAGATATTTTGGCAAAAAATTAGTACAGATTCCTTTCTTTCTCTTTTTACCCCCCAGCGAGGACTGTGACTTGGTAAATTTCCAGACCTTCAGTTAAAGAAACAGTTTCCTATTTATAGGAAAAACTGCAAACAAGAACTACATACAATTTTGGATCTGAACCCCTGGAGAAGTCTCTTTAAAATCAATTAAGTAACTTGAAACTTCCAATCAGGAATTTTCAGTAACGGTTGCTGCCAGCAGTTGGTATTTATGTCAATAATACCAAAGAAAAATATGTTTCCACATGATTTAGCTGTTATGAGTATTGCATTTTTAAGAATTAGTGGTCTATTTTAGATCTAATACCAGTTTGAGATATGATATTAATTGTCTGGAAAGAGACTGCCACACAGAATCATAGAATGGTTTGGGTTGGAAAGGATCTTAAAGATCATCGAGTTCCAACCCCCCTGCCATGGGCAGGGACACCTCCCACCAGACCAGATTGCTCAAAGCATCTCATTAGTTTAAAAAAAAAAAAAAAAAAAAAAAAAAAAAGTAAAAAAGTTGACTCCTTGCTAGAGGTAGATAGTAATTGTAAACTATTTCTGCTAAATTTATTTCATTTAATGTCTGAATAAACACATAGACATACCAAATAAGTAATTCAGATGGTACCCTCCAAATCTTACCACTTAAATTGCTTCAGAAATATACTCAAAAGGAGGCTTTTCTTTGGACCTATGAATGTGATCTGTGCAAAGAAAAAAAGCAGCCAGCTAGAAATATTTTTACTTTGATTGTAACAGAAATCTTAATGCAAATAGTTTGCTTGGTGGGTGAGATGATACATTCTTCTCTGGCAATAACATTATCAGCAATCTTCATTGATCAAAGTTAGGGCAATTTACAACAGTACAAGCCATTAGATCTATTTTAGAAAGAGAAAGAGGCAAAGGCATAGAGAATGGAATTGATTTGTCCAGAATATTCCATTTCATAAGAATTAATACTGAAATTCCCCTGTCCTCACTCTTTCAGGTGAGGACCTGTCCCTCAGCACAGCTACTTCAACACATTTAATTCTAAACCTCTCCTGTGCTTTTTTTTTTAGATAATCTTAGGCAATGGATATAAAAATATTGCAAACCTTCTTATTATAAATGATTGATAACAATAAGGAGCGAATGAACTTTTAACTTCCAAGAATTTTCTCAGGCTCTACCAAAAGTGAGCAGTCTGAGTACCTCTTTTTTTTCCTTTGGTTTTGACCAGGTTTTCTCCTTCGGTGCTGTTGGTGGGACAGAGAAAAGTAGCTCCAGGCTTGCATAGTCAGGTTCTATGAGCTCCTTGCTGCTGCTTGGCATTACAGCCCACATAGAGCGGCTTTCTGGAAGACAACGACACTTCAAGATGGATGACAGAGGTAAAGAGGACTTTCAAGGCAGTGTGATTTGTGGAAGGGAAAACACTTTAGAGGATGGTTGAAAAATGATGCTCGTTAGTCTTGGTCATATGTTAAATATTTAAGAATGGCAGCTCCCATAGACAGCATCCCAAAGGTTTGAAGCCTAATAAAACCTGGAAACTACTTCCACATTCAATTCACTGAACTGCAGGCAGCAGATGAACTTGATGGGCTGCTCCAAATTCTTTTTGCTATTGCTGACCAGCTACATGTCACAGAATTGTGATACACAAACAGGGAATGTTGCATTCAATTGCATAAGCATCTGACTTTGCAAGAGATAAGGACTCCCAAGGCTAGAGGTGGGAGTTAAAGCCCAGCATTATTAACAGAATCATCAGTAGCTACCTGAATAACACATGGGACTTCAAAACACGAACTTGTCTGCGACACTGGAATTTTTAACAAAGGATCTCACCTCCTTTTTCTTTAGGAGTTTGATAGCACTGAAGACATTGGGGGTGAATCCGAATTTGTAGCTCTGCACAAGAAAGCAGACCGTGGTTCAGACTAGTTTTTTTATGTATGTGTTTGTGTATATTATCATAGCAGCAAGTTCTTACCCCCTGTTGTCTCCCTTTCTTGGAGATAAGCACAACGGAGGACAACTATGAAATCTGTGCTGTGTAAACTGAGTATTAAAGGCTGCATCAAAAATGGAAACATGTTCAGTCTCCTTGCTGAAGGCTGAAAACAGGGCTTGCAAACTCCTTTGGCAGACCACACGTTAACCACAGACCTTAGTGTTGTGTTGTGTGGAGGAAAAAACCCACACAAATCATGTGGCCATGGTCAGTATGAAATGAAGTTGGAGGCTACATCCTATCCTGAGGGTACCTGTTCCCCTGTGCCCTACTGACAAGAGTTTTCAGCCTCAGGCCTTGGATCTTGACTAATGCATCTTCTGGCTGTGCAAGAGAAAAAAAAATAATAAAAAAAGTAAAAGCTTCAGCTGAGAAGACACCGGTGATGTGCCAGGAGCTCATTAGGAAGAACCACAGCGCATAATTGCTCAACAGATCTTTCCACCTCAACACACTCCGAGCGTTTTGCAAACCTTAATTAGCACAGACCCACAACATCACTGAATTTCACTGAATTTCACTGAATTTCACTGAATTTCACTGAATTTTTTTTTGGAGTTGGAAGGGACCATAGAGATCA
>JAOQGH010000040.1:13294369-13305259 GCA_025769975.1 Gallinago jamesoni | reverse complement strand
ACTCGTCCAGGGTGCCTCACTGGGGAGTTCATCGTCTGCAATATCATCTGCCTCATCCCCAAAATCCAGATCACCGATCACCGATCACCGATCACTTTAACCAGTAACAAACAGAAACTGAGATATTAAGAGAAGAAAATTATAGCAGCCACAGAGCATCCGTTCAGTGCTTTTCCCAAATTACTATCTCCTCCATTTATTGGCAAAGGCCTGGCTTTCCATATTTATTTGTTTTTCCCATATTTATTTATTTTCTAATTTTTTGTAGGACTGGGAGCGAGCAATGGGACCACTTGCATGACCTGACTTATTAAGTCAAGGTCTAGCCCCCCAGTGTCAACACGTTTGTTGGGACGTGAAGTAAATGAACCAGTCAGCCCAGCATTACAAACAATAACGTACGTCTCACCACGTCAGAGGGGAGCTTCTGCCAGTGAAACATCTTCATCCTCAATGTTGGTGTCTTCTTAGGGGGAGGTGGCCCCCCGTATCCACAGGTAAGATGACTGCACTTGGGATCACTGCATGGCTGGGGAGGTGAGAGCAATGGGACATTTATGCTGGGCACGGGAAGGGATGGAGAAGGCACCTTACACCCCAGGGGTAGGGGTGGAGGAGCTGGCAGCAGTGGCAGCAGAGCTGGCATAGCAGACCGTCCTTGGGAGGATGTGGAAACATCTAGCTGGGAAGGTGACACATTCCCTGGAGATTCCTGTGGCTTCCCAGAAAGTCCAGTTGATGTAGGAAGGCTCAGGTCTGCACTGGGGTTCTCCACTTCCAAGTCCAGATCAACTTGAATAAGTTTGTTCACCTTTTGAAGAGATCTTCTGGATGCTGCTTTGTGGCAACATGGGCACTGAAGGGTTGACAGCAGGTTCTCTGGGGTTTGTCCCAGCCCCATTTTCTTGTTCTGTAAGACAACAAGGAGGCACGTGGATTAGCAAAAACTCCTCACAACTGCAGGTTACTCTGTAGGTTCTCCCACAGAGGAGTAACAATGACCTTCCCATTAAGGTAAACCAATTTAATCTGCTTTTCAAGTGACATTTCACAGTAGTTTCAGCTGCGTGAGTCAGGAGCAAAGCAGTCCTGCTGGCCATAAGACTCCTTTTTGACCCCTCTTGATCCTTCCACCTCTGTGTCTCAACTAGAAAGAAAGGAAGAGAAAACGCTATTGGCATAATAAATCTCTACCTGGTTGCTTTTTTCCCCTTGCTGCTCAGCCATTCAGTGAGATTTTTCTTTTGAAGGAGTAAACAGTTGCCTCCTACAGATGGTTCTACAGAGGGGACTTCTGAGACAGGAGGGACACAGTCACTTGCTCCTGAGAAACTGTTACCACAACTTACCTTGAGTGCAGAAGGGCGGGGATTTTGAGAGGAATGCTCAGAACAGCCTAATAAATTAAACAAGCTACAGCTGAGGAGGACGCAGGCTGGGCTGCTCAGGGACCTGTGACCACCGAAGGAGATGACTAGTGTGCATTAAAATGAGTAAGATGGTCTTGCTTTGCCTTTTAATTGAATCGTCCAGGGAAAATCTTTATGTTTGCCCTGAGACTGTACAGTTTTACTCAGAGCTTCATGCAAGAGGCTCTGCAGAAGTCCTCTGTGTAGGCAGAAACGAAGGCTCTCAACATCCCTGCCCTTACACAAGTCTTTAACAAAATGCACATTAATAGACATTGGTAGCTTTAAACTGGATGGGTACTTTCATTTTTATGTTTTGTGCAGGACCAGAGACTTATTTGGTGTATATATGCCATGTTTATGTTCCCAAAGGATTAAAGTAATCTTTATGAATGACCGCTTTCCTCCTCCACCAATTTTAACTAATCACTTAAAAAAGCTCTGCAAGGGAGCTGCGTTAAAATCTCTCCCTGATGCAGTTAATAGTCCATATTGTGCCTCTAATATGTTTCCTGTATTTCAAAGACAAACTGTTTCAAAACCCAGCAGTTCAGACTGATGACAGTGTCCAGCTCTTACAATGGCCTCAGTAAAATTGTGAACCAGTAGATTCAAGCCCAAAGACCGCAATAAAACTTTTATTTGTGGTTTTAATCTTAATTTAGTAAGAATTGCTTACATTAAAATCATTAAATGCTAAATCAACCAGAAAATAACACTTGATTTACATACAAAATGGAAGCAGTTAAAATAGCTAATCCAAAGGCTTATAACACAAAATGAGTATTAACTGTATTTGCTGTTTACTCAAATTAATTTGTTGTTGCATTCCATAAATATTTTTTTGCACAAACAGGCACTAACACTTTTCCAAAGGTAAAGCAGGCTTACATTTGGTTTATGTAAACAACTTAATGTATCCCCTTTAGGACTTCACATTCTTTGTGCTAAATTTGTACAGATGCCTGTAATTACCCTTAGCAGGACAAGTGAGGGATTCAGCACTATGAAAAAGCCTAATGAGAAATAAGCCACTTTCTGCTAGAAATATTAGAAGTAAAATGAGCTGATTAAAAAAAAAAATCTGATTAGAAATAATCATGTTAAAATTCGTCTGCTTGTTTATTTTAATTAAGCTATTGGAGGAATCAGTAAAAGACTATTAATTAGGAAGCTCATCTTTTTTTAATCAGAATGCTCGTCTAAGTTGCTACAGGATTTGTATAAAAGAAAGTCTTGTTTTTAAAAATCCTAACAAACAAGGAATACTGCACAGCGAATATGCTTTGAATGATAAATAGGCTTACAATTCTGTACCTCCAAAGATTATACTTTTGAGACTGTGTAGAGAAATCCATGCTCTTAGGAAGATTAAAGCTTTGGTGTAACTTAAAGGCAGCTGTAATTTACGATTGCTGATACTGTACAAACGAGCTTGTGGGTATATTTAAAAAAAATAAATAAATCTCTGCATGAAAATTATCATTAGAAAGTGCAAAAATGCACCTCTGGTTAATATATACATACACACACACACACATCTCAATGCAGCCAGGCAAAGAGTAGCAGACTGCAGAGAGCTCCCAAGGCTGGCACCCTTTAGGCAGGGTGGGGAACAGAGATCGACTCAACACACCAGCCCAATTCTGATGGTCCAGTTGAAATCAATTAACCTGCAATTAGCTGTGAAGCTGTTCTCAGCGCTCTGCTACTCTACCTTTTGTTTTATTGGGAATGCTGCAGATGTTAGAGGACTGCCACAATACAGGCTTTCATTTCCATCTGCTTACTGATACCCTAAAAATAGGCACACTTCTTATTAGCCTAGAAAGAGAAGTTGTATTTTGATGGTATAGGGTTTATATTTTTAAGGTAGAGCTAAAAAATATCTTTCCTCTGTGTCTTGGGCCATGTAAGCACTGTCATTTTTTCGTTTCTAGTGTTGCTGATGGGCTGAAATGGGGCTATGTTATTTTGTAAAACTTGATTTTCTTTGTAGCTAGAAGTTTGTTTGTTAGTTGTTATTATGCTGGAAACAGGGATTTCAATGAACGCTTCAGAAAACCTGATATTTCCTCTTGTGTGCTCTTCCTAAAGGGTTTTTTGGAGGGGGGGAAGTTGTTTAACACTTTGTCCCATACACTTTCAAGGTGTGAAAAAGCCCTCTAAGGGAACTGGCTGCACTTTCTAGCAGCTGGTGGGAAGGCAGGAGCCTTGGGATCTGCTGCAGATGGAGCCTGGACCAAGAGCTGTGGGTAGCAGATGTTGGGGGAGACTGTAGCTAAGATGTCTTTGCTGGTCTTTGTGCCCCCCGGCAGCGCAGTGAGGTTGTTCATCCATGGAGCCGTGCAAAGGTGTTTCCAGAGCACTGGGATGGGCTGGGAGAAGTTGGGTTGTAGGACTAACTGAGGGCTTTGTAGAGAGTAGGGATGAACTCTTCAAAATGGAAGGGAATTTCAGCAGTTACTTTATTTGGGGTTTATATAGGTGAAGGAATTAGTGACAGGATATAACGGCTTTATCTTGGGGTGTTTGCTAGGTCTGAGATAGGTCATGGTTTGGAAGAGATTACCATGTTGGCTGTCATTTCGTTTACATGCAGTTATGCTCTGGTCTGCACCCAGACCTCTGCAGGGGGCCATAGGGTGTCACAGAACATACCTTGTGGAGGTTAATGTCACTCTTCTGTCCTTTAGACCCCTTCAAGTGAAGTGGAGCAGTTGAAAGTCCTTGCAGGGAGAAACACCCTTCTGTCCTCCTGTCCTCCCTGAGGTCTCTCCAATTAAGGAGGTATTTTAGAAAAGCAAACCATCTGCCTGTGATTCCGGATGGGTTTGTAAACTGCTACTGTGATGAAAGTAGTCGTTACTGGGGCATATTCTTTTGCGTGTATGATATTGGTTCACCAAAGAGGATTAAGGTACAGGATTAAGGTTTTCTGAACCCCTGCTGCTCCTATTTTTTCTGAGCTATTCTGCTTCTCTCGTTGAACAGAGAATCATAGAAATGTTGATTTAGGGGGAACCTTGGAAATGGCCTTGTCCAAGCTCCCGTTCAGAGGACTATCACCACCACTATAGATAAGATCAGTTATGGTTTTGACTAGTTGAGCTGTGAAACTTTGAGGAATGGAAACTACAAAACATGGCAAAATGTATAGAAAAAGTCTGTTGGCCTCAAAGGGTCACTCCTGGAAATTGTGTGCTATTGGGGGTTTCGTTTAGATTGAAAAATCCAGTTGTGGATTTTGAAGGATCCCAGAGGCAGACATCATAGATCTGCTACCCTCTTTGCCTCTTCTTTGGGAAAACCTCCTCTCTCTGTGGTCTCTCTGACTTTCTCTGTCTATTCTGACTGGTAATTAGTTGTCACCAATTCATGGCTAAACTCATTGTATCCTGTGTTGTATGAAGCTGCATAAGTACTAAACAGACACGTCAGGTTCTTCATGCCCACAGCAGGGCAAACCAACCTTAAACGTAGTGTAGGTGTCATCAGTGGACTCCTGATCCTAGAAATAAACCTCCTTTGACAGGCTGGGAGTGTATCTAAACTGACTTGATAGGAGCTGACTGTCTCAGAGCGAATCTTTTCTTCTGGTTTGAGTAATGTAAGCTGAGTCTGCGTGAAGCCTCCATGAGGGAAGAGCAGAGCTCCTGCTAATTCCTACTGACACCTGGCTCTGCATGAATTGTCACACGTGGCTCTTCCAAGAGTTGTTCATGCCGCAGAAAGAGAGCATTAGAGAGTCCCTAAGGTGAATTAAGTGCCAGCACAGCACGGATGAAGGAGTGAGTTACACTTATGGTGCTGGAAATGCTGATTAACTTGCACCGATCAAATTCTCCCCTGGTATTTAAGGTCTGGCACCTGCTCTAAACTAAGGAGTTGGAAATCTTTTTCTGTACTATGGACCTGCATTTCCATTGCCAATCCTGCAAACAACATGGTTATTCTGCAAGATTGTCACTGTGTAGCAATTGCAAACACCTAGAGAAGTCCAGTTGCTGTCACTGCCCCATTTTTAACCCTCTGTAGTCATGCTTCTAGACATGGCAAAGTTGTTTCTCATGTCCTGCCCGCAGCTTGATTGTGAGATCACCAAACAAAACATGGTTCATGATGGAGTTGGTTGATGACTCTGCTTTCAGGTACATTAGGTGAACGTAACACCATGACTAACGTGTTCACCCATTTTTCATGGCTGTGGCTACTATCACAGAGCTAGAATTGGTACAGTGCTGACTTACAGTGTCGGTAAGCTTGCAAGGTCAGTTGACCACCGTGTACAGAAAACCAGAAATATGAAGCTGTAGATCCAGGCTTTATGTATAGACAGTATGAAAACTGGGTAATTTTGCTGAAATGGGCTCATGCATTTGTCTTTTATTTCAATTTATCCTCTCTCTTTCTAACCAGAAGGGCATTTCTCAGCCCCCTCCACTCTACTGAATGTAGGAAGGGACCAAATAGTACACTCAACCTGAGAAAGGTTGGCATAACTTTGGACACAGAGATTTCAGCCATGCTCTAAGTACAGTGCAATGCTGTGGTGGTGCTCATGTACTAGATATAGCTCCATTTATACATCTCTGTTTCTTTGAGAGACAACAGTGGGAAATTATTACTAAGCATATCCAACAATTACATGCTTAGGTGCTTTATAAACTATGTGGAAAATATAGGACTTTGATAGTGGACTAAATTCTGGTGAATCTTAGGTCTTCCCCCTCCCCACAATAGAAAGGAAATTTGTCAAATACGTATTTTATTTTAAACTTTGTAATATTTTCAGTATTGAAATTAAAAAACAAAACAAAAAGCCCCCCAAAACCAACCCCTGAAAATCCATCCCATTAAACATATCTGAATTCGGATGTGAAATACTTGGAAAAGGCTTTCTTTTCCATGTCTTCATTTTATCATATAGCCAATGATTACTTAAGGAATATGCATTTATTTGGCAGATAGAAACTTGTGGTGTTCATAGCCCAGTTTAAATACTGAACTCCATGTGTAATATAGTGCAAGAATTCTTTTTTTGAGGTCCAAACTCACTGTTGGCTTAAATGACCACATACCTGTTGAAGAAGCTGCAAGTGATGTTGTTTTTACCAGCAATTAATTTGGCCTTTCAATCACTGAAAAATCTTCAGGATCATGAGCTTTATTTCAAGGTCAAAAATGGAGTAAAACTGCACATCCCAGTTGAACATCCCTTTTTGACCTGCTCTGAATCTGTCCCCCTGTTCTTAAATAATCACTGTAATGGAAGCAGAGCTGCTCTGGAGTAATAAATTATAAATGGTGTGCTTCAGCTTGCTTACTGGGATGTGATTGTATGGATCATTTAATATAGTTTTCACAAATGACTATGGAACAAAGAACCAGCAGTGGCGCAAAATAACCCGTTTCTCCATAAACTCTTGGAAAGAAAGTGGAAAGATAATGCCAAAGGCTCTTTCTTTGAAGACTGAGGCAAGAGCAATAAAACCTCTGGCTGTGTGAAAAGAAGTCCTTGCTCTAGGTGGATAATGGGGGTAGCTGAAAGTCCCGGTTGGAGAAGTGGACACCTACTGCAACATCTGAAGAGAGCAGTCTACAGACCATCAGCAGGTAAGGTTCCCTAGAAAGCCTGTTTGTTCCCACATCCTGGATCTCCAGATGATGTTGTTTCTATTGATAAAATGGTGGGGAGGAGAAGGCTGGGCTGCAGGATCTTGCTGGAAACATGGTGGTTGTAAAGTTGCTGGGAAAACCTGTTTGATACTCAGCTTTTTGTAGCCTGGGGTCTAATCTGTGAGCAGAGGAGGTGAATTAAAGAGGAAAAAGGACTGATGCTTGCGTAATGTGCTCTGAGGCTGGAAAAAGATGAGGGAGGGGGAAAAAGGGAAAGCTGTAGATGTGATAGGGACAGATCTGGAAGTCAAACCTAGGATGGGTTATGAGGTTCTGTGGGAACCAGCAGGGCTCTGCAGCCCACTGGACCTTCTGCCAGCCAGGAATGGGGTTTCAGCTGCAATGGGGCTGTGCCCCTGGGCAGATCGCCTGAACTGAACCTGCCCTTGATCTCAGCTTTCGGTAACCTGTTCTCAATACGCTCATAGCAACGCTTTGGTTAAAATAAACCAGTGGTTTAATTCTTGGTGTGACTTCTAACTTAGTCCAGCAAAGTTTTCAGCGTTACAAGGACGTTGCAAGTCCTGCTAAGCAAAGCAAAATAAGCTTTAGCCTGACGATTAGCCCGGCCACAGTGGGTTACCATATAAAGGCATAGTTCTTAGACGTACCCAGCTCTTCCACTTGATTCATGTTTCAGCACGGTATCACACCACGGATTCAACAAACATAGATCATTTTAAACAGATGGCTCTGTACAAAACTATGATACAATGTTATTACAAAACTTGAGAAATAAAGCTCTGAATTCTTAAAACACAATACTGCACGTTCCCAGTTTTAAAGCAAAAGTAACATGAATCCACACCTTCTGTGGCTCGACTACAAAGACTTCTGAGTGCAAGCAGCTGGCGAAGGCATCCAAACCCAGAGGTTTCCAAATATGTCCAATAGAGCACTCTGGAAAACCTCTTTCTGGTGCTTTAATAGCAGGAACTGGGGCCCTGGTTCTCCAAAAGTTGATGGGACACATCTGCACATGCGAGAAGACTACCGCGAGACTACTGCTGAGCGTCAACTTTATTGCACATTAAGCGTCAAGTAGGACCCAGACACTGTTTATATGGCCATATGTTTACTAAAATGCATACTTTTTTTTCTTTTTTTCGGGTTGTTTTCTTTTTCCCCTCTAAATGATTTCCCTTGCTTTAAATGAGTGAGAATAAAAATACATTTGTCTGATCTGGGTCTTGGACCTGGTCCCATATAAACCATCAGTGGGCAAGGGGAAGAGGGAGTAAGATGCTTCCACCTGTGACAGTACAGCCACTGCTTAATTTATACCCTTAATTTAGTTAGGCACTGCTATTTTTAAAATTTCTCTGAGGGCTAAACGCCGCAGTCCTTTCTTGGGCCACGCTCAGCCGTCGTTTCAAGAGGAGTTTGACCTAAGAGCAGGTTGAAAGACTTGGCTTCGAGGACAGCGGGCAAGAGATCTGACCCTTTCCTTCTGCCACGCACAGAGCCATCCCTGGCCGTAAGGCACAGGCTGAGGGTGCCGAGGTCTCCAGGGAGGCTCTTTGGGTCCTGGAGAGGGGAATGAAAGGCTGGGCGAGGAGAAGCGGTGGGTCCTGGTGGGGCAGAGGTGACCACGGTGGCGTTTCGGCCATGCAGAACCCGGTTACTGGGAAGCTGGCAGCGCTCTGGGGATGTGTGAGCCATTTGCTGGGTCTCCATCATTTCTTCTGCCTTGCCGTGACACCTGCAGGAGGAGGGGGAAATGCAAACTATTTGCAAATATAAAACAAAAGTGGTGAGTTTTTGCCTGTGTATGGGGTTGCTAGTGGGAAACCAGTTTCATGTTCCTCAGACAAAAGCTTA
This sequence comes from Gallinago jamesoni, assembly GCA_025769975.1. Taxonomy (NCBI): domain Eukaryota; kingdom Metazoa; phylum Chordata; class Aves; order Charadriiformes; family Scolopacidae; genus Gallinago; species Gallinago jamesoni. Next base: position 13,296,350 of record JAOQGH010000040.1, on the reverse strand, counting down.
GCTCTACCTGGTTTTAGGTTATGTACTTAATAAAAACCTTCTGTTTCCAGTACTGATCCTGATGTTCAAGAGTTTGGGCAACTTTGCTTTTAAGCTGGGTGCTAGTTCAGTCCAACAACACGAGTCTTGTGGTTTTCCAAGCAGAATATTGGAATACGCTTCTAGATATCAACTTGCTGAACGTACTAAATCTAGTGGATTTGTGTTCCTCTCCTACATCCTCTAAGGAAAATTCTAGGAGGTCTGTGTCTCTATTTTTTTTTTCAAATGCAACTTTTTTTCTTAGTCCTGCATGCTAGAATCCCTGTGCTTCAAACAAGCATAATTTGAGTTATGCTTAATTCAAGGTTTCAGCTGCCCTCCCTGTGCAGCCCCACCACTGCTCCTGACATATTTCTTACCTGTGCATTGCTGCTACTATTTTCTGCCCTTGCTGTAAATCTTCCCTTGGATTTTTAAACCAACAGAGCTACTTCCCTTTTCCACTTGATGTTTTCCTGTGGTAGCACATGGAAAGGACCAAGAGGAGGGCAGGAGTAGCCAGGACTGTAACCACCCAATTTATCTCTCATTTTCTCCTGCTAACAATGATGCTCCGGGTGCAGGAACAAAAGCAACCCTGTGTGGAAATCCTGCAGAAATTCCTCTGTTATACCTCCCCAGGGACTGGGAAGGGGCCAGGGCTCCCAGCCCTGGGCACTGCGGATGCTGGAGAATAAAGACATTCCTTTCAGGAAACACGGCAGAGAGAGATTTGACATTATTGATTCAGTTCATAAGAGATGCTCATCAGCACGGAAAGGACAATGGGTAACTATGCAATTTCAGTACAGCGGATGTTTCGATTGTTTCTTTTTCTTGCTTTTCTTTCTGCTTGCTGTGAAAACAGGCCAAGTTTTACAAAGGGAAGTCTAATCCTGAAACTCCTTAAGTTTTTCTTTTGTGGAGCAACTGTATGTTGCCGGCATCAGTGAAGGACGCAGGGAACTGGGTACACAATTTCACTAGGAATCAGGTTTACCTGTATTTTTTTTTTTTTTTTGGTGACAAAAGCCCTGCCCACCCCTCCCTGCCCCATCCCAGAAAGCTGCATGGATGCACATAAGTATGCATGGTCTGTTTGCTCCAACAGACTAGTTTGTGGGCAACTCTGGAACTGAATTTGGCTTTGGAGCTGGTATCTCGCCCCAACTAGTACTTCTCCTTGGGTCCAGTGTTTTATTCCCTTTTCTTTGTAGCTCTATTTAAACGGTGCTATAGCAAACAGCAACCCGCAAGCAAACCAAACATTGTTCTTTGCAGGAAGCAGGTACTGAAATTGCATTTTTACCATTTTTGAGAAAATAATGGGACCAAAGCAAGGACTTTGTTTATCACATGAAGCTGGATTCACTTGGTTAGAATAATGACTTTTAATTATCTGCAGGGAAAGGCGGTTTGGCTGCTGCTGACACAGGGGACAGACATGTGGCATGTGACCTTGTGTCGAGCGGAGATCAGCACTGACTCCACTCAACGCAAGATCAACTCCCTGGAGAGTAAAAATCAGCGTAACAAATTTATTTTACGTGTATTTGTGATTAGACACAAAGACAAAAAGCTTAGCTGATATGCTGAATACTGATTAGGTCTGTAAAGTCCCAATGCTGTGGTTAGTTCACATAAAAACACCTTTGCAAGTTTACATACCTCATTGTGTCACACAACCTTTTTTTGTTTTATTATCTCCAGTATCAGTCTCAACCTCTGCTTTTAAACAAAAGAGAGACACTAAATATATCGGATCATGGCAAGGCAAATCTAACCTTTAGATTTTTTTAAGATGAAAACATTGTCTAGTAGTAGCAGAGATGTTCCTAAGGTGTCATCCCTGGATACCCAGTGAGCTCTGTGGCTTTTGGGGGGTGTGGGAAACCTTGGCTGGTCCGAGGGATTGGAATGTGAGCTTAACATCGGCCTTGAGCAGATACCAGTGTATCCT
>JAOQGH010000040.1:13254336-13285501 GCA_025769975.1 Gallinago jamesoni | reverse complement strand
CCTGACAACCCTTTCAGTAAAGAAATATTTCCTAATATCTAACCTGAACCTCCCCTGGTGCAACTTGAAGCCATTACTGCTTGGTTTTTGTTGGGGTTCTTTTATTATATTAGTATTTATTTTTTTTAAGACAACAGAAAAATCTGTATTAAAAAATTTGTTAACAGGACAAGAAAGAGCTTCAGCAAAAGATCTATAAATCAGAGTTGGGGGAACCGGCTCTTTAGGACAGGCAGCACTTGACAGTGCCCAGAAGAGCATCCTGCTCTCAGCAGAGTGGGACCTGAGGTTTCTGCCACAGGAAGCCGAAACCTCTCTGTGTACTCCCAAAATTGGAGCATCAGCAATTTGTAGCCCAAAATAACAACCTTTATCTCCTGGTTGCATTTGTAGGTGGGGGAAAAACTAAAGCACCGCTACTTTCTGGGGGAAGTTTGGGGTGTGCTTTTCTGGCAGCGGAGGAAATTTGCCGTGTGAAGGTCTCAAGGTGGCAAATGGTGCTGGATGAATTGGCTGGAACTGGGCTGGCTCCGCTGCCTTTATTCAGCTCCTCTCATAGGGCTGACAAGCTTCCAAACGCTTCACTGTTGAAAGTGTTTCAGAGGAATACAGCTGCAGCAGAAAAAGAGGCCTGAGGGTGAGGGTACATGATCTCTGGTCCTATTATGGGCTGTGACCGCTAGTGTACCCGGAGCCGCATCCCGTATTCTGCAGCAAACCAGTGGGTTGACCACAGATGAGTTTTTGGGGGGCTGAGTAGACTCATTGCAGAGCTCCAGGGGAGGGTTTTTTGGAGGGGGGTTTACAGGTTCCTGTCATAACTAAGATCCAGAAATAAGGTCAGGTCATTTACCTTCGCAGGCTCTCCGGGTGGCTTCAGCTTTTGGCTGAATCATGTCCAGCACAACGGTGGTCTCCTCGCAGACCAGCATGCATTCAATGCGCAGGTGGTAGCTAAGGACAGAGATTGATTCAAAGCTTAAAGGTCCTGTGATTTTGGTCAGCACAGCATCCCTCTTCCCACATCGCCGGTAAGGCTGGCAACCCCACAACGGGGCCATCAGCCACATCCACATCAAACCAGCGTCCGTGGCTTGTGGAGGGAGGTGAGGGGGCGCCGCTTGCTTTGGGGACCAGTAAGGGTATGGTTTCTGTGATCAGCAAAGACTGACCACTGTAGGAGATATGGATTCCCCCTTCTTGACATTGCATTTATTGCTGCCTTTCAGTATGTTATGGGGGCTCCTTGGGCAGGTCTGACCTGGGGTCTGTGCCATGTTCTGCTACTTCAGAAGGACAGGAGGTTCTAGAGCAGCAACAGCCCTTCATCTAATGGTAACGGGGAAAGGGATGGCTTTAAGGCAGAAGAGTGAATCCACAAGCTATATCCATCAGTATCTGTCTGAGACTCCTAAAAAGAACTTAAACTTCCCAGAGGTAAACCCAGAAAGAGATTGGGCTGAAGTTCATGAACAACATCCTTACCTGGGAACCTGAAGGAGGAGAAGATAGAACTGATCTGCATTTGCTAGCTTTGATTTCTCTTCTTTGAAGGCCTTCAGGTTTTCTATCTAATGAGAAATAAAGAATCAAGACTTCAGGTCTGCACTGTGTGTTCAGCGCTGTGAACTAAGGGTAATGTTTTTCCTCCTCACCTCATGCTTTTCAGGCAGCAGCTTCAGCAACTGCTTCAGAACCTCAACGTCGAACTTGACCCGGTCCCCGTTCTGGACCATGGCAGCCACCTCTTCGTTGGAGCTGTGGGGAGGAGGAGCAGAGTCAGGCATCCCTCAAAGCCCCCTATTCCACAAGCACATGCTCTCGAGACATGTATCTGCACAAGTGCTCCGAGCTTGCCCTAGTGAGAGCAACAACAATCCAAAAGCAAAGCCATGTCCCCAGAACCTGGACCTGGATCCCTGCTATGTTCCAAATTTTGTTTCTGGCCCTTCACAAATGACTCAAGGCCAAAGATCAACCCTGTAACTTGGATGACTGCCTCTGGGTGTTTGAGTCCCTTAAAAAAATATATTTAATTCTTAATTCTTCTCCATTGGCCCTGTTTTGTGGAGGGGTTCAACCTCCAGAGGTGTCTCACAGCCTAAGTCACCCTAAGAGTCTGTGCCACAACTTCATCTGTAACATCTGTAATGCTGTTTCCATCTTACAGGGATGCTGTATGTAAAAATGCAGTTAAACCCCTAAACCCAGTATTTTAAAGACAATATAGGACAAACTGGGAAAAGTTCAGATGTTTCGGTAACACAGAACACCAAAGCTAGAATAGATTTCACCAGGACCTTCCAGATACTGCACAAAGTTTAGTCAACTGTCATGAAAATTGGCTGTATCTTACCATTTAAATTGCTTCAAAAATATGTTCAAATTGAGACTTTTCTTGGAGTCCAAAAATGTGATCTTCATTAAAGAAAAAGAAGATATCTCGTATTAGATGAGCTCTGCAGTGATCTTTATTCGAAAGAACGAGAGGGACCTCCTCACCTCCTTCGGTTCTGTCTTCACTGGTGCGGCTGTTTTCTCCTTGGGGGTTGGTTGTGGAAAGCAAAACAGCTGCTCTATGCTTGTGTAGTTGGGCTCGATAGTTTCCTCGCTGCTGCTGCTCACCGAAGCCCACATTGAGTGACTTTCTGAAAAAAGAGAAGGTGTTCGGGCTGGCTAGAGGGACAGCTGAAAGCTCCTGGCTTTGGGGGCAATGGGAGGTGCTAGAAGGGAAACTTCTCAGAAGATGGATGAAATACAAAGGGTTTCAGCCATTTCTTTCCTAGTCGCATGGCTGATGTCATTTTTGCTTCCTCGCTGAGGGTTTGGCCATAACCTGGCTGTTTTCTGCCTGTGATCTTCCTCCATTTTTCATTTTATAATCAAGCCTCCCCTCCTAGTACAATGCTGGCTATAGGGCTGCTTGAATTAGTTCCCACTGCACTTTCTTAAACATATTTTTCTTAAAAAAAAAACAAAACCAAAACATCACCCCAATGTGCCTGTAGAAGTCTCTACTGAAACAAATCTCAACAATTGACCGCTCCTGTGATTGAAAACATGCCTTATTTAGACTTCACGTATGCCAGCTTCCATGCAGTGAATGCCTTGCTTGTCGAGGACAAAGCTGACATTGCCTGTCCTGGCTTCTTCTCACATTTCGTGCTTCACTTTGGATCCACTAGGACAGGGAAATGTAATCCCAAAATCAAGAGACAAGTCAACGATTCTCATGGGTCTCCGATTTTTCCAATGTTCTTCTTGAACTGCGATGTGATCCTTATCTGCACTCTTAGATATATTTTACTATGACTTTAATATATCCACATGCAAGTAGAGATGAACTGGAGAATTAAAGTCTGGGGAACCCAAATCAGAGCCTCTTGAAAACTCAAGTCTAAGGCATGGGATTTGGGAAAATATTCCCATCCCTCCCCCTTCTTCTAATTTCAAAGTATTTTAGTTATAAACAAGCTATTCCAAACTACTGATTTAGCTGGAATGATTATTATATTATATTAGTAGTTTCATGCCACTTTTTGTTTTATTTAAGCTCTGCAGGTCAGAGGTAATGGAAATCAGGGAAGTTCTATACCTAAATGCAGTCAACCACATCTGAAAAACTCACAGAGAGTGTCACGCCTAAAGCAGCAGTGACTTTATGACAGAAGCACCCACCTCTCACCACGTTGGAGGGCAGCTTCTGCCAGTTCAGCTTCTTCATTCTCAACGTTGGCGTCTTCACCGTCTTGTGAGGAGGCCTGCCAGAGCCTAGTGGGCAGCTGAACTGGGAGGCCACCATGGCTTCTATATGATCTCCTCCCATGCCAGGAGGGGGAGGGATCCCCCCCATGCCAGGCAATGGGGGTGGGGGTGGAGGGATGCCCCCCATGCCAGGCAATGGGGGTGGGGGTGGAGGGATGCCCCCCAACCCGGGCAATGGAGGTGGGGGTGGAGAGATGCCCCCCATACCAGGCAACGGGGGTGCGGGTGGAGGGATGCCAGGGGGTGGAGGGGCTGGAGGTGCATTCATCATGGGGGACGTGAGGGTCACGGCTGCTGTGCCAGAGGATGGGGGTGGAGGTGGTGGGGCTGGAGGTGGTGGGGCAGGAGCGGTGTTGGGTGGCGGGTTGGATGTCTCTGGAGAAGCAGAGCAGGCTGCGAGCTGGGAGGATGAGATTTTCTTCTCGTTGGCGGGTGGCCCTGAGGGGGCTGCTGGTGTGTTGGAGGGGTTTGATGATCCCGCTGGGCTCCGAGCTGCACGTGCACATGGTTCTGGCTCAGCTGGGATGCCTCCATTTGCACTCCCGGACAGCCGGTTTTCGGTTCGCTTTTGCTTGTTTGGATGCTTCTTGACAGACAGCAGCCTCTCGATGACTTCTTCAACCGTGTTCCCTTGAACTAGAGAAACGAGTCTGGGTCAGAGAAGGGGATGGGGTCCAAAAGGTTGGCTGATGCTATTCAACCCTCACCAGCAGATCTGGAGGCACAGAGCCCACCCCCTGGTGTAACTTTACACAACTGCTCTTTTAGCTTCCAGGTCGTTTCCTTCCAATGGTCCTGGCCCACAAACTCTGTTTTAAGTGTGCCTGCCAGCAAGACTAGTCAGCACCAGCAGCAGGATGCCAACAAGGACAGATTCCCACCGAATCCCACGAACCCAATTGGACTCAGGGCTTAACCATCAAAAGAAAACTGTGAATCCTGAGCCCACTGGTAAGTGGTATCCACATGGCTAGGGCCTTGCATCAAGACTTGACCATAAGCAGGAGGTATAGTTTCATCCCGGCTTCTGCTCAGCTTTTATCAAGTCCCACAGACTATCTCCTGCACATTTGGGAAGGACTTCTGTGGGCAATGAGTGGGATGAGGGAAAACAAGGGGAGAGTGCAAGGCTGGATGGATATGTCATTCTTACTGTCATTTGCAAGCAAAAGGGCTCTGTTCACTACAGCGTCCAAGGACTCCCACAGCAGGAGGCTGGAGTGATGAGACGGCTCCAAGTGCAGCAGGCTCTGGAGGATGGAGAGCAGCTGGATAGAGACTGGAGACCGGCTCACCTGGAAGACAGGACAGCTTTCCATCATGGCAAGGCTGGTTCCATGAAAAGCGTGTTAACTGTGCCATTGCATGAGTTTGCACCTCAAGTGAGGACCTACTTACTTTATTGAAGAGAGATGAGAAGACCTCATGATGATCGTTCATGTTTATCCCATCACATATCTTTAACAATTCCTCATCATCTTCTATCTTGAACTCCTCAAATGTATCACACTGGATAAGAAGATCATCCTCCTCTATGTCTCTGCAATATTACAGCAATTGCAATATTTCACTGGAGAGCCCTTCACTGATTTTCAGATGATTGCTTTTGTTTAAATGGCTTTTATCTCTTTGCCTCTCAGACTCAGCCAGTCAGTATTGAAAATACCCAACCCTACCATATTTAAAAGGATCAAATGCCATCAGTGCATTCTTCCTTGAGCTGAATGTACCTCTTTCTACAATCAGTGCACACAAACGAATGGGACGTTTCATGGCATAACCCAGCCCGGTATATGCTTTGTATGGACTTCTCACAGCTCTAACAGAGTGTCATTTCCACCTTTTTGAAACTGAGCCACCTTCTTTCTTTCTTTTTTTTTTTTTTAAAGCCAAGACAAATTGAAAATATTCCAGTGATGTTTTGGTTTGAAAAACTTCCTTCTCTGGTACTCAAAATTGGATTAAAAAACACCCCAAACACTCTAAAGCCAAATTTTTCAGCACTCTTGAGACCACTCAAGTCCAGGAACTCTACCCTTGCTTGCTGACAGTACTGAAAGACCATCTCTTCCCTAATTTTTGTGGGGTTGAATGGAGCAATTCCAGTTACAGGGATAAAACTGCAACTCACATAAATGCATTCTAGAATTTATCATGGGTGTTTCTGACAGAACATAATTTTTAAATTAAGAAGCTGTGAAGACACGTATGTCCACATATGCACAAGTGAAGTGTCTTAGCTGGGACCAAGACCAGCAATGAAGGGGTTTGGATCCAGCAAGCTGCTCAGCCAATCCACAGCATCACTTCAGGTTCAGACCGAAATGCAGCCTCAAGGAGGACATCACTCAGCCTTGCTCTGTCTGTGCCCACAGCCTCTGTCAATGCCACCTGTGCCAAAAGCTGTCCCTGTGACACTGTGGTTGGTGAGGGTGTCTTAATGCTGGTCTAATGCCTCTGGTTCCCATGTAACAGGTGCACACAGACGTGGTCCACCCCAACCAGGTAGACACTTCACCCAACTGAAGGCTGGTAAGTATGAAGTTTCCACAGCTACGTTACTGTGAATCTCATTTATTAAAGAAAATGTAAATCCTTACCTTAGCTTGTCTAAAATATCCAACAGCTGAAGCCCTGGGAGAACAAAAAAAATGGATATATTGGCATTATGACCTACTTGGCATTGATCTATTAGATCTTTTATATAAACTTACGCTCCTAAACACTTTGCAGAGAGAAAAAGGGAAAATATATTCAGATGGCTCTGTCAAAGTGGGTAGGGTCATCTGGTAGATGAAAAGGCCCACGGTACATGTCTGCAGCTGTGTGAACCACTGCAGCATCCCCCTGGAGTTACAGAGGGACACAGGAACTTCACTGAGGGGGCACGATTCACCTCAGTGTGAACTAGACATCTAAAATCAGTTGGATGAACAGTGTGGTCAGACATCTCTTGCTCTCCACAGATGGAAATGGCGGGCAGGCTCACCAGCTTGGGTGCGTGCATTACATGAGGTGAATCCCAGCAACAGTACCTAGGATCCCAGAATTCAAGTAGTTGGAGAGTATTTCCCAATCACAGGGCAGCTTCTGTGGCTCAGATGAGTAGACAGAAGGTGAAGAGACCTTATCTTCTCTTATGAGGAGTTTTAACACATAGGAATGTGGCCACAGAAGATAGAATCATAGAATACAATCAGTTAGGTTGGAAAAGATCTTTAAGATCATCGAGTCCAACCATGAAAAAAACAATTTACCACATCCCTTCTAGAACTATACCCAAATCCGTATCTTCCCATGTTATATATATATAACTGAGGTAAGCACCAGATCCAGGACATTGACAGTGTTGTCTCATATCATTCCCTACGTGCATTTATGAAGCACCATCATAAAGCTATTCAGAAAGAACATCAGGCTGTTCTGCAGCCTTCACCAGTGACAAGTAATTTGTTTTTAATTTCCGTCTCAAATTTGTTTCTGGCCATTTCATACTGATTCACTCACCTGTAGACTTGATTGCATCATTGCATCATTTAGGCAATGATTTATCTATTGGACTGAGGCACAAATCTACCGGTGAACTTTGTAGAAAAGTGAATCTGGGAATTTCACAGAATCACAGAATTGTCATAGTTGGAAAGGACCTGTGAGATCCCCAAGTCCAACCATACACCCACACACCAAAAAAAACCACCAACCCTTTTTAGTCACCTTATGGATACATCTGAAAATAAAACTGCCCTGTGCTTGGCAACTTATTTTCCCTAGAGAAAGTCAGATGCAACAAATATCCTTACCTATGAACTCGTTTCTGATTTGTGTCCTTGTTCTTAGCTCTTCTTTCCCCAGTATGATGGCATTGATGGCACTCAGCAGTGTCACCATGTATGGCACGTTGTCGGTGTTGGAGAGCTCGTTCATTATGACACTGAATCGATACTGCTGGTTCTTCACACTCTATTAATAACAAACACAAGTGATATTTCTGTTCAGCCAGTTCAGAGATGTCTGCCTCTTTGATGCAGATTCTCATCTGGAATTAGCATCTTAAAACTCAGTTTATCTCACCGTGCACAAGACAGGAAGATGATACAAGTATAAGCATCACTCCTCCATCATGGAGCAGGGACTGGTCAGCAAAGTCAGCGAAACTTCTTCTGGATCCCTTTATGCTTTCTGATAACTGATGTACCTACCCAAGCTTGTGGCCAGTGAAACCCATGGATGTGGCACTATCTATTTTGCTAATCCCGTAGTGCCTTTCCTGCCAGAAAGGACCTTGTGATGGGCAGCCAGCCATCCAGGCAAGTCACAGAGCAGCAGCATGGACTTATGCTGCCCAGGCCAAACTTCCTACAGTTTCACCTTATAAATCCCTGCCCCTCTTATCAAAAAGATGCAAAATGATCTTCATTCCCAGCCCTTTTTTGTGGTATGTGGATCTACCTGCATGGACCCATATCTCCGGCTACAGCCCAACACTTGCCTTGTAATGGTCCAGGGCATCCAAAGCCAAAGCATGGCCATCTGATGAGTAAATGCAGAGTGCAGCCAGGAGCTCAAAGACTTGCTTTTTGACCATGACATTAGTTGTGTCGAGTGCTGGAGGAAAACAAAAACAAAAGAGTAAAGAAATTATAATGACGTTAACATTCTGAATCTCAGTGTCTTCTGCTATGGTTTATGACCAGTGGTAGAAAAAAAGACTGAAGGAGTGGAGCCACTACCTGGAAGATGGGAAGAGAAATATCCCAGTGTATAGATATCGGATCCCGACAGCACTATGTGATAGTAACGTCTAGCTGGAACAGTAAGTGCTTCAGGTATCCCACTGGCATTTTGGTGCTGCTTATGTTGTTCATAGAATCATAGAATCGTCTAGGTTGGAAGGGACCTTAAAGATCATCTAGTCCAACCATCAACCTAACCCTGACAAAAAAATAAATAAGAAACAGGAAATAAAAATTACTAAACCATATTTCTGAGGACCATGTCTACCCATCTTTTGAACGCCTCCAAGGATGGTGCCTTACCCACCTCCCTGGGCAGCCTATTCCAATGCTTGGTAACCCTTTCGGTGAAGAAATACTTCCTACTTTCCAATCTAAACCTCCCCTGGTGCATCTTGAGGCCATTTCCCCCCTTCCACGTACCACTGGCATGCTGTGACAGCAGCCAAGATCTGTCACAAATTTAATTTCCCATTTTCACATACGGATATTTTCTAGAACAGCAGATGAACCATTTTCCTCGATTAATGAGTCTTATTTTTAGTGCAGAAACACACAATATGCATATCAAGTAGGCCAATTGTTCTAACCGGTCCTCATGTATTCCCTTTCTTCCACTACCCTTTCCCTGGGAAGCTGGGAGTGGAATAGACCATCTTATTTTTCCTTTATTAGTGCATGAAGAAGCCCAAATCTTGAAAACAGGGTGCCCCCCTGTTTTCCAAAGCACAAAAATGCCAGTTCTATATTTCACACTGCTTAAGAAAAGGCAGGGTGGAGAGGAAGAAAGAGGACTTCTAAACTGAAGAGGGGAGCAAGCTCACTTTCGGGCCAAATGCATTTTATAAAGAGCTACTAATAAAGGCTTCTGGGCACAGCTGTGATCTCAGCTCCATGGAGCAGCACAGAAATTATCCTCCCAGCACCACCATCATTAAGCGCTGTACAACAAGTCCTAGGAGGTTCTCTGACGAGTTTCATACCTAAAGATGAGCCAACTGAATGGCAGGAGAAAGTGAGTGGAATTATTTACCATCTTGTAGAAGGAACAGACTGAGCAACGCAGAAAACGGGCTCTCTTGAGCCTCAGCCATGCCACCCTTTCTTCTCTTTATGGGTTACAAGACTCCAAACCCTTTCAGTTCCTCTCTCTCTGCCTTCGGGGTTCATAAAGGCTAAATAGCAAATGTCTGCTGACAACTGAAGGTCAAAGACTTCTCATGCCCACACCGGGCTAAGGGTGGGTTTATTCCCAGTTTCTCAGTGAACTAAGAAGAAAATTGTGTGGAAATGAGCCCATCTGAATAGCAATGAATGGCAAAGGCAATGCCACTTCCAAGCAATACTATTTTAAAGAAGAAAATGATCTCTTTTGTTAATCAGTTGAGACCAACAACTTGCAAGGAGCCTGGTGAAGGACAGGAGGATAAGCCATAGAAAAGTCCTCCCACCCCATGCCCCATGTGATGGGTGAAGCAGGAAGATGTCTTCTCACCTTGGAAGAGTTTTCTGACGTAGCCCTCATTGCTCACGATGTATTCAATACCTTTGTGGGAGTTCATGACCGCTCGCACACAGTTAATGCAGGTGAGCTGAAGCAAGGCATCAGAAATCCTGGCCACTCCTCTCCCAGACAGCCTGTCCAGGGCCTCCAAGAGGAGGTCCAGCCCAGACAGCTCCAGGAATTGGACCATCCAGGCATCGTCGCTGTTCTCCAGCCGCTTCTTCAGCCCAGAGTAGTTCACCACCGACGGCATTTGCAGGAGACGGATGCACAGCTCCGGCTCTGCATTTTCCAGGTTGGCCTCTGACTGGTCAGTCTCCTGGGGTCCAAGTTTCTCCTTCAGGGCAGCCCACTTCTTGTGGGCACCTTCCTTTTTGATTGACATCGTGGACAGTTCGTCCTGAAGGAAAAAGAAAAGACAAAGTGAGAGATTTCCCTGGACTGGCCAACAACCCTCCGGAAGCCCTGGTTTTTCTTCTGGTGATCAGGATGTAAAGCTCAACTGCAGCAGGTCCCCAGCTCTCCAGCACGTAGGGTATGCACTGGAACCAGTCCTCTGTTGAAGAAACTCAATATATCCTCTCCTTAACCACCGCACGTTACGTCCAGGCCCTGAGAACTCTGTAGGGAGACTCTTAGCACATCTAAGCCAGCAAACACAGGTTTAAAAGTAGACAATTTACACCAGTCAATAGCCACTACCTATTTTCATGCAGCGAACGGATAAGGTTGGAAGCGGCATTATCAACTCTCAACTCCTTATGACCATTAAACTACTTTAAAATCTCACTGTGCTGGAGAGGCTGTGCAGTTTCTCAGCGTCCTTAATGGGGCGGAGAAGTCATTTTGAGCGTATCCTGCATCCAATTACCCTCTTATTCTTGTGCTTTTGTTTCTTCTGACTGAGGCGGAGGTTGGTTTGATAGCACCCACTTAATCTCTTCCTCTCTGCCGTAACAGCAAATACGTTTGCAAAATGCAGCGCTGGCATGTGACGACGGCAGAGCCCGACAGGCTGCAAGGGGGTGGGAGGCTATGAAAACAGCACCACATCATTTTGGAGATGGGGGGGCACCTCCTCAAGGCTCGTCTCCCCGGGGAACACGGCCTGTCTCAGCCACCACGTTCCCAACAAAGAGGGCAAGGAGCAGATCTGGCACAGACAAACAGAAAATTACCCCTTGGCGCTAAATTTTATGGTTTTAGGCAGAATTCTAAACATACTGTTTTAGGATTATGTTTCAGACCCACAGCGATTATAGGACGAGGGGTAACAGTTTTAAACTGAAAGAAGGGAGACTTAGATTGGATATCAGGAAGAAATTCTTTCCTGTGAGGGTGGTGAGACACTGGAACAGGTTGCCCGGGGAAGTTGTGGCTGCCCCTTCCCTGGAGGTGTTCAAGGCCAGGCTGGATGGGGCTTTGAGCAACCTGGTCTGGTGGGAGGTGTCCCTGCCCAGGGCAGGGGGGTGGGAACTCAACGATCTTTAAGGTCCCTTCCATCTCTAACCATTCTATGATTAAGTTATTTTCGAAGTCCTTTTGAAGGACTTTATTTTCAAGCCCTTTTCAAATCTGAATGCAATTGTTTTAAAGCTGACTTGCTCCCCGAGAGGATAGTTTGTCCTACAGAAAGGGGATAAACCTGCTGGACCCACAGCCAGCCACCAACGTTGCCTCCTCTCCCTGACATGCCTTCAGAGACCCCTGCTTCCCACATGGAGCTCAAAATTTTGTCCCCAAAACCCAGCACTTGAGGGATTGAAGGGTTTATAGGAGAATCTCGCTTTCCCTTACCAGCTCCAGCACAGGGGTTTCCAGCCCTGCAGCGTGGAGGGAAACAGCTTGAAAAATCTCTGAAAGGTTTTATTTGCCAGAAAGCCAAGATAAAGAACGGACTGTTTATGACGGCTGGAAATAATCTCGTTATTTTAAAGCCTGCCTTGTGATTTTTCCCGGGGACTGAAGTGTTGAGGAAGGTCCCAGCTCCACGCTGCAGCTCAGCACCACGCTACCGGCTTCTTAGTGACCCCAAAGTCTCATTTTGCCAGTCACACCTTGGGGAATACACGGCCAAAAAAAGCTTGCTCACTAATTTGCTGTAGGCATTTCGGGCACGGTATTAACGGCCTAAACATGCCTCTTGGAAAGATGGGGAGTGCGTTGGGATGGGATATTTGAGACAGCTCAAACAATCCCCCCTGGGGTGAGGTGGTGGTGGGACTCTCTCACAGCAAAGGCTGTGCTGAGTAAGGGTCGGAGGAGTGACAGAGTTATAGCAGGGTACGGTCACAGAAAAAAAAAAAAATCCTTCGAGAGAGCTGTGGAGAAACCTTCTTGCAGAATTTCCCTTTGCTTCAAAGGCTAAAGAACTGGCCAAGCGCCCGGTTGCTCACTGTTCTGTAGTCTGAAAAAAATGATGGTCACGATCGAAAAACATGAAGTTGGAAATATACCATCTGAGAACACACTGTACAGCTGAAAAATAATAAAAAGGACCGTATGGGAAAAAAAAAATCCAAAACCCAAGCAACAAACCCTCCTGCCAAAGTACAGGCTTGAGCTTCTAAGATTTGTCATCGCTGTCTGTAGCCCTTATTCGCTCTTGGTAAAATTCCTGTTGGAATTAGTCACCCTCAGTCACTCCCCTGCAACCAAGCCCAGGAATCTGGGTTTGGCTCGATGCAAAGGAGAGAAATCCTCCCTCCCCAGAGGGAGAGAAGTAAAAGTGCCCTGCCCCAGGGTCAAAGCCTTGGTGATGGGGCACAACCTGCAGTGAATTTGCAGTCATGGGGCTGGAGAGGCGCTCCCAAGGAGCTGCAGGCAGATCCTGCCCTGTGCTGTGCCTCGAACCTAGGGGTCCTCTTCCAGCACCTGTGGGTGAAAACCTTCAGCACAGGGCAGTGATGAGGACCATCTGACCAGGATGGAGCACAGCTCATCCTGCCCAGCCCCATTCTTCAGTGGCTTCCCCCAAGACCCAAGATCACTCAGCCTCCTGCTGACCCCGGGAAGGAAGACCTTCAGCGCAGAGCAGTGATGGGGACCACCCGATCAGGGGGGAGCACAGCTCATCCCACCCAGCCCTGCTCTTCCGTGGCTTCCCCAAAGACCCAAGATGTCTCGGTCTCCTGCTGACCCGGGGAACTGGGAATCGCTTGTCCTGGATTTTTTTCATTTCTGCACAGGGGATGGGCACCGCCAACCCAAGGGCTGGCAGTGGGGCCAAGCCCTGGCTCGCTGGGTTGGTCTCGTTCATCTTCCTGGCTGATTTTAGGCCCTGTGTGTGCACTGAAGAGCCTCATGGTCCCACCAGGTGAGAAAGTCCACAGGAGCAGCCATTGGAGGAGGATGGTCCTCCTGGCTCACCGGAGCCGTGCCGGTGGCTCGTGCCTGTGGCTCGTGCCATTTGGCCGAGGGGCTACAGAAGTGGCTGCTGCCCGCAAGCTCCCTCTCCCTCAGCATGTCTCCTTTCTATACTCAGCAAATCACATTTTTTTATTTGCTTATGACTAAACGTTTCTTATTGAACCAGATGCCGATAGCGGGGCTGACCTTTTGCTCCAAGCTGTACAAGTACTTCATTATGTACCGTATCGGCTACAGCCAAGTCAGGGAGATTACAGCAGCATTGCTGACCCCAGGCTGAGCTGATTGCTGAAAATTAAGCTCAACCAGAGCAACAGGAGAGAGGAAATTCCGACAGAGTACCCCGTTTACCGGCGGATTTGTTCTGAATTGTCCTTTCCTCCCCACCTGCTCTGCACAGATGTGAAGAGATGAGAAACAAACCCAAGCAGGTACCTCTCTCAACAGCACCGGCTTGTGTTTTGAGGCACTAAAGCTGAACAAATTGGATTGATTAAATAGTCTCTCCCACAGAGAGTGCACTCTTTTAGCGGGGAAGAAAAAAAAAGACAGCTAATGTATCTAATCGTAAAGAGGGAAAAAAATAAATAAATAGGAGCTGTACTATATAAATGGAAAGGAAATAAATATGGAGGAGACCGCAGTACGATTCTGCAGATGGTGTGATAAATTTGTTTACAAACACAGCCATGAGTGATATATTACGAATGCAGCGTCTTTCCATATTTTCCATGAAGCACAGCATTGCAAAGCCACTCGGATACATCCTTAAAGGGCTGCTAGTTTCACCTTTTATCTCTGACCACAGGAGCTTATTAGCAGGTAAATGATCTCAGCAGAGGGAGACAGATAAGGGGTTAAAATGGAATGCATCTATCGGGCTGTCTCAGAGAGGCCATTTAGACTGTGCTGGCTAAGGGAAGGAAGGAAGGTCCCCTGACATAAAGAGACAACCTGCTAGACTTAAAAGGCTGAATACAGCTCACCTCCCACCAGCAGAAGGGCATGGAGAGCTTTGATTTTTGCTGCCCAGACCATAGAGGAGGATGTGACAGGGGGACAATGTCCCCAGCCTGTGATGGACCGTGCCCGCTCCCTAGGGCACATCCTGACCTTGCTTCTGCGCTTGCCTTGCTGCTCTGGGGACACCCACGGCCAGGACATTCACCGGGATAACTGCAACCCTCTCCTCATCTTGCCTCTCGGCTTCAGAGGCTGGTTAAGTCTGATGGGGAACGACAGCTAAAGAAGCATCCATGTAAAAATAATCTTAATTTGAAGAGATCCCCTTGGGAAACATAAAGGCATCATAAAGGCTCGTCCTCTTGCACCCAGCAACACTGCGGGTCGCAGCGCTAACTTTTGGGATCATTTGGCTTCCAAAGCTGTGATGTTCCCTGCGTCCATCCAACCCATTTTGTAAAATTTCCTCCTCCCTTTCTTTTTTAATCAGGTGCTACCCAGATTCAGTTCTCTGTGCCCCTCTGTCCTTCAAGTCAGCTCCTGGAGAGATGACATCTGTGGGAGATAAATCAGGGCACGTCAGTATTTTCTCCATCCTATGAAGCTGTGGAGAACAGACCTGCATGGCACAGCTTTCAGTCTAAATTGTTACATGCCTCCAGGATGACACGGATCACAGCAAGGACCTGGGAGGACACGTAAAAAGAGATTTCTCAGGGTAGCTAGGTATAACTGAGTGAAAACAAAAGGGAGAAAAATGACAGGTCAAAGCCACTCTGCTTTTTTGGGAGCAGACCCATTGCCCAGTATTGCTGCAGGATGGGGGGGGGGCGTGAGGGGGAAAGGCAGCTCCTTCTTGCCCTTTGAAGAAGCTTGAATGCATCCTTGACCTCACGGGCTGCCCTCATCACCCTCCGCTTCCCCCTGCAACGCTGCTGGGGCACACCACCGGTCCTGACCCAAAGCTCATTTTTTCTGCTTAACTCCTTCTCCTCCTCCCTTCCGAGCCTGTCCCTGGCACACAGGAGCCCGTTCTGCCTGGCTGACTGCTAATGATAGGTTTGGCTTCTGGGTAGTTCCAGTTTTCACTCCGCCGCTGGGAATACGCCGAGCTTTTGTATTTTGCAACATGTCAGACTACTCAGTCACTAAAAAGAAACAACATTCTGGCTTTGTGCTTTCCAAAGCCACTTCAAGAAGGATGATGGGTTTGTTCCTCCTCTCCTCTTGCTTTTATTTCTACTATTGTGTTTTCCCATGCAGCATCTGAACAGCTCGCGTGGATACAGGCTAATGAAATCATCCTCCCACACACCAGAAGAAGTGACTGGGACACACACACACCCCCCACAAATCTCTATTTTAGAAACCAACCTGACCTCTCGGTGTGGGGCCCGTTAGCATCAGGAGGAGCCAGGAGTGTAACCCAGTCTTTTGGTGGAGCTGAGGGTAAGGGTAGGGTGGGAAATCGAGGTGTGGGAACAAAAGGCAGGGTTTGCCCCACAGACCTATAGCACAATTAGCTGCAGAGACAAAAAGGACCATGCCCATACTGATATAAATACTAAACAGTAGCTTATTCTTTTACAAAGAAGGGAGAACTACATTGTCCTGATTCAGCCCCATCCACCACCGTTAGGATGCTGTGTGCCAGCACAGCTTTCCCTCTCCCAGGCAAACAGAAGCTATAATATCAAGTGATGCCCTGCACAAGTGGTAACTGCATTCATTCAGCAAGTATTGGTAGCGATGGGGTTAAACCAGGGTTAACCACACCAGTATAAATAATCACCAGTGCCTTCTTCCTCGCCAGTAAATAAAGAAGTAAATAAATCATCAGGCTGCTGCAGGTAACACATACAAATCAAGTGAGATGCTCAAGGATGTTTATGTAAGGATCTTCAGTGGCATCTAAAAGCTTATTTATATTTAAAGACTGCACTAGCTTAGTTTTAAATGGGTTTCAAAACACTCTCTGTCACAACAGTAATGCTATCTGAAGATGCTCAACAACTGATTTACCTTAACCCAGTAAGCCAGGTTTAAATCAAGCTGGTTCAGCTCTCAGACCTTTGCTTCAGAAATGGCCACTGCCACCAGCGAGACCCGGCCAGAAGCAACACAAGCCCTTCACAGAATGCTATGGCGTTGGAAGGGACCTCTGGAGATCATCTAGGCTCCCCTGCCTGCTCTGCACACCCCGGCACACCCCACAGCAGCAATTCCAGCATCATTTGGCATTTTGGGATGCAATGATTTGGGGGCCATGGGAGAAGCAGAAACTATTACTCAGCAACACAGAGAGCGTGGTGGTGACTTTCCAAGACTCTCACGGTTCCTGCTCAATGGGAAGCTGTCACACAAAGAGATATTATGAGGGTCAAAAACCTTTTATTACTTTTTTGTTTATTTTATAAACACTTCCACAGGATGCCACGAGGACAGAGAAAACGGACAGAGGAAAGAATTCCTACCTCGGAGCTGAAGCCAAATTATTCTCTTGCCTCTCTCGCATGAAGGGTCCTTCTCAACCAGCTCCCCAGCCAGCTCATTTTCTCATTTTCTCCTTCCCTGCCAAGCAACCTGCAGTCAATAAAGTCTAAATCCCTGAATGAGCTTGTCTGCATATCACACGCTCTAAGAAAGTTCAACAGGATGTCGGCATCTGATAGTATGTAAATACCAGCCCTCGGAAAGGTGCAAGGAAGTGACTTTTCTGTAGCCTCCAGGGAAGGCATTTGCATGTCATTTGTCACCCCTCCCTCATTCACTCTTGCACTGGCTGGCTGCTGAGAAGGTGACACTTCCCCATGGGCTGGGAAGGAGGGAGGTTTGTGCCACGACTGCACATCCATCCAGCAGCATGGGAACGAAGTCCTGGCACCAGGCAGCTCAGAGCAGGGAAATGATTAAAGCAGGGAAATGATCTGGCAAAGGGAAGTGGGGGGTGGGGGGGAGAGAAAGAAGAGGAAAAAAGAGAGAAAGAAGAGAGGAAGAAGGCTGGCCTGGGTGGGTGGGATGGAGAGCGTAGGGGTGGCAGGTGGTGGGGACAGCCCCTTGCACCTTGCCTCAGCCACATGGGGTTTTCGGGCTTTGTGACACTGGGGTTTTGAACACAGCAAGATCTCAGAGGTCTTTGAAATGCTGGGAGAGCTGGGATATCAGACCCAAATCTGTTGACCCCAGGACCAGCAGGTAGGAGAGGGGGGACACAGCAAAGGTTGGAGGCTCAGGCACTGTCCCCATGGGCAGGGGCACAATGATGAGAACCCTGCTCTCAACAGGGCATCCCTAATGTCCCACTGAGCTTTGGTCCAGTCTGGCTTTTATGGGCTGAGCAGGCTCTGAAGACTTTAAAAGCTCTTTTATAATGTAAAATGACTCTGTGACTTTCTGGTTGAGATCTCACGTGGAAACTCGCTTGTGAGCCACAGCTGCAAAATGCATCCATTCAGCCCCCTGGGAGGTGTTCACCGAAAGCCAGTTATTATTAAATTGTGAATATTTCAACATGGCCCATTTCAGCAGAGGCCTCCTGCCTGGCTCAAAGTAGCAGTTAGATGCCAAATACCATGTTTTTTTTCTTATTCTGTGAGGCCTCTACCCTGAGTTGAACTCCCTAGATCAAAAGTTGGAGCTCACAGCAGGAGTTTTCCAGCTTTAGTGGGGAAACTCAACCCTTGCATACAGGAGCCCAGCTCCATCAAGATTAGAAATATACGGATCCGCCTGCCCTGCAGCCCAAATTAGGCTTGCCTTTAAGAAACAAACTTGCCCACGTGCTTTCTAATTAAGGCAGTTTCACCATAACAATCGAACGTCCAGGGAAATGACTCTGCACATCTCCCCATCCTGCCGAAGGAAGCATCCTGAGAGCATGTTTATACAATCCAAGGGAAGCATTAATTCCTGATGGGTTTTACAACGGCAAACAAGTTTCATTTGACGTTACGTGGTCTCCTGGAGGGAGCGTAATCCCCAGATTAACTGCTAATCTGGTTCTCGGGAGCAGGATGGGGCTCACAGCAGGTTTTAGGGAAAAACTAAAAAGCAAGAGAAAAAAAGAAAAGGGTTGTTGATGTTGCAAATTCCTGTCCTCGCAACCACGGAAGAAATTTAAGGGGCTATCAGCTCCCATCAGGTTTCATCTGAGGCCTGGACCTGTGAGATATGCCAGAAATGTTTGTGTTCTTAGAAAGGCTGTATCGTCTCTCACATAAAAAATAAGCAGAAGCAGGGACATTGGGCTAAAAAGCAGAAAAAACAGCTCTAGGACTGCAGTGTCCTTCTGCGGGCCAGAGCGCTGGAGCACCTCTCCTATGAGGACAGGCTGAGAGAGTTGAGGGGGTTCAGCCTGGAGAGGAGAAGGCTCTGGGGAGACCTTAGAGCCTCTTCCAGTCCCTAGAGTGGCTCCAGGAGAAATGGGGAGGGACTCTTGATCAGGGATTGGAGCCACAGGACAAGGGTTAAAAGTTTTAAACTGAAAGAGGGGAGATTTAGATGAGATCTCAGGAAGAAACTCTTTCCTGTGCGGGTGGTGAGACACTGGAACAGGTTGCCCAGAGAAACTGTGGATGCCCCATCCCTGGAGGGGTTCAAGGGGAGGATGGATGGGCTTTCTGCCCCAGGAATTCTGCTTTCAGGTTGCTCAGAGAGGACAAATGGTTTTCCCCCAGCAAATCAGCCCAAATTTTACCCTGATTTTCTAGCAGATGATTTGATGGTCCTCTGAATAATAATTATATCAAAACCAGGCAGATTAAATTAAGAACCGAAAAGTTTAGTCCCAGGTTAGGTAAAGAGCAGCTGAGGTCCTCTACAGTTCCAGCATCACTCCATCGCCTCTGGATTCCAGCACGGTGGCTCCCCTGCCCACACGGCAGCTCCACGAAATGCAGGAACATAATTAAATAGAAATAAATACACCCCGTTTGCCCCTAGGAATTAGGTGATTCCTAATTACAGCAATCAGTGTCTCCTCACTGCTCCCCCTTTATGTGACAAATCGGCTCCTGTGCCAGTGGCTTTTCTTCTAAGTTGTGTCAAGGATTTTGGAAAGGAGACACCCAGCTCAGTTCCGTCTGGCAGGGAGAGACGCCAGCCAGAGGTCTGCTGCAAGGGCTCTTTTTGGGTGATCCTGCCTAAAAATGCCTCGTATCGACTGTTACTGAATTACTAACCATCAGCACAGTGGGTTTAAGAGAATTACAGGTATAATATTTGCCTCCGCATCTCGGGGACTGGCTTGTTGGGTGCTGTGGCTCCAGTGGAGCCATCCAGTGGATGGTTGAAGACAACCACCTCTCTACAGGAGAAAAATTAAGGTACTGGGAAGAAATCTGGTTAATTCAACACCGCTCACTCATTCACGTGAGAGCTGAACTCTGTGTTAAGCAACCAGAAGGACCACTGTCAAAGCAAGTGCTGAAAGGGCACTGGAAGGGTGTTTGGCCAAACTCAAGACACATGAATCCAGGGGGAGAGCCCAATCCTCCCCCTGTCCACAAGGGAGGGGAGGTGTCTGGCTTTTGGGGCATGACCCTGTGCCACGGGGACAGCAGGCAACACCAGAGGAGCTGCCACACTCAAAGTAAAGAAGTTCCTCCTCATGTTTAGGTGGAACTTCTTATATTCAAGTTTGTGCCCATTTCCTCTTGCCCTGTCACTGGGCACCACTGAAAAAAGGCTGGCCTCATCCTCTTGACACCCTCCCTTTGAGTATTTATAAGTATTGATTAGATCTCCCCACAGCCTTCTCTTCTCAAGACTAAAAAGACCTAAGTCCCTCAGCCTCTCCTTGTAAAGGAGATGCTCCAGGCCTCTAATCATCTTTGTAGCCCTGTGCTGTACCCTCTCCAGCAGTTCCCTGTCCTTCTTGAACTGGGGATACATTCACTTTGGATGATGCTATAGGGAGAAAAAAGAAAAAAAAGCCTTCTGAAGTAGTCTTTATCCAATGGATACTTCAGATAATGAAAAATAAAGGACTCTGCTACCGCCAGCACATGCGTATTTCCAGTAACTTCGCATTTAATGAGGTTGATCTGCTTTAAACATCCAAAACATTCGCCCCTCAGCTCTTTTAATAGGAAGCTTCTGCAACAAAAAACATCCTGTTTTGGGGAGGGTGCTTCCAGCCGGGGAGATAAAGCCGTTACCCATGGGGAACTCGGTACTTTCTTTGGACAGGAGACAACAAATTTTCTGCCACAACCCCAAACTGCACCAGCAATTTCCCCCAGAGCAAAGGGCACAGACCCGTGCACAGATTTCTAAAGGATGTGTGTGCTCCTAAGCACAGGCTGAGTAAAGAGCCTGATATTTATTCAGTTTATTTATCCTGCAAATATATATATATATTACACCCATGCTAAGGCTGCAGGGGAACCGCTGCAACCTGGAATTGCCAGGATGGAGGCTTCCAAGGCAGCTGAACTCTGCTCCCTTCCACAAACACTGGTGCTGCAGCCATGAGAAGATAAAATTACAGGAAAAAAAAGAAAGACCTTTTAGCCCTGTCCTGTGCAGTTTTTTGCTGTACTCCTCTGGCACAGGCACAAACCCTCCTCTCACTTGCACAAGGACAAAAATCTTCAGGTAGGGAATAGCTCTTCCCTAAAAACCAGAACGACGCAGGGAACAAGGGAAACAGTTGTAGGTACCACTAAGCTAAAGAGCTGCCTGGATCCATATTAACATTTATGGACATCCCTGCTGAGTTGTGGATGCACCATCCCTGGAGGTGTTCAAGGCCAGGCTTGGGATGGGGCTTTGAGCCACCTGGTCTGGTGGGAGGTGTCCCTGCCCATGGCAGGGGGGTTGGAACTGGGTGATCTTTGAGGTCCCTTCCAACTCTAACCATTCTATCATTCTATGGCACACAACGAAGCAGCGCTTTTCCAGCTGTTCTCCAAAGGGGCTGCAGACAGGACTCCCTCCTGTTGAGATCAGCTTTTCCATTCAACCGCCGATGAATCACGGCGGTTGGCATCTCAACCTGCTGAACGGCCCAAGAACAAACATCCTGAACATTTTTGTTGAGATATGGCTGAGGACAGCCAGGATTCCTAATGGCACAGGCAAAGTACACATTGCACGCATTAAGGAGCGGAGACCCAGGTACTGCCAGGTACTTTCCTGCAAACTTGTCTGAATACACACCTTCCTAAGAGTAACCAGAGAACATGCTCAGCTACTAATTCAAGACATTAAGCCGTTTAAAATAAATTCTTGCAGAAGGGTGGCTTAGCACGATTTCAAAACTAATCCACTTCAAAGATGCCTTCAGACTATTTTCTCTGCCGCTGGGTGAAAAAGTTTGGAGTCCCTATTTTTTAATGCAGCAATCCTAGAACACTGCCTGGCTTAACGCTTCACTTTGGTACAGTACTTGGTCCAGCTGTTTGAAGAGGACCTAAAGGTGTGTCCTCCTAGATATTATCTTTCCAGTTCTAACTCAGTCTTGGAAGGGTTTTTAATATGGTCCAACCAGATGGAGGTTTATGATGGGAAATTCTCACGCTGGGGCAAAACGACCTTACTGTACACAGGTCTAACCCACATGCGGGACATCTTATACCAACACTTTGACCTCTTTTAATCTTTCCTGCAAAATAATTTAAATCGCTTTAGAAACCAGTCGTTGATATTGCTTTTTTTCTTTGTAAAGAAATCAGTCGCTCAGTCACAACCTCAGGTTTGCACCATCCAAAGAGCTGCAGTGCTTTACGCCAGCTGAGCACATGGCTGTCACTGAACTTCAAGAGGAAAACCACTGTATTTATCTGATAAATAAATACACAACTAATATTAGGATATAATTTTGTAGGTGATTCATCTCTACACATATGGCCTTGCAGCAACACTTGCTTACAAGTGTTATCAGAAACAGGGGTTGGGGAATTACAGGCTTGTAAATCAATTTAGCTTTGTGATAGTCCTTTCTTCTAGATAAACAGAGGCCACATTTAGGGCCTGGTAACGGTTGTGGAGGTTCAGTGCATTTCCAGTTAACAGAAATGACAAACCCCAGAATTTATCCCCGGGCTTTACATAGAAAAAAGAAGCCTCAGGACTGGGTAAATGCAAAAATCCCTCATGAATATTGGACAGCTTGTTCTGAAATGTGGAGCTACAGCCCATCGGCACATAAACAAGCCGGCAGAGCCAAGCGGGCTGGAAGGCAGCCTTCCCAGGGAGAAAGGGAGCAGCTCGGCCAGGCGTCGGATGCAAGCGGCTCGGGGAGCCGGGCGCCACACCAGCGTGATGGAAACCAGGAGGGAAACAAGTTAGAAAAAGTGACGGGGAATAAAAATATTTCCTCCCCAGCTCACCTTCATGGCAGGCTCGGCTTTGTGGTGTAAAGTCAAGGAGGAGACAATGTTCAAGAATAGCTCCTAAATGGCAGAGCCCACCGCTGAAACTCCAGCTAAATATCACAAGCCACAGTTTCTTTTTCCTTTCAAACTTCTTTGCTCTGGCTCGGGGGCACATTTGCTTTACTGCATCGTATACGTAGCTGAAAGTTAAGCCGACTGACTCCAAAGGATTTCTTTTTTTCTTTTTTTTTTTTTTTTTTTTTTTAAATAGCAGAAGTAATTAATCTGCTTCAGAGAATGAATCAGCCTTTTTCCGAGCTGGGAAAGCACAAAGGAGGGGATTGTGGCTGTTTCTGGGGCGGGAGGGAGGTTTAGTCACACAACCCAGGTGGCGGAGGCAGCCTCCCCAAGGGTCTGTAGCCCAGGGGCCAAAGCCCCAAAGCTGGTGGAAAAAGTTGATTTGCCACAGCTTGGGTCCTTAGTGGGCTGTGGGGAGCAAACCATCGCTCACAAAAAAAAACCCAGCAAAAAACAAACCCACGCTGCTACCTCGTGCTATGGGAACTTGTGTTTCCAACTGGGGCCACTCAGAAAATAGCATTAAAACCCATCTGGCCACTTTCAGCCACGCAATGACTGAACAGAAAAGCAGGACGGATGAGAAGCAGGCAGTTTCCAGACAGGGGGAAGCAGCACAGAGGTAGCTGCCTTATTAAAAATAATGCAATTGAACCAACGGAGCAGAGGGTAACAAAGTTATTCCTTAGCTACACACCGACACAAACAGAGCCGCCCACCGAAGTTATCAATAAATAAATAGAAGTGATGCCATCCTCATTCATTGCCTTGGGGAGGAACGGGGCTCTGGTCTGACCAGGGCTTTCACCCGCCTGCCGGGAGAGGTTCCATGTCTCCAGCAAGGGCCAAGCTCGCCCTGCAGCTCCTGGGATGGGGACGGGGCTGGCATGTGGCATGTCCCCCCAAATGTGGCTCCAGCCCTGCTGGGGAGGTGAGAGGGAGCAGGCAGACCTGACCCCCCCATGGAGAGGGTCACTGCAGAGAAGATGAGAGCTGAGCAAACCTGCAGGTCTCCAAATTCATCTGACCGCCGTGAGGGGCAAAGCCACCAACATTTTCCGTTTCAAACTGGAACTAAATTTAGAGGTTTTATGGCTGCAGGGTGCCTCCTTTCCCACACTTTCCTGGAGCGATCTCCAAATTCCTCCGCCATCCTTGCTCGTTAAAACGTGACTCAGCTCTCCCAGCTGGAAACACAGGGACCAACACAGTCCTGAGGTGGCCTGCTGCCATTAGTGATGTCCTGCTTCAGCATTAACCATCAGCTTGGGAGCAGTGGAGGCAACAGAAGGCTTTGCAAGTCGGATTTGGAGAGAAATCAGTGTTACCAAACCTGTGGGTACTTAGTGAGCAGCTGCACAACCCATCAACTGGAGGAGTTTCTCCTGTCCCTTTTGGGGAAGTCCTCCTAGCACCAACGGCTGGCTGAGGACACCTGCACAACAGGGCCTGATAAAGCAGCCACACCACGAGAAAATTCCTTCTCTGCACTTAAACCTCGAGTTACTAACATATAAACCTCAGCTGAGGCAAAATCATGGTCATGATAAGAAAAACAAATGGGAAGTCAACGCAAAATAGCACCACCTGGTGACACCTAACTAAAGCCATGGAAACTGAGCCCTGAGCCCTACCAACTGCAAAATTTGGTAGCTCTTCATTTGCCTTCACTTTTTTTTTTATGGGACACAGTGGTGAAGCAATGCCTCTCCTGAAGCGAGCTGTTACCTTTAGGATGCTACAACATTTTGGAATTGGCTGAGTATCTCCAGTGCTGGGATGAGGACTTCATCCACCGGCTCTCAGTCCTCCGTTCTGCCTTTGCCCAGCCTCCTTTACCAGCTCAGTAGGTTTCCCAGAGCTCCACGACATACACACCTTCAAATGCTACAGAGCTTTTTGCAAACACTATTGCTTGCTTAAGATTTTTCATTGATCTGTGGCTTCAGCATTCCCAGCACTCTGAAATGTCAGCTCAGGTATTAAACTAGTAGAAACAGCTGAATCTGTGAACAGTACATCAAATAGAAAACCCAACACGCTGTCAGACCCTCTCCCGATGCTTTCCGCAGATGTGAAGGGCTGGGTTGACAAAACAGCAGCAAACATTCACCTGGCACGTTGGACAACCACTGATGTTTAACTGCAGCCGCTCTCGGAGGTGCCAGGCTGTGACTCAGGGGCTCATGAGCTCCACACACCCTCCTCCTGTTTGTTTCCACACTCAGTTCCATAAAATCGGCTCCTCGTCTACCACTGACGACATCTGGTAGCAATCACAAGGCTTGGCCATTGCTCACTAGTTATTTTTTCCTAGGAAAGAGGAACCAGACGATACTTGCCCTTGATGAGGAGGACCCCGAGGTGGCACCGAGAAGCTGAGCAAACACTGCAAACCCCCCCTTTTTTTTTTTTTTTTTTTTAAGCATTCCCATCTTGTGCTTTGTTCCAGTTCGGATAGCATGCCCACAGAACTGGAACAACTGGAGCGCTGTGACAGCCCCAAACCAGACCTACCAGCACAACGTCCCCCCTCTCTTAGAAAGAGAAAGCCAAGGCTCAGAATTTGATGTCACTTTTTTTGACTTCTCCCAATTTGCTCTCAGCATCTCAACTGACGGCACGGGACCCAAGAGCTCTCTGTATCATTAAAATCCCGATTTTTCGCCCGCTCTGTGGGGGTGCTTGGTGCTCTCGGAGCTTTTTCTGCCCCCAGGGAGATGAAGGCAGCCTCCACAGCACACGGCTGAGGAGCCCTCTGTGATAAACTGCTCCAAACCTGAGTTTGGTGGATAATCCCAAAGGGATTATAACATACTAGGTCAGCAGCACCTAGTCATTCCCGAGCCTCCCTCCTGCACCGAAGAGCAGGGCTATCGTGCTGCAGGGCTCCATCCAGCTCCTGCAAAATACGATGCTATTTTTCACCTGGTAAGATAAAAAGCTGTCTACGACGTTAAGGAAGGGAACGGGGACAACTCCTTGTGATGTTTCTGTCTGGACCCACAGACCATGAGGGAGAAGAGCTGGGTTTGTTCAGCGCCGCTGTGTGATCCTACCAGTTGGCTTTGTTGATTCAGTGGGTGGTATTTCCTCTGAATCATTATTGATATGCAATTGCAAATATTAAGAGCAAGGATATTGAACTGGGAGTTAAATCTGAGCTCGGATATGAGCACTGAGTTTGTCTGAAGGTCCCCCAGCTGTTTCAGCTCTTGGAATGTTGTTCTCTGCCTAATCCATGGCATTACGTTGCTCCCCGTGGCCGAATTGCTCCCATCTTCTACTCACGGCTGGTTAAGGTACAACGGTGAGATTAAAAACCTCTCGTCAACAGAATAATCGTTGCAGAAAAAAATAATAATAACGGAAGACACGGAAGTAAATGGGGGGGAAAGAGGGACAAAATGGAACTCAGTTTGCTTTGATAAGAACAATTTTCTACTCAGTTGCTCTGGGAAACCTGTCCGGATTACCTGGCAGACAAGAAAGGGGTAGAGTTCAGCTTCCAACACCTTTGAAGCGCAGCCGCTTGCCAGGCGGCTCCGTGAACCCGGGAGTTAAGACACAAAAGATGAAAATTTGTACTAAATAGGATACAGGCCTATAAGTACCATGGAAGGGGTCAGGCTGAGTTTGGCTTGGGTCGCTACCAAAATCCAGGGAGACCTCATCCTACATAACACCTCCCTTCACAAGGTGCTGGGAGAGCACTGCACTAGCACACAGCATGGGGATGTGCCATAAAACCAGCATTAATAAGAGAACTGGAATAAGATCGGATCTGAGACCACAAAACACAAATCAGACAGACACTTGGAGATGAAAATCCCATTTTCCAACCCCCACCACGGGACAGGAGAAGCCCGAGGAGGAGGAGATTAAGTGCAATACCTACCAGGTGAGGTATTTATTTCTAGGGGAGGTTTCAAAGCACGGGAGGCACCAGACAGAGCTCTGAGCCTTGCAGCTCTGCTCATCTGCGGGGAAGTCGGAGAGCCAGAAGCCCAGCGCAGGGCTGCCGGGGATCAGCAGAAGCCAGAGCCTGCTTCATCAAAGCAGATGGCAAGTCCTAGCTTGTTTGGCATTGCGCAACGAAGAGAAAAGCATGCAACTCCCATTTCTATACTGATAAGAGAGAAGAGCATCAGACTGGAAGGACTAAGCCATCACAGCGCGAATACAAAAGAAGAGAACGCCATATATCGAGGGGAAAAAAATTATAGTATCAGTTCAATAAAGTTCTGAAACTTCTCCTTCCCAGAATGCTGGGAACAAATGAATTGCAGTGGTGTGCAATAAGGCGTAATACCATTCAGTGCTCAGATTTGCTGACCTGCCTGGTCCCTTCCTGTCCTACATTTACATTATCTTTTACACAATGGGTCTCATACACTGCTTGCATTTTTTTGAAGCAAAATTCTTGGACAACAGCCTAGAAGGGTATTATTAACTTATAACAGGACCAAAAAGAAAAAAAAAAGAAAAAGAAATACCACATATGCTCATAGGTTCCTGCAATCCCCCCGCCCTCCTGCCCACAATTTTGGCATCCAATGCTCCTCTGTGTGGAAAAACAAGCTTAGGTGGATGGAAGAGAAATGAGATTAGTAGCCAGACAGCCCAAATTCTGAGCAAGTTCAGTAGGACGATTACAACCTTATTGTAACTCTGCTGACTCCAAACTTTTCTTTTTAACTGACTTAGGCCAGAAGTTTCCTCGCAGTCTACCAGGGAGCCTGATGGGTTTCACAGCCTGCAGCTTGTTTACTCAGAGAAATTCCCTAGTCTTAGGAATCTGAGAAAAACGACGTACAGCTCACAATGCTGATCTGGTACAGGAAGGGAGGACCCTGAACACCATTTGGGGATATTTCTCCTAAGATCTGTGAATCCAAGCAACTCCTTCCCCGCCCCCAAGCTCTGGAATTCAGCTCTGGGTGCTGATGTTGCAAGAAGCCACTTCATCATCGCAGAGCTATTGAGCAAAAGGGAGGATCAGGCAGGAGAGAAGTATGTAAGTAAACCCCGGCAGGACTTGGGAGACCTTGTCTGAAAACACCTGGATAACAGGATCTTTCAAAGTAAAAGCCTGAAACCAGCCCAGCTCCGGGAGCAGACACAGCAGCCCTATGCTGTGTGCCGGCAGATACACTGTCACAGGAGGACCACATCCCGCCTGGCCATCACACCTGCCACCTGGACCACCTCGCACCTACACCTCACACCGCTGCCCTGCAACCTGGACCACGCTGCCCCCGGACATGGCGACCCAAACCACGTCCAGCCCATACCACGGTGTTTCCCAACCCAAACCATGACCCAGGCTGGCTCCCAGCTGCACCTTGCTTGGTGCTTGCCATCCCGACCTCATCCCACCGCTGTTGCGTCTGCAGTCTGGGCTGACTCCCGACCCGCGCCACGCATTGCCAAACCGGCGGGGGGGGGGGACCGTGTCCCAGAGAGATGCGATCTGCCATCACACCTGCAGCCCAGCCCAGGTCCCACCTACACCTCCCTTCCCTCGCACCTCCGACTCCCCCCTCGCTGCTCTTCCAGCACCTCTCTGCAGCGCCCAGCATCACCCCCCGAGCAGCCCGAGGAGCTGCGGGCAGGGCTCCGGGGGTGTCTTGACACCAACCCCATCCCACCGGCTGGGACCGGGGAGGAGGATGCCCAACCGGGCTGCGAGCCCAGGAAGGGAAGGATTCAACCCAACTTCTCCCAACCGAGAGGATACACCCCCCCCCCCCGCCTTCCCACCATCGCCCCCAGCGGGGCTCGGCCTTACCGGGGCAGCCTCTTGCGGTCGTTGCGGGGGGGGGGGGGGCGTCCAGGCTCTGCGCGGCGGGCAGCGACCCTCCGCCGGAGCCCGCAGCCGCCGGGCTCTACCCGCCCGCGGGAGCCGCGCCCGGTTCCGGGGCGGAGCGCGGGCGGTGCGGTGGGGTTTGTGCGGGAGGGGGTGTGTGTGGGGTGGGGAATGGGAATCATCCGGACCGGCCCCGCCGGTGAAGTTTCGCTCCGCCCGGTCCCGCCGCGGCCGCCCCCGCGGGCTGGGGGTACGGGCAGCGCCTCCCCGGGGAAAGGGGTCGGCAGCCGAGGTGCTGAGCCCCCCCCCCCCGCCGCAGAGGGGTCCTAATCCTCCTCCCTCACCCCCTCCACACCCCCAAGGGTGGGTCCCCCTTCCTTCTGTCTCCCGTGGGCATCCTGGAGGCGAGGACTGCCTTCCGCCCCGGTAACCGGTGCCTCACAGCCCGAGCTGCTCGTTGCCCCGGCTTTGGGTCCCTCTCTGTCCGGGGAGGGGACTTGAATCCACGGCCTGGGGCTGGGAGGCGAGTGGGGAGTCTCAAAAGCTGGGGACGGGCTGCCCAGGCGGTCAGAGACCCAGGGGACCCCGTGCCTTGGTCTCCGCGATTTAAACTCTTTGCTTTCAGCATCTATGGAAAGAGGGGAGGGATGCCTTTACCTTCATTAAAACATCTCAGCTCCACAGATGAGCACCGAAAGAGCGGAGTTAAGCTAAATATTACCAGCCAGGTGGGGAGACTTTGGTGGGAAAGCTTGTCTCCCATCATGGGTCAGGAGTATTAGGGGGCCAGACTCGTTTCTGGTTTCAGGCAGAGCCACCTGGCTTGGCCATCCCGAGAGAAAATCATGGGTTGGGGAGAGGGGGATAGCTGACGCGAAAATCACAGAGAAATGTTTTGCAAAGGGCTGCTGCAAGCCAGTGAGAGCCGAGCTTCAACCACTCTGTGATTACAGGAGGCTGGGGGATAGTTACTGGGTAAGAACACGGCACGGA
Source organism: Gallinago jamesoni (assembly GCA_025769975.1). NCBI lineage: Eukaryota > Metazoa > Chordata > Aves > Charadriiformes > Scolopacidae > Gallinago > Gallinago jamesoni. Next base: position 13,255,969 of record JAOQGH010000040.1, on the reverse strand, counting down.
ACATCTCCGAGGCTTCAAATTGGAAAATGAGACCTGAGCTTTTACCGTTTGCTCGTAAAACGCTCCTCTCTTTTTAGTGGAAGACGAGAGAAATGGAAGACGACTGCATCTCTCGGGGGTGGCAGTGAATCAGTGCGGCTCATCAGTTATTCTTTTACTCAAAGTAAATGTTTGTAATTGGTATCTTGTGCAATATTTGGGGGGGGGTTACATAATTTGTTTAACAAATGTACATGGCAGGAAAAATAGATGTGTCCCCTGGAATCTTTTTCGGAGGGTTCAAACCTGATTTTGGAAGAGATATTTGTTATTTGGGAAACAGTAATAATCTTTTGCTGCTGCTGCTGGTTTTGCTTTAGCCTTTTTCCCTTCTCTGCATTTTTTTGCTGCTTCAGTGCTTGAAGAGGAACAGGGAACTGCAATCTTTTCTACTTAAGTCCTTTTTTCTTCCCCTTTCTGCCCATTCCCTTTTCATCCTGGGGCAGCACTGGCACATGAGCAGGGTCAGTTTATGGAAGATAAATTATAACTGCTGGGCTATGAAGGCTTTCACCATCTCATAGGAGTGAGGAGCAAAGCTCAGCAAAGACAAAGCAAGGAGAGAAAACATAATTCTGTGTAAATGCCCCTCGTTTTCACCAAAATCCCTTTTGACCGAAGCAGATACGAGTGCTGGGGTGAACAGAGAACATACAAATGTTCCTTTGTGGGGATAAAGCCACATTGTGCATGTGTGTCCAGAGCTGGATGCATACGTGATGTGGCCGAGGGGATGCAGGAGCTGATTTGCTGTCTGGGACCTGTACGGTCAGTGCGCTGTGCGCCTTGAAACCTTGATTCCTCGAAAAACGGGATGAACTCCCCCCGCATTCTTCATCTGCCTGCCAGGAGGGGATCACCAAAGCTGCTGTTGAATGTCTGTCTGCATTGCCCTGTCTGTTTGGTCCTGTCACTGCTAATTATATCAGAAATGTGTAAATAGAACTCCGCCACATGGACCAAATTCTTCTTTGGTTACACCATGAGCCACTTTTTCTCTTCTAATCCACAGCTGGCCCCTTTTTTGCTTTCACTCAGGCAAATGAGCTGATGGCGAGTCTATTTTTGTTCAACAGCACCCTCGTGCTGCTCTTTGGTTGCTTGGTCCCACAGTAAAAGGGATGGAAAGAAACACCACTGCAGCTTGAAGATGGGGCTTTGAAGCCTGGGTGTGTGTGGAACTGTTGCCCTGGCTGGACTGAGCTCTTAAAAAGCAACTTTTTCAGTGGAACAAGCTACTTCCAAATCTCTCTTAGCTTGTATTGCTCTGTGTTCTCACTACCTACACTAGGATAGGATAGGATAGGATAGGATACTTAAGTTGGAAGGGACCTACAATAATCCAAATGTCCAAATACCAAATATTTGGATCAAAGTTTTTTTCCTTCTGATCACTTTTCTTCTTGCTGTCCTAGGATCCATGTCAGGTTCCTGGTATTTTAGCTACAGTTGTGCCCCCTGGCCCTCATAGAATCATAGAATCATCTGAAGGGACCTCCAAAGGCCATCTAGCCCGACCCCCTGCAGTCAGCAGGGACACCCCCAACTAGACCAGGTTGCCCAGGGCCTCGTTGAGCCTCACCTTGAATGTCTC
>JAOQGH010000040.1:13210704-13233746 GCA_025769975.1 Gallinago jamesoni | reverse complement strand
CTACATCAACCCGTCTTTTGAACACCTCCAGGGGTGGTGCCTCAACCACCTCCCTGGGCAGCCCATTCCAATGTCTGGAATATTTTCACGCTTCTTAGAAGTGCGTTATTTTTCCTTCATTATTTATCTAGTCTGACTGGGCATTATTTCTGTTCCTTGTTTGGGACCTCTCCCTTTCTCCTCTCTTATTATAGTGTGATGACAGCATGAATATGTCTGGTGTGAATGATGCTGTGGATACAAGTTCTCATCAGCTTTTGCAATGCTTTGTGTGTGCCAACGTCCAGGGAAAATGCACAGCTGAGGTAGCAAATGCTGCCACACCACCTTCTTCTGAACAAAATCTTGTGAAGGAGGTTGTGGGAGATGTTTGTATCTGCCTCTAGTTTATCCAAGCATCTGCTAGGAGACTGGGGCTCTCCACAAGCAGATGTGATTATTGACAAAAGTCAGGATTTGTATGTATTAGCTGAATTTCACACCTCCCTCCAAGTAGTGGGGAAAAATAATTAGGCCTGGATGATAATAAGGGTAATGAATCCAACTGGGTTTTAAGACGACAAACACACAGCCACAGGCTGCAAATCAATCCCCACTTTTTTAACAAAGGGTGTTAAAGAAAGGTACAAACTATTTCAGTAATTTAGGACTACTGGTCTTAAGATGCTGTCTGAAATGCCAGTTCATCTGTGCTCCATCAAGACTTCTGCTTAGAGGATGCAGGAAGCAACATCTAATGTTTGTTTTTATTCTGACCTACTGCTGAGTAATTGAATCATCCCAAGCACTAAGCTAATGTTTTTCTTCCCTAGGAGAACAAAATGTTACCAGGAAAAGGAGAGGAGGAAAAATAATGTTAAAAAGGGAGCTGCAGGTGTTTAGTCCAAATGCCATACAGTGTGTATCTGGGACCAGGAAAGAGCGTTTTTTGTAACTGAAGAAAATATTAAAAAAGCCACTTGAGCACAATGCTCGGGGGTGCTGAACCCTTGCATCCACGGGTGTCTAGAAGGGTTCAGCAGACCTGGCTGATGGCATGTAAATGCAGGTAGGCAAAGAGAAAAAATGTAGGACCTGACTTCTGGAGTATTTTTCAACACTCTCAGGGTAGATACCTGAATTTCAGATGTTGAGAGCTGCCAGAGCACCAGCTCAACCCACCAGCTATTTCCATACAGCAAATAAGATGCTGAGAGAGAATAACCAAACAAGAGACAACCTGGGCTCATTTTGACTCTTAGTGAATACCCAAACAAGTGTCCATCTTCCAATGGTGTTGGTGGGCTAACTACTTTGGGCCAGGACCTGCTGTTAGTAAGTTTTTGTCATTTTGGTAATTTCTTTGTCATTTTGTATTTTGGCCTGCTTGCCCTCAGGAGGATATGAGCACTTACTGAAAGAAAACAATTTTTTTTTTCCAGTAGTGTTGTCACATAAGAGCGTTAACTTTTGGCAGAAGGATGGAGAGAAAGCTGCCAAACCATGTTGGGCTGTGTTAGCAAGAGCAGAGGTGGCATGGTTCCCCTTGGGCTGGACATCCGGAGGGGTTATCGTTATACATGGAGGCTTTAGTTCTCCAGAAGACCATCCAGTGCAGAGAGAACAACACTAACAGACAGGAAGCCTGGCAGCCTCCAATTCACTGATAGGGCACGTCTGTGGCTTTTGGAGTCTGTCACAAATACATTCTCCCTTGGAGAATATAGAATGGAAAGAAATGAAATTATTTAAAGAAAGCGTTTCCTACATGTCTGCTGTTTGCTGCTTCCATGGACAAGGTGCTGGGGCCGCCTGAAAACTTTAAGCAAAACATTTTTTATTTTGCAAGGGGAGACTGGGTCTTGCACAAAATAGGTGTCTTTGGAATGTCTGGTTTCTGTAAAGAGACTTATTTCTGGCTTTTTTTTGGTCACTGAAATGTGTTCATGGGGTTTTATTGAAGTACTGCTTTTAGTTTTTTTTTCTTGTTGTTGTTTGTTTTGTTTTGTTCTTTTTTCTTTCTTTTTGTTTAGTGTTTGTTTTGCATGTTTTTTTTTTTTTTTTATCAGCTCTACAAAAGCTTCTTTTTTCAGAAGAGAAATTTTATCTGTATTCGACCTGCTCTCCAGAGCACTAAGACAGGCAGATCTATGGCTGCATTTCACCTGCCTGTTACAATCTGGATCTCTGTTACTGGTGCTCACACCAGTGGTGACTGGAACGCATCCCCATCTGAATTTCCCTCCAGGAGAAGCCAGTGGGTGCTGGCTGGTGGCAGTGCCCTGCACTGGGAGGTCCCGTGTCACCCAGCTTGTAGTGTTCGGGGGTGCTCCAGGTGTGCACATGTTTTCCCTGTACCTGTTTCTCCCAGGGAGGGTGTCAGCCCTCGGATGTGTCAATTCTGCTTCGTTGGTGAGTGCTCGGCTCAGAAGTTGTGTCACTGTGGCCACCTGTGATTTCAGCTCAGCTGCAGCATCCCAGGGAAGACGGCTTCCCTGGATTTCCAATCACATTAGAGCACCAGCACAGGGTGCATGTGGGGGCTGCGATGCAGGGACACACACACACATTACTGGTTCCATTACGTGGGTGTGGAGCAGAAGCAACTCAGCTGAGGCTGGTGCGATTATACACGCAGAACTTGGATCAGAATCCAACCCTTGACACTAAAGAGCCCTGGGTGATTTATTTTTTTTCCCCAAACCCCAAGATTTATTTTAAAATACTGAAATCAGTGCTCTAAATAAAGGGGTTTAATGGAAAAAACGTTTTCCTGCTACCAATTTTGCAGTGCAGCTGTAATATGTTCACTGGGTTGACAACCTCCCAGCACTCCTGGCAGGGATGGAGGGACTTCTGGGTTCTTCAGACTTCTTGTCTCCTGTGATTTGATGATACAGTAAACCCAGCTTTAGGGTTCCCGGTACCAGAATAAAAATACCACAATCCTATGCCACGAAATGCTGATGTTGCACGAACTCCCTCTGCCTGTCCAAGAGTGTGCTGAAGGCACCGGCTGGGGTAGCACGAGCTTTATGTCACATCGGGCTGTCCCCTGCCTTCCTGCAACTGGAGAAACACCAGCCCAGTCTCCGACTTGGGCTTTCTGGCCAGCTGGAGGGATCAGATGCCTCCGGCTGATGAGGATCCCATTTACTGCTCCGAGTGCTGGGATGCAACCCAGCATCTGAGCTGCAAACCTGGCCTCGGCTGGGACTTGCCTAAAAACAGGCAGAGCAGCTCCACGCTGTGGGGAAGGAGGGGAAGCAGACGGGGAGCTGGCACTGGGGGGGGGGACATCTCTGCTCACCTGGCTTTACCCCCTGCTGGGAGGCTGAGGGGGATCTGCTGGGTCCCCCCATCCCCAAGGCTCCCCTTATCCCTTCTGCAGTGTGGGGCTGGGAGCCTCATCCTTCCACAGGCTGCTTTGGAAATCTCCCCTGAGATGCACTGCAACTCCTTCTGCTTAATGTTTTTCCCACTTACAGGCTTGGAAAACAACAGCAGGTGCCTTTGGGAGGATATTGGACATCGGGCTAACAAAGCTCCCTGGAACACTTTGATTTCCATCTTTTGCATCAAAGGTTTGTTTCTGCCCACAAGGGATGTCTATGGCAAAATTCCCCATGCCTCCATGGGGAGAAGACGTAGGCAGGGGTTAAACTTCTGCTGCTTCATCTGCTACTGTCAAAACCAACTCCTCCAGGTGATGGGCCCAGCCTTTACATGGGGGAGTCCTCTTGCCCATGTGGTCCATAGAAATCTCTAGCACCATGCTATAGTACAGTAGTTGTATCAAGGTGGTGCCATACCATGATCTGGTACCAGCCTTGGGGCTGGCTCTCCATTGATTAAAACTCACTCGGGTGCTGATAAGGTCCTGGTCCTGAGGATCTCTGGCCCAGAAGGTCAGCTGAGTGAGGAGTGAACCCTTTTCTTATGGACTAACTGCTGGTGGCAAGGCCAATCTGCGGTGCAAGCAAGAATGGCTAGTGGTGAAACCAGGCTGCCAGCTCTCCATTGTGGGCATTGGAGGGCTGAGTACTGCCCAAAAGACCTTCCTGGTGCCATATTCCTGGTGAGCTTGGGAGTGTGGCAAAGGCACACTTGGTGTGGGATCCATCAGGCATGGCTCCAGGAGGGACAACTAGCAAGGCTGATCTGAACAAGTCACTGATTCGTGTGCCGCCTTGGAGAGTGAGTGCTGGAGAATGTTTTGGGGCATCCTGCAATGGGTAGTCAATGACTTTTAGTGGCTGATTTCTCCTTGAGTAGCTTTGTCCTGGGTTGAGCTTCTCCCAGGCTGCCCTTGGAAGATGACCCAGTGAATAGTGCAGCAATGTACGGTGTCAGCTTGGTATTATTGAACGGGTCCAATTGCTTCCCTGTAATTTTGGCTGACAAAGCCAGTTGTACATTTTAACTGCCACAGCTTCCAGCAAACTCTCTGCTCATCTCTAGCCCTAAATGTCATCAGCAGTGACATGCATCCCTGAGAGTCTTGTTAGTGCATCTTGCTAGCAGCATCTCTATTTCTGATCCCAAATGACAGTCTCAGCCATCTGTACTTTGATCCCGGTGCTCAAAACAAGGCAAGGAAGCTGCTTTCCTTGCCTGGTTGCTCATGCCAATCTCCATCATTGGCATCAAACATTGGGGATACTTTTTTTTCCTTTTTGATAAGTCAGGTAAGGTTTCTTTGGTAGTAGGCACTTGAATGGAACCATGTTTGGTGCTTGCTTTGGTTTGTTTAAATGCAGAACTTGTTTTGCTGCCTTGATAACTGTGCCAGATGACTGTAGACTCTGCCTTGAGCTGCCTTTTGCCATTTGTTGTGTTGTTCTCATTATAGAATTATACTGAGTCATTATAGAATCATAGAATCACAGAATGGTTCAGGTTGGAAGGGACCTTAAAGATCACTGAGTTCCAACCCCCCTGCCATGGGCAGGGACACCTCCCACCAGACCAGGTGGCTCAAAGCCCCATCCAGCCTGGCCTTGAACCCCTCCAGGGATGGGGCAGCCACAGCTTCCCTGGGCAACCTGTTCTGGTGTCTCACCACCCTCACAGGAAAGAATTTCTTCCTAATATCTAATCTAAATCTAATTATATTTTCTCTTAACATGCTGCATAGTCAGGGAGGCACCTGCCAACTACTCATGTGCATGAAGACTGGAGTCTTTCAGCTTGGATGTAAGGAGATCGGGGATGCAGTTGGCTCTGGCTGCATGTTTTTATTCTGCTCATGTGTTTACGATATGAATATTTCATCCCAGACTTGGCCACACTTGGATGACAATAATTTTATTGAAGCTGTAGCCGCTGTATCCAATACCAATGGCAGCCCTATTGCTTCTTCCTCCCTGCTCTGGCTCTCCATGTCCCAAACCTGGACTCGATCATTCAGCTTCCCCTGGTGCCGTGTGACAGCTGGCTCTCACACAGCTCTTCAGCATGTTGTGACACCCGTCCAGGCCCCTCTGACCCACGGTGACATATTCCGTTGTCCCATGTGCTGCCAAAGAAGGTACTGGAGGGTCTGCACATCTTGTGTGTAATTTGGAATCTCCTCAGGGGTGTTTGGATCCTGCCAAGCTTTAATTTTGTTTTGTTTAATTGCAGGTTTGGTTACTGTTGTGTGCGGTCCTGAGAAATGCTTGGGAACCCAACCTGCTCACTGTTGGTCCCTTTGCCTGTTTACCTTCTGCTCTCTCCTTAATCCGTATCACTTCAAATCATAAAATCATAGAATCATAGAATAAATTGGGTTGGAAGGGACCTTTAAAGGTCATCCAGTCCAACCATCCCTACAGTGAGCAGCGTCTTCAACTAGATCAGGTGGCTCAGAGCCCTGTCCAGCCTGACCTTGAATGTTTCCAGGGATGAGGCATCTATGACCTCTCTGGGCAACCTGGACCAGTGTTTCACCACCCTCACCATAAAATCAGCAATACTTTTTTCCTCTTCTTTCCTGAAGCTTTGACACAATGATTTCTCTTGCAGTAATTACTGTTGATGACCTTGTGTGGCATTTGCTGATATACCTTGCCCTTCACCGTTCAGAAGTAAAGGACTTGCAGTGCATTTTTTTTTTTTTGCACCAGATTTTCCTCCTCTGCTTTGTCCTTTGTCCTCCTCTGCATTTCCTTGTAAATAGCTTCTGGTGCTGTTTTTCCATGTGTTTCTGGGATTTTCCAGGCCTGCTTAGAGAACCAGCTCTGCTTCTGCTCCACGCAGGCTGCCGTTGGAGGGGCTCTTCTTAATTATGCCTGTGCACATCTCCAGCTCTTGGGTGGCAAATGGAGTTTCTCTGAGCATTTCTGAGTGCTGCCCTGGCATCTCAGTATTTTCTCTGCTGCCTGTCAAGGACAAGTTCTTTACCCTCTGCTGTGAGCCCACAGTCCCTGTAAGTCCCTCTAAAAATAGTGATTGAATGGGTCCTTGGCTGCGACTTGTGCCCTTGCCTTGCCCAGGAGGTCCCAAGGAGCATGTTTTCACGGTGCTCTTCTGCAGGTGCTGGCTGTGTGCGTGCAGCGGAGGAGCTGCAGCGTGTCCCTCACGCACGTCACCACACACAGCTGGCAGCTGCTCCCCCTTCTCCTAGATGTGACTCCGAGCATGGGCTTTGGTGGCTGGCCTCGGGAGAGAGCAGGGCTGGCTGGATAGGAGCAGGAAGCCCTTCCGAGCAACAGGATGCTGTTGGGATCAGGTGTTGCAGAGCTGGGAAATAACTGTGGACAGGATGGTTGTTGCAGTGCTCCTGAGATGTACAGATCAGAGCTACGGGTGAGCTAGACCCAAGGGTCACCCATCATTCTTGGGGGTGACAGGAGGCTGTGTGGGCAGAACAATGTGATAGGACTTGAGCTTAGCTCTGCTGCCACCTTTCTGAGCGCCCTTAGCCTTGTCACTCTGCTCTCCAGGCTGGGACTTCTTTGTCCATTACAGGGGGATTTTGTGGCTTTGTGGTATATTTTAAGATCGGCAGATGGACAGCTGTATGAAAGATAAGCCTTATTCTTGCATCAACGTGTTTCCTAACCCTAAGCTGATCCAGACACTCGTGGAATCAACCGGGGGTTTCTACATCAGTTCCTTGCTGACACGGCGTCGCGTCCAGATTGTGATTTATGATGCCAATGCTCTCTCAACACCTTTCTAATTTTTTAATAAAGATGCTTTTGTGAAGTGTTCCTCTTCAAGCCCGGGCTTATTAATATGTCGAAGGTTTAAACAGAGTAATTGGTGGAGCAACAACTCCATTTAGCTTAACAGTTTAACAGACTGGCACGGCTGAGGAAGAAAAACTGCCTCCTCTGCAGCTACCCCCAGGTGGGGGAGTCGGGAAGGCAGAATATCCCATTAGGAACCGCTCTGCCGATGTCGTCTTACTACATCAACATTATATTGGCAAGGAAATTGCAGACATAGTTAGGGTGATAAATTAGGTATACAGAAGAGCTAATGATGAAATTAAATGGAGTTATGAATATATATTAGATCTCTTTCCCAAGGTCAGCTCTGGATGGCAGAGTAAAGATATTTTAATACCAGGTAAGCGTCAGGCAGTGATGGTCAGTGTGTTGCTGAAGCCTGGACTTTTGGGTGGATGTACAATGAGAAGGAAGAAGATAGGAGTTCTCAAGCTCATGGTATCTCCCTTTGCTCTTGGTGGAGCCCTATTTTTAATAGGTAATTTTGCCTGTTGCCACCCTGTTGATTAACTAACCCCAGCAACTATCACAATAATGGTATTTGTTAGGAAGCTGTGGAGGTACAAGACTGGAGAGCTGTGCTCTGGGCACTGGGTGCCGCAGACACGTGTCCTGTGGGAACATCCTGTGTCCCAAAGGATGGAAATGTGGGCTTTTGGGATGCTGCTGAGCAATTCAGGAGGCTGTTCAGTTTACTTGGCCCCATCCCAGTCTTCCCTGTATAACCCGGGGGCAAGTCATTTGGGTCAACATTTCAACAGTGACTGGTGATTTTTTCTTTTTTTTTTCTTTTCTTTTTTTTAAGCACCTTCATGTTTGATTGTTTAGCTTGGGGCAACTAAACTGGATCCGAGCCAAAGCTGCCAGCCTCACCTCTGCGAGTAGCATGTCCCAAATATGGGGCTCAGAATTGCCAGTCACTTCTGAAAAGCTTGTCCTTACATCCCCTGTCTCCCCCTTGTTCCCCACACTGCACACAGAGATAACAGCACTGCCTTTGCCTCCAGGAATGCTGAGGGCATGGACACAGTAAAAGCAGAAGGACACTCTCAGACTCAAGGGCATCAAAAAAAGTGTCTTAAATAGATTATTTTATTTTATTTTATTTTATTTTATTTTATTTTATTTTATTTTATTTTATTTTATTTTATTTTATATTTGGGTGCGTTTCCAAAGTCTTTGCAATTACTACCATACAGAAGTCATGCAGCTCTGCAGGCTTTGCCCCACAAGCGGCTGCTGCGTCATTCCAGAGGAGCTGCACACCCTGCAGGGAAACGCTTTGTGAAGCCATTCTTGAGAGACCTCCCCGTGCTTTCGAAGTGATAAGTGAAGTTTTATTCACATTTCGCCAAGTGACCTTGCCCAGAGCTGCTGCTCTGAAGTAAAGTCTCTACAACTCTGCGAGTTGTCTGTCTGCAGCAGATTTTTGTCTCTACTGTTTTTCAGGTGAAGGTGTCTTTTTCTAAGGTGAGGGTATTGAGCTGATCTCTTTTCATCCTGCTTCTGTTTGCACTTTGTAGAATAAATGGAAAGGAGCTGGATTTGCTTTTTAAGTGATGAATATGTGTGTCTGGCTTCTACCCCAACAGCAAAGATGGGGGATATATGCTCTCAGAGGAGCACCTGGGCTGTCCCAGGTGGTCCCAGCTCTGCAAGTCTCAGGAAGGAAGCATTACAAGGTGGTGTCACCTTGTGTCAGGACACAGAGGTCCAGGCTTGGGGCAGTCATGGGTGGGGAGTGCTGGCAGTGGTGTGGGATGGATCTGTTTTCATTCCCATGCAGATGAGTTCTCCTCCTCCGGGCTGAAATCGAGCTGGTGCAACACTGGGCGAGCATGAGTGGGTCATGCAGCCACCCAAAGCGGGTGGGAGGGAGGGAGACATCGCAGGTCCCTATGCCGGACCAGGCAATGACCCCTATTTCTCTCCTCCTCATCCCCCAGAGTACTTTCCAGCAGTTGTATGGTGGTTTTTTTTTTTTTTTTTTTCCTTACCCCTTAATTTCCAGCCCTTGGAAAGACGCTTGGAAGCCCCTTCCCGGTGGGGATGCGGGTTGAGGTTGTGAGTGAGGTTTGGAGTGCCGAAAACCTCCCGTCACCCGGCGAAACTGCTTGGAATTAAGTCATTTTAGGTCCCTTTAAACCTAAACCATCATCTGTGTCTATAAAACCGCACTTGTCGCAGTAGCCGGCTTGTGACAGCAGAGGGAGACGAAAGCCCGGCGACGGCGGGGCCGGGGCTCGGTGCCCTGCGCTCCCCGGCAGCCGCGGTGCGGGATGCGGGGGCTGCGGGGGCTGCGGGAGCTGCTGCCGCCGCCCGGGGCAGCCCCTCGGCGGCTCCCATTCGAGCCATCTCACAGGGAGAAAAAAAAGAAAAGAGAAAAAAGAATGTTACGAGCAAGAAGCCTGTAGCTACTGATTAAGGATCACAGCACAGCTAGCAATTTCCATTAATTTCTCCATTAAGGAGAAAGCACAGCCTTGTAGGGCTGGCTTTGGAGCCCAGAAGGGAAGAGGTGCCTGGGTGCTCTCTGAATAATCTCCTGTGCCCTAGAAGGAGTTTTTCCACCCCTCCAAAACTCCATCTAGCAAGGTGTGTGCTGCTGCCCCTCCTTGTCTTCGGGACTTGCTGCTCGTGTGAGATGAAGTGAGGATCCACGTGAAATCCCAGGTGAATGTGGGCTCTCTGCAGTAATGGGGGATATTACTTTAAATGGCTCAATAACACTACAGCTTGGCTATCTCCTCCTCTGTGAGACATAAACTCTTTTACAGACCAAATGGAATTTCTTTGGCATCTTCTCCAGTTGCATTGTTTTAAGATACTTTTGCATTTTTATTGGCAACCTGGTTGTTATAGAGGGAAACCATATAGTATCAAGGCTGCTTTCTAGGAGATGCCTGGTGGCTGTGAAATATAAACCAATAAGGTCTTGGTCTATAGCTTAATCTTATCAGCAGAATTCAGGTAGAGTGAGGCAGAAATTGTGCTACTAACAAGTGTTTTCCAGCCTTCACTGCCTTGATGAAATGGGATGGAAAAGGGAGAAAATAGGGCTGTGTCTGGATGTACACGGCTCCTGAATACAGCAGCACGGAGAGAGGAGCTGGCTGGGCCAGACAGCAGCCTCGGGATTAAAATAAACAGTTCTAACTGTAGTGCTGACAGTACTCCTGGGCAGGGTGAGCCTCCCAAACCAGGAAACATCAATTCTCTTCAACTACAGAGACAAAAGGCAAGCAATCGCAAGAAAATGTGGATAGTGCACTGATATTTTTAGAGACTCCTCTCCTTCTAGGTTAAGAAAGAAGTGAGGGCTGTCAGTGCCTTGGGGAGTGCTGTGGGTGTAAGCCAGCACCTCAATTTATTTCCAGCCCCTTAGGAGCAGAGATATAGGTGATATAGGCATCATTTTAGCTGCTGGAGTTGTGATGTCTGCAGGCTTTTTGAACGGCTGGCGGTAGGTTTTAATATCCACTGTGGAAGATGTGCAAAACCCACCCTAAAAGCTTGCCAATACCATCTCTTAATGCCCCCCATCTCTCCTGTCTAATGTCCTACCCTGTGGTGCTGTGTGATTATTAGGCAGCTTACACAGCGTAGCTTAAACTGGAAGAATCTCTGTTTCTTAACAATTTATAGACCCCAATTATTGGGGTCCTAAGGTTGCACAAGCCTGTCTTCATAATGTAGCTCTTTGGAGAGCAGGAGGTGGTTACTCAGAAATTACTGCATTTAGCTCAGAAAGAACAGCAGAGAGATGCTTAAAGGCGCCAGTCCTTGGAGCTGGACAGCAGGAGAGATTAAAACTCCGTGTAGCCTCTTTCCTTCCTGTGATCTTAAAAGAGCTGAGATGTGCTCACCTCCCTTTCTCTGGCTGCAAAGATCTGACTTTGGTGTGCCTCAGACCCTAAGGTTTCCTCACATCCCAGCCCCATAGACCCCAAATCCACCCAGGAGGGAGGCATTGCAGGCACTTGTGCCAACACCACCCCACTAGCCACCCCTCCAAAGTACAGACAGGACTGACCTCCAGAGAACAGGGTCTCTATGGGCTCTGCAGACAGAATGCATGTGGATGTGAACACTACAAATGGCCTGATCTCATTCTTATTTGCCAGCAAATCAGCCAAAAGGCCACCAGCAGATCTCCTGGCTTCCCCAGGATGCAGCCCCCAGACTTTCAAGTGTTCTTTCAGGTATCTGGCTCAAGACATCTTGCCCAAATCTTTTTGTACTCCATCACTGTTAAGCAGACATCCCTGCCGTCCAGGTGTATGTGCCATAGCACTTTTCCTCTCCTCCTCTGCTCCTCATGGCATCCTGGAGCTGTGAGACAAGCCCAGCAGTGTCACCGGGGCACCTGTATGTCCCTTGAAGCACTATTTATTCCCAAGGAATTTTCCCTCACTGTTTAATTAGTCCCTAGAGCAATTAACAACTGTTTATGGTTCCCTTTCAGCTGATATTCACCCACTGGGAACTGGGGGCCCTTGAAAGGTATCACACGTCAGAGTGTCACTGGAACCCCAGGTAAGAGAAATCACGTGTGACTTGGGCTTTGGTAACGGCCCAGACAAGGGGGAAAAAATTAGCCCCAACCCCCTGCTTTGAAATGCTGAGCCAGGGAGACCGGAGCTGATCTATAATGGTGCTTTTTAGCTCCTCTCTGACTCTCCAGTGTTTGTGGGACCTGTGCAAACACCTCTCCTCCACCATCCCAGTTGCAGGAAAAGGGAGCCAGGCAAAGCATATCAAGCATTGTTGGCCAAAACGTGTCCAGCCAGAGACAGCAGGATGATGGAGAGGTAGTTCCCAGGGCCCCTCAACCACCAGTACTCCTTCCCTGTGTGTGGTGGCCCAGGCTGGGCTGCAGGCACATGTGTGACACTGGGAATGGTGTGTGCAACCACGGCCAAGGCGATGCTGTGCTCTTGCCAGCCTGAATTTCCCAGTCAGGTGACAATTTTTGATGACATACTAAAAATTAATAGCCAAATAAACCCCTTAAAGGCCTTCCTTTGACATTTCATTGCTCCTAATACAGAGACTTGGTGCAGAATATAAGAAGTTTCACCTAAACATGAGGAGGAACTTCTTTACTTTGAGGGTGGCAGAGTACTGGAAGAGGCTGCCCAGAGAGGGGGTGGAGTCTCCTTCTCTGGAGACATTCAAAACCCACCTGGACATGTTCCTGTGCAACCTGCTCTGGGTGGACCTGCTTTGGCAGGTGGGTTGGACTAGATGATCTCCAAAGGTCCCTTCCAACCCCATATCATTCTGTGATTTTTCCTCTAACCCATACGTTGGAGGAGGTGAAGCACTTGCTGACCTCGGTGGGAGTTCAGCTGCTTCACTGGCCAAAAGCACACTATAAAAGGTGGCCTTTCTGCTCAAGTGCCACGTGTCAGTCCCCAGCTGGTACCATTACATACCTAAAGAAACACCACTTCTCACAGACTGCTGGATTTGAACACGTCAGCATCGCTAAATGCTCTGTTTAGAATTTTTAAACGTTTAATTTGTAGTGATGGAGACTAAATTGAGAATTAAAAACACACACATCAGTCCCAAGGGAGTTCCCCCCCTTCCCTCCCAGTCCATCTGGAATGAAGAGGAGTTGGAATTATACATGAATTAATGAATAAATAATAGAGTCACACAAATAAATTTCAGAGGCAAGGTGGTGTTTTTTTTTAAATCATCAAGAAGTTAATATTTATTTATGTAACTTGCAGAATTCCAGCCAATGGCTGCATAAATATTAATTACTAATTAAAGTTTAATAGCAAATCAAAACCCTTGCATTTTCTAAATGTATGTATTAAAGCCATCGTTATTTGTTTGGAGAATTGGGTTTGTTTGGGACTTTGGTCAAGCAGTGACAAGAATACAATTTTAGAGCAGGAGACAACCTGGGTTAATCTTGCTTTTTGCTTTGATTGAAATTGCTCAAAAAGAAAGGATGAGTTAATTTTTTTTTTTTAATTTTAAATTTTACTCCCAGGAGGAGAGGATAACACATTTAAAAAGAGCCCTTGGCAATACCAGGGCATCGCTGTACTGCCATTTGTGCATCCCCGCTACATTTTTGACTGGTTTCCAGTACAAAGAGGAGGAGAAGGAGGAGGAGGAGGATGGATTCTTGGCTTGTCAGTGGAGCCCTGCTGGCTGCAGTAGCTGGACTCATTTAGACCAGCAGATTCTCCGACCTGTGGTGGTAGGTTAGCGTTTACGTGCCTGAAGGCTCAACTCAAATTGTCACTTTCGCATGCTACCGTGAGCCTTTTTATATTAAAGCCTTGGGTCCGCTCTTGTTTATCACATTTTGGTGTGTGTGGCTAAACCCACCTGGGAAGGAGGTTTCCAGAGATGGGCTTTCCCCCTTTGCAAAGCAAGCGAGGGTGAAAAGCTGGTGAGTCCCCGTGGAGCCGTGGCTCAGCTCTGCTTCACCACCTGCTCCGCTCGCCGCCGTTCCCACTGCTCTTGGGGCTCTTGCAAGGTTTTCCCAACGTTGTGGGTTAAACCAGGTGTTGTCCCCTTGTGATCCAGGCTGGCTGCTGCTCTCCTGGTTCCCAGGCGGCTCCTGCTGGAGCCTTGCTGTGATTCATAGGAAGTTCCACTCAAATATGAGGAAGAACTTCTTTACGGTGAGGGTGACAGAGCCCTGGAACAGGCTGCCCAGGGAGGTGGTGAAGTCCCCTTCTATGGAGATCTTCAAGACCCGCCTGGATGTAGTCCTGAGTAGTGTACTTTGGGCAATCCTGTTTTGGCAGGGGAGTTGGACTAGATGATCTCTAGAAGGTGCCTTCCAACTCCAACAATTCCATGATTCCATGTTTCGGAGCCACCCAGGCTGTGGCTTCCTCAGGCTCAAGAGAAGGAAGCAAGCAAAGCTGCCCTCAACCTCAGGGGCCTGCCACTGAAGGACATTTTAGGAAACATTTTAGGAAACATTTCTTCACCGACAGGGTTATCAAGCATTGGAATGGGCTGCCCAGGGAAGTAGTTGAGGCACCATCCCTGGAGGCATTCTAAAGACGGGTAGACATGGTCCTCAGGAATATGGCTTAGTAATTTTTATTTCCTATTTCTTATTTATTTTTTTTGTCAGAGTTAGGTTGATGGTTGGACTAGATGATCTTTAAGGTCCCTTCCAACCTAGACGATTCTATGATTCTACGATTCTATGACGTGGCTGGTGGTACAGCTGGAAAAGGGGTAATTTTGTTTGGTGAGCTGTGATTTCAGCAACACTCAAGCTCGGGTGGAGTGTCATGAGGTGAAATAGCTGAGCAGTGCAGTAAACATCTAAGGGGTAAATAGACTGAAGATGCTCCAAGAAGTGAACGTACCTTTGGGTAGAATGTGGTTTATAGGTATCTATGAGTTTTAAAAGTGGGGGGGGAAACAAAAGGATTCCAGCTAAAAGGAGAGCTCTGGCACTCTATGTAATCTTGTGCAAACCATTGGTGGTACTGCCTGTGGTGCATCCCTGCTCTGGTGGGAATCAGGGAGGTCCAGTTGTGTGTGAGTTTGGATTCGTGCTTTGGAACTTTCTTCTTTTAAGCCAGAAATTACAGACTTAAGTGGGTGGGACAAACCCAGAGTAAAGCACATCAGGCCATTTCTTCCTTGTGGGGAGTCAGGGTCTGCCTCGTGACGAGGTACCGCTATGATCCTCCAACCCCATGGTAACTACGGTGTTGGAAGTCAGTGAGATGAATCCCAGTGCTCACCAGGATGTGCCTATGTAAGCTTTTGAAGGCTCAGGGCTTTAATAAGGATGGGGAGCAGATGAAACATTTATTGCGGCACTCTTATCTTGGACCTCATTTAATTACAGGGACACTACTGGTTAAAGAATTTAATAAGCAATTTTCTTACCCATTTTGAGACTGATGGAGCATAAAAAGACGTGAGTTGATTAAAACCAGCCAGGCTTCATCCAAAATTCAGAGATTAGTAATCTGTAAGGTCTGAAAAGAGAAGTGCACGGCTTAGAGTTCTAGGCAATAGCCCCAGGTATCTCTCCAATGAACTCCCCTGGATGATGTGTGCTCTTTGGTTCAATAACAGTGGATAGACTTTGAGTGTGTCCATTTTAAGTAGAAAGAAGAAAGAGAGACAGAATATAAATTAAGATGGTTACAAGCACAATAAAAAAGAAGTGCACAAATGTAAATGTGAAACATTGAAAATGTACCAGAAGTAATAAAGACAAACCAGTGATAGGACACTGAGCGGAAGCCCTGGCTAATTCTGTACTGCAAAGATATAAAAGAAAATCAATATTAAAAAAAAATGTGACCGTTAGAACAGAATCTTGTTAAATGGCGTATACAACAATTTAATAGAAATAACTTGGAAGCTAGAAGTGCAGCATAGAAACATCTGAATAACTGACATTTAAGGAATTAACATGAAATTATTCCAAGATAGCGATGAAAGTGGTCAAGCAGCCCTCTAATGCCCATGTAAAACTTGGCAGCTTTAACAGTGGACCCTCAACCTCGAATGCTTAACGATTAGCCCCGTGCCCCAACCCTCTACAGGCGATATAAGCACTCAGTAATGTGTGGATTGGCCTGTTTAGATTTTTCTCCTTGTCCTTGGCCTCACCACAAGGTGATGAAATGCCAGGCCACCATGGGTCTTGCTCTGTCTCTGCTCCTCCTGATATCAAGGGCAAAACTCTGGGTGGGCAGAGAATGAAATCAGTATTCCCTGAGTAAGTCCCTGCTCTTTTGGAGAATGGTTTTCTCTGTCAGTGATTGACATAAACAAATAGATAATGCTCTGATAATGCCACGCACCCTTCATTGATCCAAATCTTTATTTCAGAACGGTGCTCTCTTTTTAATATGATGTTACACATCCTAACTAAACAAACACTCATTGTTTAAGCAAAGGCAAAGCCTGTCCTTAATTTCTTTTCGATTAATTCTTCCCTCTGCATCTACAGCGGGCAAAAATCAGGAGGCAATGCCAATGCTGGTGTGCAGAGTCCAAAAGATCTCTATGTTTTAATGACTTCAGTGATCTGGAGCTGGTTTTTGGACTCCCCGGGCAGTTTTGGGCTGGCATAACCAAACACCAGTCTGAAGAGTAAGGACCCTTAAATATGCAATAAAGTGAATGTGCCCTAGTGCAATGAACCACTAAAACCCGAATGGGTGCCTGTTCAGCCAGGCCAGCTGTGAGCTGGTGTTTGCAGAACCAAGCCCTCTGTCCTTCAGGGGGTGAGGTTAAGGCTCTCTCTTTACTGTGTGACTCCCGAAAAGGCTCAGAGCAATGAGCCACTGAACAGCTGACGTCTGCTGTCTCCTTCCCTGCATACCCAAGGAGCAGTTGGCTCTGGCTGATGCGGGAGGCCCAGGGAGCAGAGGGTAGGAATGTCTTTTAACTGCTTTGATCAGTGCAAAAGAGGTTTTGTCCCTCACTCAGATAAAGACTCCCAAGTGGCTGAGGCTTAGTGTCCATCAGATCCTCTCTCTCTTTAACGAAATATGCACCATGCACCTAAATCTTGTCCCATAGGTGCTGAGCTGATCGTTGTGTGGCACAACATGTGAGCAAGGGTGAAGCCCTTCCTGGAGTTTGGAATTCAGGCTAACTGCAAACACCACTGTGCCTCCAGGCTCCTTTGCACAGACTTTATGCTTGTTGGGTTATCTTCAGAACTAGTGGGACGCTACTAACCAGGAGATATTGGTTTTTTAATTACAGATCTGTGAAACAAGGCTGAGAGCTGATGCGCTTGATGATAGAATCATAGAATAATTTGGGTTGGAAGGGACCTTTAAAGGTCATCCAGTGCAACCACTCCTGCAATAAGCAGCAACATCTTCAAGTAGATCAGGTTTCTCAGAGCTCTGTCCAGCCTGACCTTGAATTTTTCCAGGGATGGGGCATCTACAAACTCTCTGGGCAACCTGTTCCAGTACCTCATTGTAAAGAACTTCTTCCTAATATCTAATCTAAACTTACCCTGCTCTGGTTTACAACCAGTGTTCCTTGTCCTATTGCCACATGATCTTGCAAACAGTCCCTCCCCAGCTTTCTTGTAGGCCCCCTTCAGGTACAGGAAGGGGCTCCAAGGTCTCCCGGGAACCTTCTCTTCTCCAGGCTGAACAACCCCAACTCTTTCAAACTGTCTTCATAAGAGAGGTGCTCCAGCCCTCAAAGCATTCTTGTGACTGTCCTCTGGACCTGCTCCAAGAGGTCCATACCTGATGCCTGATATGAGCCTAGCACCAAGTCATGCCTAAACCAGAGTCC
The DNA here is from genome assembly GCA_025769975.1 of Gallinago jamesoni. Taxonomy (NCBI): domain Eukaryota; kingdom Metazoa; phylum Chordata; class Aves; order Charadriiformes; family Scolopacidae; genus Gallinago; species Gallinago jamesoni. Next base: position 13,216,266 of record JAOQGH010000040.1, on the reverse strand, counting down.
CTCTCTCACATGGACTATCCAGCTTCTCTGTGGCCTCAGACTTCAGTCTTTGCATTTAGGACACATTGCCTCTCTTGCCTTTGCTTGACCTGTTGTTTTTTATCACACTTGTAGAAACTTGTGTATTTTTTAAGATCTTACCACTCTGTGAAATGTAGACTTGGCCCCTAGGTTCAGCAGCTACCTGGAGAAGATCTGAAAGCAGTGGTGGGATTGCAGCCAGAAACCAGCCTAAAAAGGAAACAAGGAGCACTGTGGTGCCTGGAGAACCCAGGAACAGCCCCGTGGCGTTGCTTACGTGGGAAGAGGGTTAAAGCCAGGAGAGAGTATCTCACCTTGATCCAGGGTGCGTGCCCCTGCTGTGAACTCAGGCTGCACCACAAAGCCCAGGTACAACCCTGGTGCCATGGATGGGGCTGGGAAATCCCGAACCATGAGCATCGTACTGCATTTCCCACTCCTTAGAACTCAGATCGCATATTCAAAGAGGCTTATCCCGATATTTTTGACTGCTTCCATTGCCCCTTTTTCCCATTTGCAACTACTATACACATCCAGGGCTATTTTTTACCAGGCATGATGTTTTTTTCCCTTTTATTCACTTTTCTTAAGCACACTTTTTCTAATTATATATTTTTTTAAAAACATTAATCTCTCCAAATCTTAGGTTTTACTCTCTTTTACTTGAAGTTTTGTGAGGGCTAGCTCTCCATTTCACAGTTTAGCTGACTTGAGGGCTGGGATGTGTTAATTATTCAATGATTTAAATGAAATATCAAAGGAGTTTTTATTGATTTGCATATAAAAGTTATGAAACCCAATATACGGCACAATAGACAAATTAGTAGGCCATAAAAAGCATGAGTGAATTACTATTTTATTAAAGCTCTAAGATAACATGCTGTAGTCTCTGAAAATAAAGGTCAAAAGGAAAAAAAAAAGGAAAATTTAAATGCGTGCACATTAATGGAGTGGGGAATGTGGCTTTACTAATAACTTCTGTGCATAAAAATTTATATTTTTCAACGCAGCAATCATTTCTTTTACTCTGTTGGGTATTTTAAATGTGCTCCTGTGTATATAATATTAATTTAGTCATAAAATAAAAGGCAGTAATTCAGACAGTAGCCCATGTGAGCTATTAAATTCAAAGTACCGTGTGAAGTATTTGTGGCTATGGTTCCTCGCAGTTCTGGATAAGACGCAAACAAACCACTCCTGACAAGATGAAAGTGTTTGTTTTCAGAGTACCTGCCCGTCCTCAGCTCTGGGTTTCTGCATTTCCTTCTCCAGAGCTGACACTATCTCTGATTAGGTTGTTTGTGTATAAATTACGAGACCGTTCCTCGAGAAGAAAAAAAATCACGAAATGAGGATTTGTGCCATAGCCAGGCTTTTAAAGGGGGATTGTATCTTCTCTGAGTCTATCTAAACTAGCTTGTGTTAGAGTTCACATCTTTTTACGCTAGATCAGCGAGCTTTGCTGCCTTAGGAAGTGAAAAGATGTTTCTGCTTGTTCTATTCACTCGCTAACATGGGGCTGAGAGTTAACCAACAGCAAAACGGGCTTGACTGCGAAGCCAGCCAGCTGTGTCAAACATTTTCACGTTGTCTCTCTGAAAAAGCTCAAAGCAAACATTCCATCTGCTGCGGCGGCAAATTAATACGTGGCAATTAATCAAAATTCTCCTCGCTTGCTTTCCCTGTGCGTGTGCTCTTGCATTAAGTAAGTCCTGGAGCGCCTGGTTGTTCTCCCGCTCGATGCCTTTATGCTGAGGCTCAACACAAGCACTTCTCAGCGAGAAGGCATTAAGCCTGGACCCGGGCTGAGTCCTTCAGAGCCTTGGCTCCATGCCTGCAGCTCAGCTAATACATACCTGTCAGCCCCCAATGCTGCCCGTGCAAAGGCTCAGACACTCCCGGTGATACCTTCTCTACGGATTTTCTCTCTGTATATTGGGATACATCATCACGTAGCCCTTCAGAGTCATCACATGTTTTAATAAGAGCGCCTTGGAAAGGGATCTCCTTCTTGCTCCCCGACTCCCCAGACAGAGAATCCAGGCTCAAATCTGCTGCTGGGAATAGCTCCTGTTATAGGGGAGCTTGCAAGGAAAAAAAAAGAAAAGGATTTCCACGGGCCCTCCTTCCTGCAACGCACAGCTCAGAGGCCACATGGCAGTGTGTCTTCTAAAGCCATGTCTAGACAGGACACTTGCATGGGGCAGAGGATGTGTGTTTGCTGGAGCTGCAGCAGTGACTTAGCTCCCTGGTTCCATAGCTCCCAAAAATAATTCTGCGGCACAAATCAAAGACAGATGTTACGCAGTAAAAATTATTTCCTTCCTGGAACACTTCCTCCTGGCAGCCAGGGGCAGTTCAACAGCAGTTGGTAAGTTCATTGCATGCTTTGCACACTGGGTCCAAGGCACAGCTGTGGCAAGAAGTTGATAGCAACCATTTGCTTGCTGCTGCCTCTGTCTGCTGGCTGTAAGAGAGGGGATGAGTGGGTTCCTGCAGCTGTCACAACAGGATGGATAATCATGACCCTTCTGGCAGACCTCAGAAAAGTCCCAGCTGCGTATGCAACTTGGTCTTCCATAGCCATACGGCAGGGATGGTGACTTGCCCCTGGCCACTTCCAGCAGCGCCAGCTCAGCTTGAGCTCCTCCACAGTGCCCCAGGCTCAGCCTGGGAGGCTCTGCTCCAGTCAGACTGGTGTTCTTCTGGTCAGAGATGCTTAAGCCAGCCTGAGTCTGCCATCGTAGCTATCTTCAGTGTCACTTGCACCTCATTGTAAACTTCCAGGACACCAAACGGTCTTGCAGGATATGAGAAATGTCTCCATCCAAATTCATCCTTCCTGTCAACCAGAGGAGAAGGATGGGTGAATGTGAATGCCAGTACCCCAGCTGGTCCAGTTAGTCCTGGGATTCCCATCCTGCAGGGAAACATAGGAGAGCCATTGCCAGCATGCTGGAGGTGGTCTGAGGGCAGGTGTTTTTGGTATTTGTTGGCTTCAGCAAGGAAGAGATCACAGCTTGGCTGGAGAAATCAGTGCAGGTCACTCCCATACCTAAAATGAAAGGTTAATTCACTGCCAGGAGAGAAGAGATGGGCAGAAGTGTGGGCGGGCACAACATCCCCACATCTCTGGTGAGTTGGACACCCCAGAGATTCAGCCGGCAGATGATGAAGGGGAAAAGCAGGTCAGAGCAGACAAAGACACCGAGGGATCTGTCTGCTGGATCAGACGAGCTGGGAGACGGCAGCAGAGGGGGTATCTGACCTCCTGTGAGGTTGATATGCAGAGCAGCAGAGAGAGCATTCATCATCCCGTGGCCTGGAGGAGGGCTGATGTTTAATGACTGGCAGGTGGAAAAGCAGGTAGAAGGTGCCTGATAGGGTTCCACCTGGTCAAATAGCCAGATAAGATTGCAAAGCAACGGGGAGTCCTTTAATTATGTGCTTGCTGCATCAATTAGTAAAGGCAAAAGCATCGGCCTGTCTAATTTAATTGGCAGAGCTTGTGAGGAGGGCATTTGACATGGGCGCCCTCGGTCTCCCTGGGGGCAAGGCAAGCCCAAATGTCTCCAAAGTTGCAGGAGAGGAGCTGCGACACAACTTACCGCTTTCAGGCTTTTACTGCACTAAAAAGCAGCTCCTGTGGTGGAGCAGCTGAGCTCCAGGCCGTCCTCAGCCATGCCATCTGGAAAGGCTCACTTGAAGCTGGTGAACATGCACAGAGTGAAATACCTGGTTTAGAAATCAAAGCTCCAGAAGGGAGAGGTCAGCCATCCAAATGGAAGGCATTTCCTTTTTCCTGGCAATGCTAATGCAAGGTGTAAGTTGTTGTATCACTGTTTTATTGACTTTTTTTGCCTCCTTGGCAGGCTTGGGGCATTCCAAGCCTCGAAGGAAAGCAGGCGCTTCTCTGCAGAGGATGTAGCCTCCAGGGTTTGGCAGTGCTCAGGAAAGTGAAGATGAGTCTGGTCTGAAACAGGTGCCCATCATTTCAGGCCAGTTAAATTCCTTCAGTGATGTTCTCAGTCAGGCTTCAAGTGACACAGTTTCTTGCCACTTCATTTTCTTCACAGGGTTAAAGTCATTCCTGCTGATGGTTTGTCTTGATTCTTCTGGCCATCCCCTGAGCTGTTGCCTTAAGCTGCAGGAGGAAGGTCTGGTTGCTCTACACGTGTCTAAGCTTGCACCTTCACCAAGCCCCCAGACAGCTTGGATAGACGATGGATAATGATATCCTTCTTTCTCTGGTAAGTGAAAACCAGCACAGGAACTTGAAGTTGGGCCCAGTGGTAGGATGGGTAGGAGCTTGGTGCAGGAGTCAAGGTGGCTGGAAGAGCTGGGGGGAAAGCAAGGGCTGGGTGAGGGACTGCTCATCAGACAGCACTGGTACAGACATGGCAGTGGGGTCAAGCGGGAAGCCTGGCATCAAGGTGTAAATCAAAGTCCACACATCATACCAGAAAGGTGACAAGTAGGGCAATATGTCTTTCAGGAGCCCATGACTACATAGAAAGGGAATTAAATCAGTGAGCCATGCTGTGTGTCCAGTGGGGATAAGGAGATGTGAATGAACCTGGGAGGTTAGGAAGGAGACTGAGGTACTTCCTTCATGGAAGGAATTTTTCAGAGTTCAAGTCCCCTGGTGATCTCTACTGTAGATGCTAATGATGTCTACTTTCCCTCTGCCACTTTGGATGAATTACCATCAAAAGACAATGTGGGTGAAAATTTTCAGCCTGCGTAGCAAGCGCTCACTGATGAAGAGCGATGACAAAACTCCTTGGCTGTATTGATCAGTGCATACCAAAAATGGTGTAGATCCCTAAAGTATCTGTCCAGCCATGATCTCATGTGACAGTGGGGTTTTGGCAGCAATAACAGCTTGCCTTGACTTTATCCTAGGATCACAGAGTTATGGAATTGCCTAGGTTGGAAGGGACCTTTAAGATCATCTAGTCCAACCATCAACCTAACTCTGATAAAAAAAACAATCACGAAACCATGTCTCAAAGCACTGTGTCAACCCATCTTTTGAATACCTTCAGGGATGGTGCCTCAACCACTTCCTTGGGCAGCCCTTTCCAATGCTTAATAACCTTTTCAGTGTAAAAATTTTTCCTAATATCCAATCTGAACCTCCCCTGGCACAACTCGAGGCCATAAGGCTCAGCTGCTTTGCCTCTGTTGTATTTGATAGTACTAGAGCAAAAGGAGTGTAAAATACATCTTCTCCCACTTGAGAAGAGCTAGTTACCCGTTCCAAGTAGATTTAAAATAATGATGTGCAGCGCAGCATAGTGGAGAACACTCTGAAAAACCATCAGCCCCAGAAGGAGACCTCTTTAAGCAAGAGAGTGAAAATAAAAGTGTATTTTCTAAGTGCTGAGACCTCTCCTGAGAGCAAACGGCAGGAGCAGTGGATGGGACGCTGCTCGCTTCAGTGGGAACCGAGCTGGGCTGGTGCTAATTAGTCTGAAAAATCCTGACCAAAGAAATGGGAACCTCAAGAGACACCCTGCAGCAAGATCCAGGCTGTCT